>CM044433.1:82462604-82639294 GCA_024363595.1 Xenopus borealis
GGGGGGGGGGGAGGAAGCTTGCACGTATACACACACACAAAGCAAGAAGAAACCATTGCAGATGGTAATTTAGAAATGCGATGATTGCCGGGGCTGGAAAGAACACAATTTTTGCACATTAGTTGTGTAGGCAGGGGATTATCAACGTGTCAGTTTGGCAGGAAGACTTGGCAGAGAAAGGAATTAATCACAGCAAAAAATGTCAAATGTCAGGAAGCGAGGGACAAAGTATAGGACTGGTAAATACAACCCTACAAATGGGAAGCATTCATCGGAATGCTGTCACTTTCCACTGTAAATACAAAGCAAAACTAAACATTTTGATTCTATACTCTCATGTTTTAATTTCGAATAAAATTTTTTATGAGTTAATTGATACAATTTGCTCGCTGTTACAGTGTTACAAATGTATCCCATAAAATTACTGTATATTTCATTAAGATTTGGAAATAAGGTGAGCCTGGGAATACTATAGAAGCCATATATGAAATGGTCCATGTTGCCCTGTCTTCTTTCTGTTGTGGGAGCAACAAGTAAATTACTTTAATTAATGCAAAAGGTGAAATAGCTCATGAGTCTCAGTCCCTGTTGTTTGTTTTTAATACTTTTTAAAATCTGATATTAAAAATGCATGTATTGCACTGTGCCAGAACACATCATGACTTTTAGTCTGTTAAGACATAAGGTTATAACCTGTAAATTGAAAATGTATTAACAAATATAGCTATTGGCTTCAGGGGACCATATAAACTGTATATTTTACAATGCCTTCAGGTCTTCCCAGAAAATACTTGTACAGTGTATTTGTCTTGCATCTACATTACAATAATGATACCAGAAAGGTAAATAAAGAAGACTCATGATTATGTTGAATATATTCAGCCATGGAATTTGTTTCTAAAATGCTGATCTAATTAAATTAACCTTACAGTAAACAGCAGGAAGATCAGAGACCATATACTGGTGCTGCTGCTGGTACTGATACAGATTGCTTAAATATGTATTCTATATAATAAACTCAGCTTACATTTTAGGCAACAATGTGCCATTTTACTTCAGTGTAGTTATATTCTTCAGTTTACATAGTGCATATTAAAGGGTTAACATTTGGATGTGTTCCTGTTGGGGCCTTAGGGGTATTGTGGTTGATTACTGGTATAAAAACAATAAATATCCATACTCTGGCTCTTTGGACTCTACTACAGGAGTGGGTTAGGTGGTAATGGGAAGCCAGAAACAGAAAGCCTCATTAAAGGAGAAACCAGGACCCCCTGGTATGCAGGACACCTTAGAGGAGGTTGAAGAAAGGGATCCCTGAATGATGGCTTGTATTGAGTGATAGGATAGTTTGCTCTAGGAATGTCAGGGTCACCTTGTGTGAGTAGCCCTATGCTCCACCAGAGAAGGACAGTGTGGTGTTAACTCCCTATTCGTCATTCACCATAGTAGGTACTTCATTGTGCAGAGAATCAGGGTAGAGTGCATTGTCTGAGAGATAACACTATGTACTTTACACTGGGACTGCCGCAATGAGTTTGAACAATGAAGAAATGTGTCACTGTGTTTCTGAGAGAGTGAATAAGCTTCATGTGTGATATGCTTGTGAAAAATATTTAATTATTTAATTGTACTAAAGATCTTCTTTGTTTATGTTTAGCCATTAATAAACCACTTGTTCTAAAAGCTCACTTGTGTTACAGTTCAGCTTGGAGACCTTTTACAGCTGCATCTAGCAGTGCTCAAAACCATGATTTGCTATATCCTACATACAGTATTATTGGTAACATTTTAAAGTTCTTTCAGTAGCCTTGGACTTGTATTTATAATTAGTACATTTTAAGTAGATAATCACAATGCAAGGATTGGCTCATTTCATTGAGCTCTGGCCTATTTGCTTAAGTTGCTCTTTATTGGCTTCAGGTGACCCTTCCCACCTTCCAGTTATACGGATAACTTTTCTGTGAGTTATTTAGAAAACAACTGATACATTAAGGGGCTGATTTACTAAGGGTCTAAGTGGGTCGAAGTGAATATTCGAATTCAAAAAGTTCGATTTTCGAAGTAATTTTTTTTTGGATAATTTGACCATCGAATAGGCTTCTTTGACCATTTGACTCGAACAATCGAATTGTAAAATCCTTCTACTTCGAAAATTGAAGTACTGTCTTTGAATAAACTTTGACTTTGTACTTCACCAAAGTAAAATCTTTCAATTGTATGCAAAAAATCATTTGAATCGAACGATTTGAATAATTTTAGCTTATGATTGAACGATTTTACAGGATAGCCAGATTTGTTGAAAAATACTTTAACTTTGCTATTTGAAGTCAAAGTATTTCACTTCGATGGTCAAATTTCAAAGTATTTTTTACTTCGAAATTTGAGGCTTAAAAATCAGCCCCTTAGTATACACTAACCCCTAAGAGAAATAAAAGGCACCCAGGTGCATTAATAATAAACAGTAAAACCAATAATATGTTTTACAGATGACCTGTTACCTACTGACTGATATGCATTAAAATAAGTGAGACATATTAAAAATGGGTATTCATGAATGCACATTACCTGTCACCATTTGTACTGTTAATTCATTCTATACTAATGCCTGCATTTTTGAAAATCATTGTCTCTTTTAGTTACAATTTTGTGACCATAAAGTTCTTAAAGAGATACTGACACCAGAAATTAAACCTTTTTTTTACATCTACCATAAAATTGCCTATTATAAATTTGCCATAAGTATTTGCCCAATGCTTTTTCATGATCTACTGCATTTGACTCCATCTATGAGGAGGCTGCCATATTTGTGCAGCAAAGTCTGTGAGCATTAAAAATGTTAACTGACAGACTGAGATGGGACAGTCAGGTTTAGGAACTTACAAAAACAAACTTCTCGGCAAAAAACAGCATGGCCTATTGGTAAATTTTAATGTACATTCATATTTCAAAAAGTAGTTTTTTAGTATCAGTATCACTTTAAGCCACCATTCCATGTAAACGTTATGCGACAGCCACAAATGCATGTAATGTATGTAGCAGGCAGACTACATAACTGAAGATAAGATGTTGAAATGTTCCACTGACGAAATACTTACAGAGCACATATCAACAGAAATACAGGAATCTGATCTACCATTGCTTTGAAATCCTTTTTATGTATATAGCCATTGTCAAATCCAGATAACTATATTTTTTTACTGTTCTGTATGAGAGGGATCACAGCTCACAATACCAGGGTTACAGTGACTGTATATTTGTGTATTTGTTTCATAAAGAATATTGAAATAGGCTTTTGCCCTGATTAATCTATAAATGTATGTAATACTATTCATTTTTAAAGATGCTAGGGAAGGATTCTTCTTTTCCTTTTCACTGTCATAGCATTTTATTAGTAATTTACTAATACCAGTGCAAGTGCAAAGATCTAAAATGCATGAAAACTCTTAAACTTATATGGTATGCAACAAATCCACTACTTTGGATTTGAGCAAATCCACAAATACTTTGTGGAAGGTTCGGCTGAATACCGAACCTAATATGAATTCCAATTTGCATATGCAAATTAGGGGTGGGAAAGGAAAAAGTGGGAAAAAAATTACTTTCTTGTTTTGTGATGAAAAGTCACTTGGAATCCAGCCCTGCCCACAATTTGCATATGCAAATTAGGTTTTGGATTCCGTTGGGCCAAGCCAAATCCGAATCCTGCTGAAAAAGCAAAAATCCTGGCCAAATCCTGAACTGAATCCTGGATTCAGTGCATCCCTATTAACAAGAAACTTGTGTCGATACTCACACATTATACTGTATGTTCCACTCAGAAACAATGCACCAGGCTGCAATAAACTGTGTGTAGATGCAGGTAAAATGAGAAAGTGTTTAAACTTCAGGTTCAAATGTTTTTCCATTTTCCTGACTGTCAGGACAGTGTTTTAATAAACTGTCACATTGCTTGAAATATACTGTATACTACTGTTTCTGCACACCAGGATTCAGATTCAGATCAATCCATGTACCTGGCCCGAACCAAACCAGAATCCTTAAAATCTCATGAATTTTCATCAAACAGAAAAGATAGTTAAAAAAAAAGCCCCAAGGTGCCATAACATGAAGTTTCAAGTTATAAATAACACAAACTCTACAACATGTTTAAAGGGTCCTACAGATTTCACATGCAATACATTCTAATCCTATATATCTCTAATTCCAATAGTTAAGGCCACTGCATATTGTAGAATAAATACAGGTGAGATAGTAAAAAAAATATAACCATGATGTAGGAGATCTTGTGCAGACTTTTTAACTACTGTATGTACAAATAGCTATTTTCATAACCTGATTTCCAGTTTATAGGCACTACTGCTTCCTTTATTTGGAAGCTTAGAGGCTGAATAAATCATACAGACACGTGGTCCTAGAGGAGATGCAACTGAATATTGATCATCCTGTGTTCTTTTATTAACGCTAATTTTTTTGTTATTTTCCTTCTATATAATTCATCACCAACTTCACTCAAAGGTTGAACAAGCAACAGGGAAGTTAGCGTTATGGTTTTATATTTGCATGGTATTATGTAGTTATTATTATCAATTACTTACATTATAGCATTACAATATGCTTGTCTTTGGAAGTACTTTAATTTGGGGGGGGGGGTAGTTATAACATATGGGGTTGGAGGAAATGTTTAATCTAATAAAAGAACACAAAACAATAGCTAAATTGTAATGACTGTGGGTCAACTTGATTTTAATTGTTTTGTAGGATGAAGGTCTTGGCCAGACATACATGATTCATACAGATTGTGAACATTGAATGATATGCTTTCAGGGCAGCCATGTCAAAAGTCTGAGATGTGTTTTTTGTCTCTAGCTAGTTCAGTTCTGAAGATACTTCATATGGACAATATAATGTAGGTGAGACTAATTGCAGCCTATCAGAGTGAGGTTTTTAGTAGCATCAGCAATGCAGTTCCAAGGAGCAACTTGATATATATATATATATATATATATATATATATATATATATATATATAAAATTCCACAGGACAGCCGGCACTCTCGAAAAATTAGCTTTGTTGCCTGGGTGCAGTTTCAAAAAAATCAATAATTTATCGAAGTAGAGGGAACCGCACTCACAGGTCTTAAAATGGTACAAAGTTGTTTTATTGGTACACGAAAGACTGACGTTTCGGCCTCAACAGAGGCCTTTCTCAAAGTGTTAAGTGAAACATGAAACTGCCTTAAATACATATTATGGCGGGAAAACAGACAATTGCTACTGACGTGCTACAAACGTCACTCAAGACTTAATAGTCATATAAACAACATTAAATTACTACATAAAATTTACTCCATATAACATAAAACATTTCACTAAAAGACATACAGACTTGATACTGTTAAAACCAAAAGTATTGCAACATTGTATAGATCTAGTATTTATGATAACATATGGTTTAGCTACATCCTAAACTTTGTTCAATGTTGTTGCAATATCTAAAATCTTGAGTGTTGGAATAAAGGTTTAAACAGTGTTTGTCTACTCATTAATCATGATATGTTCAGATCTATAAGCTACCACATAGTATGTAGGTTCTTGGATTCCTCATTGATAACTTTTTTGTAGATTATCTGGTAAAGTACGATCGGGAAAAAAACTACTTTAATCCTTACCCCCATCCCCATTGGAGTGGGAGGACCAATGTCCCTTGTCATGTCTGGCTCCTATGTTATTTGACTCAATGGTAAATTTAAATAAAGGGCGTGTTAAAATAAAGCCTTAAAATAAAATAAAAAATATATATATGGTATATATGGTATATATGGTATAAGTTTCACAAGTAAATGCTGATTGCTCATGTTGCTCATGTTGAATACAGATAAATTACTCATGTCTACATGGGAGTGCTAGACGATTATGAGCAATATGAGAATGCACAACAGAACAGTCAGTGTCATTACATAATATAGTCTATTTCCAGAACTTTTTAAAAGAACCTTTTTTAGCACAGAATGTGATTACCGAATGAGTAAGATGGAATAACAATGAGCCAGTGACAGTTACAAAGGCCCTTGCTGATTTACTGATAAAGAATAGCTATGACCACCAGATAAGGCACCGTTTTATCTAATATCCTACTTTTATTATTATTATTATTATTGTATGAAATTATCATAAATTATAGTATGCATACACTTGCATATGGACTTTATGTTTATGTGTATGTGTGTGAACATATATATATATATATATATATATATATATATGTGTGTGTGTGTTCTAATGAAACAGCAGGAAAAAGGCTTAGGGAACTCAGTACAACTGCATAAGTGGGTCAGAAGACAGCAGTGTAGTAGAAAATGCAAATAAAAAGAAACTGTTGCCAGAAAAACTGAATTAGGATAGGAAGGAAGCCAAAGTTACTTGTTTAAGAAGGGTCATAAAATATTATATATACAGTATATATACTGTATATAGTATAAACAATATATATTGTCTATGTATGTTAATCAAGGAAAATCAGCTACAAATATTTTTAATATAGGTCATAGGGGACAGCTAATAATTGTCCATTCCATTTAAAATGTATTTACATAGAATTTTATAATTAAGAGACTGAATAAGAACAGATATAATAATATGTTATTATTTTTGTTATATGAGGGGCAGTAAAATAAGATCACACTTAAATTATGAGGGTGCAAGGATTATAAAATAAAAAAACCACCCTACTATCAGTTTGTTATCCTGCATAAGTGTTTAATCATTTTTTAGGTATTTGAGGTCACAGCCCCAAACAGTTTTTAAAAAAAGACTGTGTGTGTATAAGAGATGGGTGGGTGCGAATAAGTATTAAACACTGTGTTTCCACAAAAAAAATTATCTGTGAGCACCACAATATGTTTTGTGTGCTGGCTTAAGACTTTTCCAATTAATTCTACAGCACTGCTTATACAATTATACAAGGACTGCAAAATACAAATATACACACAAGTCTTGCGTGACTTTGCAACACCTTTGAAAATGATAACATGATGTACAATTATCAGACACTTCTTCATCTGACCATAAGAGTGAGTCTTCCATGTTTCCACATGATACTGCTGAGAAAGCACTAAAGTGGATTGGAAATGTCTGTACATAAAAAAATCTACAATGCAGGACTGAAATGGCTTTACTCCTACAGTGGCACTCATTTTAGCACACATTCTTATTATTGAGGCTACGGTGCTTGAGTTTTTTTGTTGAGAATTAAGAACTAGTTCTTAATTCTCAACAAAAAAAATCAAGCACCGTAGCCTCAATAATACTAAGAACTAGGCCAATCCTAAAATCCAACCATGGGTAATTTATTTCAATTAACTTTAAAAATGGAGTTCATAAAGTAACACCAAGTTCATTAAGTACTATATAAGTCAGCTGGACATTTAGCTAAATATCAGCTATAGTGATGGGCGAATCTCCCGCGATTCGCTTCGCCTAGAGATTCGCGAATTTCTAGAGAAATTTGCGAATCGGCGAAAAATTCACGAAACGAGTCGCGGGACGATTTTGTCGTGCGTTGCGTCAACTTTGTCGCGCGTTGCGTCAACTTTGACGCGTCGCGCCGTTTTCGGCGCGCGTCGCGTCGTTTTCGTCGTGCGTCGCGTCATTTTTGCCGCGTCGCGTCAAAAACGACGCGCGACTGACGCGCGACTCGTTTTCAGCGAAATTTCACCAAGCGAAATTTCACTGGTGATTCGCGAATTTATTCGCCAGTGGCGAATCGCAGGAATTCGCCGCGAATTCGACCTAGGCGAATAAATTCGCCCATCACTAATCAGCTATCCTTTTTTTTCCCTACAGTTCTATGATGCCAATTTGAGAACGCTCATATATTTTGCAATTGTTAACGCTCATAAAGAGTAATGTGACCCAGATTTATGAATCATTTTTCTGCATTGCTACTTAATGTGAAACATTATTTAAAATTTTTTGTAAAATAAACATAGAAGAGCGTTGTGTTAAATTAATGGGCACTTTCTCACTCTACCTCACTGCTTAAAGCAGTTGATTCCATTTTGACAAATGTAAACATCAATCTGATCAACAAATATGTCAATCCATAGATCATTTTCTGAAAATTTTACAGACAGTCAAAGTGTTAATAATTGCCTTTAATCTGTCAGGATCTCCCTATTCAAAAGTCAGTAACTAATTTCCTATCTATTTCACCATAATTCCCTAACATTTGAAAACGCAAACATCCTCTAGGTCACTTAAAATTCTGCAATCGTGTGTACGCCGATAAACAGGTATGCACTGCAAACCAATAATTTCCACTGGTACTGCATACGTATAAGTTGATGAATTGATTATGCAAAGTACAGGATCCTGTGTTTCCATTTGTAAAGCAAGTTCTCCAGCTACCCTGTACTTATTACTTGTGGATAGTATCAAATTATAGGATCCTGTTGTGGACACTGGCAAGTTTCTGCTAATTACAGCTATAAAACGGCAACTGACATGGAAACTCCAGTTAATATTTCAGTAACATTTCTCATGTAAATTAGTCCCAGGAGTTATAAAAAAAATCCCAAGGCAAAATTTTAATACAAAGACACAAAGGCAAAGAGGGAAGGAAATAATGTGGCCACATATACAAGGAAGCGATAACACCAGTCTCACATCTCATTCTAAGTATTATGATTTGCTCCAAGTAAAATAAGTAATGGCTTTATGCTTAAAAATGTATGCTACATGGTATTATTGAATAGATTTGCAAGTGCTACATTAATGCTGTGGCATTCAATTGTCCTTAAATGACAAAGGGATATGGAATGGTGATGTGTTCTAGCAGAAGAGCTATATCTAAGTCTGGGGGATATATCACTGTTAATGAAACTCAGCTTCATATGGAAATTTTATATTAAAATGATGCTCCGTTCACACACCTCATCCAGCTGTTACCAAATGGTTCTTGTCAGAGGGAGAGCCATAAATGTCAGCACATGAGTTGACAGCTGGATATTAGAGAGACGTAACAGGGCAAAACAAAGAAAGGGGTGTGGAATTGTATTACTGTCATTGAATTAGCAGTGTTATTAGACATTATACTGGGATAATCAGGAAATAACAGTCCTTTACTAATTGTCAACCAAAACCACTTCTATGTAAATTTTCTTTTTCACATTAGTCTAATAATAATGATAATAATAATAATAATAATATATTATGAATAGCTCATGGACAAACCACTGTTTTTTTATGAGACCAATTTGCTATGCTTTATTATTGTTCCTGTGCCTAATGCATGATTCTCCAATCACTCCAAATTTCTAGGCATGACTTACTTGAGGCTTAGGAAGCTAGGTTCCTCCTACATAAACAAGGCCTAGGAATTTTGGGTGACTATCCATTGTCTGGAAAATGGGTCCTAGGGATGAAGTAGAAACATTTTTGTAAAAAGTATCAGCAACCCCCTAAATTTTCATAAATGTGTTCCAAACAACATGAATTTGTAAGCCAGCAAATAAAATATTCCAGATGGACTTGTGAATACCAAAGCATGCGATAAAACCTTAATTTAAATTTATCTTATTAAACAGGTGCCCATCTATCAAAGAGATGAGTACTTCCTTCTCATTTTACACATTCAGTCCTGCAAAACTCAAATCCATTTGCCTTCTAAATTAAACCTTTCTGTACATAAACTTTAGGGGTATGGGTCATGGGAAATCATGTTTTTTTCAAGATTCATCAGTTAATAGTACTGCTCCAGCAGACTTCTGCACTGATATCCATTTCTCAAAAGAACAGATTTTTTTCATATCAATTTTGAAATCTGACATGGGGCTGGACATTTTGTCATTTTCCCAGCTGCCCCTGATCATGTGACTTGTGATAACACTTTAGGAGGGAACTGCTTTCTGGCAGGCTGTTGTTTTTCCTTCTTAATGTAACTGAAGGAGTCACAGTGGGACATGGGTTTTTACTATCAAGTGCTATTCTTAGATCTACCAGGCAGCTGTTCTCTTGTGTTAGGAATCTGTTATCTGGTTACCTTCCCATTGTTCTGTTTTTAGGCTGCTAGGGGGGAATGGAGGCAGTGATATCCCTCTAACTTGCAGCAGAGCAGTAAAAAGTGACTGAAGTTTATCAGAGCACAAGTCACATGACTTGAGGCAGCCGGGAATATGCCTAGCCCCATGTCTGCTGGATCAGCACTATTAACTGATGCATTTTGAAAAAATATTTTTTCCATGATGGTATCCCTTTAAGTCTGCCTTCTCCAACAATGTATGCTGTATCATTAGCCTATTTGGTTTGTCCAAGTTTGGTTTGTCTGTCAGTTGTTGCCCTACCATTCTCTCCTTAATATTGACTACCTGATTTCTGACCCTTGGTGTGTTATTGGATTTGTACTTATCTGCTGCTTTTCCAGATCTTGTGTCTGTTCACAGACTCTATTTTGCTTGCTGACTGCCTAGACCTTTTGCATGAACCGGGACTTTATTGTCTGCCTGCTTCACATTTGTTCAGAACTGTTTTTTTTTTTTACTTTTGTTCAAAAGATTTAGTTAAATACAGAGTTTAGGTTGAGCCACTGTGTGTCTGCTATAAGTTACACAGCATGTAGGCTCCTTACAGGCAGTGCAGCCAGTATGTGCTGCCATTCTTACAGCATGCCCCAGAAAGTTTCCCTTAAGTTATATTTTAAAAAAAAAACTTGTCAAGTATGGGCAAAATACTTACTAAGCAGAATCCCAGTGACTAAGTGCAGTGTCTGATTGCAATATGCTGCTTATGTGTATAAACTCTGTTTCTCAGCTCCCAGAAGATAAAGCACTGTGAACCTGATTACCAGCTGCATCTGCTGATCTCCTGTAGCCCCCTTTAATACTCTTGTTCTGCCATTTGGAAAACGGAGAGCAGAAGGACGAAGTGAACACTTTGGCAAACCCAAACAGTGCTTGGCATGTCAGACATGCAGTCAGTGCATTAAAAAGCAGAAGGTCCAATTTGCTCTTCCACTATAGGCTGGGAAGGAAAAGACATCATAATTCTAGTGCGTAACATGGCCTTGGGCCTCATTAAGATTGGAACACTATGTAGACAGCAATCAATAAAACAGCAGGTTTGTGTGTTATCAGCTTTAGCCTCTGCAACAAAATATAACCCAGGGAGTCGACATTGCAATGAACTTCACTGAAATGAACAAAGTTGGATTGCATCAAGATGATGAGAATCCACTGTAACTTGTCACAGCGGGGCATGAGCAGAGCCCAAAGAACATTCAAACCTCAATTTCTGAGTGCATCGTACTACATATACACAATACAAATACATGACTCTAACTAGGATGCACCTTTCCTCCCCACTAACCATTTGTTTACCCTTATTAGTACTGTACCCTAACCCGTGTAGAGCTGAGAACAGTTCATCAGGAATTTTAAAAACATGGTCATGAAGGAGCGTGAGCACTTATTTGAATAGTTAATATAATACAATTTCACTGTGTTTTTCAGAAACATTGGGCTTTTGCTTTTGTTTAAATAACCCAAATCTTTAATTTTAATTTATTTTATTCAAATATACAGTAAGGCCTATAATATAATGCATTAATTGCTCTTTGGTGCTCTTTTGTCAATAATCATGGGCAAAAGACTACTTTTGGCAATATCCATTACTGTCAATGGGAAGCAACACATAGCGAGTCACAGGCCATAGTGCTATAGCCCTAGTTTAGGATCATTTAATTGCTCCAGTTTGGTTCATGTAGATCAGGCTACTAGGGACTAGCTATAGTTGGTCAGTTGGTGGGCCATGGGAAACACTAGTGTTGGTGATAGGTTGCTTGCTGACCCTAGTTTGGCTTGTTCTGTAGGATATGATGGATATAGTTTATTTTAACGAAACAGGAATATATATCTTACAAACACAAATTGAATTCAGATAAGTAAACCTGGAGTGACTAGTTTAAATTAATATATAATACACAAGAGCAATTAATCTCCTATAAAAGATCTTTATAAACACTGCTTAGTGATGCCATCAGTTCTAATAGGTGCTTAGTGATGTAGTTTCTTTCACATGACTCACTCAAACCTGTGTATTATAATAAATAGTGTGTCCCCTTGTATTATTTATACTTTCTATATTAGAAGGGTGGAGCTACGTGACCTGTATAAAAGCACTCAGCCTTGGACCTTGTGCCTTCATGCACAGTATGGTCATATTCTGAAAACCTTTACAGAGAATACACATTATTCATAATTTAGTATTCAAATATGACAGTATTGTATGATATTGCTTTGTAAACAGAAAGAAATATGACAGTTTCATATATTGCAGCTATTCCATTTTATACATATATGGAATCTATAGTCCAGAATGTTTGGGACCTGGGGCTTTATGTATAATCTATATTGCCATAACTTCAGGACACTGAAAACGTAAACATTAAAGCAACCAAATATAACAATATGATTATTTTGTGCTTAGTTACCATCAACTATTGAAGAAAAAAAAACAGTTAAAGGGGTGGTTCACCTTCAAGTTAACTTCTAGTATATTGTAGAAGGGCCAATTCTAAGAAACTTTTCAACTGGTCTTCATTATTTATTTTTCATAGTTTTTTAGTGATTTGCAATTTTCTTCTGTTTCTTTGCAGCTTTCAAATGGGGTCATTGACACCATCTAAAAACAAATGCTCTATAAGGCTACAAATGTATTGTTATTGTTACTTTTTATTACTTATCATTCTATTCAGTCCCTCTCCTATTCATATTCCAGTCTCTTATTCAAATCAATGCAGGGTTACTAGGGTAATTTGTACCCTAGAATCCAAATTGCTGACCCTGCAAACTAGAGAGCTGCTGAATAAAAAGCTAAATAACTCAAAAACCACAAACAATAAAAAATGAAAACCAATTGCAAATTGTCGCAGAATATCACTCCCTACAGCAGGGGTCCCCAACCTTTTTTGCTCGTGAGCCACATTTAAATTTTAAGAAAGAGTTGGAGAGCAACACAAGCATGAAAAAGTCCATGTGGATGTCAAATAAGAGCTCTGATTGGCTTTTTGGTAACCCCTATATGGACTGGCAGCCTACAGGAGAGAATGTTTGGCAGGACAGCTGTTTTTTATGCAACCAAAACTTGCCTCTAAGCCAGTAATTCAAAAATAAGCACCTGCTTTGAGGCCACTGGGAGCAACATCCAAGGGGTTGGAGAGCAACATGTTGCTCGCGAGCTACTGGTTGGGGATCACTGCTCTACAGTATACTAAAAGTTAACTCAGGTGAACAACCCCTTTAATTAAAAAATTAAGAGCTATTTCATTAAATGGGAAATTATGGTAAATGGCATTGCTGTATTTTGGATAATGGATATGGAAAATGGTTTCCAGAAAATGGATCACATACCTGTTATAAAAAAAGAGATTTACATTGTATACTGCCGAGTTTTATTTTCCTATGCATTAAAACTTTGTCCTTGAAGGGTTTTTTTTTTCATCTTTTATTTTAACTTTAGAGAGCAGCTATGGGCATTGGACATTATGACTTCTGGTGATTATTTCAGCTGAAAACTATTAATGAAGTCAGTAGGCATGTTTCTGCAATAGACTGTGGGGAATGTGATGACTTACATCAGATTGTAATTTAGATTCAAGTCATGTCTGACCTAGAAATAGGAGAAGCCTCACCCCTATAAGACCTTCCCATTAATCTGCAGTCCCATTGCACATGGGCACTTAAGATGTAGAAGAAAAGTGACTTTGAGGTGGGAAGGTCACCTTGCACTAGGACATTCTATAAAGTTTTACACCTTGAATATTATATAGTAGCAGTGAAGTGTTCTGGATGTTTTTTTTTCAAGACACAGAAATATATGTATAATTAGGTAATTGGAATGTTACTTTAATTTTAATGATAAAAGTAAATTTATTACACGTTTCTCCATATATATATGTGTGTGTGTGTGTGTGTGTGTGTGTGTGTGTGTGTGTGTATAAATGCATCTCCAAGGCCCCTACGCGTTTCGTAGTTGCATAGTACTTAGTCATGGGCTTCCCTCACAGGAAATTAACCTTTATACAAAAAGTAACCAATCAAAACAACTCACAAGAAAAAAACTTCTTAAAATGACAGTGCATATTAAAGACAAAATATATGATAAACGAAATATGCATACAATAGTATCACCAAAAATAAATAAAAAAGCTATGCCGATCAATGATAGTCATAGTAAGAGCTTGCACATTAAGTGGCCTATTTCAAACCCATGTGTATATATATATATATATATAGACAAATTATAACAGGACACGTCAAATTCTGAGTTCACACCCAGTGGGTATGAACTCAGAATTTGATTTGGGAAAGAAAAGTATTTGCTCTCTTTGCCCATGTACATTTTCTTGCTTGGGACTGTAAGAAACGCATACTATGGGGTTGATTTACTAACTTTCTATTTGGTTTTTGTATATAAATGTTTGTTAAACATTGCATTTTCTGCAAATCTGTATTTTTCAAATATTTGAAAAAAGGCAAGATGTTAGTGTTTAGTGTGCTGTTACATTTTTTCCTACACTATGCTAATTATCTGCATTTAAAATTAAATGTTTTCAGCTAATTTATTTGTCTGGTCTGAGGTTGTCTAATACATAACGTATGGCAAAGCAATTAAGAAAGCTTTCCAGCTTTATGTACAAACATCAATTTGAAAAGCCTCTGACTTTTTTTTTTGTGTGGATAATAATTTTCTTGTAAATTGCTGTATGGGAAAAATGGTCAAGGTCTGGAAAATGATTTTTCTAAAAATGATTGAATCAGCCCTTAATATTACAGATACAGGTCTCTGAGCCAGAAATATTAAAGAATAAAAACTTGGGAGGAAGCACTGTAGGATATGAGCAGACCAAATAAAATCTAATGCTATATGCAAGGGCAGATACAGTATGTGAAAAGCCTTCAAAGGAGCTTTTGTGAGAAGCTTGAAAAGCAGAACTTGCTATGAGCTTTACATGGAAGAAAATTCATGTGTAAATTGTGAAATGAAAATAAACATTAAATTCTGTGTCTGCATTTATATCCAGTTCTATTGGTATTAAATGAGGTGTGTGAGCTTTGTTATCCTTTTTATTTTCAAAGCCTTGCTGAGTGATCGCTTGTCCTTTCATTCTGCTTCATTGCCTTTGTATAAATCACGATTTGGCACAGACTGGAAAGGTCACGTTAACACCTCTTACTGTTTGCCATCCGGGTCTATTATATGGTGGGAGGTTACACTTTGTATCACCTCAAGACATGGGATAGGCATATAAAAGATGTTAATGGCTCTCTGTCAGTGACAAACTGCACTGTATAAATACACATCTGTCACAGAGTCCAATGACCCAAAATAGGTTCTGAACCAGAGAATAATGCAGAGCTGGAAAGGTTCTGAGTTGAATGGAGGACATATCTCTAACATGGATGAGATCAACAGAACTATGAGGTTGGCATTATCAAGATGCACTTTTACACATAAATGTTCTTAAGTGGATTCAGGGTGTAACACAAGTATGGGATCTATTATCAAAAAAATCCAGTATTGAGAAAGCTCTGAATTATGCCATGAGCATCCCATTTTGGGCAAATAATTCAAATTATTTTGAAACTATTGCTTTTTCTCTGCAATAATAAAATAGTACCTTTTACTTTATGGTTACTAAACTGCATATAGTACATCCATATTGCTGGCAAAGCAACATTTTTTTCTTTAAATGTTTGTAGTATCCTCATGGTATTGGGATCCAAACCCATTAGTTGGAAAAACTCAGGTCCCAAGCAATCTGGATAATAGATCTAATGCCTGTATAGTCAACTGTGTATCAGAATGTGCCATCTTATTGTATGTTTGGAGTGGAATTTCTCTAAAGAAACTTCTTTGGACAGGTTTAGAGACATAAAAGTGTGTTCCAACTATAATGTGAGTAATCTGTAGTAGTGATGTGTAGCAGACCCAATATCCACAGGACCCCATTGCTGTTTGCGGGTTGCCACCTTCAAATAGCTTCAGACTTCCGGTTTCCAGTTTTATAGCCACGCTCCAGCTCACCCCGCCCCTTTTGTGACTTCATCAGAGGGGCAGGTCGGCACAGATCTATTTAAGGAACCTGAAAGTGCAGGTGGGGGCTGAGGGAGGGTGGGTTAGGGTTCGGGTGCTGGTCACAAAAATACTGACCCACACATCACTAATATGTAGTGTGTGTGATATGAGTTGTACATAACAATTCGTGTTTTACATCAACTCACCACTTTTCTTTCTAAAATAATAAACATTTTAAGCTGTTCACTGATGTGTTCCTGTTGGTTGTGTTCCTGACTTTTGTAATTTAACTTCCTCTTTACTTAGAGAACCTCTTGAATTTTATTCAGAACATGAGAGCATGGTTTCCCTGTTTCGGAAATGCACTTAATGCCAAATATTGATTCTTACAATGTGCACTTGATGCACTGTTCTCTGAGTGAGGCTTGTTCTCTTTCTCAGTATATCCTAGTATTTGAGATTTCTGCTATAAACTGAATAGAATTCTGTAATTCTGACATGGTTTCTTACATTTAATTCATGGAGGCACATTTATCAAGGGTCGAATTTCAAATTCATGTGAGTTTTTTAAAACTCCCATAAACCCGAAAATTTTACCAAATCAAAATGTATTAATAAAATAGAATTTTCTCAGCTCGGACAAATTGAATCGACCCATAAACTCAAGTTGAATTTGATTTGAATTAGAAAAACCAAATTGAATTAAAATAAATGGATTAAATGTCAGTAAGGCTGCAAACATCACCAAATTGATCCCTGGACCTCTACGATTGACTTATACAGCAATTGGGCAAGTTTCAGGTGGAGAATAGTAAAATTCAAGTTCTTAAAGGGCCAGAGTATGATAAATTTCAAAATTCTAATTTGAATTAAAACTCAAATTGAGTTTGGTTAATTCACAATTCAGATTTGAATGGTTTTTACCAAAGAAATTAGAAAATTAAAATTTTCACTTTGACCCTTAAAAATCTGCTCCATGATGTTTACAAATTTGTATTGTATTTGTATTTTCTAATTAAGTTTTTCTATTCACATTAAAAGTGGCCTTTGACTTTATTTTTATCTTATTTTTAAAACTATGAAACAAACTAGTTTGTGTCTTGCCATATTTGCTTGTTTATCATACAGGATGAAAATATGCATTCAAAAGATTTTTACATTTGCTAGAATACCTTTATTGGTTATTTATTCTTACACCATTTGTAACATATAACTGCATTGCTGTTCAAGCGAAATACTGTATTATGGTTGTGATGGATATTTTTTAAAAAAAAAAAGTAAAAACAAACCTCATTATTTGCTATGGGTAACTACTCCTGGGCAAACTTAGTGCCTTTCATTACAAATGGTGGAATATATTTCCGATAAATATTTTACACTATAAATCATAGCATAGTACACTTTTGTGTGGTGTGATTCCATTGACTAAATGATTATCTAGCTGAACATATTTCGCAGGTCTTACTATCCTCTACATGAGCTGTCATTTTGGTATTGTCACTAAGGAGCTATGATTATTAAGACAGAGTTATGGAGATGGGGAGTCCACACCAGACATGACTTTCCTACTTTTGTGATTAAAATATGCTAATACAGTATTTTACATTGGGCAGAACTTGCCCATCCATAGTATCAATGTCTTTCATTGCCACTATGACACTATTAACCTAAAAAAGCTGGAATGTAGCATGGACTATCTAGGGGACTTTAAAGGACAGGGAAAATTAAACTAAAGAATTAGGCTAGACTTGTTTGGGCTTCTGTACCAGCCCCAGGCAACCAAATCTCTTTAGCAGGGAAGATCTGTGTCTCCAAAGATGCCCCAGTAGCCCCCCCATCTTTTTTTCTGCTGATTCACTGCACATACTCTATGCTGCTGTCACTTACTGAGCTTAGGGACTGACACAATATACAGTACACATAGAATATAAAAGTCACAATATAATGCTGATTAGTAATTGTTACATATAATTACTACACAGCAGCAAATAAACCAGTGAAACTAGCATCAGAATTTAATAATCAGCCCTGTAGCATCAGCTTGTATTACAGACAACCCTCATTTTCTGCTGGATAATTTGCAACAACCCCTAAGCTTAGCTTCTCAACAGCTGCTCAGAGCCCATGGAGCATGTGAGTGTCACAGACACTTTCCAAGGTGGTGACGCCCTGTGACAATTTTGAAGTCCTGGATCATTGCTGCTATTAACAAGCTGAAAATTTAAGCTGGTACAATAAGTTCAGTATCTAAAACATGGAATTTTGAGCCCTATTCATTTTTAGGGTTTAGTTCTCCTTTAAAACACAGGAAAATATGTCTTAAATGACATGCAAAGACTACATGTTCCTACTATGTGTATAAATTGGGCACCCACCCAAGCCACATCATGTGTACTGCATAAAACCCCTCCGTTTGCCAGCACCATCACATTTTCCTAAAACAAATAGTAGCTTTCACCCAGTGGCCATTTTCCCTCTAACACGTCATCAGCATTGACATCTGCAAACAGGACATGTATGCTGTAAAGTTCATGTAATGCAGGTTTATACAGGAACAACATATTTTGATAAAAAGTTCTGCTGGGGTTGAGCAATGTAATGGTTAAGCTGAACTCAGGAGAGCTGGTTCGGAGGAAAAATAAAATAGAATCAGACAGCTAGAGTTTCAGTGGGAACCAGCAATGCTATATCCATATTGGCTGTTAGACTGAAGGGTGTTTTTTCTGAGCTGAGAAGAAATGAGCATGCTCATTAGCCAACAGCCAAAGGAAATTCCTGAGGTGGGGGCAGAGTGGGTTAGAGGAGGAAAGGAATTATAAGAGATTAAGGGGATGCTGCAGCCTTACTGTTAAACATTTAACCACTGGAGTGGCAGGTATCTAAAGATTTCAAAGAGGCTGTTCACTGATTACATTTTTTTTGGGAGGGGGGGGTAAATGTCCTGAGGTTTAAAGTCCTTCTGGAGGCTGGTTTCATTTGTTTTTAACAGAGGGTAGCACATCATATGAAAAGTAATGGGCTACAGCTAGAACTATGAACTAGAAGTGTTGCACTGATTAAATGTAATTTAAATGTAATCAGTTTGAGTACCCCTGATTTTTCAAATGATCTGGTAACCTTACTTCACCCTTTCACTTGAAAATTGGAGGGTGTGTGTTTAAAGATAGAAAACTTCCCAGCTAACGATTCTTCATATCCCTGCCAAACTCTTGCGCAAATTACCCAGTGAAAAATTTCCTCTATATTACTTGTAACAATAGATATTCTGTTCCCCCAATGGGACTCTCTAATTATAGACCATCATTCATTTTTTTTCTGTTCTCACAAATGAAGTTTCAGTCTGAATAGCGGTGAAATATATTAATCACTACAGGCTGACTTGAATGAGTCTGCTGTTCCCACTCTTGTGTTACTAAAGATTTTTATCGTCTATCACAACGTTTGCATAATGGCAGTATGATAGGTGTGCGTTGTTAAAAAGGAGCAGTAGAGCTGAAAGTCCAGAATAATCATTTATGCGAGTCATGGACTTTTTATTCTTAACAATCATCGTAAATGTCTATAACAGTTCTATTGTTTAGATTAACTTCTAAAATCTACTCTTTTAAATAAATACTTATGGTATTATTCACTAAAATTTGCATTTATCTCATATTTTATTAAAAAAACACAACCAAACTCTCATGCCCAATTTTAGCTTAGTTATTAAAGGGGTTGTTCACCTTTGAGTTAACTTTTAGTATAATGTAGAGAGTGATATTCTGAGACAATTTGCAATTGGTTTTCATTTTTTATTGTTTGTGGTTTTTGAGTTGTTTAGCTTTTTATTCAGCAGCTCTCTAGTTTGCAGTGTCAGCAATTTGGTTTCTAGGGTACAAATTATGAATATGAGAGGGACTGAATTAAATGATACGTAATAAAATGTGGCAATAAAAATACATTTGTAGCCTTACAGAGCATTTGTTTTTAGATGGTGTCAGTGACCCCCATTTGAAAGCTGCAAAGAAACAGGATAATATTGCAAATCATTAAAAAAAACTATGAAAAATAAATAATGAAGACCGATTGAAACGTTTCTTAGAATTGGCCCTTCTACAATATACTAAAAGTTAACTTGAAGGTGAACCACCCCTTTAATAAAAAACCCAAGTTAATCAATTGCAGAAAAACGCAACTATTCAATTTTTCAGGCTCTTTCCAGAATCTCTAAAAATGTTTTGGCCTTTTTCCCCAAATTGCTTTAATTACTTGTGGGTTTTTGCCTGAAAACCCTGAAAAAGTCAGATTTTTGGGCTGAACCCAGCACAGACCACAAAAAACTTCAAATTGAGATAGGTGCCTCCCCCATTGAATTATACTGGACCTCAACAGGTCTGAGATGGGGGATTTTCAGATTCTGGCTTGTTTGCATCATCGGGGTAGAATAAATTTAATAAAAATCTTTCGAGATTTCACAACCACCTTTAAATAACCCCTAAATTTCCTATGCATATGTTTCAATTATTTTGAAATGTAGAAGGGCCTTATTTACTACATTTTACGAATGTTATTAAACGTTTATATTACCTTTAAGATGTTCTTGGAACTACAGCTTCAAGTAGGCGTTATACTTGATTATATATTAAGCAGAATTTGGGTGCAGCAACACTTCTATAGAAGGTTTAAGTCAAAATGTTGGGTTCTAAATACAGACCCAGGGGCATGACATTTACTCCCTAGACCAGTGATCAACATCCCCTTAGACTCCCAGTAGTGATGGGCGAATCTGTGGCGAAATGGCAAAAAATTCTTGAAACGCCAGCGGCGTCTTGGACTTCTGGACGCGTGCATCTCGTTTTGGACGCGGGTGCACATTCGCGCTGGCGCCCAAAAAAAAAGCAAATTTTCACCGGGCGAATTTTCATAGGCGTTTTGCAAATTTATTTGCCTGCGGCAAATAAATTCGCACATCACTAACTCTCAGGTGCTTATTTTTCAGTTCCTGGTTTCGAAGGAAAGTTTTGGTTGCCATGCAGAACCTACTGCAGGCTGCCAGTTGACACAGGGGTTACCAAATAGCCAATCACAGCTTTTTTGGCACCCGGCCCAAACTTGTGTTGGTCTCAGACTCTTTTTAAATTTAGATGTGGCTGAAGGTTTTAAAAAACAAAACAAAAAACATAGGCCCAACATTCTAACAACTGACTATATTTTTACCAGTGCTCCTCTACCCCTGGATCTGCTCCAACCTGTAGTTACATCACTGCACAGATGTACATAAAATTATATATATATATATATATATATATATATATATATATATATGTGTGTGTGTGTTGCCTTGATAGGTGAAATATGAATTTAAACAGTTAATTTGGGGCAAGAGAAGAATGCAATCCACTAAAGTAGAAGAGTAAAACACAATACACTCTGTTTTGTAATCTTTTTACCTAATGACTAACCTTAATAGAAACAATCCTGTATATACATTAAGCAAACAATGCATTTTAATGTAGGCCAGTACTTGCGCTTACTTCTGTATCTTCTCTAATTTCATGTTTTAACATTTTTTCCCATCTCTTTCTTTCAGTGCAAGGATGAGTCACAATTGTACCATTTAAATCTTGAGTTTGCAATCCAGTACTTCACTAAAACTCTGTTTACATTCCTATTACATCCTGTAGATATTTATTTTGCTTATTTTCATCAAGAGGCTTTTTAGCTTTAACGTTGTTTCATCTGATTTCTTTAATCTCTACCAGAAAAATATTCCAAGCCTTTCAGCAATTTTTTAAAATTGTTTTTCCCTTTCCATGCAGAAGCTTGATTTGGTTAGGTGCAAACATTCTGCTTTTGTAAAAGACGTATTTAAATACCACTCTCCACTGTTCAAACCCAAATTCAAGGTAAAAGACATTATTTTCTCCTTAGTGTGCCTAAAAAAGCAAAATATTTAGCAAATATTCCTTTGGCCACACAAAGAGCAATATTGTTGATTGAATTCTATGACCATGGTGCCAGGTGTTTGGTAGCATATAAATTGACCATCATATCATCCATGTGGGATCTCAGGCAGTCAGAAATCTTGTCTACTATTAGGAGCTGCAGCAAGCAGATACTAATCAGTGAGACTAAAATAACCAGGAATCTTATTCCTCAACAACCCTTTGTGCATGATAACAAAATATTAACTTTTGGCCTAAGCAACAGCATTGCAAATCTGCCTTTATTTTCCTTCTAGGTTTTTGCAGAATACCCTACACTGAGCTAAGGTAGGTGCTCACCAAACCTTAGCTACTACTGGTTCATGCTTGTTGGAGTGTAGAAAGAGACATAGATTTTATGGCAAACATACATGAAACCAAGGGAGAGATTTCATCCTTGACTTCCTCTTTGAGGTACCTTCATGTAACTTCTTCAAAATGCACTTAATTTGCAGGACTGATGCAGTATCCAACTCTTGGCAATGTGTTAATTGCAGAGCATATTATCCTCTTGTGCCCCACTTAGATTGTAAGCTTCAGGGTAATTGTATATTTTTTATGTAGTATTTATTTTACTGTACCAGATTTTTCTATAAATATTTCCTTGGAACTGCTAGAGGAGCACGGCAAATAAAGACCTACACACATGTTTCATGCTTAAGCAAATCTATAGAGTAATATTAGTGATCATGCATAAAACAGCAATAATTCTGTGTAAGACAGAAACAGCCACTAATTGATGTCTACCCACTGGAGTTTAAAGGGGACATAAACCAACTACAAAACTGTTTCTTCTGAACTACCAGCTGTCCAAAGTATGTATCCAAAATCTAGTTACAGATGCATATCACCCTAAACAGTTCAAGTCACCATGGTTTTGTGTGACAATGCATCGCATGTAAATTTTGTTAACATTCATTGCACAGTAATGAATTGTAAGAAGAACTTAGATGCAGAGCTTTGTTTCATGCAACAAGAAGAAAAGGGATGGGCAAAATGGGGCAAAAAAAATAGCTCATCCCTAAAGAAGAATGATCCAGATGCAAAAAGGAAGGCAGAATTCTAATCTGAGGATTCATTGGGGCAAAAATTTTATAAACCATCACTACTTTGGAAAGTTTATGCACCCCTTAAAAGCAAAATAGGTGCTGAACAAATCTACTGATGGGTTTTAAAGGAGAATTCGACCCTGTGGTGCTAAAACCCGTCCCTACCGTAGGCCCCCTCCCTCCTCATCCCGGCTATTGCCCCTAACTTGTAAATTACCCCAAAGCGCAGGTCCCCTTCTGGAAGGTTTCCTTCCAGAAAAGGACCTGTGCTTTTGGGTAATTTACACATCTCATAGGGCTTACTCCTCCCATGACAGTAACTTTTAAAGGAGAGAAACTGCCAAGCCTAAACACTTGTTTCACAGGTTTTTAAGACAGAGAGAGATTGTTCAGACCTTCACTGATTTTTTAAAGGCATAAGACCAGCAGTAAAGGGATTTGTGTGACTCTACTAAAGTAAAACAAATACACAAAAAGCGCAAATATAAGGCACCTTGCCATGGCTACCTATCCCTTTAGTTGAAGGTTACATACAAGCAGGGCATAAAGCTTATCAAAATCTTGCACTTGTCTTGGTTTTTCATGTGTTATATTTTACAGCATATTACGGTATCACTTATTAACACATAATGATAAATTATTGCAAGTGGAAGTATCTACTAAAAAAATCAATGTTCAATCTTATTTCCATCATTGTTTTTCTGCCAGAGAGCTTGTAAAAACTTTTTAAATTCTTATACTTGCTGAATTATTTTCTGCATCTTTAGTTATGCTTTGATTATAAAAAATATGAATTAAAAAATAAAAAGTTTATTTTACCCCATTCTGTTAGCCAGTTTTGATAAACCTGTCACCTCACAATTCAGCCACACAGATGTCCTCAGTACACTCAGCGTTTATTTAAAAAACACAAAGAGTTGCTGTCAGGAGGATGTTGCCCTCTTGCTTACTCCTAGAGTCACTCCTTTCATTAAGAGGAGAGGAACATGGCATTAGAGATGCTGTACTGTTTGTGAAAACCACAGACAAAATTATAGTGGGAAAAGATCTGAAAAAGGGCACAGCCTACTTAGCAGACACTGCTTATAATTAAAAGCTGTGGGAGCTACCAGGCAAAGTGCAAGAGAGGAAATAAATATGGAAAAAGCAGGCTGTGCAATGCTACTGACATTTCAAACTGCTTGACATGGAAATGCAATGTGCTAATAGCATAGGACAGAGCCTGCTGGACTGTACATTTAGGAAGGGAGAAATGATTACCGGCTACTGCAGTTTTTCACCAGGGGAACAAGGTGAAAGCTTTAAACTAATAAGATGTTTGGGGAAAATAAGACCTTTTTAGAGTACCTCTTGGTATATATTGAGGAATAAAGGGCATGCCTCCTCAGTGCACCTGCTTTTCATTTTTTTATAAAGGGGAAACACTGGACAAAATGTCTCTGAGTTTGAACTGTTTGGTTCAGTTGTTTGCAAGTGAAGCAGCCATAGACGCTGCCAAAAAAAAACAAAGGTCCACAGGGATGAGGGTAATCAGGGAGGCTATAAATGTTTTGATGTACTGAAAAAAGTTATATGGGTAGCCAAAAAGTAATGCACATCATAAAATTACATTGCATTACTCATATTGTTAACCTGTTTTAGTTCATCAACTAAAGCCTCCCATTTATAATGCCAAACCAATGTCTGCAAAGCTTCTCAAATAACATGGCCTTGCATTCCTCGGTCCAAAAGAACAACAGGTTCCTGCCACCAGTCTCTTGGCACAAAGAATGCAAAGTGGCCGAGGTATAATGTTAGCCAGTGTCCATGCATCAAAAATACTCTGGGGGTTTGGTTATGGTTAATGCATTATGAATTTCCCTGAATTCTGTGCTTTTCACTTTCTAGAGACAAAGATATACAGGTATGGCACCTGTTATTCAGAATGTTCAGGAACAGGGGTTTTCTGGATAAGGGGTCTTTTTGTAAGTTTAATATCCATACTTTGTCTACTAAAAACAATTTAAACATTATATAAACCAATCAGAAGTGTTTGCCTCAAGTAAGGCTTAGGTATATCATCATCAGGTACAAGGTATTGTTTCATTACTACAGAGAAAAAGGAAATATAGAACTTTCCGGCTAAATAAAACATCGATAGCACAGACATAAACACTACAGCCCTCAGTGTAGCAACAGCCATTCACTCTTAGATATACATACACAATGCAATTATTAATAAAACACTATTAAAATAAGGTTTCATTTCATATAATACCCAATGATCACAATAAGTTTCAGCTCTGTTTTCACATTTTCCTGTCTGTGAATTCAGTGGCTTGCTTACAGAGCTAGGGGCACATTTACTAAGGGTCGAAGTGAAAATTCAAATTTTTGCCTACTTCAACTATCGAATAGGAATTGAAAAAAGTGGAAAATTTGAATTTTCGAATTTCAAAGTACTGTCTCTTTAAAAAGAATTGACACTTCGCCACCTTAAAGCTGTCAAATTGCTATTTTAGCCTATGGGGGACCTCCTAGAACCTTCGCAGAAATTTTTTCAAAATTTTGGAAAATCAAAGGATTTTGTTTGAACTATAACGATTTTTATTAGATCAAAACAAATCTATTTGATTCATTTTCGATCGAAAAATGCACTTCGATGGTTGAATTTCAAATTTTTTTTATTCGCCTCTTAGTAAATCTGCCCCTTAGTCTCTCTACAATCTCTTCCTTCCTCATACAGTTTTTCTTTGAGCCCATCTTTTTCATTTTTAAAAACAACTTTTATATTCTCATTATACAGATATGGTTTGTCTCATAACAAAACATCACAGATGTAATACAGCATATGAATCTATGTTAAAACCACCCTGAATCCATCACTTTTGCAGCAGCTCAGCTTGGCTCGACATTTTTCTGTGGTGCTCATCCATGCTTTTGAATTTGAAGTATCATATTCTTTGCAGAAAGAGATGTTTTCACAAGCAGCATAAAGTAAAATTTGTCTTAACACTAAATTCTGCTTATTCAAACCAAACAAAGTTTAAATAGTTCAGCTGTGAGTAGGTTTCACAGTTTTAATCATTCTGCAAAAAACATTTCTTAGCTTTCCATCAAGAGTTGACTAGCTGCTAAAGAGAAAAAGTACATGAAACCTACCTGAAACAATGTTTATATATAATTTACATTAAGGGGCTGATTTATCAAGGGTCGAAGTGAATTAGAGGGAATTTTCAAAGTAAAAAAATTCAAAGTAATACTTCAACCATCAAATAGGTTACTACGACTTCGATTCGAAGTAAAAACGTTTGAATATTCGACCATTTGTGTACTGTCTCTTTAAAAAAAAAAACTTAGTTTGCCAAATTAAACCTGCCAAAGTGCTATGTTAGCCTATGGGGACCTTCTAGAGGATTTTTTTTTTTAAAGTTGAAGAAAAAAAATCGTTTGAATCGAACAATTCGAAGAATTTAATCGTTCAATCAAGCCAAATTGGTGAAAAAACTTTGACTTCGATATTCGAAGTTGAAGTATTTAAAATCGATGGTCGAATTTCAAAGTATTTACCACTTCGAAATTTGACCCTGGATAAGTCAGCCCCTAAGTCACTATCAAGGGTATGGGGTTCTGTTCCTTAATATTGGGCTTCTAGATGTTGCTGAATAGAACCCCCTAGAATGCTTTCACTGTTGAAAACAAGTTGTAGTCTAGCAAAATCTTTACTTGATAGAACAAAGAGGCTGTAGAAGCTGTTTCTGTCCTGACTTTTGAGAGAATTATTTTACCATAAAATCTTGGTATCTCCATGATCTTGCATGCTGTAAGCTACATCCTGCACAGTCATATAAACCCCCTCCAAAAAAAAATAAAAATAAACACAGCCATTGGTTGTTCTTTTGTGACATGGAGCTAATGTGTCCTCTTTTCTAAACTTATTTAACAACCTCTACTGGAAGTGTAAAGTGAGTGAATCAATGAGGCTGCATTCCTCAGTGTAATGACCTTACTTTTCAACTACTCTTTTAGCAGCAAAATCAGATTTCCTATAGGTGAACCATACATCCATCGTTCTCATGTCTCCAGACTACATGAAAAAGCTGTTAAATGCACAGCATAATTCATCAACTTCCATGTTTTCTTTGATCACTCTACAATTTTTTTCTTTTACATTTACATATAAATGTTCAAAGTAATAGTTTTCTTCCTGAACTTTCTGTCATAGTAACATAGTAACATAGTAAGTTAGGTTGAAAAAAATCAAGTTCATCTCCAGAAAACCCATCCTCTGTTTTTACAAGATATGCATATGCCTCCTTGTTCTGCAGGATACATGAATGTGATGTTTCTCAGAAATATTTGAACATTTTCCACATGAATTAAAAAGCAAAATTGTATAGTGACTTTCATCAACATTTTCATGTTGGAAAACAGTACATAAATATACATGATACTATATAAAAATAATTTAAAGGAGAATTCAACCCCTACATGCAAAAATCCCTCCCCCTCCCCTGTGTAGGCCCCCCTCCCAGCCTACCATACCCATAACTTGTTACTTACCCCTCCTTCCAGGTTCTCTCCAGCAGAGTTAATGGAAACCATCTTCTCCCGAGCACTCTACTCTACATTCTTCTGTGTTTTCTGGCGTATGAGCAGTAGGCATTTGCTGGTGCTGATCTACTGTGCATGCGCCAAAAGTCACAAAGTTTCCAAAAAAAGAAATCTGAGACTTCGTGACTTTCTGGCGCATGTGCAGTAGCTCTGTACCTCCAAATGCGCATGGGCCTGAAAGTCACAAACTTTCCAAAAAAAAGATCAGAAAGTTCATGACTTTCCAGCACATGCACAGCTGGAGGCATTTGCATGTATGAAGCTACTGCGCATACGCCCGAAAGTGACAAGGTTTACGATTTCTTTTTTTAGGAAACTTTGGGACTTTCGGCGCATGTGCAGTAGATATACACCGGCAAATGACTTCTACTGCACATGCACCAGAAAACTCCAGGAAGAAGTGTGCTTGGGAGAAGATGGCTGCAGTGAACTCCATGAAGAGGACCTGGAAGGAGGGGTAAGTAACAAATTTGCCCGAGGGGGGGGCAGGTAGGCCAGGGGGGGGAAGAGGGAGGGGGGCCTACACAGGTATGGGATTTTTGCACGTGGTGGTTGAATTCTCCTTTAAAGGCTCAGTGAAATTTAATGCTATATTCCAGTTCTTCTTGCTATATTCCTCTTGTTGCTTTCCCAACAATCCCTATGGAAAAAATGCCTAATTAAACATTGGTACAATAATTAAGAGTTTTTCATTTGTACACTGACAGTGAGTAGTGATGGTCGCCAGGGGCGAATTTGCGGCGAATTCCCGCAATTTGCCACTGGCGAATAAATTTGCGAAACGCCAGCGAAAATTCACCAAAAAAAACGAGTTGCAAGTCGTTTTTGATGCGACGAAAACAACACAACGCGCGTCGAAAATGACGCAACGCGTCATTAACGTGCCGCGACTCGTTTCGCTAATTTTTTCGTCAGTTTGCGAATTTTGCTGGGAATTCACGAATTTTTCGGCGAAGCGAAACTCGGTAGATTCGCCGATCACTAACAGTGAGGGACAATTGAACATTACTATGACAGTCTCCCGAAAATCTACATACTAGAGATAGAACATAGAACGTACTCACTGCAAGATGGTTATAACTACAATCGAGATATTGCACAGTGTATATCTGTTTAACATAAATATCCATGTTTCCAGGATGTAGAATAAATCATAGATAAACATACATAACTTGGATCTTTGACCCATTGGTTTAAGTTATGGTTAGATAAAAAGGTTAGTTGCCAGTTTGGTAAGGAAAGACATGCAAGTTAGCCAAAAAAACTAACATTTTATTTGGTACAAATAGGGCATTAAAGTATGTATGCAACAATGAAACAAAATTATATTTTAAATGTCTAAATACTAAAAAATTAATTAGGCAGGGAGTTTAATTAGTTGATGAGAACAGGGAAAAAGTACAGAGGTCTATGGGAACCAGCAAATGAAAGTTTCCTTTTTATTGGATCCCATTCTAATAATTTATCCATTGATGACTGTTTACTTGAGGAAATTCCAGGATGTGCCAATATTCAAAAGAGATCCCACTCTTAGTTTTAAAACTATAAGTCTGTTAGTTTGACATCAATGGTAGGAAAGCTTTTGGAGGGGGTTATAAGAGACATGATGCTTGGAAACATTGCAAATTGCAAAACTGTTTGTGCCAATTTGGTTTTATGCATCATAATTAGTGATGGGCGAAACGGCCGCGTTTCGCTTCGCCGAAAAATTCGCGAATTTCCAGAGAAATTAGCGAATTTTTCGCCGATTCGCGAAACGAGTCGCGCGTCGTTTTTGACGCGCGACTCGTTCTTGACGCAGCGAATTTTTGTTGGCGAATTTTTTTGCCCGTTTCGCGAATTTATTCGCCAGCGAATAAATTCGCCCATCACTAATCATAATTCTGGCCAAACACATTTAGTGATATTTAATTACCTTCTATAAGGAGTTAAGCATAATTCATGATGTTGGGGTGACAGTGGATGTGATCTACTTAAATTTTACTAAAGCATTAAAGGTTACTGATTAAATTAAGTACCACACAGAAGGTTACTGATTAAATTAAGGAATATTGACCTATATTGTACTTGCATCATAAGGGTGTTGATAAATAAAACATTTTCTAATCGAACCATTGCTGTTAGTGGAATATTGCCAGGACTTGTGCTTGGTGGATTTTTTTGTGCATTTGGTGAGAATACTAAATTGTGCAAAGTAATCCCTATTTGTGCCACTCTGACTAAACTGGAGAACTGGGTAGCAAATCGGCAAATTGAATTAAGATGGATTTGGTGAATATATCATTTTTGTGAATAATAAACTGAACAGAATCACTTACTAAAGCAAATAGCATACAGTTTTGCATAAATAAGTTAAGGTATTAAAGCATGAGTTTGCCTCTTTATAGATCCCTGGTAAGGCCTCACCTTGAGTATGTAGTGCAATTTTTGGCCCCATTCCTTAAGAAGGATAATAATGAGCTGAAGAGAAGGCAGAGACATACTACTAAACTGGTAAAAGGAATGGAAGCAATAAGCTATGAGGAAACGTTATCAAGGTTGCAGTTGTTTTCTCTGGAGAAAGCAATAGCCAGGGGACATAATTACTCTTACAGTAGAGGACAATATAGACAGATAAGAGGGAGAGGGATTTTTTCACATAGAAAAGAACAAAGAACCAGAGGTCACCATTTAGACTTGAGGAACTCAATTTTAATTTGAAGTAGATATAATGGTTGATTGCAGCAAGGTTGTGGAATACCCTGACGGGTGATGACAGAGAGCGAGTGAAACGCATGTCAGGCTGTGATACTTTTAACTCCATTAGGCAGGGCGACAGGATTTTTGTTAAAATTGATCTTGGCGTAAGGGTGGTGGATTGGTTCTCACACCTGAAATTGATGTTTTTTTGGCAGATGTGACTATAGGCAGGATGACAGAACTTTCCTCTAATGGCATCTGAGTGATATGGGCATGTTAAGGGAACAGTGTGGGTGGAACAAGTGGGCTGGATCTTAGACATTCTTATGGTTAATCACATACCGGCAAGAGCAAGTTACAGATTTTTAGATCCATTAGGCAGGGTGACAGAACTCCTGCTTATTGACATTTCCCATCTCACCTCCTTAGTATGAAAGAATACGCACTAGTGTTGGGGTTTTATTCTTTCACCATCTGCCATCCCCATAACCCTTATACAAGCTGATAAATTTACAATATAGGATGAGAATGTACTCACTCAGATTAGTAATTTATTAACATTTAACCCTCTATGATCCATCTATAAGATAGTGGTATTTGAGTCTTTAAAGGGCAAGGAAAGGCAAAGAAATAAAATCCCATTTTTACTTTCTTTAATGAAAAAGAAATCTATGTCCAATATACTTTAATTTTAAAATGTGTACCATTTTTATAAGAAACCTGACTGTATGCAGTGAAATTCTCCTTTCATTTAGTGCTTCTGGCAGGGAAACAATCACTTATGAACAGCAGGGGGAGCCCCTGCATTACTTACCAGCCACGCAGAACTCAAGCAGACCATACTGAGCATGTGCAGTGCCAGTGTCAGACAAAGATGTATAACAAAGTTACAAGATGACAGCCCCCTGTGGCCAACTTTGAAAGCAAAAATCATTTGTTTGATTAGGCTTGTGGTGCAGTAAGTTCATGTTTATGTTTAGTATACAAAATACACTTTCCTTGCCCTTTAAAGCTTTCTCTCTTAATTTCTTTTTTAGCCTTTTTTTGTTAATTTTTGGACATTCTCTTTTATTCATTTATGATTAAAAGATAAATTTGAATTATGTTCACACGGGGGGAACCTCTGACTGATATAGTGGGGGGTGCAAACTAATGGGTCATTCTTTTTCTCCTTTTAATTAAGGTTGTGGAATACCCTTAAGGGCGATGTTGTGGTGGAAGATTTTATAATGCCTTTAAGAGTAGCTTGGATGAGTACTTTGACATACTATAGGCTATATGATCTCAAGATCTACAGTTATCTATAATCCATCTATTATCTATAGTCTTATCTAGTTATGCATTTATTATATCAATATATGGCAATTTTTTTTGGCTCTTACAGAATATGTTTTCAATATAAGGACTCCCAAGGATAAAACATGATAAAATGCGAGTAACTGTGAATGATTATAAAATGCACAATCAGCATCTCCGCATAGTATAAAACTAACTTGCATTTGTTTACCTTAGTCACGCTGGTGTGAGTTTTCAAACACACTAAGGGGATACATTAATAGATAAAGTTGAAAATTGCCTTTGATGAGCATAATTAAAATATTACAGTAAGCAGTAATATGTGTAAAATTAATTTATTCCCAAAGGAGACATTTCAGGAATCCACTGGTTTTGTGTTAACATGTTCACTGAGCTGTGAAAATGTAGGCATCAGATTTTAATTATACTCAGCGCATAGTGAATAAATGCATTGCTGAGCTACAATTTCACCCTTACAGGATGGCTAGGACAACTGTACACAGCTTGATTAGACATACCCAGCCTGGAGTTCCAAAGCCAGGAAGGCTGTATGATTCATTACAGCCTTCCTTTAACAGAAAAAAATGACAACCATGAAAGTTACAGTAACCCTGGATGGGAGCTAGATACAGGAATAACTGCTCTCCCTTAATGTCCTTGTTCTCTAGAAGGAAAGCTAGGAAAGCTGAATTATTAAGCCTTTATTAAGTGTAGGGACCCATAAGTAGCATGGCCCTTATGGCTTCTTCCCTTGCCCTTACATTAGCTACCTGCTATTGGACTAAGGTCCAGATAGCTATAATGTAGCATATTATTATTGTGACAGGTTGTGACCCACCCCCTGGAGTGCTGTATTAAAAGTACTTGCAGGGAGGGGCACTTCCTCTCTGGCCTGCAGCAGCTACCATCACTCAGGAGATCCATTGAGCCTGGAGTCAAGGCCCCAGAAGTTATACCCTAAAGGTACTACTACCTGTAGTAAGTCGGGGAACAGGGCCCCGTGAATGAGGAATAGTCAGAGTGAGGATATTCATGTCATAGCACTCTCTAGGAGAGGTGAGAAAGAGAGGAAAGAGAGAAAGGGCAGCTCAAAGCCCCATCAAGGAGGATAGTAGGGAGTAGCTCTCCCCCAGGCTCTACCTTGCCTGAAATGAAGGGACCTCAGAGATAGGGACTACAGGAATAGTGTTTAACCCCTGAGTCACCTTAACCTGCTGGTGGGATCCGGACCACATGGGCATTGCTAACCTGGCTGGTGCAACTACAACTCCCATCCTTGTATCCTACCTGAGGGCATAATCTACGCTGTGCCTGTGCTAAAGCATTGCTGCTTTTATACTACTGTCTGTGAGTATATGATACCCTGTGCTGCTATTGTAAATAAACTTGTTCTACTTGTTTGCACAAAGAACCCCTGGCGTCCAACACCTTTATTACACTATATGCAGTATTGAGTTGTAGTTCAACTACCTCACACGTGATTTTCCACATAGCGAAAGCCCTACCTGAGAGTGAAAGAGTGACGTGTAACCAATGCTCTACCCATGCTAGTTCGGTTTGGTTAATTATAGCCAAGAAAGGGTTACATAAGCCTTTCAGTTTATACTCTGATCTTGGGCAGAGCTGGTCAAGGTGTAGAATAAATGCACACAGATGCTCAACCGAGAATACCTTTTATACATGTGTATTACAATACAAATAATGTGGTAAATGTTTTATATCATCCTATTATGAATCACTTTTAAGAATATGAGGAAGTCATTCTCCTGGATTTATCCTCTGCTTTTGATACTGTTAACAATTCTGTTCTAATACAAGTTCTCCATTCAATTGGTATTCATGATCAAGCTGCAGCCTTGTTCTCTTCCTACCTTTCTGACTGATTTGTTACTTTAGCAAACAAATCCTCTCCTCCTGTTATCTTCATTTGGCCTTAAATATCACCTGTATGCTGATGACACTCAGATATATTTGGACACCCACTCAGTTAGCACTGATGTTCAAACCAAGATAGCAGACTTAGTATCTTTCTCTTCCTGGATCAACCAACACCATCTCAAGCTCAACTTGGCCAAGACAAGACATGGTCTTTCCACCCAAACCGAGCCCTTCTCTTCCTTTCACCATTATTATTGATGGCATAACTGTTAACCTGGTTAACTCATCACGCTGCTTAGGGGTCATCTTTGACCAGTCCCTCTCCTTCTCCAATCATATTAATAACATTATCAACACCTGTCATTTCTTTTTCCGCAATATAGCCAAGATACACCTGTTTCGTTCACAAACAACAGCCAAAGCTATAATCCATGCCCTCATCTTATCCTGTTTAGACTACTGCAATCTCCTCCTAACTGGTCTTCCTCACTCCCATCTCTCTCCCCTCTAAACAATCTTAAACTCTGCTGCCAGGATTCTTCTGCTAAAAGGAAATCTGATCAACCCCAACTAAAATCCTTAGTGTGGCTGTCTGTTAAGCAAAGGATATCATAAAAAATCCTTCTACAAACATTCAAAGCCCTTCACTCCTCTGCACCTCACTACATTTCTTCTCTTGTCTCACTATACGTTCCTGGTCATCTTCTCTGCTCTACTCAGAGCCACCTTCTCTTCGCAATATCCACATCCAATGCCACCTCTTGCCTCAAACCCTTGTATCTTTCCTCTGGAATACCATCCCTAAATTCCTCCATAAGGAATCCTCTCTCAATCTTTTCAAGGAATAATTAAGAGCCTACCTTTTAGAGCACTAAAACATTAGTCTAGTTTGTGCCTACTGACAATGCCTTACCATGTGTCCTGCATAAAAAAGGGCATAAACTCAAGGCATGAAAACATAATTATCCCTCTTTATATATATCCCTAGTAAGGCCTCATCTGGAGTATGCAGTGCAGTTTTGGACTCCAGTCCTTAGGAGGGATGTAAATGAGCTGGAGAGAGTGCAGGGATGTGCAACTAAACTGGTTAGAGGATTGGAAGACTTAAATTATTAGGGTAGACTGTCAAGGTTGGGGTTGTTTTCTCTGGGGAAAAAAGGCACTTGCGAGGGGACACGATTACACTTTACAAATACATTAGAGGACATTATAGACAAATATCAGGGGACCTTTTTACCCATAAAGAGGATCACCGCACCAGAGGCCACCCCTTCAGACTAGAAGAAAAGGACTTTCATTTGAAGCAGCGTAGGTGGTTCTTCACAGTGAGGACAGTGAGTTTGTGGAATGCACTGCTGGGTGATGTTGTGATGGCTGATTCTATTGATGCTTTCAAAAGGGGCTTGGATGATTTTTTGGACAGACATAATATCAAAAGCTATTTCTCTTACCATATAGCACTTAAGCTGTTTGTCCTATGATTCTGTATATATTTATTATGTGATTTGTCTCTCCCCTGTATACTTTTATATATTGTACTTTTATGCAATGTACAGCGATGTGGCTCCTTAACAGAGCTTTACAAATAAAGTTATACAATACAATACAATATACCTTCAGAGAGGAAACAACCTGGATACCATATTGTGCATTAAAGCAGGGAGATAAAAGCTATTATTACTTATTCTTTATTTTATTACTGCCATAAATATTGAACACTTTATAATGTGTTTTAATTATTACCTATGAAATGATCACATTGTAACTTTAGAGGAAACAGATCATTTGATTGATGGGGCCCTGGAGGTATAGTAGTGTCCAGCAAGGCATTGAGTAATAAATAGTTTCAATCTATGTTTATGAAAAGTATCTTATTTTGGGAACCTTAATATGATTTTGCTATAAGGTACAGTAACTTTTAGTTACCTAACTAACTTCGACCCCAAGTCTGGTTGGTTAGTTTGCTGTAGGAAATTTTTTGGCCCCTTAAGAATGATAAAAAAAATCCATTATCTGCTGAAAATCTTCATATTCAGTCCTGTGCTTTACTGTATGTGTTTGTGTATACAGTATACTACAAGAATATTATGGCTTCCATTACTAAATGCTGGAGGTGTTGCTATTGCATACAGATTTGGCCTGGTGTTTCAACCACAAACAGAAATAAGCTTTAACTACAGTAATTAACTGCAATGACCTGTGTGCCGAGGATCCACTTTATTTAATCCCACTCTCCACATTAAATGCTAAATTACATATTTATCAACCATACTTGGCAGGTGGTAGTGAAGAAGTTGTTCTTTACTGAAAGGTATATGTCCATATACAGTAAAATAAATACTTCCACCCTAAGCTATTCTTCCATCAAAGAGACTTCCATGAAAGGATTCAACCAAGGTTTCTTTATGTTTTATTGAAATAGAGAGAACATTTGGTACTGAGGATACTTTAGCTCCTAGTAGTCCTCATTAGCAGCAGGGGATAATGGAAATTGTAGTTTCACAGCAGCTCAAGTGCTAAAGGTTGTCTGCCTAATCTCTTAAGAGTTGTAAATATTAAAATGCATTTGTAAATATAGAAGTGATATTTTTAAAAAGAGAGCTACTAAAACATTACAGTCACTAATACAATCACTTCTGTTCTAATAGGAAAGAATGAGTGCGCTGGTCTCTTTGGTGCGTAATCTTAATATAGAGTCACTTATTGTCTTGTTACACTCCTGTGTGATTTGATCCATTTCCCAGATTGTATTTTGCCTGGTTTAGAAAATGGCACAGAGGAGAGTTTGGGCATTAAAAGGGAGGATAGGAAGAAAAGGGGCAAAGGAAAAAAGGTAACTTCTCTCAGAAAAAAGATACCAATATTAAAAAAAAAGAAAGGGTAGTGGAGCACAAAGGAAAGCAGAATGTAGGCTAGAATGGTTGAGAAATATTGGGGAAAGGAGAGCAAAGCAAAGAAAGATGTAGAACTGAAATATGTAGAACTGCAAAGAAAGAAAGAAAAGAAGGAAACTGAAAATGGTAGTGTGGACACACCTCATTTGAATCTCTTCTACAATTTTCTCTTAAAGTAGAGCTAAGCCCTTACTAATAAAAGCCCCTACCCTACATAGACCTGCTACCCCCCCATCTTAGGTGGTACCCCAGGTAGATGTCCATTACCCTCGGGTAAATGCCTCTAAGTCTTAACTTACCCCTCAGTGCAGATTCAGGGCATCAGAGTTCATGAGCGCAATCTTCTTTTCTTTGGTAATCTTTGGGAAGAGATTTGCATATCGGCGCATACAACCACCGAAAGTCATGGGAATTGCCAAAGTGAAGGAAGAAGACCCTAAGATTACTGAAGAGCCAGAAAATAGCGCCCATGAAATCCAATGCCCTGAATCTGCACTGAGGAGTAAGTTAAGACTTAGAGGCATTTACCTGGGGTACCACCTAGGCTAGAGGGAGCAGAGAGGGGGGTCTATGTAGGGTGGGGGTACATTTTTAGTTTATTAGTAAGGGTTAAGTTCTACTTTAAGAAACAGCTTAGCTACAATGGAGTTGGTTAGGCTGGAGGAAAGTTTTAACAGCTTGTGTGTTACTAGATTGAATAGAACACAGCAAAAGCAAAAAAAGTGCATGTGCTCCCTGTGCTTATACTAGAGTCATCCAGGGCAAATACTGAAGTTCAAATACTGAATGAAAGGGGAGGATTAAATATGGCGGTAGTTTACAGGAAAAAAAAATTACAGAACAAATAAAGAGGAAAATGGAGAGGGAAAGAAAGTAGACCAGAAGAGAAATGGGGCAAATGAGAGGACTTTGGGTATTGGAAGAAATGCTTTGCGTTAATAACTTGGGATGAACCCTTTTCAGCCCATGTGACTGATGATATTTGTAGCAGGGAAGGCATCACAAGTTAATTAATATTTTAAATGGTTTTTAGTATAGGAAGTACAACAAATTATTGTTTTAATTGGTAAGGTATATAAAGGTAGTCCGGCTGCCCAATTTTTAATTGAATGTATGACAACATTAATTCTTTTTTTATTTTATTTATTATTTTGCATTTTAACAAACAGAAAACAATGGGGGGGATGACCCCTTAAGAAGTAAAAGGGAAGAAAGAGAAAAAGAAGTGAGAGAGAAGAGGAGTTGAGCTTGGGGGAGATTACTATTCTGAGGACATTATACATACGTAAATTCTTACAGCATCAGTCATATTTACATTACTAATTACTGGGGCTTTGTTGGGGCAACCCAATTACCTCCAGCCATGGTCCCAAAATGTCTTCAAATTTAGCAGGACAACAACTAGTCTCGAATACAATAGGGTATTTTTTTAATACTAATACATTTTTTTATTGCAATTTTTAGTGGGTAAAGGTGATAGAGGTGGATAAAGACTCCACCTGTTGGTATTTGGAATTGTGAAGTGCCCCATTCGGACATATATGATTAATTTTGATATAACTAAGATAGCAAATATACCAGATTACTGATATTTGTCCCAAAAAGTATGCAAATGGATATTGTAAATAGAAGTAAAAGATCAGTTACTTAGTTTACCATGTACACTGTTAGCGCCTTTTCATCTGAGCTTAAGACTTTGATGTATTCCCTTGATTAGACTTCCCAGAGCTGTGTAAAGACAAGATGCTCTTTATTTCAAGACTTGTTAATACGCCTTACACACAACATGGCTGCTGCTGCTGCTGTTTTTGAAATAGATGAATAGGAAATAAGAACTGTAGAGGCATGAAAAGTGAAAATGTTTCCTACTTCACTTAGGGAATCTAGTTTATAAAGTGTTAGACTTAAGTGAATGGAATATAAGCTTATGATGTTGAGCTAACTTTCATGACTTCCAAACTTCCAGACCGTAGAAGATGGTTATTTTTCAGTGTTATTGATTATTATTCTTCATGTTTGTTACATGCATCCCAGGCTTCAGGAGAAGTATGTTAAGAAACAACATTGTTTTTGGGTGCATATTTTAACTGGGATTGAAATGTCCACATGATGTTGCTCAATTTGCACATTAATATGAACTTTATAAATGACATTTGCAATCTATCAATTTCATATGCCAGCTGTTTTTGCTATTTTGTTTGAACCAATACTGATTCTGCTGGGGTCCTGGATGACCATACCATACCCTTAAGCAATGATTCTGTGGGAAACTTTTGTCTCACTATTGACACATGGTAAATTTAGTTGCAAGTACTGGTCTACAAACACAAACAAGTATTAGGGGTTTGTGCTGTAGGGCAACCTAGGCACTTAAAGTGGATATACAACATCGAAAAGGGATTCAAACAGAAAATACCCCCTAGGATCATGGATTGTGGGTGTATTGAATTTGAATTTTTTGCAATTATGCCCCAATGTTGCAAAACCCCAAAATCCGAAAATAGCCCAGCTAAAACCTGTCGAGATCATGTAGAAATCAATGTCCCTTGAACCAAGATGTTTTTAGCCTTCATGATTTTTGGGGTTTTTTTTGGTGGTTTGTGCTCAAAAACTCGATCAATTTGAGGTACAGTATTCAAGGTTTTTTAACACATAGCTCAATTAATTTGAGCATTCGAGTTTACCCAACTGAGTTCATTCAGTAGAGTTTTTTTACATTCATGTTTTTTCATAAATAAGCAAACATATGAGTTATGAGTTTATTCGAGGTAGAAAAATCTCACAAACTCGATCTTTGATTAATAAACCCCCATAGAGTGTCATTGGTTTTAGGCTCATAAAGATTACATGAAAAGACCAAATTTTTTGCTCTTATATTTCTCACTTAAGCCAACGTGGTCAGTGTCTCTTTGGTTATGGATCATTATACAAAACTACATTGAACTATGCTTAACAAATTAACTTCATGGTATAACAAAGAGCAACAGGTTGTGAGCTTCTAATACAGCAAGCGCAGGTGCAGAATTTCCCATTACCCAGTCTGCAGTGTCTGCTACGCAAATAGCTGTGAAGTTCGTTATAATTAGAGTATTTTCTTTTCATAGAAGATTGACTTTCTCTGGAGATCAATTAGCCTGCCTCTCAGTTAAAATGTGAGCAGAGAGAGAGTTTAACCTGCATATTGATTGATGTTTAAACGCTATTGAGGCTGGCATAATAGAGTGTAATGTAGGCTGCGTCCCACTGTTAATATTTCATGATATAGATTTTCTCATATGTCATATGATGTGACACTTTAAATGAGTTAAATGCAGAACCCAAAACACTAGTCTATGAGTTACGGCAAGAATTTTCTTACCAAGATTAACATTATTTACAGGCGGCATTTATTCCATTCTTTGTCTGCAGTGAATTCCAGGGATTTTGTTTAGCTAAAATCACTGAATTTAAGTACTTTGATGCTTATTTTTTTGCCTTTTTGAACAACAGGATTTTCCCATCTACATTTTCTTGCTTTATGTCTATAAATGGTAATATATATTATACTTATAGTTTACAGATTTTTTGTAAAAAAAGTATTGATTACGAAGTGTTACTTTTGGCAATTATTTGTTCATATACACTATTTTATGCAATTCTTGATTTCCCACCGTCCGTGAGTCATGTAATCATGCAAATTCACTCTCACAGCCTGATAATGCTAATTACATCATCAAGATACATCTCTCATCTCCATTTGTAGCACAAAGGGCAGAGTCTGCCTTTTTACTTGGGCTTATTTACCCACTTCCTCCCAAATGCTAGGCACACCAATTTCTATTTTAGGAGACTTAATTGAATCACATGACAGACCTAGATTTACAGTATATGCAATTATAAACCAATTCTAGTATAAATATTTTTTTAATAAAGGCATCAATGATTTGTTACATAGTAGTAATGCTTATAATAGACACTCCCTATGAAGAACAGTAATAGCATAGTGTAAAGGATCTTCTTTAACAATGTAGGGCCATGTATATGACATTGCAGATCAAAAAAGTCTTCACTGCAATTAACTGTAATTTGGCTTCCCATCAACCCCAATGGACTTTTACACAAAGCAAAATGCCACAAATTCACTCATCACTATATAAGTCTATACATTTATGGCTCTTTGTTATAGTATGGCTTTCTACAGCTAAATGCATTACCCACAAGTACCCCAAGTCCTCCTCTATGAAGAATTTGCCTTTGTCCCATTAAGAATATAAATTACTTGCACAGTTAAAACCCAGATGTATAACCTTACATTTATCAACACAGAATCTAGACTGCCATTTAGCCATCTGGATTTCTAGTATGGCGCATCCTGGATGGACTTAATTGGCTTTCATAATTCTTAGTAATCTGCAAATGCAAATTAATTGCTTAAAACTACCTCTCCATCAAGTCATTGATGAACAAACAGCCACTTGGATTTGTGTGTTAAATGCGTTGTGACTCAGGGTTAATTGAAGAAACTGTGTTATCTAAAGTTATCTTAACTCATTTAATGCATTTAACCTTGTCATTAGAATACCAAAGCACCATTGTTTTCAATGGTGAACTCTTTAATTAGATGGGATGCTGTGACACAATACTCTGTGATAATTGAGTTAAATGGGATGTCTGAGTTAAGTTATTCTGTGTCAAATGCACAATTCAAAGTGGCTTCATCTGTAGGTGTATTAATAATATGGATCTGGACACAGGAAAGCTTGTTTAGGGCTCTGTATTGGGGCAACTTTTATTTAACTTGTTCATTGAATTATGTTTCTAATAATGCACGTATTGTTACTTTTAATTTCAATGACCCCTTGTTTGTTACTACTAATTTATTGTGTTTCTGTATAGTGCTTTGACCTCAAGGTGTGCTATACAAATAAAAACTATACATACATACATACAACTCAGAGCTAGTGATGGGACAATTTTTATGCGCGTACCAATTTTGCGTACCATTTTTTGAAATGCTGTATTTTTTGTTGGCAAATTTATTCACCCATCACTACTTAGAACACCCCACTTAGCCATAGTGTTGGTATGGTCAGCCAATTTCCATGACTGTTTCTTACATCACCGTGAACTCGTGGGCGCGTGCGTGAAAATGCCGGCGGGCGTATGCCGGCGTGCGTCTTGACGTCATCACGCCAGTGCCTGTATGGCGCCAATTTGGGCCTATTTAAGGGCGCCTGGGACTCTAGACTCTTGCCCGATTATAGGTTCACGTTTGTGACTCCTGGGTGTGCCTATCCTGACCTTTCTACAGCTACTGTTTGTGTATGACCCTGCTTCGTTCCTGGACTTACGATTCTTCCCTGCCTGAACTAAACCTTTGCCTCTTGCTTCCTGATCCTTGTCTGTACCATGTACCTTGGACTGGTTTTCGGACTGTTGTTTCCTCCTTGGTCCGCTACTTCACCGGAGACTTCGGCCTTTACATCATTCATGTGAATTTAGTAAATCTGCCCCGATTGTCAGGGACACCAGGCAACCATTCTTCATGATTGATGCAGTTTGCAAAATATTTTGCAATTTAGCTTGTTTCAAGATATGTGGGTTAATTTTTAAAATTCATGCAGTACAGACATTGCAAATGTCCATTTCCCTACTAAGGAAAATTTCAAGTAAGAACAGATGTTGTCATTTTGTAACATATTTTCAAATCAATCAGAAAAATATTTAAAGTAAAAAATAAGTTAAAAAAAAAATTGTCAACTAAAACCTGGAGAGTTTCTACAGAAGTCAATGGGATGTGCATTTTGAACAATCCAGCTATATTATTTTTTAAACAGACAAAATAAAGAAAGAGAAATATAGTACCTAAAATTTTCTTTCTTTCTTTTCTTTTCTTTCTTTCTGTCTTTCTTTCTGTCTTTTGTGTTAATAACCAATTCTCAGTATAAATGAGAGATTTAAGTTTTTTTAAATGTGCAGCTAGCAGGACTGTGTCAATCCTTCTGCACTATAGCTCATATAAAAATAGGCATCCTCTTGGGAACTGTATATAAAAATACGTGGCAGAGATTTCTGCTGAAAATAATCTATCTGATCGATACACATCTGGATCTGTGCCATTTTTCTTGTGTTAATTTGTGTTCACCCAGCTCCCCGATGATAACGCTTCGTGCTCGGTGTATGCCGCTAAGCAGTTTCTAGAAAGAAAGGCCTGACAGGCTGATCTCATCTCCCTGGGATTGGCACAGCTACAAAATAAATTCATGAATAAGCACAAATCACGTACACTGGAGACTGCAGAATAAAATCAATTCAACATCATGAGAAAGTGACCACATTTATTTCAGATCCAATTATTTTTCTGCTGGTCATTAGTGGTCTTCTTTATATTTTTCTTTTCTGGTTTTGCTGTAATTATCTAATATACAGCATAATGCTGTGTTTCAATGATAAGTAAACGCCCTATTAATACTTTGTGATGATGTGTGGGTATATAGGTTGTTACTGGCATTTTTCTATGACTTATGACTTAAAAATAAATTTTTTGTATTTGGGTCACCATAGCTCGTGGTATTATAGATTTAACTACCTTATAATACTGCAATGTGCCAGTTAACAGGTGCTCTACAAAGAATATATATATCCCTGTTCCATATTAACTTTGCAGTGTGCCTTACTATTTCTATTTGAACCCTTTTCAGAAACAGAAGTTTTTAAATGAGATTTTATAAAAGGTGGCAATCTGTTTTACTAAGTAAAGACAGGATAGTATGAATACATTACATAATGCTTATGTAATGCAGTCTAATTTATCAGATTGACTCTTTGAAGTTAACGTTAGTTTATTGAATTACTTTTAACCCATTGATAGAAGCAATTTATTGAAAGGAATCTTTTTATTTGGAAATTGGAGACACTTGGGAGTTAAAGTTATTTGTATATTCCTAGATGTATAGCCTTTGTTTAATTATTGGGTCCTATGTTTTGTACATGAAATTATAGGAGTGATGTAGTCAGAACCATTTAGGTCCAGAAATCAATAGTACATCTACACTTTAGAGGCAAGAATATGGATTTCAGACTTTAGAAATCTTTTTGACACCTGCTTCAGTTAGACATTATTATATTTCAAGTATCAGCATTATGTCTGGAACAAATTTCAGATAAAAATCCCAAAAAGGCCATCACTCTCACTCTTTTTAACTAACATCTTCATAGCTTTTATCAATTCAGTTCTTCTCTGGATTTTCTGCACCTCAGTAAAGTCCTTAAATACTGGAGTGCTGAAGAACAAATCTGCACTACATTTCTAGATATGGTCTTATCAGAAGGCAAACAACTTCCTTCTAGTGATGGGTGAATCTCCCCAGTTTCGCTTCGCCGAAAAATTCGCCAATTGGCGAAAAATTTGCGAAACGAGTTGCGGTACGCTTTTGACGCACTTCGCGTCAACTTCGTCACGTTGCGTCAAAAACGATGCGCAACTTGTTTTTTTCGGCGAATTTTCGCTGGCGTTTCACGAATTTATTCGCCAGCGGCAATTTGCCATGAATCCGGCCCTGGCGAATAAATTTGCCCATCACTACTTCCTTCTCCTCTTGTAATCTCAAGCCCATTTTTATATAGGACAATATTTTGTTCCTTTGCCCCTGTTGACTGCCAATGCTTTCTATAGTTTATTACCCAAAATCGTATTATCCAAATTCACTCGTACAGATGGAGTCACTTGGATTTGTAAGTTAAATGCGTCGTGACTCAGGGCTAATTGAAGAAACTGTAATATCCAAAGTTATCTTAACTCATTTAATGCATTTAACCTTTTCATTAGCATACCAAAGCACCATTGTTTTCAATGGTGAACTCTTTAATTGGATGGGATGCTGTGACACAATATTCTGTGCTAAGTGGGATAAATGGGATAGATGAATTAAGTCACAACGCATTTAACACACAAATCCAAGTGACTGCATCTGTAGGTCCTTCTCCATCAAGGATTCATCTGTTTCTGTTCTGTTAATGGCATAAATAGCCTGCATATGTTTAAATCCCAAGTGTATAACCTTACATTTACTGACATTGAATCCCATCTGCCACAAGATCCCCAAGGATGAAACGTACTGGCTAGATTAAGTTTTTTTTGCATAGCTTTATGTTTTCAGCAAACACATTAATGAACAATGTAAATAATGTTGGGCCCAGTACAGAACCCCATGACATACCACTTTGAACTTTAGTCTTATTAGAGAATATACCACTGACAGCTAATTATCTAAAACATCTTTCAAGCAGGTCCCTATACATTTACAAATAATTCAGTCAGTAAATGTTTATGTATCACTCTATCAAAATCCTTTCATCTGCTTCAGCTGTACCATCCAACTTCTTACTGATTAGGGATGAGCCACTGATGAATTTGTAGTGAAATCTGTAAGTGTGCTATTTGTAAAATAGACTTAAGTTCAATAGTCTTTATAAGGTCTAAGTCACTGTCATTTGCTAAGTTCTCATCACTGGATCACCAATGATTATCTTTTATTTTTTACTACACCCCTGTTCTCAATGACTGCAAGTGCTTACATCAATGTGTTCCCTTACAGCCTTTAAAGTACATTGTGTCAGAGCCAGGCATTGAAAGACACTACTTATCTTGGTTATCTAGTAATATGTCATACAGATTTTATTTTCTATTGATTTTATCTAGGATTGACATTAACTGTGTTGTTAACCTTTGTAAACAACAGGGGCCAAGCTGTGTATCATGTTAACAGGATGGTTTTATGGCTTCCAAGCTGTTGACCTAGCTCTATAAAGCAACTGATGGCAGATCCCTGTATTCTGCTTGTTGTACAGAGTGTATGTTGTTATTTTCCTAAAAGATAAAGGGTCTTTCTTTCTGTTTTACTCCTATCTTTTCTCTTCATATAAAGATGTCATATTCCTAAATCTCTCTTACCCAAATTATTTATTATTATCCTTCATTAAGCCACAGCATCAAGGGGCAAATTTACTATTATTCCCCAAAATTCCCTTGATTTTACTTGAAATTCGATAAGCATTCGACCATCAAATGCTTATCGAATTGTTTTAGGCTATCATTTTGCTCGCTATTCGATTTCTCGATGAATTTGTATGACCGGTTACTGATCGTTCGATTTCACCAAAAAATCGTGAAATTTCCTTCGAGCCTCCGAAAAATTTGTACAATTCGAATGATCGTACGAATGGTATTCGAGCAGGACTTAGTCCCAGAAGCCTATGGGGGGGGGGTTTCCCATAGGCTCCTATTGCAATTCGGTAGGTTCAATCTGGCGAAGTAGGCATTCAAACAATTTTAAAATTTTGATTCCTTCGATCATTGAATAATCGAATTATCGAATATCAGATCATTTGATCTATTCAATCTATTCGATAATTCAGCATTCGATGATCGAAGAGGCCAAATTAGAATTTCCGAATATACGAAAAATTTGTACGATCGATATTCGATCGTTTTCGATCGAACTTCGATCATTTCATGTGAGTTTTGTAAATTTTCCCCCAAGTCATTATTCCATCAATTGACAAACAGACCATAGCAACATTTTTGATCACATACTGTATCCTTTTTATGCCATGTGATGTGCCATTCAATACTTTAATATAGCAATCATAATTATACTTTATAAAGTAGAATTCAAGCTTGTGATTGGTGCTGGGTTGTATGCATTGATACAATATCTCCTTACCATTACTTTTTTTATGTGATATGGCAGCAGAAGACCAAGCAATAAGTTTTGGGATTAATTTTAAGACTTTCAGGTGTCAATTTGAGCCATTAGGGACTGTTGGTATTTAGGTACTGTTGGTGTTTCTAAATGTTTTTATTTTTCTAAGTTAAGAATCATTTTATATGTGAAAATATGCTCTAATTAATGAAAATTAGGGTAATATCATTGACCTCTTATGGAAAACTGTTGTGGGGGAACCATTAGTAATCACACTCTATAATAGACCATTGAAATTGTGGTGCTTATAACATCAAGGTTAATTTTGGTTATTCTCATGTGTGTCAATTCCCAGATAATCCCATATTTTCATGACGTGTGTGTCATAACTATTGTTCCTATCAGAGGCAAAGAATTGTAATTGACCCTGAATGAAACGCTGAAAGGCATATTATAGAAATGTGATGGTCCTCTTGCATGCCACTGCCTTGCTTGACATTTGTCTTGCAAAAGGAAGATCATCTAGGATATCCAAGGTGCAACCAACTTACTACTTGCTGAAGGCAGATGTCAAGTGCATACGCCTTTGAGATGCAAAGTATTGCCTGGAACGCTGGATTTTCTACCTGGTGCAAGATGCAGAGTAAAATCAATGCAATCCATCTAATGATGCATGGTTCAAACATGAAGAAATTCAAAAGAGACTAAAACATGTTAAGATGAACAAAGGTCCAGGGCTGGATGGTATTCATCCCAGGGTACTTAGCGAGCTTAGCTCTGTGATTGCCAAACCTTTCTACTTAATTTTTCAGGATTCATTGAGGTCTGGCATGGTGCCGAGAGACTGGTGAATTGCTAATTTGGTGCCACTATTCAAAAAGGGATCCCATTCTCAGCTTCAAAACTATAGGCCACTTAGTCTGACATCGGTGGTAGGAAAGATTTTCGAAGGATTAATAAAGGATAGGATACTGGACTTCATAGTAAATAACAATACTATGAGTTTATGCCGGCATGGTTTTATGCGTAATACATCTTGCCAGACTAACAATTTCTAAGCAGGGACCTTGATTCTGGGATGGCTGTGGATGTGATTTACTTAGACTTTGCTAAAGCATTCGACACAGTGCCACACAGAAGGTTACTGGTTGAATTAAGGAATGTTGGCCTGGAAAATAGTATTTGGACCTGGGTAGAGAACTGGCTTAAATATAGACTACAAAGTGAGGTGTTAAATGGAACATTTAATCTAATTGGACCAGTGTTGTTAGTGGGGTACCCCAGTGCTCTGTGCCTTGCTTTTCAACTTATTAATGACCTGGAGGTGGGCATTGAAAGTACGATTTTTATTTTTCCAGATGAAGTTATGCAGAACTATAGGTTCCATGAAGGATGCTGCCACTCTGCAGCGTGATTTGTCTAATTTGGGAAACCGGACAGCATTACATTAATTTTATTTACATTATCTCTTACACCATATAGGCTCGCAAAATTATACCCAGGGACTTCAGATCAATGTGTAAAATGTAATTAAGAAGTAGGCACATTCCTCCACATGTTTTGGGAGTGCCCTTGTACTCAATATTTCTTGGATGAAGTTCTACAACACATCTCACTGGTTTTGAACACCCAATGTTTTAGAACCCCATTAATATGTCTATTGGGAGTGGTAAATAACTTTGGCTTGAGGTCTAATATCAGACTTTGTCATCTTCAACTCTCATACTATGCTTTTTTCTGCATTGGAAGTCAGTTGACACCCCAACCCTCACCTTTTGGAAAGCACAGGTTAACAATAATGTACCTTATCAAAAACTGACTTATACAGCATGGGACTGTTCAAAAAAGTTTAAGGATACTTGGGGCTCATGGATGGAAATGGAGGACACCCAATAGAACTGTATTGTATTAAACAAAAGTGTGCTCAAATTGATGGCTCCACTGGCAACTTAAAATTTTTTTTTCATTTTACTTATTTTTCTTTTTATGTATGTCTCTTTTGTACTGTTTTAAAAAAAATGCAAAAAAAAAAAATAACTAAATGATTAACTACCCCATTAAAGCTCTACTAAAAAGAGTGAAAACATGAAAGAAAGAGCATGACGGCTTTAGTTCATATACCTGCAATGTCAGAAACTTGGCTATTTGCTTAAACATGCAGTGTTAGTAGTGATGGGCGAATCTCCCCAGTTTCGCTTCGACGAAAAATTCTCGAATTTCCAGAGAAATTCGCAAATTGGCTTAAAATTTTCAAAATGAGTCGCGGCACGCTTTTGACGCGCGTTGCGTCAACTTCGAGGTGTCGCGTTGTCTTCTACGTGCGTCGCATCCTTTCCGGCGCGCGTCACATCGTTTTCACGTCAAAAACGATGCACAACTTGTTTTTTTCAGCGAATTTTCGCCAGGTGAAATTTTGCTGGCGTTTCGCTAATTTATTCGCCAGCGGCAAATTGCGGGAATTCGCTGCGAATTTGCCCCTGGCAAATAAATTTGCCCATCACTAAGTGTTAGTGTTCTTTGAATTTAATTTTAAAATCTATTAGGAAATGTTTAAATAGAAACTTGGGTGTATTATATTTTAAGTATTTTGGTGACATAATCTCAAAAGGAAATTATATTATATCAATTATTATTAACAATACCCCAGAAGAGCACAGAGAACAGAGGATCCACCATATGGACATAGCTTGCTTCATTAAAAGACTGTGCTTTATTTTGTTCTTCTCTATTTATTTTTCTCATTGGGGACATATTTCTTTAATTGTTGTGTTCATTTTCTCATGTCTAATTGACAAATATTCCAGATGGACTAAATCTTCTGGATGCAGTATACAGTGGGATGTGTTATGGACCATTTATTTGCTTATTAAAAGTATCTATGGCTGAAGAACTTTTTCATGTACGAATTGAAATCAACTCAGATTTAACCAGTGTTGCTACTGGTCACAACATGATATTAAAAAAATATAATCTACAATATTTTGTTTTAATAATTATTTATAATATATTAATATTCTTAGAATATGATAGCAAGGTTCCAGACAACAAAGGAAGAGAGCTCCATGTAATCATGGCCTAGCTACAGTATGTTGGCTGGTATTGGATAACACACATAGCCAACATTGTATCTTGGATAAGGATTTTGACTTTGTCCTTATTAATTTGTAACTCAAGTTTATTGATTATCTAGATTATAATATTTTCTAGTCAAATACCACTTCCTTCTCTTTTAGTCTAGCAATCAACAATAAAGTAAGACTTTTTTTGCAAATAACTTTATTTAATATGGCATCTGAAGTATAGAAAATGTAGCAATAAGTTGCTACATGCCTACATAGTTATAGGTATACTAAGAAGTTACTTCAGTGACTCCTCTCAGGCACCTGACTAGTTCAAAATATTAAATGGGTGGTTCACCTTCAAGTTAACTTTTGGTATATTGTAGAAGGGCCAATTCTTAGAAACTTTTCAATTGGTCTTCATTAGTGATGGGCGAATTTATTCACCAGGGGCGAATTCGCGCGATTCGCCGCTGGCGAATAAATTCGCGAAACTGGGCAAAAAATTCGCCCCAAAAAATTCGCCGCTCGAAAACGAGTCGCGCGTCGTTTTTGACGCGACGCAACGAAAACGACGTGACGCGCGCCGAAAATGCCGCGACGCGTCGGAAACGACGCGACGCTTGTCAAAAACGACGCGACGTGCGTCAAAAACGACGCGCGACTCGTTTCGCGAATCGGCGAAAAATTCGCGAATTTCTCTGGAAATTCGCGAATTTTTCGGCGAAGCGAAACGCGGCCGTTTCGCCCATCACTAGTCTTCATTATTTATTTTTCATAGTTCTCTAATGATTTGCAATTTTCTTATATTTCTTTGCAGCTTTCAAATGGGGGTCACTGACACCATTTAAAAACAATGCTATGAAAGGCTACAAATGTATTGTTACTGCCACTTTTTATTACTTATTCTATTCAGTTCATCCCCTATTCATATTCCAGTCTCTTATTCAAATCAATGCAGGGTTGCTATGGTAATTTGTACCCTAAAAAACCAAATTGCTGACACTGCAAAATAGAGAGCTGCTGAATATAAAGCTAAATATCTGTAAAACCACAAACAATAAAAAATTAAAACCAATTGCAAATTGTCTCAGAATATCACTCTCTACATTATACTAAAAGTTAACTCAAAGGTGAACAACCGCTTTAATGTTATAAACCAAAAAATTATATTTATACTGTTTTTAGGGAATATGCAGATATGTGTATCACCAAAGAAAGAAAATAATATTCAAATATTTTTATTTTTTTTAACAATTCTTTTATTGCACAATATACTGAACAGTTTTACATCCAAAGTAAAATCAACAGTTTTACATATTGTTACAAATGTGAAGTTATATAAACTTTAATAAAGAGAAATTCAAAAGTAAACATTTGTGATGTCAACGTTTCCTACCAATAAAGACTTTATTTCTTTTTCATAAATCTATGTTGTTGTTGTTTCGTGTTACTATTATAATTCCACATATTATACTAATTAGAATTGGGTTAAGAGATATACTGTGTTGTAACCAAGTTGTTTAGGGTATGTTGGCGCTTGGGTCATCGTCCAACCATGGGTCCCATATTTTCCCAAATTTTTCTGGGCAACCTCTCCTTGTATATGTGAGCTTATACATTGGGATTGCGGTTCCTATAAGTTTTTCCCAGTCATGGACCTTGGGACCCCTTCTAGATTTCCAGTGAATTGCAATTGCCTTTTTGGCATACATGCACAGTATAGTGAAAAGTATACGGTGGGCCCTTCTCGGAGATAACTCTTCCATTTGATTTAATATTAAAACCGTAGGGTCCATAGGGAGAGTCATATTTGTCTTGTCATGTATTGACTGTACCACTTTACACCAGAAATCATGAATCAAGGGACAGTTCCATACCATATGTATGAAATCAGCTGGTTCATGACCACATCTTGGGCAGTCCGGTTTCATATTGGGGTTAAATCTGTTTATTCTTTGTGGGGTGAGATACACTCTGTGCAAGTAATTTAGTTGAGTCATTTTATCCCTACTGCTAATGATCCCTTCAAAGGTGCTGTCCAGAGTATCTTCCCAGGACTCATCTGAGATTGAAGGAATATCATGTTGCCATTTGGCACATAGTTTATTAAGAGGTGTACTACCCACCTTCGTTAATATTGCATAAAAACTAGATAAAGGTTTTTTTAAATCTACATTATGGATCCCTGATTCCAGCTCACCCGGAGTAGTGTCTATATGGGATTTCCCAAATTGAGACTCCATTGCATGCCTTAGTTGGAGGTAACGGAAAAGCATATAATTTGGAAGTGTATATGTCTGTTTTAAGGATTGGAAAGTGCTCAGCTTACTCTCCTCCACTACATCTGCTATGTGATTGATCTGGTGACTGGACCACAATTGAGGGTCTGGTATGCTACTAAGTTGTTTTAATTGTGGGTTGTGCCATAATGGGGTATATTTCGAACAGCTATTTGGTGCTTTGGGGAAGAGCTTTAGGGCTGTGCGCCATGTTTTTACTGTATTTCTCATGAGGGGGGAGCATGATTTTTCACCTTTTGTGCCTTTATACAATAGATTACTCAGAGCTTCTAGGGAACCCATGACTTGTGCTTCTAGTAGAGTTGCTGCATTTGTTAGAGATGGGATTGTCCATTGTCTAGCTGTTGTCACTTGTGCTGCTAAGTAATAGAGAAAGAGATTGGGGGCCGCTAAGCCACCTTTTTTGTAGGGCAGTTGGAGGTTAGATAATGCCAGTCTTGGGGGGGTCCCGTTCCAGAACATTGTCAGCATGAGTCTTTTTAGTTTACCAAAGTTGAGTTTTGATATATCTGCTGGAGTCTGCCTAAAGATATATGTAAGTTTTGGGAGGATCAGCATCTTAAATAGATTGATGCGTCCCATTACAGATACGGGGATGCCCATGCTTCGATTTTTTTTTCCATGTATCTGATAATCGGGTTTATATTGAGCTCAGAGAATTTTTTGAGGTCTTTGTGAATGATTATACCTAGATATTTAAAGGTCTCTACTCTTTGTAACCCACATATATGAGTGGGGGTTTGTGTGGGAAGAGGATCAATTGGGAATAATACTGATTTGGACCAGTTTATTTTCAGTCCTGAAAATTTAGTGTGGTTATTGATCACCTCTAGGGCTAGTTTGAGGGCACTGTCCGGGTTGTCAAGGTATAGTAAGGTGTCGTCTGCGTATAAGGAAACTAATTCATTTCTGGGTCCCATTCAGAGTCCCTCTGTGCCTAGGGAGCATTTGATACGACACGCCATGGGTTCCATAGCAATTGCGAATAGAAGGGGGGAGAGGGGACACCCCTGCCTTGTACCTCTAGTGATTGAGAAGGCCCCTGAGATTTTAGAGTTAGTCTTTATTTTAGCTGTAGGTAGATAATATAGCTCTTTTACCCATTTTATAAAGTTAGAGTGGATTCCTACTTGTTGCATGGTGGCCCATAGGTATTCCCACTCCACTGAGTCAAAGGCCTTTTCGTTGTCCAAAGAGGCTATGACTCTATTGCCTTTATTGTCGTGGCTTATTGACAGGTTTGTAAACAACCTCCTCAAGTTTATATCTGTGGACCTTCCTGGCATGAAACCTGTTTGGTCGGGGGAAATAATGATGTGAAGGTGTGTTGCTAGTCTAGTGGCTAGCACTTTAGCCAGTATCTTTGCATCCGAGTTAATTAAGGAAATGGGCCTATATGATGAGCATTCCAGAGGGTTTTTCCCTGGCTTGGGTATCAAAATAATTAATGATTCTCTCATGGAGGCAGGTAAGTGCTCTCCCCTAAGCACCCCATTGAATAGTTTTGCTAAAATTGGTGCAAGTTTCTTAGGGTGCTTTTTATACCAATCCATGGGTAAGCCATCTGTACCTGGAGTTTTCCCAGACGGGAAGGCTTGTATGGCCTCTTCTACCTCCTGTTGGGAGATATCTATTGCCATAGTATTTGAGGTGTGTGTATCTAATTTGGGGAGATTTATGTTCTCCAGGTATTCATGTATTTCCTCTTTTTGGGCGTTGAGCTTTGATGTATATAGTTCTCCGAAGTATTTGGCAAAACCTTCATTGATCTCTGCTGGAGTGGAAGCAACATTGCCTGTCGACAGTGTGATAGCTGGGAATATTCAAATATTTTAACACAATATAATGATTAAATAAATAGAAAAACACATATTTAGAGATGAAAATAATACATAGTCATACAATATTTGTATTTATTCACAGGAACTAAAAAATTAGGTTTATAATTATGTTTATAATGAAAATAAAAACATGCAACTGCTTGGTGTTACAGAGTACATTCCTATTGCAGGTAAAGTTGCATTCCTCTAAGACTGCATTTTTAAATAAACCTATTAGTACAAGGATGTAGATGCAAAGTTTTTCTTTGCATTTCCTCTCATCTGATCTAATGGCTTGATGGATTCTATTCACCTGCAGTATGACTTTTTGAACATGTCCTTGATTAGGTTTATACCCATAGGGTATAACCCAAAAACCTTATAAACACAATAAGGACATACTAATCAATATTTATTTGACAAGTCAGCCAAGCATGTAGGTGTTCTGCAGCTGTTGATACTTGAATTATAATTTCTTGTGTACCGTTGGTTAGTAGGTTTCAAAAAATGGCAGAGGATAAACAAACTGGATATTCTTATAACTCACACTGAAGTAAAATAAAAATTCCACTTCCAAACATTTCTGTAAAGCAGATTGGAAGTCCTATGCAGGTTTAAGTGATCATTCCATAATTTGGATCTCCATAAGGGGGTTATTTATGAAAGGTTGAGTTGAGTTTTTCCCAAAAAATTCAGGTTTTTGAAGGAATTCTCAGTAAAATCCAAAATAATCCAGCTAAAACCTGTTGAGGTCATGCTGAGGTCAATGGCAGAGGTTCCTTGAACAATTTGAAGATAGTTTTAACCTTCATGATTTTTTGGGGGGTTTTCAGTGGTTTGCACTCGAAAACTCCATCAATTCAAGCTATTTGAGTCTTTTTCAGTGATAACTCGATCAATTTGAGTTTTTGAGTTTCCCCCCCCTACATTTTTCAGAAATAAGATAATGTTCTTGTTGTGAGTTTATTCGAATAAGAAAAAACCTCACAAATCTCACAAACTCAACCGAAATTTGACCGAAATTTTATGGAAGCCGGCAGTGGGCGTCAGCACTCGAGTTTTCAAGTGCAAACCACTGAAAAACCCCCAAAAATCATGAAGGTTAAAACTGTCTTCAAATGGTTCAAGGGACCTCTGCCATTGACTTCAACATGACCTCAACAGGTTTTAGCTGGATTATTTTCAGACTCAAGCTTTTTGCATTTTTGGGGCATAATAGAGAGATTTTACTGAAACTTCCTTAAAAAACTTGAATTTTTCGGGAAAAACTCAACTCAACCTTTGATAAATAACCCCCTTATGGAGATCCAAATTATGGAATGATCCCTTATACCTGCATAGGACTTCCAATCTGCTTTACAGAAATGTTTGGAAGTGGAATTTGTATTTTACTTCAGTGTGAGTTATAAGAATACCCAGTTTTGTTTATCCTCTGCCATTTTTTGAAACCTATTAACGTACGGTACACTAGGAATTATAATTCAAGTATCAACATCTGCAGAACACCTGCATGCCTGACTGACTTGTCAAATAACTAGATCTTGGTAAAATTATGCATTTCATCTTCTGTGAATTTTTTCACAAAAATTTGAATGGAAAATTTGCTGCCAAGTCGCAAAGACAAAAATTTGCAAAAATTAATTGCCACAAGAAAAAACTCCCATTTACTTTAAAACATTTGGAGGGATATAAATTTAAAACATTTGGAGGGATGTAAATTGTTGTGTGTAAAAAAAATTTGATGCCCATTGATGTTAATATTTCAGCAACATGGGACAGATTCGCTCATCACTATATATTGATATGGCAGGGTTTTAAGGTCAGCAAACTCACACAACTATGCATTGTCAAACTGACATGTCTGGACCAACAGGGCTGCCACCACAAGGGCCCACTACCCCAGGCACTTGTGCACCCCCCTAACAGAGTACCTTATAATTATCAAGCCGGGTACTTCCTCATGCTTGTGGCTGACTGTGGATACCAAAACTGATTGGGGTAGTGGGGACTACAACGGCCAGGGCACACCAGATTTTTTCTCCAGTGCAACTATGTTTGATGTAGTTTGCTTCAGTAGATTGAGCTTCACAATGAATAGCAGATTTAAATAGCCAGTATTAGGATAGTAGAGCATAAAATGATTTGTTATATTTGGGTTTCTTGTATCTATCGTAATTTATTATAATCCTAATCCTTAATAATCCTGATTTATTTAAATCCACTCATTATTTAATATTTACAGTATATGTGTGTGTTTTCTGATGTACAGTATTTATTTCCTTCCACTAATTTTTAAATGTTGGTACCTTGAACTCTTGTCAAATCCATACATTTATTTTGCACATATGGATCTTTTTTCCTAACTGGATTAACAAAAAATAGAATTATAAAATGAAGTGAATCACAGATTTATAGTTGCTAATGGAATTTTTGTTCCTGCAGGGGGCATCTTTGAGCATCTGGAAGGACCCACGGGGCAACTTGTAAGTGCAGAAGAGCAAGCCTTCAGGTTTTCAGCAAGCGTTATCAACAGAAATCGAACATTGTTGCCAAATACAACTTTAACCTATGATATTCAGAGAATTAATCTGTACGACAGTTTTGAAGCAAATCGGAAAGGTAAGTGCAACATCTATTTTTGAAAACATGCACACACTTTACAAATAAGTTATAAACTTGCACACACTATACATATAAAACTATACAATAGTCATTTACTTTGTAATTCTTTTCAGTTAGACATCAATTTGATACAGCTTACTGATGTCAGGATGACTGTCACATGTTGAAAGCATTAGGTACTGACTGCATGCAAAGAGCATGCTTTCTTGTAAGCATCTGCTCTGTAGTTTCCCATTATTTATAGATGAAAACCAAAATTTTTGAGCACATTTAAGACCACAGTCATAGGCATCTGTATGTAAATACTTGAATATGTTTTGTTCTTGTTTTTGAGATTAATGCCAACTCTCTGTATGATTAGATAACATTGCATTGTGGTACATCTATTTTTCAGCCTGTGACCAGCTTGCTCTTGGAGTAGTTGCCATCTTTGGCCCATCTCATAGCTCTTCATCAAACGCAGTTCAGTCTATCTGCAACGCACTGGAAGTGCCACACATCCAGGTCCGATGGAAACACCACCCACTAGATAACAGGGACTCATTCTATGTTAACCTGTACCCAGACTATGCTTCTCTCAGCCACGCTATATTGGATCTGGTTCAGTTCCTCAAATGGAGGTCAGCTACAGTTGTGTATGATGACAGCACAGGTACCGTATGACAATAATACAAAGCTACTTGTTTCCTGGGGATGGAAAGGAAAATATTTCTGTAGGAGATATATTAGCAGTAGTATACCACTGTCAGGGATGTAGAATCATAAAGAGGTAGTTAAACAGAAAAAATATATAAATATGTCAAATGTAGATGACAATTACCCTACAAACTACAAGTACAATATATCTTGAGAATATTCTAATTTTGTGAGAAACCTATTTCAACCCTAATGTGTGTAGGTAGTTGAATTTCAACACTTTGGGGCAGATTTTAAATAAATTCTAAATTCGACCATCAAATTTTTTGGGGGGGCCATTTTCGACCGAAAATGGACCTATTTTGATCGAATAGGTCCATTTTCAATCAAATTAGTGTCATTCAAACTGTTCCATACAATTTTTTAAGGTGGCAAATAGTCAAATTTGAATTTTTTTTAAAGAGACAGTGCATCGAAATTCGAATTTAAAAATTTTTTCACTTTGAATCTAAATTGCCATTTTAGCCTATGGGGGTCCTCCTAGGTCCCGAAAATTTTTCTAAGTTCTAAGAAATCAAACGATTTTGGGGGAAATCGCTCAATTCGAATGATTTTTATTTGATCGAAAATGTACCTATTCCGCCTAAGGGGCAGATTTACTAATGGTCGAATTTCGAAGAGAAAAAACTTCGAAATTCAACCATCGAATTTTTTAATTCTATTATTCGACCTACATTATATATATAATAATTGTTAGAATCGTTCGACCGCATGTTTGAATCGAACGATTTTGTGCAAATTCCTTCGAATTCCTAGGACTTAGAAAAAATTTCAGGATTGGTTCTAGGAGGTCTCCCATAGGTTACAATGGCAATTCGGCAGCTTTAAGGTGGCTAAGTGTAGAATTCAAAGCATTTTAAAGGGCCAGTACTTTGAAAATTTGACTTGTTGAATTTTTACATTTTTTTAAAGAGACAGTACTTTGAAAATTTGACTTAATGAATTTTCTAATTTTTTCTATTACAATCTAATGATGGCCTATTGGATAGTTGAAGAAGCCCAAAATTACTTTGAAATTCAAATTTTTTAAATTAGAATTTTATTCCAATTAGCTTCGACCTTTAGTACATGTGCCCCTAACACAACTGGTGTATTCTAAAAATGCTTATCTGATATGAAAAAAGGTTATAATCTACATAATAACAGGACCCTGCAAGGCTGCGTCTTCTGCTACACAGTAACTAATTTATGCAAATAGTATGAAGCTTCTGAAGCAAACACATATTTTGATTCAGGACCAGAGCAATAATAATAATAATAATAATATATTATAATGCATATGAAGCCCTTTCATTGGTTTTGGTATAACCGATTATCTGCATAGATAAACAGAGAGGTTTTATTATTGAAACTATTCTTTTTAATGTGGTTTTATTCCTCTATATAGCTTTACAGAGATTGTTTATCATTTACCAGTATCCAGCAAAGCTTACAAGCTAACTAATGTAACATTAGTTCACATCTAACAATGCATATTAATTTGCACCAAACTGAGGTGCATATCAATATGAACTAATGTCAAAAAAGTGCCAGTGAAAAAAAGGTTCATTTGGTATTAGTCTTTCTCTTGGGGAAACAACAATATAACCAATTTCTGTAATGTGCTTTGAGTTAAAGGAAGCATAAACCTTTCATAAAACTAGGTAACAGAATAGAATATGCAAAGTACAAAAAGGCCACAAAGGGCAAATACCAGGAAGCAATTGTTAAGTGCTTGTTAGGTGAGTACTAAGGCACATTATTGTACCTCTTAGCACTCTGACACTTTTGCCCCAAGGAAAGGTAAATAATCCCTACTTCCTCTTTTATACCCTCAAAGCTTTCTCAAAGTAGGCATCCCACATGTTATTACAGAGGCAATCACCCCTACTAGAGCTACAACAGTCATCTTATTATATGACATTCTAAAAATATCTTACAATTTTATTTAACAATATTTGATTGTAGTAAAGCTTCCAAAATGTCTCTGCTGTGCTGTTAGGTGTTCAGAGCTAGAAACAATCCTTAATCCAATTGAATAAAATCATGAGTCAAGTGTAAATTAAGAAGGAAAGATTATCCATCAAAGTATCTTTTGCATCAACTGGACCTTAACCCCAGCTGCCATAATATATTAACCCATGATGATGATACACATTGTTGTCTAGAAATCTGTGAGTCAGAAAACTGCTGCAAAAAGTTAAAAAAGATTTATTAACTACAAAGATGACTTGCTCTTTATTGCAAAATACTCTTTTTATTCTAATTAGCCCTTTATAATAAAATCTTATTCAATCATTCTATGATGACACCTTAAACAATGTTCTTTTCCCCTAGGACTTATTCGTCTACAGGAGCTCATCATGGCCCCTGCCAGGTACAATATCCGCCTGAAAATTCGCCAACTACCCCCAGAGTCTGAGGATGCTCGTCCCCTTCTAAAAGAGATGAAGCGAGGCAGGGAATTCAGAATAATTTTTGACTGTAGTCATACTATGGCTGCTCAAATACTCAGACAGGTGAGTGTTCATAACTAAGTCCTTGTTTGGACTAAGTTAAAATGGTTTACAGCACTTTAGAGTTGATCACCACCAAACTAAAAATTAAACAAACATGCAAGACACATGCAAAAATATTTTGTTCTAGTCTCATCTTTTCATAAATAGTTCAAAGACCTTGCAAGAGTATTTTTAATATTCTGAATGCCATCCATTAACAAGTGTTAAACTCCATCCTTCTTGCATGCTAGCATGTATTAAATCAATACTGAACACAGAGGGTTCCTAAACCACGTTGTTTGATCCTGTAATTGTTCATTGCCTTAAGTATGCTACTCCCTTTGGTACTAAACTGCTTATATGGATTAAATACTGTTAACCTGCAAGTAATAATAATACCGGTAATATTGCCAACTCACTGTAAAGAAAACATCTTCTACACTTAGGGGCAGATTTACTAGGGGTCGAATTTCGAATGGCAAAAAAAAATTCAACCAGGGAATAGTGGGGAATTAAAAAAAATTTTATTCAATTTTTTTTAGCACAATTCTATCGATCGAATGATCAAATAGGGAAATTCAAATTGAATTTTTGAACGATTTTTTTGAACGATCGATCAAATTTTTCCTATTCGATCTTAGGGAATGATCCCCATTTCGGTAGGTTTAATCTGGCGAAGTAGGTGATCGAATTTATATTTATAGGGGAAGTATTCGACCATAGAATTTTCTGATATTTGAATAAAATTAAATTCAGATATTCGAATAATTCGGATTTGGTCGAATTTGCCTAATTTGCATATTCGAAATTCGAATTTGAATCTTTTTGAAAATTCGATCGAATATTCGAATCCTTCATGTGAATAAATGTGAATTTAGTATATCTGCCCCTTAGTCTTAGAATTCTAAACAAACCCCACTACTTCATCCACGTCATCTTGAGACCTAAACTTTTAAAACTACAAAATATATATTTTAAATAGTGACTATATACTTATATAATCCCAATAAAAAAAGGTATGAGATATATTAAGTAGAACCCTATATCTCGTGTAGTGATATGTGCTTCATAAGTGATGTTGACTAAGATAGTTTAAACACCATGTTAATACAATGACCTAGATCAGTGATTTTCAACCTTGTGCCTCCAGCTGTTAAGGAACTACAAGTCCCACAATGCAATCAAGGAGTCTGACAGCCACAGTCAGGCAAATGCATTGTGGGACTTGTAGTTTCTTAACAGCTGGAGGCACAAGGTTGAAAATCACTGACCTAGATGAATGAAAATGTTCATAGTCACTAAAACTGGATCTTATTGAAATGTTTCTACTTCATTTAAGGCATAGTGCTAAACATTACCTCATGTATGACTTCCCTGGTCTATGCTGCCTCTGTATAATAAGAGATAAGGCAGCCTGTGTTGGTGGTGGTGTGCAATTACTAACTTATGTTCTGTTACTTTACCTTCTACCCCTTCCTTTGAGTCTTGTTCCACCTGTCACTAAACTTAAATACTAAATAACTTAATCAGGGTGTATACATAGAAGCATACATAAGCATGATTAGGATTAATAGCACAAAATTTGTATAGTTAGTATAGATATGGGTGTGTATAAAATGTATGTGAGGGTATGAAGGTTATGTCAGTGCGTGTATGTATTAACTAACAAACTATGTAAAAGTAGCATGCATTTATAAAAGTGAACAAGATAAGTTTTATCACTTTAAGAGAAATATCAGTCAACAGTAAAGCAGCAATGAATTAAATTTATAATTAAATAAATACCCGTTGTTTTATATGATGTTTAGAGAATAATATCAAGTATACTATACATTACATGTAATTGTATGATGCCAGTGTGTTTTCCCTATAGGTGGGTATTTAAAGGGAATTTTAAAAGTATTTAAAGAGAATATGTCATTATGTTGTATACTTTATATTTCTAAATTACACTGTATATCTTAAAATTTATTCACACTACTATTTAAAATGTTATTCCTGAAAAACAATCTTTTTAGCTGTAGTACTAGTATGTAGGCAGTCATCTCAGGTCATTTTGCCTGAACCTGTGCTTTCAGAAAGAGTCAACACTTCAAACTGAACTATTTTCAGATCAGCTATTTTGTCATTGTGGAACATGGGTATTTTACTATTGAGTAATATTCTCATACTGTAGCAATTTTTAGCAATGTATGTGTCATTGAACTGTTAGCTTACCTTCCCACTGTTCTTTTGATAGGCTGCTGTGGTGGGGGGGGGGGGGGGGGGGGGGGGGGGGCAGAGGGAGGGTGATATAATTTCATTTGTAGTATAGCAGTAAAGTGTGACCAAAGTTTATCAGAGCACAAGTCACATGGCTGGGGGTACCTGAGAGAATAGGAACATTTCTAGCCCCATGTCATATTTAAAAATTAGCAGAATTCAGTGTAGAATTCAGAGCATAACTATTTATTGATGCATGTTTTAAAAATAGCATAATTACCCATGACAGAATACATTTAGTAATTCTGAATAAACTTTAATTCAATGTTTGCTTAAATCAGCCACCTTTTTGTTATAGGATGTATACAGTATAATATCAGTTAGCGTTTACTGTAGACATATTTGTATGGTAATAGTGTGTTTGTCCTACTGTGAAGGTATTCGATAATGCTGAATATGATTATACCTAGGCGCAATTTGAAAAAAATAGCCTATTTTCAATTTGAAAAACAGGTCATAATTAACAAGGTGTATTTAAAATATGTACAACAATATATGTGTATTCAAAATAATTAGAAAACAATACATGAATACATCTTTGAGACTCTTGTAATATTCATTAATGATCTTGTTAGTTAAACAGGCCTCTTTGTATTCCTTATATTCTTTAACCTACTACTTAATACACTTGCACCCATATGCAATATAAGACACTAAGTTTACCCAGGAGCAGTAACCCATTGCAACCAATAAGATGCTTGCATGTAACAGGTGACTAGTAAATTCTACCTGCTGCTATGGGTCACCACCCTGGGCAAACTTAGTGCCTTTTATTACATAACCCCAATTATCTAACAACAACCTAAACATAGCAGTAGGGGTAATTCAGGACATGATTAAAAATAAAGCTCTCATTTTACCACTGATATTGGAATCTGGTGTGTGTGTCTAGTACTATTGCTGTATTGATTCTCCCCTAGCTATGGGTCTGGGGCACTGCACCTGGACCACCAAAACTGGTGTCTGACTGATGTTTGTTTGCCGAGAAAGGAGTCTCCTCCTCAAGTGAAGTGTTTGGGGTTGGCACCTGGACAGGATCACTGTGTGGTGAGCTGCAGTTTAATGTACATTTGAAATTAAACAAGAGGCATCCATACAAACAGTTTGAAGGGATATTTAATGAACAGATTTGAGCAGAACATTATATTTTGTGTGTATATAAGTAGTGGTAGTTCCCAAATCTCTTTCTTGCCTAAATCTTTTTAAACTACACACCCTCCAATTCTTATCTTTTCTTCTTATTCTTAGGCTATGGCAATGGGTATGATGACCGAATACTACCACTACATATTTACAACCCTGGTAAGTCTCTGATTGTATCGAAATCTCTGATTTTGAGTTAACACTTTTGTAAACTGGTTATTTATAGGATGATAGAATGTACTGTACATTTTAGGGTAGATTAAAAACTGGACAAGTATCCAGTTAGCTTTTGCTGACCCAATACTGTATTTACATGGATGTAGCATTCTCATGAAGGAAATATACAATTTACAAGATGTCAGTGAACTGTAGGCCATGTTATGACAGAATAACAATAAATCATGTCAATAAATCTTAATAATAATATTAACACAAATCCATATTATATAAGAGAAAGTCCCATTAAGATTTTTTTTATCTTTAACACTTGTATTATATTCAATAAAAATCTATTTTCAAAATCAAAATTCAATCAAGGAGTCTCAACAAACAGTTTTGAAAATATACTAATAAACAATTGTTGTGCATATGACATCCTTCTCCTGTTTTTCACAGAGGCTTATAGGCTTACATTTTAGTACTTAGGCTGTAACTATTTTTTTTGACCGATGACTCTATATACTGATCCACCACCCCCTATCAGCAGTTCAAGATTTTTATTCTCCTTAAAAACACATACAAAAATAAAAAAAATAAAATTGTTGTGTCTACTCTGAATACAAATTCCAGCTGCTTAGGACTAATGTTGGCCTTTACTGTGTTTTTATAAACCCACTAGTGATCAGTTACCCATGTTAAGGCCAAGGAAAGTCAAAAAATAAAATCCCATTTTTACTTTCTTTAATGAAAAAGAAACCTATCGCCAATATACTTTAATTAAAAAATGTCTACCGTTTTTTATAAGAAACCTGACTGCATGCAGTGAAATTCTCCCTTCATTTACTGCTGTGGATAGGAATTGTCAGACAGTCCCTAAACGCTCTGCAGAGAAACAGTTATAAACAATTATACTTAAGAACAGCAGGGGGAGCCCCCACCTTACTTTGCAGCCATGCAGAACTCAAGCAGCTTTGTTTCCCTGTAAAGAAGTTGGTGACTGTGTAGAGATTTGTATTGGATTTTATTTTTGCCTTTACATCCCCTTTACTGTTTCCAACTCCAGTTGCAGGGACAAAGATCATGGAGCCAGATTTAAACAGATAAACTGGGATTCTATTTGGAGGATATTTTGTTGCAGCCACTTGTTCTGCAGAGTTGGAGAAAGTTTGTATTAAACAATACAAAAACTATAAAATCCACATTAGATTACATGACAACACAGGACCTAATGCAGTTTGTATATTGTAATTATCCTCATTATTAATCAGTCTTGCTGTATCATCTTCTGGCAGTTATTATTTGACTTGTGCTGTTTTGATAATTTATGACAATCCCTAAGCAGCACAGACCACACTGAGCATGTACACAGTCTTGGTCTTGCAAAGATGTTTAACAAAGTTACAAGATAACAGCCCCCTGTGGCCAACTTTGAAAGCATAAATCATTTGTTTGATTAGGCTTGTGGTGCAGTAAGTTCATGTTTATGTTTAGTATACAAAATACAGAATTTTCAGCCTTATTCAATTTTAGACTTTTCTTGTCCTTTAAGCATTTCTCCCAAATCTAACCACACTATGATAGCTTAATTGGACAATGATGGCTCTGATCACAATGGGAACAACAAATATTCAGCCAGAAATTATATATGTGTGCCAATGCTATATGGCTCATTGTATTTTTTTCAAGCATATTCTGATTAGAAAATGATATTTTTGGAACTAAACACACAAGCACATATTGGCCATGATTGTTAATCCGTTATCATGTAAAAATTCTCTGATGTCTATTGGATATTGGGAAATAAATTAAAATAAACTTTTTACTCTTACAATTCAATCTGGCCCAATGTAAAAAAATATAGCTCACTAAGTTTAGTATGCAAAATTCAGTTAAAGAAACAAAGATAATTCAGTAGGTACTAATCGTAGTATTAAAGAGGAAGTATCACAAAAATTAATATTTAATTAATATTATCTTCCTCATACTGAAGCAATAAACTTTCTAAATACAATCAATTAAAAAATCAAAAAAATTCTCTAAGATGGGGATTCTACTGAACGTTACCTCTGTCGCCAGACTTACCTTTCGCCAGCTCTTACCTGGTGAAGTGCATTGGAGTGCATAGAACATCCTCAATCTTCAGTTATTTACATAATAATTTTTGAATGGAATATGTTCTAAGTGCAAAAAAACACTGGCTTCTTTTCATTTTTTTCAGAGAGTAAATGTAATCTATTAGATGCACCATGTAACATAAATAGCTTCATTCCTCTTTAAATTTCCTGCTGTATGCAAATTAGCAAGAACTCAAGTTGCACTAGGCAGAATTTAAGATTAGTGCGGCTTTGTTTAGCTCACTTTGCCGAAGTAATGCTAAAAGGAAATGCAAAAGATAAATGTCACAATATAAGGCTGAGTAGTAAATAATTCCCATTATTAGTGCACAGTAGCTCAGAAACCAGTATGATTAGCATTAGAATTAATCAGCCCTGTAGCATCAGCTTATATGACAGGCAAACTTCATTTCTGCTTGATGATTTGTGCCAACCTCAAAGCTTAGTTTCTCAACAGTTGCTCGAAGCATACTGAGCATGTGCATGTTGCAGACACTCCTAGAGGTAAATTTATCAAAGAGTGAAGTTCCGCCACTAGAGTGAAATTCCGCAGCTCTCAATTAATTTCTGTGGGATTTTGAAAGACGTGTTTATCAATAGGTGAAGTGAAATATCACCCTTTGATAAATATGCCTTCAAAAATCTGATAGAAATGAATAGAGAGCTGCAGAATTTTCCTCTAGTGGCGGAACTTCACTCTTAACTTCACTCTTTGATAAATATACCCTTTAAAATAATCCAAGGTGGGAAATTTCTTTGACAACTTTGAAGGCCTGGATAATTACTACTATAGAGATGCTGAACCTTTAGACTGGTCAATAATTTCAAAACATATGGCATTCCTTACTATTTTTATTTTCACTGTTTAGTTCTCCTAAACAGAATCAGGCAGACCATGTTTCAATATTTCAGAAGGTTTAGTAACACCACACTCCTAAATTATGTTAAATTTTTCCAGTTTTTCCTTTATTTTATTTACAGTACTGTACTTTTTATCCTCACAAATAGTGATGGGCGAATTTATTCGCCAGGGCCGAATTCGCGATTCGCGAATCACCAGCGAAATTTCGACAAGCGAAATTTCGCCCAAAAAAACCAGTCGCGCGTCATACGCGACGCGCCAAAAATGACGCGACGCGTCGTACACGACGCGCGTCAAAAGCGTCCCGCGACTCATTTCGCGAATTTTTCGCCGGTTCGCGAATTTCTCTAGAAATTCGCAAATTTTTCGGCGAAGCGAATCACGGGAGATTCGCCCATCACTACTCGCAAAGCAAATGTAAAAGTGGTCAATCAAGAATAACAATAGTAGTTTCTTACCTAAGTAGTGTGTAACTAGTGTGCCTGTTGTTCTTTAAGTATCAAAAATGTGTTTACCAAATGAAATAATTACATTGACTTGGACATGTGTTTATTTAAAAGAAAAAAGCTACATTTAGGGAAAAACTGGATCAATTGAAGTTTATTTTAGTCAGGCCAATCCGCCAATGTAATTAATGCAATACCTATCTGTTTCATTTAGCTTGAGGAAATTCTTTTAATTAACAGTTATGCATCTTATTTGTAGGAATGCCCAAAGGTGGGGAAACAAAAGGGATTTGTAATAAATTAGTAAATCAGAAATCTCTTTTAACTCCCTTGGTCTGCAGTGACAGATATATTGCACGGCTGATTATTTAATACAGAGTTGCTTCAGGCAGTGTTCCTAGCTTGTACTGCATGTGGTTAGGATTCAGCAAGACGAGGCCCTTGGGATTCTAATGAATTGGCCTATTAGGTTATACTAAAAGCATCAAAATGTTCCCAAGTCAACACTTAGTACTTTGTATCAGTGTTTGCCTCAGTAAAATACAATTGGTTGCCAAATGCAAGGCTCACTTCAATGAATCAACAACTTGTAGAAGTCAGATTCTATAGCTGTCGAATTAAATGTGGGTCTCCATATATAGTTTTCATTAATGTTTTTTATGGTTAATCCACAGCCCCTCATGTCAATAAATATATTATGAAAGTTCAACATTCTAAACCCATTTAATATTCAATGAAATGCATTTGATTTTATACTTCTTAACAGCATATTTCAGAAGCAACATTTTTAAAGTAACATTAGATAATGGATTTGAAGCAATGTAAAAAGCAATATGAATACTTCAATGTCATCATGAGCCAGTAACAGGGCTAAATGGGTCAGAGAAATACACCACTTATTTTTAAGATGACTTTAGTACTATAAATTATACTTGTCTATAGTTAAACAGCCAATAATGGTAATGGACATAAACCTTCTTTGCAACAGCAATTTTCCTGCAAACCCTAGCTCTCCAAATCAAGAATTTCAATAACAGAACAAACATTCTAAAATGAGAATTATGATAAGTAGCACTACACCAATCATCTAGAAGTATGAAACTAAGAAGAAAGAATCAAGAATAAAGATAGCAGATAGGATCACAAATGTTCATCATGTAACTTTCTTGATGCACAGGATGAAATGGAATGTCCAGTTGATAAAGACTGGCCAATACTCTCCATTACACAGAGAAATGTGTGAATAATCCCAAATGGAGATGGTTTCCTGTCTGGCAAAAGGTTGATAATCTTATTAAACATTCTTACATGAAATGGAAAGACAAAACAAAGTCTTCTATCTTTAGGACATTTATATATGTTTTGTGTGGGTTTCATCCACGCTCTCCATTTTACTTTCATACTCTAAAAACTTCCATGCAGTTTAATGGGCTCCTGATTAAATGTACCCTGGTATATGCACAACTGTCAGGGAACTTAAATTGAAATAATGACATCAATTGTTTAATGAAAGATGTTTAAAGGGAAACTGTCATGGGAAAACATGTTTTTTTTTTCTTCAGTTAATAGTGCTGCTCCAGCAGACTTCTGCACTGAAATCCATTTCTCAAAAGAGCAAACAGACTTCAAAAATCTGACATGGGGCTAGCCATTTTGTCAATTTCCCAGCTGTCCCAGTCATGTGACTTGTGCCAGCACTTCAGGAGGGAACTGCTTTCTGGCAGGCTGTTGTTTTTCCTTTTAAATTTAACTGAATAGTACTCAGTGGTACATGGGTTTTACTATGGAGTGCTGTTCTTAGATCTACCAGGCAGCTGTTATCTTGCGTTAGGGAGCTGTTATCTGGTCACCTTCTCATTGTTCTTTTGTTAGGCTGCTGGGTGGGGGAAAGGGAGGGGGTGATATCACTCCAATTTGCAGTACAGCAGTAAAGAGTGATTGAAGTTTATCAGAGCACAAGTCACATCACTTGGGGCAGCTGAGAAATTGACAATATGTCTAGCCCCATGTCAGATTTCAAAATGAAATATAAAAAAATCTGTTTGCTCTTTTGAGAAATGTATTTCAATGCAGAATTTTTCTGGAACAGCACTATTAACTGCTGCATTTTTTATTTTTTTTTCCCATGACAGGATCCCTTTAATGTGAAGTTCTGTTTGTGCACCCAAAAAAGGTGAATTGGCAGACTGCAAAATATCAATATGCTAATGAGCAAAAAAAAAACACCTATTGCAGATGACAATGGAAGTTGCATGGTAATGAAATAATACATAAATAATTCGGGTTTCTACATCAAATGGTGTAAAATTTTTGGTAGCTAGTGATGGGCAAATTTATTCGCCAGGGGCGAATTCCTGCGAAAACGCCAGCGAAAATTCTCCAAAAAAACGAGTCGCGCATCGTTTTTGACGCGACGAAAACATCGCGACACGTCAAAAACGTGCCGCGACTCGTTTTGCTAATTTTTTCACCAATTCACGAATTTCGCTGGAAATTTGCTAATTTTTCGGGGAAGCGAAACTGGGTAGATTTGCCCATCACTATTGGTAGCAAATAATTGGTAGCAAAGACTTATTTGTGGGTTGCAATTATAGATTATTAGTCATAACCTCTAAACATCTCAGGGCAGGCTTGAAGTCTTGCATTTTTCTTTCTGTACTTCATCCAGATTTTTTTCTATTTACTGCCCTTTTAAAATAAATGAGTAAATCATACATCTCTTTTAGCTTCCAGCTCTACAGTGACAGATTTACTGCAAGGGTGATGGTTTAATGCAGCGTACCTTGAGGCAGTGTTCCTGGCTTGTACTGCATGTGGTTAGGATTCAGCGGTACGAGGCCCTGGGGATCCTAATGAATTGGCCTATTATGCTACACTGAAAGCATCTAAATGCTCCCAAGTCAACACTCCTTACTTTGTGTCAACATTTGGCTCAGTAAAAAGCAACTTTTTGCCAAAAAGCAAGGTTGCGTACAGTTCACTGAATCAAGCACTTGCAGATAGCACTCAGTAAATTGTTGTAAACAACTAGAATATGATTTTTTTTTTGTATTGCAAACCCCCACATTCCAAGCAAGAAAAGTTTTTCTAATGTATATTTTAATCTTGGTGCGTAAATAATTTAAATGAAAAAAAAAAAAACACACACAAAGTTGCCATGACCTCATTACAGTACATTTGCAGTCTTAGAGCAATGTCTAGGTAAGTGCTTTTAAGCAACACAATGTCATTGAAGAATCCTTATTCTCTAACCTTTTTATTCTAAACACATTTACATTAATAAAATAATAATTCTTCCCACTTAAATAATAAATTCCTGCAAGCAATGGGAAAAAAATAGAAAATAAATTGGGAAAGAAGCCTTTTTGATGAGCTGAAATTAATAATTCTTAGGTGAATGCAACACTACTACATAGGTGTTATGAAGAAGTGCACAATCATATTGTAATACTGTATAGAGATGGGTAAAAAAATAATTTTGTGAAGCACCCTTTAATTCAAAATCATACAAGCAACTAAGTGACTTGATTTGGGCCCTTTTCCATAGAGGCATTAATGCTGCAGTGGGTGGACCTGGGCAAGTCATACAATATTTGAAGCAAGCTACAGTAGTTGTATGCAACTAGTTGATAACTTATTCCATCAACAATGCTAGTCTTTGGTTTGGACAAAAGTCATGCACACTGCCGCTCCATTAGAGTTTGGACCTTTTACATACTAATAAATAAATAAATAATTCTGGTTTCTACAGTGACTTGATTTGGGCCCTTTTCCATAGAGGCATTAATGCTGCAGTGGGTGGACCTGGGCAAGTCATACCATATTTGAAGCAAGCTACAGTAGTTGTATGCAACTAGTTGATCACTTATTCCATCAACAATGCTAGTCTTTGGTTTGGACAAAAGTCATGCACAGGGCCGCTCCATTAGAGTTTGGACCTTTTATATACTAATGCCATCTAGTCAAAGGTTCTATTAATAATGTTTTTATAATATACAAAATATGAATTTATCCTTGTTTTATTACAGTAACCCTTCCCCTGCAAACACCACAGATGTTGCTTTTAAAATGACATCATACAATTATTAAATTGCAAAAAAAATCTGCAACAGAATTAGGTCATAAAAGAGTTAATGGTTTCCTGTCCCTCATCCAGTCATTGGCTTCCTGAAACAGCAGATCTTTGTGTGATTAAACACAATAGCCAGACATCCATCTCAGCCAAAGGATGCATTAAGATTCCTCTCTGTGCTGTACCCTTCCATTTTCTGTCTGGCAACCCTATATACAGTAACTGGTTATCTGCCAGGCAAGACATGCATTGCTTGATTGCACCCTTTTTTATGTCCTTAAAATTAAAATAGACCTTAAAGATAAATAATATCTAGTTTTCTTTTTTTCTTTGTCATACATTAGAATGTTGCTTTAGGTCTGCACAGAATATTTCATATCTGCATATTGACATGGGTAAACAATGTGACTAAATTAAAGAGTTTATAATTGGTATTATTATTTATGACCTCTAGTCCATTTGAAGACTGTACAAAGAAAGCACACTACTTATAAATATGTCAAAAAGGCAACTGTGATTTTTTTCATGGTGAATAAAATGTTAATATTGTGGCTCACTGTGGATAAGTGAGAATAAGATGCACTAGTCTGAACCAGAGAAATATGTTTCACCTCCTCTAGCAAGGCAAATCACCACTATATCTTAGCCTCTAAAGTATAGGGGGATCCTATAGGGTTTGATCACATTTGAGTTACCTTTTAGTATGATGTAGAGAGGGATTTTCTGAAACAAATTGTAGTTGGTTTGTATTTGTTATTATTTTAGTTTTAGTTTTTTAGTTATTTATTTAGCATTCTTTGGTTTGCAGTTTCAGCAATCTGGTTGCCAAATTACCTGAAAAACCATTCACTGAAATGAATAATTGATGGGAATATGAATAGGAGAAAACCTGAATAGAAATATGAGTAACAAAAAGTAACAATAACAATGAATTGGTATCCTTACAGAGCATTCATTTTAGATGGGGTCAGTAGAAAGCTGGAAAAAGTCAGAAACAAACGATAAAAATACTAGTTCTGAATACTCCACAGTACAGAAGTGGAAACTCATGAAACCAGTAAAATCCACACTTCTTTCACAACAGTCCCATTTAGATGGAGATATCTATTCAAAATAATTTTCACTTATCAATATCGCCAATACTCAGCAGTAACCCCACAGGATGGCTTGGATATGCCCCTCCCCATTTAAAGCTCCATCACCCTGCCTCCTCCTCTCCAGCCACCTCCAGCCAACACCCCATGGCAGCCTGAGCGAGAGATCTTTCTCCCCACTATGGTAGAGGAGCCCAAATGAAAACCAAAGTGACATCACTATGAGCTAACCATATACTTTTTTATTTCTTGAGGTGGATTGCCTCCGGGGTATTCCTCCCCCCACACTAGGTCACACCTGAGATCTGCATATATGTCTTACATACATGTTACATTTTTTATTTGGTCATAGTTAAATGGTTATTTTTTCAGTTCCGAAAGTTACTTCTTTATGTGTCATGGGTAATACATGTGAACTAATCATTATCATGTTCTGTCCATGGCTGAGCAAAAAAACAGCTTTCTGTATTGCTGCATTATGTTAGTACATTGTGTAACTCATAATGCTAATGGACTAAACTCTCCAGCTAAAAGATCCATGGCATCTATATATTGTAAAATAGGAACTGATGTTCTCTTCTCCAAAACTTCCACTCCAAAATACCTACATTATGCATATCATCTCACATATACCACTATCACCAACAATAAACACAGAGGAGTTGCCATCTGCATAGACAAAAAAAATTTTTTCCACCCTTAAGCATACAATAAGACCCAAATGGCAGGTACCTGATACTGGTCAGCTGCAAAATAATCTTATCACTCTAGCAATGATATACGGCCCAAATCCCAATGGTTATATTATATAGTCTTTTTTGCAATCCTGGAATAGGAGAGTAGAGGCCCAATTATATTGACAGGAGACTTGTGAAGTAGTGAACCCTACTGTCAATAAGAAGGGAACCCATTATTTCTCAAATTTGCTGGGACAATACCTCTCTGTGGAGGGAACAACATTCCTTCCATTCTCCATAAGACAATAACAATAACACTCACTCAAGAATTGATATGTTCCAAATCAGCAAATAGCTTTCCCTCATTATCCTCCACTCTGAGATACTCTCCTGTTCCTGGTCAGACCAATCTATAGTCACCCCACTACCTTTAGATGGTGACTAGACGATACCCTGTTATCACATTTCTAATATAAAGAATATATACAGTAGAAAAAGAGATTTAGTCATACTTTTTAACCAATACTCCGGAACTTAGCAGCCCAATATTAAGGGTAGCCCATAAGGCCTATATCTGGGGAATAGTAATAAATTACGCACCAGAATCAAATGGGCCAACATCAAGAAGAAACAGAAGCTCATGTCAACATACCAAGGTTAGAGGATCAATATAAAGCAGACTAGAAAAATGTGACTCAATGGCAGCAAACCCTAAAAAAATAGCAGAAGAGTTTGTCTTTTGCTAACAGAGACTCTACAGGAAATGCCCAGAACCCAACCCAACAACCCTATGAAACTTCCTACAGATTCTGAAACTTAACACCACAACAAAATAACTACAATGTCTAACCCTATTTCAATAGAGGAAGTCTAAATCTGATCCCCTGTCTTACACCCCTGTTTACTGATATAATGCAAATGTGGGCAAGAGGACCTATTAGCACAGATAGTGGTTATACCTAAGCCTGACTGGGCTTAGGTATAACCACCACAAACTTGAACACTGTTCTTGAAAGCCTTATTCACAAGGGCCAACCCGGCTTCATTCCCAAAAGACAGGTCACATACAATATTTGAAGGATTCTCAATCTCATCCATTTAGCTAAAAAAAGTGGTACCCCACTTTTGTCCCTCCTGTTATATGCCTGAGCGATTGAGCCTCTGGCACAGGCTCTCCGATCTAACAACAAAATATCAGGGGTAAAAGTTGGGGAAACAAAGTTTAAATGTGCATTATATGCAAAAGACATTGTACTGACCCTAAGCCTATGACTTCCCTGACACATTTTATGAAACACTCTCCACATATGCTAAACTTTCAGGCCTGGAGGTAATCCCCACCAAATCAGAAACCCTTAATATTAAGATTCCAGACCATTTCAAGAACCCATTGGAGATTCATTTTGAGTTTCAGTGGCAGCTGAGAACAAGCAAATATTCAGGGACCAACATATCTGAGCAACACATGACATTAGCAACAGACAACTATTCTAAAACAAACCAAAAGGTACTAGCAATTATATAATCCTGGGAAAAACTTCATCTATCTTGGCTAGTAATAGTGATGGGCGAAACGGCCGCGTTTCGCTTCGCCGAAAAATTTGCGAATTTCCAGAGAAATTCGCGAATTTTTCACCGATTTGCGAAACTAGTCGCGCGTCGTTTTTGACGCACGTCGCGTCGTTTTTAGTGGTTATAATTATATGTATATTTTTATATAGATCAGGTTCTAATTCTCGATCAGCTGCGAACCCATTGCTGTGTGTTCTCTAAATTAAGATTTTTAATGTATGCACTTAGCACTTTATGTATAACAATTGTATTATTATATATGGAATTTCACCATATACTGCACAAGTAATGAGAAGGAAAGGACTGGAAACAGTTAAAAGTTCACCGTTCACGGATTGGTTCACTAATTATGATAGTCAATTGATTGCAAATGTCTTTACTTAAACACCAATTTTGTTAATTCCGCATGCTTGACAAAGGAGTTTGTTCTCCGAAACGTTGCATCTGCACTCCGCACAAGTACATTTTGAAGAATTCACCCAGACCTGTGTGCCATTGGAAATTTTGTCCACAGAACTACTGGGAGGTGGCCGAGCCTCCACCATTGTGCACCAGGCGTCTCTGCCAAGATCAGGGTGTGCGAGATCCTATACCTGTTTCTACTTCAGTCATTTGCAGTTAGCCTGACAGCCCTTGGAAAGAAGCTATCTGCAAATGACTGTCACCGATAAGTAAATTTACAGTATTTTGCATCTTACCAACTTCTCCCCAGAAAGGTTTAAAAGATACCATACAGAAGGTTTTCAATAACTTTGTGTGGTATGGGAAAAGGGCCAGATTGAATTTTACTACAACCTGCCACAGTCACCATAAAGGCAGCATGGGTATCCCAGATCTAAAATGTTATTATCTAGCAGCACAGCTGACCCAAATAATACCCTGGCACCAGACTATGGACCCCCCTGTCAGGATAGCGCCTCCCGGAGGCTTAGCTTCTACTCTGGGCGGCGCGCCCTCCCTCTTCCGGCGTCGCTCCCACAATGGTGGCGCCCATAGCCGCCACGTGAGTAGCGGCGCCGGGTAGTGACATCATCACGTCGCATCTGATGCAATGACGTCATGGCGCCCTGTTTTGGCGCCAATTTTAAATATTTAAAGGGGCATTGGACGCCATTATGGCGCCAAATTATACGACTTAATTTCTTTGTTCCTGGGTGCTCTGTTTTACTGCTGCTTTGATTTCTGACTCCTGCCTGGACCTTGTTATTGTATTTTTGCTGCCTGCCTATAAACTTTTGCCTGGACTTTGACCTTGATTCTGCCTGATACTTGCCTGTACCTTGCTGTTGGACTGTTAACCCCTAAGCTTCCTCCTTGGTCCCGACTACTCACCTAGGGTGCCGATAGGCCTCCTCTGACAGCCCAATAGAGTATCATCTATCTTCCCCACACAAACTAGCCACTCATTTACTTACTAATGAAGTATTTCCCCCAGTAAGGTGGCTTGATCCTTATCATGGTGGTAATAGACCAAATTCGCCATTATCCATTCGCTCACCGAACAAACAAAATGTTACTGTTCTCACAATTACAGGACACCTATAAGACTCCCCAAAATGAATGGCTTTGCTACTGACAAATTACACATTTCCCCCCAAAACTGCTTTTGAGAGGTTATGCCTAGTGATGGGCGAATTTATTTGCCATGGCCGAATTTGCGGCGAATTCCCGCGATTCGCCGCTGGTGAATAAATTCGTGAATCACCAGCAAATTACCACTAAGAAGGGGGCACTATCCTACCTGTATGATGATTTGATACAGTTAACTCCAACCAAAACATTGAAATTCGTACATAACTGGAAGAAGGTATTGCAGCAGTGTTTTGATGATGACACTGAAATCTGATATCTTTAGAGAGACAGTGAAATGTTCTGTTAATGTGCTAATGCAAGGGACTTCCCAAAAGGTCTTGCATCAATGGTACCTAGTTCCAGAAAGACTGTCCCAATGGTACCCAACATCCTCCATGTTATGATTTAAAGCATTTAACCAAAAAAAGCTAATTTATTCATATCTGGTGGGACTGCCTAGTGGAGGTCAGCTTCTAGATCAGGGTCTATTCTTTAATAACCAGTACAACAGGTCCAGCACCACAGCCTCAAAAACCCAACATGTAGTACTGAACACATGAGCATTGCTTATTTCTTTTGTGTAATGGCAAATTGACATAACAGTGACAGCTTGTACCTGGAAAACAGGTACAGCCAGCAAGTACAATCAAACATTGTCATCTGTTTAAATACAAATAAAAAAAAAATTGATAATGAAGACCAAGCAACAGTTGAATTGTCCATTCTATAACATACTAAAAGTTAACTTAAAAGTGCACCATCCCTTAAAGTGAGTTAATACTAAATAATTGTATACAGCAGTTTCTGGTTAGCAATGTTACATAAGGGTAATGTTTTTCAGTGCCTTAGATCAATGATTAGCCCATTAAAATAGCAACATGCTTGAGATGTAAAGCATTAATATTAGATTAAACATAAATTAAAATTATGAATCTTCAAAAATGTTTGAAAGGAAGAGGCTGCATATTATATTATAAATGACAATATTCTGTACATTCATAGGCCAAAATACTGCACTACACACTAACATTCAATTTATAAACTTACTAGTCAGTCGGTATGAGTTTCCCTTGCCATTAGTCATGAGTAAATCAAATCTTTGGAAAGCTTCTATTATAAATTTGGCTATAAAATAAATAGCAAACATTTTGATTGAATTTTAACTTATTTCTCCTTTCTCAGGACCTTCATGCTTTGGATCTGGAGCCATACCGTTATTCAGGAGTAAATCTGACTGGTTTCCGTATTCTAAATGTAGATAATCCTTATTTCAGCAGCATTATAGACAAGTGGTCAATGGAAAAACACCAAGCAACTACTAAGCCGGAGTCTGGGATTCTGGATGGAATTATGACGGTACGTTCTAAGGAAAATGAAAGAATACAAGATTGGTTTTATTTTCGTTAATAATATTTATGCAATTTTTCAACTAAAATGCCTGTTTGCAAAAGGTTATGGTTGATCTCAGCATGACATATTAACTAAGATATAGGTTGCCAATTTTTTACTAACTTTTTTTCTTCTTTTCCATCCATGTCTTTTTCATTTACTAATGCTGTTACTGACAACATGCAGATTGCTAGAAATTAATAGTAAACACTTTACTTTAATAATTATATTTTTATCATGTGATGCTCTCCTGCTATTCTGATGCCACTGAAATAATAATGGGATAATTAATCAAGAATACACTTTCAACAATGCCTTTATCAGAATACTATAATTTCTGGTTGGCAGAAAGAACATCTAAAATAATATATGGTATTTAACTGGGTTTTAGGTAATAATATTAGGGCAAAATATTCTCTGCCAGTCTTTGTTTTGTTATACAGGATCCACTATCCTAAGACTCCTTATCCAGAAAACAGGAAGGTCAACACCCCATAGACTCCAATAGACTCCATTACAGAAAGACCCCCTTACCCAGAAAGGCTAAGAGGGGATGAAAAGCCCTAAATCTGCACAAGAAAAATGTTAAACAGGTGTATTAGTGTGAAATAAGGTAGCCTTGATATGGATATAATGTCTATAGCCAGTGGAGAGAGTCAAAACTAGGCGGATGGGTGGTAAAGGATGGGCTCATATAGATCAGGAATAGACAGAAACAAGAACTGTCAAGACAGTAAGGGGATTTTCTGATGAGAAATTCCTCTCTTTTGGCAGAACAAATTTCAGAAGATGACACATTTGTATCAGTAAAACAAAAATGAAGCTTAGGGTGGTTTCATCAAAAAGAGACACATGGCAAGTATAATACATATTGTAACAGCATTTTGCTCTGCTCAACTAATTTTTTTAAAACACTTTAAATTTCTATTTGTACAGTATGCATTCAGTGTATTTGTTTTACTTATCTATCGTTCTCCTCCACCTGCTCCTACTGAATATTTTATAGCAACATGCTCTTGTTTTGAACAATGGATGGGTTAAATAATTGAGAGTAACATACTTATCTATCTAGTACTGTTTATTTTCAACTAATAGTGTAATACAGACTATGGCCATAACACAATAGACAATATGAACAAATAAATAATCAATGGAATATTTAGTGAATTAAAGGCTTCTATTTATCATATGGACTTTATGGGGTTTTGAAAATAAATTTGGGAGGTGCCTTATAATAAGAGCATAGCATATATAATAAATTGCAGTCGATTGTTGTTATTCGAGTCATTGTCATTATGAAGTTAAGCTTTTTTATAATAAATAGCAGTTTGGGATGAAATCTATCATCTTCATTTGACAGTTCTCAAAAACAGTATGCTTACCCTTGTTTTCATTTGTTTTAATGCAAATTGTATTCATAATATTTAAGGCTTCAATGCATTGCTAAGTGTCCCTCTACAAGACAAGTACCCATATGCTGTGAGTCAAGTGGATTAACAGAAAATAAGGCTACATTTTAGTGAAAGAGAAATGAAATAAACCTACTTGACTTATGAAAATAACTAGAAAAAATGCTAAGACATGTTTTCCTAATAGCAAACTTTAGCTTTTTAAAAACATCTTCACAATTTGGTTAAAAAATTCAGGAAATGGATTGATTGAATTGTGTAAACTGGGTTTATCAGAGCTTTCACTAGGTGATCTAACATATCTGTTCTTATAAATGACGCATTATTTACTGTTTTAAATTAATATGAAACTATTAGGTTATAATATTTATGTTAAGCTTAGATGCCAAGAGCCCACCAGGAATCCTTTGACCATAGGCCCACTTTCCAACTATTAATCCTCCTCTACTTATTCAACTTCTATATTCTCCTAGTCTATTCTCTTTACTTACTAAAATCGTTCCTTCCATCCATTTAGCCTCTTTGTTACCATACAGGATTAAAGAATGACTATGGCCAAATTGTTAGAAGCAGGAGGGTCTACTGACACCTGTAGCCACATGAGCTTTCCTGGGATCTTGGAGGGCCAATCTAATGCTGATGTTACTAGAGCATCTTGTATCAGGATCAAACATCAGGCTTATATTAACAACTATATTTCTTCCTGAATTTTACCCTGATCCTGGAAATAATTCAACATAAATACAGGTTTTTGGGCATCTCAAAAGAAAACCATGAGCATGACACTTGCATTCCTGCAGCAAACATATCCACAATGGATTTTTTGTGCTGCAGCCCTTACCTTATTGCAAGGTTACAGATATATGGGCACAAGTAATCTTTAAAGGGATACTGTCATGGGAAAACGTTTTTTTTTTTTTTAATGCATCAGTAATCAGTGCTGCTCCAGCAGATTCTGCACTGAAATCCATTTCTCAAAAGAGCAAACAGATTCTTTTATGTTCAATTTTAAAATCTGACGTGAGGCGAGACACTTTGGCAATTTCCCAGCTGCCCCTGGCATGTAACTTGTGCCAGCACTTTAGGAGGGAACTGCTTTCTGGCAGGCTGTTGTTTTTCCTTCTCATTGTAACTGAAGGAGCCTCAGTGGGACATGGGTTTTTACTGCTGAGTGCTGTTCTGATATGTACCAGGCAGCTGTTATCTTGTGTTAGGGAGCTGTTATCTGGTTACCTTCCAATTGTTCTGTTGTTAGGCTGCTTGGGGGGGGGGTGAAATCACTCCAACTTACAGCACAGCAGTAAAGAGTAATTGAAATGTATCAGCGCACAAGTCATATGACTTGGGGCAACTGGGAAATTGACAATATGTCTAGCCCCATATCAGATTTCAAAATGAAGTGCAGAATTCTGCTGGAGCTATTTACTGATGCATTTTGAAAAAAAAAATTTTTTTCCAATGACAGTATCCCTGCTCAGTAAGGTCTGGAACCAGCTAAGTGGAAAGGGATCACAACCTGTGGTGCCTTGGTAGAGGGGTAGAGGTAGAGAGGTTAAAGCCCAAGCAGGGAGGACTTAGAGTTCACCTTAAGGCCTATAATAAGTGATGTGGAGGTCACACTATAACATATACACAAACATATCTATCGTCACAGAACTGATGCATGCTGTACCAACAGTATGATGATGGGTTCAATATAATATTAGCTTTCAAATGAGTCCAAACATGACTAGGTTTGGTACTATGTTCATCAGATGTGAATATCTGGGCAGGTCTCACAGTATTATGGAATCCATGGGAAAATGAATAACCAATTAATATAATATAATTTCTTCATCATGTCCCTGTTAGGAGTTATGGTTATTATATTCTTGACCCAGTTCCTACTCCCAGGCAGTCATAAAAAACTCAAGCTGTGTTCTGCTAGGCCTTGCCCCCTTGTATGCCTGAGGGAGGGGGGAGTGTCCAGTTACCTTATGCCCCTGAGAGCAATGATAGTCAGCTTTTAGCCTAAAGTGGTTCAGAATATATTAATGCTATATTAATATGTGTTCATGTGAGCTATCATTGCCTCTTTGTTTCAGCACTGGTATTTTCAAATCTCATACAATATATTTTCCTCTCTTAATATATCTCATTCCTGATGCCATTCCCCTTTATTTTAGACAGATGCTGCTCTGACATACGATGCAGTTCACATTGTGTCTGTTTGCTACCAGAGGGCCCCCCAGATGACAGTCAACTCCTTGCAATGCCACAGACACAAAGCCTGGAGGTTTGGTAGCCGTTTCATGAACTTCATTAAAGAGGTAAGGCCTTGTAGGTAGCCAACTATACATGTGAAAACATGGGGTCGATTTGGATATGTTGAATTAAGAATTCCTAGCAGTTTTGATAAATTCTTTAAGCTCAGTTCTGGGCACAATTTTTTTTTTGCAAAAAGATAATCTGTAAGTAAGCCCCCCCTTGAGCTGAAGCTACAATTAAAACAATTAAATGTTAATTGCTCTTGTCATGCTTATTGGTAATTGCTAATTACCAAGCCCAACACTGCAAATGCTGTAAGATGCACCAGAAATGATAACACTGAAGATACAATTTCACGTGTTTTATAAGCTTCTATTTTAAAATGGTTGACTGGCAACTTCCAGTTAAATAAATAATTAGTACCAGCATGCTTTGGTCTCAGGGAGGTGCAATGGAATTTAGAAACTTTAAACTTGCTAAGTACATAGAGAGAATAATAAATCCTTCTACTACAATTTTTAAACATATGCTTTGGATAAGTTCCTTGATCATATAGAAGCACAAGGTTGTAGGTCAAGGATTGCTATGAAATACTTTGACATTATGAATTAAGTATGGGAAGCATAATCCTTTATAACACAAGAGCCATCAATATCCAGTAAAGCATATCCTTAATACACAATGAATATCTTGTAAATTATATCCTTATAATTGTGCGTATTGATGTCATCAGTTATAACTCACTGAAATGTGTGTGTTATAATAAAAATGTACCCCCTGTTGAAAATACGAGGATTATAGAAATCACCTCAGAGTTCCATGAGACATAAAAAAACATTCAGTCTTCAGCCTCATGCCTTTATATGGGCAGATGGCCTTATTTTTTTTACAGTATTTTGTATATTATTCATAACAATTCATTTCATCAGTTATAATGGGTGCTTAGTAATGTAAATTGTGTTACATGACTCAATGCAATTCCTATTGGTGATTTATGGTTGAGACAGGGCTGGAACTAGAGGTAGACAATAGTTGGGGGGGCACTAGGCACGCACCTCTTCTGTCACCTACCCCTAGTCCAGACCATGTTCCCCACCACTTGCCAGTTAGTTCACTTCAACGAGTGCAAACGTGTGGTGGGCGGGGGTGTATTTGTTTTCCAAGATTTGTCTACTAGGGCCACAGGCTTTCATAAACATCAGTTGATTCTGAGATCTGAGCAGTCCTCTTCAAAACTTTTTGTCCAGATTATAGACGTCTGAATCCCAAGCAGGACTTCCAGGCTAATCATAGCCTGCTGTGTCATAATTCCACCCATTAACATAATTGGTCCACCCCTGACTTCACTGGCTAAATGCCATTTTATTCCCAAGTCACCCACTCTGGCAGATATGCATACTAGCATCCCAAACCCTGCCAAAAGGATTCTCACTTATGCTGACAGCAGCATGGAATGCTGGTTGTTGGGGAAATCTCTTTACTTGCCCCCTCTGCTTGGCTTGCATTGTTGCATCACTTCTTGGTGGCCTCTCCAGGGCTGGGACTAAGATACATGGGGGTTGAAAACTTCTCTGTTACCTGCCTCTGTATGAATTCACAGGCAAAGTGGACTAACATGGCCACACTGTTGGAGCAGCATCAATAGGGTAATTGTACAAGTTAAAGGGTAAAACTACACAGAAGATTCAGGTCCATTTTCAGCGGATCTGACGTTGGGCAACAAGACAGATGCGACAAGTCGGATGCAACAGAAACAAGGTAAGTAATAGGAAGTTGGATGGTGTTGCAGGGTTGATCCAATGCGACATGACTGTTGGATGCAGGCGCAGCTTGCAGCATTTGCATCTGGCCATCATATCGCCCAGCATCGGATCCGCCGAAAACGGACCTGAATCTTCTGTGTAGTTCTACCCTATAACTTGTACAATGACTCTATTGATGATGCTCCAAGAGTGTGGCCATGCCAGTTAGTCCACCTTACCTGTGAACTACCAGTGTAGTTCTACCCATAAACTTTGTGTACAAACACTCCTTTAAAAAATATAATAGTAAATATGGTTAATTGTAAAACATATGTAACAAAGGGAAAGGATATATACAAAGGAAAAAAGTTACTTTTCTCATTTATTAATCTAATTCTAAATTATCCTTGTGTGTTACTAGTCAGTTTGTCAGCAGCTACCAAGCAAACATTCTCCTATAATTCTTGTAGCGCATCCTGCTTTTCTCTGTTTGATGCCTTGCTCACAGATAAAAAGGACTGCAGTCTTACTTCATTGTGTTGCTGACATGGGAATTGTATCCTTGTACCCCCTGATGGTTGCCCTGTAGGCATGCAGAAAAACGAACTTTACTTGATCATGAAACGTATTTGTCAATCATGCAAGTGCAGTACTTATTTTATAAAAAAACTGTGTAGGTTGTTTTGGTTATCCCAGGGTCTGCTGGGATATCATAAAGAGAAAAAAAAATTATTTTTGGAAAAAAATGGTCATTGCTTCAAACTATAGGGGAAAATCAGTTTTTTTTATATAATTATATTTATTTGCTTAATAAATTTCTGGCTTGAGTCTAAAGCAACTGAGTGTCCTCTAGGGGTAGTCAAACAAATATGACAAATTCTTATATAAAAATGTCTGATGTCAGATGCAGTGTGGAAACAATATTTAGGAACACAATTTGCTCTACCATAAAATATAGTTCTGCATGGTATGTATATCAAGAGCTGAAGCAAAAGAAAACAAAAAACGCACTATTACATGGTTTACAAATGGGTGACTCATAACCTTATCTATTTGGACAAAAGATTAAAAAGTTAATACTATATTTTAATACATTATCTGCACTGGTGTGTGCACATGTTTACAAGAAAGCTTATCTCTGCTGGAAAATGTAGATTTTGTATTGAAAAGATTATTCAATTATACTTAAAGGCTGAGTAAGATGGGGACAACAGAAGTGATGATGGTATAGTAATGGCAAGACTATTGACCATACCTTACATAGGTTTCGAGTACCTCTGGGTTGGATTTTCAATATTTGCAAAGATATGACATGCAACCCAGCACTCTTCCGCCACATAGGGTGGAAGGATATTGCTATTGATACCTTATAATTTAAAGAGCAAAAGGCAGGCAGAAATAGTGAACTGTGTCATTAGGCAATTGTGGGAAAGTCTAATTAAAGAGTTCCTATGAGCCTGTAAATACTAAACAGAAGATAAGGTTTATAGAAGAGGCACTCCAATACTGCTGGTTAGCAATACAGCAAATCAACAGCTCCTGACAAAGGATTTGTTTTCCTTATGACATTATGTTGATCAAAACATAATTAACATTTTTGATTAAATACCACACTTACTATCATTTTAAAAGATTAATTAATATTAACATTTTATGATTCCTTGGGTTTTACTGTACAGTATAGTGTCATCTGTCACAGAGCAAATATCCAAATACCTGTACAGTATACAACTTCCCTCTTTAATATGATTACCTAGTTGGTTTTCCTAGATACTTTCCATGTATATTTGCAAGCAGTTTCAGTTACCTATTATTTTGTACACTAGCAAGTAGCTGTGCTTTCTGCAGCAAACATTTCTAAGCTTAACCCCTTATCAGCAAGCCTTGTCAGCTTGACCTGACTTTGAGGCCTATTATCTGGTTTAACAATATGTACAGTATATGCTTCCTGCAGCTTTTGTATTTTTTATCTCGTCTTCTCTTTATCCTTCATGCCCTGTTTCAGCTCCTAATTCACTATTTGTTTTACGACAAATAGCAATTTTTTTTATCACGCTCATAAACTCATAGAACTTTCGATTTTTTATCTCTATGACCTTTTCAGGGTGTACTGCAGCAATTAAAACTCTTAGGGGGGAATGTAATATTGGTTGTAAATACAAAAAACTTTCACAGTTTGTTCAAAATGTGAATAATGTTCACAAAACGTGAACAATTTTGCCTTTGCAAAAATGTTGCCCCCCCACACGACAGTCAGACAGTGGGATACCAATTGTGAATTATATAGTTTGTGATAGTGTGCAGTGTATGTAATAATGAAAACGTTACCTTTGCACCAAAAGTTTACTCCACTTTGAAGCAGGTGTTAAAGGTTTGCAATGCACAATTAAGGTTCACAATACAATAAATGCAAATGTAACAGTTTTTCATTATTAGTGTATACTGCGCACTATCACAAACTGTAACATTTCTACTATTCTACTGTCGATTGAGGGGTAAAGTTTGCAAAAACTTTGCAATCATTTATTTGTGTTGCAAACTATTTTTGTGGGGTTGGATTTTTTTTTTTGCAATATCGAATGACATTACAATCCCCCACTAGAACTGCATCTAAAAATAATATATGGCAATGAGACTTTCTATGGCTCATGTGAAAGAGAAAGAATTTGGAACTGGAAGAGGAAGCTGAATCACCTGAGCACCTGACAATTAAGAGGGATAAAGGGAAGATGTAAATCAAATGCTGTAGAGTAGTGATGGGCGAATTTATTCGCCAGGGGCGAATTCGCGGCGAATTCGCAGCGAATTCCCGCGATTCGCCGCTGGCGAATAAATTCGCGAAACGAACACAAAAATTCGCCGCCAAAAATTCGCCGCGCTAAAACGAGTCGCGCGTCGTTTTTGACGCGACGCGCCGGAATCGACGCGACGCGCGTCAAAAACGACGCGACGCGCGTCAAAAACGACGCGACGCGCGTCAAAAACGACGCGCGACTCGTTTCACCAAATGGCGAAAAATTCGAGAATTTCTCTGGAAACGCGCCCGTTTCGCCCATCACTACTGTAGAGGTGTTAGTTACTTATTTACTCTGGGCTTATCTCAGCATATAGTATGATTTCCTTCTGACATTTTGTGCATGCACAGACACTGTATGCTTTCAGATTGTTAATTGATATGATTGTACTGCATTGTAAAATCCTAAATTATCAGAATGGACACCACAAGTGTTTAACCACATGATTTTCAGTGTAAACAACATAGGGGCAGATTTTTCAAAGCATGAAATTAGATCTTGCCACAGTAAAATTCACCCAATCTCCATTCATTCCTATTTGAAGCGTTGAATAAATACCCTTGTAAAAATCCCGTAGGAACAGAGTGTATGAATTGCATTGTGTTGAACTTTCATTTCACAGTTTGAGAAATCTGCCCCATAGCCTCTAACTAGTAATGAGCTAATTTATTCAGCAGCCATGGATTCACAACACAATTCCAGATTTCGCCATGTGCGATTTGTTTTGCAACACTCAGCACTATTGACTTTAATGCATTTGGACAAAAAAGTCTCCAAACGAAAAAGCACCCATTGACTTTAATGTATTGGGACAAAAAAGTCTCCATAAGAAAAAAACACCTATTTACTTTAATGCTTTTTGAGTAAGAAAAATTGTTGTGTATGTGTAAAAAATGCTCATTAAGATCGACATTTACATCAATTAATTTCACAAATTTTTCCCCATTTCACTAATTATTTAGCAGTTTCGCAAATATTTCTTGTTGGGCATTCTTATTTGTTCTTTATTGCTCTAAGCAAGTCAAAATTTAAAAACAATTCTAAAACCACATTCTACTTCCTGATCGTGAAGTGCCTGTAAAACCAGTGATGAAAAAGGGGGTTTACTGACTGAACTGATGTTTCAAAGGAACAATTCAGGGTAAAAAAAAAAAAACTGGGTAAATAGATAGGCTGTGCAAAATAAAAAATGGTTCTAATATAGTTAGTTAGTCAAAAATGTAATGTATAAAATCTGGAGTGAGTGGATGTCTCACATAACAGAATATAACACAACATCCTGCTTTTCAGCTGTTAGTCAGTGACATGAAGGGGGGCCACATGGGACATAACTGTTCAGTGAGTTTGCAATTGATCCTCAGCATTCAGCTCAGATTCAAACGTTCTGTTATGACCCATGTGGCCCTCCCTCAAGTCATTGATTGGTTACTGCCCGGTAACCAGTCAGTGTAAACAAAAGAGAGCTGAAAAGCAAGAAGTAGTGTTCTGTTCTGTACATTACATTTTTGCCTAACTAACTATATTGAAAACATGTTTTATTTTGCACAGCCTATTTACCCAGTTTTTACTTTTATACTGAACAATTCCTTTAAAAAGGAGTATACAGTCTCTTTAAGATCCATACACAAACTTTAATTATAAGAAAAGTCTTTTGTAAAAATAAGGCAGAAATGTCATTCTGTCTTGAGTATGATCTAGAAAAAGTTGTGATATAGCAAAGAAGCTCCATTTTGTGTATTATAAATGACAATTTAGGTCAGTCCTCTCATATGGTAGCAACGGTTGCACTATTTGGCATAAATGTCTATGAGATTGAACTATTCCAAATGTTATATCTTTTACTATGTGGATGATCATTGAAGCTCTCTCTATGGCAACTGCATAGCCATTATTAATCACCCCATGCTGCCTAACACCTTGTAACATTGTCCTCATTTTGAATGGCTCTAATTTTTCAGCATGTATTACTTTCTTATCAACCATTTTAAAGTTACTAATTGGCCAGGCAGTTGCAGAGACCTTTAACTAATCCCATTTAGCTGCAAGTCATTTCACAGTCAATTAAAATACAGGGAAAAAAATTTCTAAATTACAGTTTCACCACCCCAAAATAGTCTTGAAAGAGTGAACATGTCTCTGAAATATGTGCAAGCTGTCTTTAAAAGCAAGTTTTATTTTTTATGCACATTTACCTCACACAGTTATACTTCATATAATGCACTCCGTGCCAGGAAAATGTCAGAAAAGAGGGAAAAAGGAGTGTAAATAATTTGTTAGACTTTATTCTCTTCAAATGCCTGGGAGCTTCCTAGCTTTTCAATACTTATTGCTTTAGACTGCATATTGCATGACAGCTTATCAGTGTTATTTCTGTCACACATAAAGAATGAAGAGGTGCCTGTACCTAAAGCAATGCCCTGACATTTCAAGTACACAGAGGCCCAAACATCTCTCCACCACTCCACTAAATATTTACTGTCTATCGCATCTTACAGCAGCCCTTCTACCATTTGAAAGAATCCACAGATCGCCAGTCTGAACTAGCCTGGAGCTCACCCTAAACATAATTCAAATGGTAGGGTTCCCATTAAGGGGCAAATTCACCAAAGCACAAAGCATCTAACGCTAGCGCTAATTCGCCAGTGTGACGTAATTTCGCAACTGTCGCTGATTTACTGACAGTGTCCCTGGATAAAATTTGCTAGCGAGGTAGATAGACTAGTGAAACTTCGCACCCTTACACCAGGTGAAGTTGCACACTGACAAAGGGACATAACTACGCTAATTAACTAAGATGCCCACTAGACTTTACTTCGCCAGAAAGTTCAATACAGTAGATAGGAGTTTGAAAAAAACCTTTAAATTTTTTCCAAGTCCCAAAAAAGTCTTTTTAAATTTTTTAGGGTGATAGTCTGAAAAATAGCATAATTTTTTGGGGGGTTACCCTACTTCCCCCCTACATTTCCTAACATATGGCAACGCAACTATACAGGGGGCACATGTAGGGCAATAGGACAACTTTATTTAATTTATTAAAGGTTTCCTGGGCTTGTGTAGTGGAATGTAGTGGCTGTAATGTATACTTCTATTATACTTTTAACTTTGCACCTTATGCAAATTAGGCATCACTAACGTAAATGCGCTTTGCCTGATGAAGTAATAGTAGCACAACTTCACTACTTTTTGCCTCCCTGAGCGAAAATTCCCATTTTAGTGAATTGGCGTCATACTTGTTGAAAATTCTCCTGACGAAGTGCGGCAAATTGTGGTGAAGGCGTCACTAGCGAAAAGTGAATTTGCCCCTAAGAGTTGCGGAAGACTCAAACCAAAAGATTAACATGCAAATGTTGTTTAAAGACACTTGCAGTTGCAATAAGTGATACAATCCCCATTCTGAATATATCTGCACTTGTACAGTGCAATTGCATCCATTTTGATGCATCTGGCTCAATCGTGGCATGTGCAATGTCTAGCATGGGAGCAATTACATTAAAATTCTAGAAATAATTAATTATGAGTAAAAATATGGCAATTTGCATCCAAAATTGCACTCTGCACACTTCACTGCATTCTTCAGTCACCTTTGTCTGGTCTTTGTGCTGAGAAAGCCAATGCTGTTACATAGACTATCTTTATCTGCTTTATTCCAGCACTGGTTGCTTTTCTACTTCCCATTCCTGGAACATTGTATTTTAATAGTGAAAGTAGTACAGATAAATGATTGTCAGTGAATGAGCTTCATTTGGAGAAACATGTCCACTGATGGGTGAAAGTAAATTTCAGTAACCCTTCGTTTTTCAATTTGTTCAATTGGCTAAACAAACAAACTGCAATGTATATATCTGGTAGTGGTGGTTGTATTGAGGGTGGGGGTCATTGTTTAACCTCTATTTCTTTCCAGTCTTTCAATCTACATATAAACGCAATTCATTTAATAAGTGAAATGCAAGATTGTGTGCAGGGTACATAATAATAATAATACAGATATAAGATCCACTGGAAGCCTTTTATCCAGAAAGTTCTGAATTTATAGGACGGCCATCTACCATAGACTGCATTATAATCAAATAAAGTTTTCTCAAATGATTTCCTTTTTCTCTGTAATAATAAAACAGTACCTTGCACTTGAACCAAACTAAGATATAATGAATCCTTTTTGGAGATAAAACAATCCAATTGGGTTTAATTAATGTTTACATTATTTTTGGTAATGTAATTAAAGTTGCAAGCATTGTTTAAAATCTCATTTTTGCAAATGTTTAGCACTGCTCACAATGTAAAATAATTTGCTGGTGAATAATGCATCATTCATTAAAGGTAAGCAATTGTTAGTATTAACACCTGCTCTGGAGTTTCGTTAAATATTTTGGCTGATTTGTGTGATTGTGAGATTTATTACATTGCACTGAAAAATCAATTTGTTTGCAAACTTTGCGAGGAAGTTGTTTATGTCTGAAATTGGTAAAAAAACAGTGGCGTTTCTGGGGCTGCCGCCATCTGAGGTAGCAGCCCAAATGCCACCCCCCTTTCCCACTCCACGCTTAAAAACAGCGTCAGAACGGGTCAAAGGGGGGCAGTATCGCTAGTGCATTGATCGCAATTGCGCTCTCTGCACTAGCGGAGCTGAATTTCCAGGTTAAAACCTGGAAATTCGGCTCTTAAAGTTACAAGAGTCAGCTTTTTGCCGCCCCTTGTAACTGGCTGCTCCTTGCCGCCTTAGGCAAGGTTCTCACCTTGCCTCATGGCAGGAGCGTTCCTGCCAAAAAGGATGCAAGCAATGAAAATCTTGGTTGCTAACATTCCTCTATTAAAGTATGGAGAGCTAAATTACGGAAAAAACCCTTATCTGGAAAACTCCAGTTCCTGAGCATTCTGGATAACCAGTCCCATACCTGTATTTTTCAGAAAATTGCAAGAAGCAGTTACATTGTGGGAATTTAATATAGATTAGTAAGATATAGGGCTAGTGATAGTCGAATTTATTCGCTTAGCGCGAATTCACTGCTTATTCCCGCGATTTGCTGCCAGCCAATAAATTCATGAAATGCCCGCAAAAATTTACCGGTGCCGGCAATGTGCACTGGCGTCCAAAAACGAGATGCCCGTGAGAAAAATGAGACGCTGGCGGCATTTCGCAAATTTATCACCGTTTTGTGAATTTCAGGAAATTCTCCGAAAAGTTTGCAGAAATGCCACAGATTCACCCATCACTAAATAGGGCATTTATTACACAATAAAGAGAAATGTATTCTTTTAGCTGTCAGTCAAAGATGGGGAAAACAAAGGCTGAGGTTGATGGAAGATGTACAAATTATGATTTTAAAAAATAGATGTGTATATAACTTGGGGTTTGAGAGAGTGACCCTTTTTGTCTACAAGGGACCATGTGCAGGTTTAACTTTCATTTTGTATGGTCATATTTCTGAATGTCTGACTTGTGGACTCCAGTAACTTCTGTTTTTACCATCGTACTGAAATTGTGATTGCAATTGGTAGAATGTCTAGCCTTTTTCTATTATCAAGCCTGAGGAGTGCTCTTTGAAAACGACTAACTTTTTTAAAGACAAGAAAGAGGAAATGAATCATAAAGTAGTGCTTATACTGTATATAGAGATGTAGCCTAAATAGTTTTTTTGGATATGTCTCACTTGGTAAACCCAATTTTTGAGGGAACAAATCACAGCTGATTTGCTCATCTATAGTTACTGGTTGCATGGTGCACTTGCCAGTTGCATCATTAATCAACTGACACTTTCAATAAGAGTGAAAGCAATAGTTTTATTTGAGCAACCACAACATTAAATCTGTGAATTTGCTTTGCTGAAATGCAACCAAATGACTTGAAACTGTGTTTATCAGGAAAGGATTGCTTTTTAAGCACATATGGTTTTAAATGAAACAATGAAGCAGTATAATGCATTATAACCAATGACAATATTGTAAAAAGGTCACCAAAAATTATTTTGCACCTAAAATTTTTTTTACTTTTTCTCCTCTTTTTAAATACAACAGTTTCACTCCTTTACGCCTTGGAAACAATTCTAAGATACTATTGAATTATGCAGAAAACAGACAGAGAAAGGTCAAGCTTGGAAAAATGATACTTTTTTTTTAAAAAGTCGTTGTTAACCTCCTCTTATATAAGAGGGCCAGAAGAGGAGGCCTTATTGTTTTGCACAAAAAGTAATTGACTTCTTCCTGGGTGAGAGGATGGTCCCTTAAGTTGTGTTGCATTCAGTCAGACAGCACTGAAACATATACAGCTATATAAAACAAAACCATTAACAAACAAGATATCTATCCATCCATCTGTTTATCTATCTATCACTCCAGTTTCCAAGTCCCAGAGAAAACGTATTGCCTTTTTAATGACACGTTCCTCGGAGCTTACACCTCCCACTATGGAGAAATTAAAGGAAAAACGTGCCTTTTCCATATTCTTTTGGTCACTCACTGAAAAATGACAGATGGCTTAAATATGTCTAATTCACATGGTTATTGATTGAATTTTAAGCAGTAGTTTAAGGTGGTAAGAGCAGGCTTTACATAAATCTGCATCAATCCCCTTTTGGAAGCATTAAATTCAACAGCAAAATGTCATCACATGTACAGTTTGCAGAAGAATAATGTCTGCTTGAACTGGCATTTACTGAAATATGCTAATGGAAAGCACTGCTACCTTTTGGCTCACTTTAAAAATAAATAAATAAATAAATAACCACCGAACACATTTCATTTCTTACTATGTATTTAAAGGGCATTCAACGGCATTCTTAATTCAACATCTATATATAATAGTACTTCAAGAGCCTTCTTCACTGCATTAAACACCATTTTAAGTTATTTTTGACTTACTCCTCTAAGGCATATTTGTATAAAGGCCTGTTTTAAATAATTTGCGTAAAGTTCGACACAAAATGTTTTTTTTTTTTTAATTGTATAACGGTGCAGAAGCAGGTAAAAGTTCCACCTACTGATGGCTCCAGGTCATCAATTGAATTTTAATCTCTATCTTCTTCCAGATTTTGTATAATTATGAGCACTGTATGGTTTTTTTTGCCCAAGGGGCCTTTGTCAAATCTCTTTATGATAAGTTAATATTTTTTTCTGTATAAATGTCATAAATTGAGGAAAATGTAAAGTTTGGTGATACCTTTTATTGGCTAACTAAAAGATCACTGAAAAAGGGGTCTATGGGCAATGAATTATGTTATTGGGCAACCCTTTTGAAATAAAAAATAACAAAATGGTATAAAGGTGATACCTTTATTGGCTAACTAATATAATCATAACAATCTTTCAGAACATTTTAGTTCCTTTTTCAAGCTGATTACAATGAAGCTGTGGTGTTCTCTGGTATATATTAGTGATGGGCGAATTTATTCGCCAGGGGCGAATTTGCAGCGAATTCCCGCAATTCGCCACTGGCGAATAAATTCACAAAACACCAGCAAAAATTCGCCACCGAAAAATTCGCCCAAAAAATGAGTTGCGTGTTGTTTTTGACGCTACTCGTTTCGCAAATTTTTTCGCCAATTTGAGAATTTCTCTGGAAATTAGCGAATTTTTCGGCGAAGCGAAACGGGTGAGATTCGCCCATCACTAGTATATATACAACATTCAGCTCATAGATCAAATTACCAACAAAAAGGAATATCAAACTGTGTGTGAGGTGTTACGAGGGGATCTGCAAGAGATAGGCAGATAAGGTACAAGATAATGTTGGTCAACTAGATTGTAAATCAGGGCTGAATTATTGGAGTGTAGAATCAAAGGAATTCCAAATTATCTCTTAGTCCATATCCAGACATGTTGGTATTTCTGTCCTGGTGCAGTCCTTTGTTAGTCCACATAATTAGACATAAATCCAAGTCCCAGGTTTAGTCCCTTCTCCAGAGAATTGAAGGTTTCCATTAATTTGTATTCCCATACTTTTCAATCATTATCTGTTTTAAAATTGCCCTTAAGAACCAAAATTCCTAAATCCTTTATTTATTATGCATTCCATTCAGTTACATTGAGAAGGAAAAACAACATCCTGACAGAAAGTAGTTCCCTCCTAAAGTGCTGGCACAATTCACATGACATGGCGCAGCTGGGAAATTGACAAAATGTCTAGCCCCATGTGAGATTTCAGCTGGGAAATTGACAAAATGTCTAGCCCCGTGTGAGATTTCAAAACTGAATATAAAAAAATCTGTTTGCTCTTTTGAGGAATGGATTTCAGTGTAGAAGTTTACTGGAGCAGCATTATTAACTCATGCATTTTGAGATAAACATGTTTTCCCATGACGGTATCCCTTTAAAGTCATATCTGGACATAAAACTCCTCTCTCTGTTCAGTCCACATTCTAGGGAGTTAAACTTTCTCACTCCTTCTGCTCCTGTTGTATCTTGAAGTTACCATTTAAAACTGTGACCTGAAGATCTTTGATGCTGTGGGTATTGTTGCAGAAGTGTTCTGCCACTGGGGCATCTGTGTTGCCATGCTTGATGTTAAACCTGTGGGAATTAATTTGTTGGGGCAGTGTTTGTCCTATTTCTCCCACAATAGAGTCCTGTAGTCTATGAGGTGCCAAGCATCCTTCTGCAGCCACATTATTACTAGTCCTTTTCAGAATTGAAATATAATAAAAGTTCTGCACACACCCCTGTCTACCAAAAAGACAAATGTCTGCATTAAACAATTTAAAAAGACTTGTCAATGCATTGCACAGTGTGGGTTGTGGATTTTGCTTGATGCACAACTGATAGGTAGCCAAGTCTAGCATCACATTAAAGCCTTGTGAGCCCAGTTATCTGAATTATTTCACATTGAATCTTACTCAATATCACCCCGTCTCAGTTTGCAGAATTATTTTTTCTAATTACTCCCAAATGAAGTCAAGTTTCTGGCTTGATTAATTGAGTTGTGAACTTGTTTTTCACTTCTCTGCATTGTCTCCTACATGACCTAGTTAAATCAAAGACACTTATATATTAATCAATTAAAGCATGTGGTGATTAATTGTGTTTTAATTTTTTTTTTAAACATGCAGTGTATATAAAATGTACATGAGGTGGTATATAATATGTAGAGGACTGCATTTAGCTGTGGGGAAAAATGCATCCTTTCTTGAACCTATGCAACTTCTATGTGGGTTGGGTGATAATAATTGTAGATTAAAAGTAACTGTATAACTTGTATTGCTTGTGGCCCAATACAAGAGAAAGGCTTAATTTGTTAAGGGTAAAAAAACAAGATCCCTCTACATTGTCAGATACTAAGATAACTGTTTGCTATAGTTATGACTGCAAGTTAGACATTAGAACGTATTGAAATTACAAGCCAAAAATCTCAAAACAAGCAATGATGAGGTGATTATTAATTAACAAATGCCTTTTGGGATCTGTATGTTTGAAACAGAAAAAATTACTATGGAAAAAGTAATTAAAATGAAGTATTGTGCTAGTGTAGAAAGCAATGATTTATGAGTCTTGGTAATTTTCATAAATGCCCTACTTTTATCTGCAGGCACAGTGGGAAGGGCTTACCGGACGAATCGCTTTCAATAAAACCAGTGGACTTAGAACAGATTTTGATCTGGATATCATCAGCTTAAAGGAAGATGGTCTGGAAAAGGTACCTGTATTTATTATATTAAATAACAAAATATAAAAAGTTGGTGTTCCACATTAAAGAGAATTTTAATTTCCTGAATATCATAAAATATGTGAAGGTGTTTGTTCATATGATCAGGATACCGTTTGAGTTTGGCTAGGCAAATTAAAATTCATTTGCTTTTTGAGTTTAAAAGTATATGTAGCGTGTGCAATCCATTTGTTCTCCTCATAGTTAGTATTGACTGGATTTTATTTTAACCTGTTACCATTGTTCTGCAACTAATTGCAACAGCTGTGCTCTGGTAGGGAATGAAACTAACCATTTCCTGGGTGTTAATACCCATAACTCAAAGTAAATGTCACATGTTATATAAGTTCATATATAAAATGACTCACTTTCCAACAATAATAACCCTGTTGTATAAACCTCAAGCCACATTTTAAGTACAAATAAGCATGATCCACACACTGGTTGTTTAGCCTGGTCTGGGCCACAAGCCATGAACCTATAGTTTTCGAGAGTTTCAACCAATAAATACATTTTGGGGGCTTGGCAGTAGGGATGGCGCGAACTGTTCGCCGGCGAACTTGTTCGCGCGAACATCGGCTGTTCGCGCTCGCCGGAAGTTCGCGAACGTCGCACGATGTTCGCCATTTTGGGTTCGCGTTAGTTGGTGCTTTTTTTTTTGCCCTCTCACCTCTCAGACCAGCAGATACATGGCAGCCAATCAGGAAGCTCTCCCTCCTGGACCACCCCCACACCCCCTGGACCACTCCCCTTCCAATGGACAGTTCCCTGATTTCAGCACAGGGAAAAAGAAAAAGGAAGGAGCTGCTATAACACAAATACTGCAGCCTGCAGTCTGCTCACCACCCTCCCACCCACATGGTCAGTGGCTCTGCTTTTGTATTTTAGTTGTGCCTGGATGATGTGCTGGCTACTGGTCCACTTTCCAGTCAAAGCCAGGGAGCTGTGAATGTAGTAAATCATGGAAAATAACTGTGCCATTCTGCTATGAGTTCTAGGGGTATTTATACCTGAACTGGCCACTTTAACATCTTTGTGTGAACTCTGAGGTATTTATACATGAACTGGCCATCTTTTGTGAACGCTAGGGGTATTTATACATGAACTGGCCAAGTCTGCAGGGATTTGAGGGACATTTTAGGTTAGGTAGCTTTGCTGGCTAGTAATCTACCTTCTACTGCAGTGCTCTGTATGTAGCTGCTGTGGGCACTGATCTCTTCTGATCTCATTCTCATCTGTGTGCTGACTGCTGTAATAACCATTTATAATACATTTTTGCCCTTGATCCCCCTCTGGCATGCCACTGTCCAGGTCGTTGCACCCTTTAAACCACTTTAAAATCATTTTTCTGGCCAGAAATGTCTTTTTTAGCTGTTAAAGTTCGCCTTCCCATTGAAGTTCGCGAACTTTTTTTCCGACGTTCGCGCCATCCCTACTTGGCAGGTGACCAGAAGGGTTTTGTTTTATTTTTTATCCATTAAAATATATAATGCTTAGTGTGTTTTGAGGGTGGAGCACTTAGCCATAAGCTCTGATGCACAAAACACATTAGGCATTATGTTTTAATAGAAAAAAATAAAGCATGATTTTATCTAGCGCCCCTCTCGTCATCTGGCATGCATAAGCAAATTTGGTTAAACATTTTGCTATGCAGCTAACCTTTGGGTACAAAATAGTGATGACACATTTTGTTACAAATACATTAGTTCTTTTTATTTGTATTTTTTTTTAAACAATGACATTTTATGATTAGGTGTATTTTTTATGAGATCATCCATAATAGGATGGTCATGCAATTCTGATTATTTTGTATTAAATCAAGGTGCAAATTATAAACATGGGGTTGTGAAATGTAGCGAAACATGTCATATAGCATTATGTCATAAAGAACTATTTATTTGGATTAAGCAATTTGCTCCTCTATAGCGATAAGTAGTAAGAAGTCATTGCGAGCATATGTGTAAGGCATTAACCATTATTTATTAGCTTGAACGAAATTGTTCATCTGTCACAATAAAACACTTTTTAGGTATATATTTAAGTCATAAACCACTATTTATTTAGATAAATTAATGTTCTCACCTCTAGGGATGGAGCTAAAATTGAAAACAGTATGTAAAGATCACAACCATGGGTCTTATCAAAATTTAATTAGATATTCAACTAGGGATAAATAAGAAGGGATTCTTTGAAGATTGTTAAATTTTACAGGCCAGTCAACTATTTGGGGCTAGATTGTTAATACCATAAAACATTTGGCCAACTTCATAATCAAACATCAGTATGGCTGTTGGTTTAAATCAATGTGGGCTTACAATATGCTTGCTATGAAAACTCATTATTAGTGATGATTGACTCTGTCCCATTTCGCTTCACCAAAAGATTTGCGAAACTACTGGAAAATTCACTTTTTTTGTCATGCGACAACAGATTTTTGTCTTTTTGTAGAAAACTACATTAGAGACTATGGGTGTTTTTTTCATGGCTCCTTGTTTCTGTCTTGGGAGGGCAAAATCACATGCATTTTTCTCTCAGTATATTGCTACACACATGGTCTACAGGCTCCCATGATGCCAATTTCTTAAAAACATATCCTTTGGTTGACTGATAATTGTATCTACTACTACACTATAAGTAACAACTGATAATAAATCTGATCACAACAGATATTGATGGGCGAATTTATTCGCCAGGGGCGAATTTGCGGCGAATTCCCGTGATTCGCGAAAAGCCAGCGAAAATTTGCGAAAAAGAAACGAGTCGCGTGTCGTTTTTGACGCGACACAAGAAAAACAACGCGACACATGTCGAAAACTACACGACGCGAAGAAAATGACGCGATGCGTCAAAAACGTGACACCACTCGTATCGCAAATTTTTTCCGCCAATTCGCGAATTTCGCTGGAAATTCACGAATTTTTTGGCGAAGCGAAACTTGGAGATTCGCCCATCACTACCAACAGATAACATTTGGGTGCTTTATATCCCACATTAAAATGAATAAACTATATATTTACATGAATGTCCTTATATACACAGTGGGACAGCTGAGATCCCTTTGGTTGATGTGGAAGGAGAGGGTAAGGTTAAAATAACATATGCGTTTGTCACCCCTTATTTTTGTTCTGTCACACAAATCAAAACAAGAATTTTTTAAGCAGTTTCTTGAAAATTTTCACCACTTCATTTATCTGTGCACCCATACAAAAATACCCTTCCACATATTGAAAAGATTTTGTTTCTAACTAGTCAATATAGTTCTCTTCCTGTAAGTGTAATGGGAAATTGAGCTTTTCATACCACAGGTATCAAATGGCTAGTATGAGCTGGGAAACATTGGCAATTAATACTTTGGCAATACATGTTAGTGTTTTGATGAAAACTATAGAAAATGAAGTGAGCCAACTGGCCAGTGGTTAGGCGGGCAGTAAAGTTGGCCATACACATTACTAATATGACTTTGCCTACGACCATTAATCACAGGAAATATTGCTTGTTTTCACTACACACATTAAGAGGTGAGTCATCAGACATGAAAGAAGAAACAAAAGAACTTTACCTCTGTCTGACTATTCAGTAGTAATCCTTTGCTGAGAAAAAAAATTTCCTTGGCTGATCAATGATACAACCAACAGATTGCAGGTCACCTCATCTCCCACAATATACACACCATACAAAACTTGGTTTCATATGATATCTGTATGTATGGCCACCTTAAGTCATAAGGCAGATAGCAAAAAGTACATAAGTCAAAACCAGGAGCTCATACATTGGAGGATGAGGCTAGAACAGGTACCTAACTTAGCATATTGGAAGGGAGGGCAAGACCACAGGCAAAGAGTTTAATGATCCAGGCTCCACACAGGCCACAGGCAAAGAGTTTAATGATCCAGGCTCCACACAGGCCACAGGCAAAGAGTTTAATAATCCACCCCATTATGATCCAGTAATGGAAAGGAGGAATAGGCAAACTTATAAACAAATAAACCCTTGATAGCAGGATTACAGGAACCTGGCCTTTTATAGGTATGACTATGAAGCCACAGGATGTAGCAAGTGTTTATTTGGAATATTAGTAGCAGGGATCTCCAAAGGCCTCCAGCAATTAATAAGAAATAATGTGATGGCTGATTATCACAAAGATGAAGATGACTGATGGCTGATTATCACATAGAGGTTCCAGAATGTGATGAGTGACCTGATTAAATTCTGGGAGAAGAGGAATACTACTGAGAGAAAAAGCTATGCTTTCCAGCAAGTAAAAAATACTGGTAACTTTAAAGAAAATGCCCAAACGTCCAGTTTTCCCCAAAGGGGCCGAACAGCCTGTGGCGAATGTGACTAAAGCCAGTGGGTGAAGGTATTGGTAGAAGGACTAGGTTTTGTACAATTGTAAATATATGTGCAAAATTAATCATCTTTACCAAGGTTTGGGACAGGAGGCACTAAAATGATTTTGTTGTAGAGTACAGTAACAAATTGTGCAACTGCTCTGGTACTGGCCAAACAAAATTACAACCACCTAAATATATTTAATGATATTCATTTATCAGAATAAAGCAGAAAGATAGATCCATTAAAATGAGGAAGGGAAGAGTACAAGAATGGACAGGAAGAATTAGGTAATAAAATATAGTATGAATGTGAAAAGGCTGAAAAGATAAAAGCAATTCATGCAGGAAACTCTATGTTAAACGTTGATGTGGACTATAAGCACTTTGTTCCTGCCCAGTGCATTTATAAACACCTTGATAAATTCTTAGTGCCATCTGACAAAACAGGATGTTATTAAAGGCATAGACCATGTCTGCACTGTATCTGTTATACATATTTGTGGGAGCTGTCATAAAACTAGTCAACACCTAAGCACTTTTCATAGAATGAAACAGAGCAATTATGACTGCTAACAGTGTACATGACTTGAAATCAATGCAGAATACCTATCATGGCAAGCCAGTTCTGGCTTGTTTGGGCAAATATAAATATGCAGTAAATAAATATTTTGCGAACTTTATATGCTATAGCCTCCTACTTTACAATCTGTTAATGAAAGGAAAACAGATGGATGAGAAACACTCATAAACTAGATGTTTTAGCTTTTTTTAAAGTGCCAAATACTATAAGGAAACCAACAATATCTTAAAAAACAGCTTTTATATGTCTTCCTCCAACTCAGTTCAATAATTGGCCTTTTAGGTCAATAAATATGTTATTTATACACCAGGTATACAATTCAAACAGCAAAAAAGTATCAGAATAAAATAATTTACATTATCCTGTTTCTTCAATTTAAGCTCTTTCTCTCTCTCTCTCTCTCTACATCTGTAAATAAAACGTCTGTGTGTTTGCATGTGTTTTTGTTCTAAACAAAATCTGAAATTGATAAAACAGAAGTATCCCAGAATCTAGATGCCTGATTTATTGAATGTTCATGACAGAGCAGTCTATTACCCTGAAGAGTATGATCTCCCATGATGCTCCCTGTCTACTGGATTCTTTGCTCTCCTCCGGCATTGAGGCAAGAAGTCAGCTAAGATTGATTTTGCTTGATGCTGCCAGCCTTTAATGAAATGTGTAGTATCTGTAGGGACAAAAGAGAGAAAGGCAGTTTTTTTTCTGATTTTGCATGCATGGCTAAGCCTTGTGCAAAAGACATCCCTAAGGTCCTCGCCATATTAGGGTAGCTGTCACTGATACCCTTCTTGTTTATAGCATCATAAATCATGGTTTCTACTTTGCCCAATCAGGAGTCTATTCTGAATAGTGAAATATATTTTTTTTGTGCTAGACACAGCCTAACCGCTTGTACTTGGTAAAGCAAAACCCATTTGTGAAGGCATATAATGACTACTATAATATGATTTTTAGAGCACTAGATTTGCTTTACCACTTTGGTTAAAGACCAAAAAAACACTTAATAGTCAAGTGCAAGACATCAATCATAAATTGATCCTTTTATGTTATAATCTACAATAATGACCACTGGGTAAAATAAATAAAGGAGGTAAAGTTCTTAATACCCCTTTGAACATGTTCTGAGAGTGTCCATAGCTTTGTTTCATGTACTGTATACACGTGTTGTGTTTGGTAGCCAAGGATGAGGAGAGTATAACAGTGCTTTATTAGCCGAGGATGAGGAGAGTATAACAGTACATTATTAGCCGAGGATGAGGAGAGTTTAATAGTGCTTTATAAGCCGAGGATGAGGAGAGTATAACAGAGCTTTATTAGCCGAAGGATGAGGAGAGTATAACAGTGCTTTATTAGCAGGTTCATGCAGCCATTACATAACAACAGTAAGTCTTACTTTCACTTTCAAGCTGTACAGAAAATCCTGTGTATGCACAGTGACACCCACAGGCCATTTGTATAAGCAACACACGTGTGTGTTTCAACTTTATATGGACATATGAGATGGATGGAAAATAATAGGGAAAAAAACTAAAAAGATTCTCATTAGTAAAAAGTTCATAGTGAAGCATACCAGTATATGCAAACTTACATGCAAAGCTCTAAAAAATAGCTTACATATCATTTGTGCTTTTCAAATATATAGTCCCTAATCCAGCAACACGTGGGTCCCCATTATGATTCAACCCATAGCTTTTTAAAGTGGACCCGTCACCCCAAAAAAATATTCAAATTCCTATTTTATCACATTAGTCAAGCAAAATGAACATTCATTGCACTATATAAATTATTTGAATCTTGTTTTCTTCAGTCTGAGAATTCATAATTATAGTAAACAGGCAGGAGCCATTTTGTGGACACTGTTATTAAGGCAAGCCTTGCATCATCTAAGAATGGGGGACCCAATGTCTATACCCATGTCCTGGCTACACAATTAAATGGTTAAGAGAACTGGGGAATGTGTGGGGAGCAGTGACATCTAGGAAGTGCTGAATGGAAAGTGAAAGTAATTATCTGCCCACCTCTATGCCTAAGAAATAGAGGAGGACAATATTTGATCGACAGCAGAGATTTTTAAATGAGCTTAAAATAGCTATGAATGCTTTAGTAAAATTTTGAAATTGGATTTCATGTTTAATTTGAAAAGGACTTTTATTATACAGATTTTTGTGTCTGGGTGACGGGTCCACTTTAAGGCATAATGCAGAGATCATTACCAGCTTGGCTCTAGTTGAGTAACACATAGGAAACTCCTGCATCCAAGTTGAATGAAAAATAAAAGAAATTCAACAGTGTCAAAACCTTTATTTTATTAAATACAGAAATGAAGAAAGACAAGATAAGAATCTGGTATGCAATGATTTTACAGTCTTGGCAAAAGGTGCAACAGTATCTCTCAAATGATCATACATACATTGGGAGCACCATTACTTATCTACAGTAACATAATCTGTTTTGTTTTTTCAACAGTAGAAGACTTGCACAAGGCACAAGGGGGTATTTAGGGTGGTTTGCTTTTATGACACCAGTCAGCAATTTTGAGTGATAATCACCTGTCATTAAAGTGCACTGAGCTCTTTCAGGAAATGTCCATTTAAATGAATTAATCAGGGGTGTTTCACTCCAGCCCAATAAGTTACAAAATCATGGCTATCAAAACTCTCGGAATTACCCCATGTGCCATAGCCCTACAAGTAAGGTACTGTGAAGCTTGACCTTTCCTAATTACTTTCCCATGGTTCACGCTGTTGGGCTACATAAAGACAGCAATAGAAAGAAATTCATACTATGAATGGCCCAGTGTATGTTATCCATCTGTTCATTCTACTGGTTGGATACCCTGTGATAATGGGCCATTTATGGTCACTTTTATTGCATTAACATGCATATAGATGTATTGTTTTATTATGTTAGTGCATATACATAGTTACATAGTTAGATTGAGTTGAAAAAAGACAAAAGTCCATCAAGTTCAGCCCCTCCTAATTAAAACCCAGCACACACACACACACCCCTCCACTCTTTCACACAAACCATATATGCCCACAGCTATACTAACTGTAGAGTTTAGTATCAAAATAGATAGAGTATGTGCTATTTTGCACAGCTGTTAGTGTGTGCACACTAGTATCTGTTGTGTGTTATTGTTCCACATACTGTAAACAGTAGTAGGTAATTTAAATATGATAAATGTGCAAATGCACTCATTTATATAAGTCGTCTTTTGTTTATAAACAACTATATAATATCTTTAAGGATTCAATCTACATTATGCTCTTTGGTTTATATTTAACCATTTTCTATTGACCCATGTACTTTATATTAAAAGAAAAAAGGTCTCTATGGTGCATCAGTTTTCAGCTGTTTCTATTGAATCTGTGTCAGTTCATCTGTTCCTCTATGGTCTGCCCTGTTTCTTCTGCATAGAGGCTTCTGCTGGGACCTTTCTCACACCTTAGGAGATAAACTACATCAGATGATTTGCAGCTGAAGATTCCACTGATGCTGTGGTAAAGATAGAGAACAAAAGGAGTGCTGGGAATATTTGTTTCAGATGTACATTTCTGCTCAATACAGGTTGTAACTCTTTATATAAGGGTTAGTACCCACCCTGCTGTTAAATGTGCACTAGGGGGGTTATTTACTAAAATCCAAATGAATCTCATATTTTAATAAATATTAAATATTGAATTCCCATGCTTCATTTGACCTGATTTAGTAATAATATAACCCAAATTAATGAGATTGTGGAAAAACTAAAATATCGAGCAAAATATCGAATTGTTTAAATTTTTCTGGCTTTTTCCCTGAAGTTCTTGCACAAAAACCCTGAAAGTCAGATTTTTAGGCTAAAACCAGTGCAGAACCCAATAACTTCTAATTGAGATAGCATTGAATTATACAGGACTTCTACAGGTCTGAGTTGACGCATTTTCGGATTCGGCTTTTTGCCTAATCGAGGTATAATAAATCTTGAAAAACATTTTTCCACAAAATATTCAAATTTTTGCCCCAAAAGCCAGACCAGAAAAAAAATGAGGATTAGTAAATAACCCCCAAAAGTCACAATTGTTATAGTTAGGAGAAGATGATCTATCAACCATATATTAAGAATTATATAGTGCATAGGTATATAAGGCAGATGCATAAAGTCCTTAAGGCTCATTTACAAACATACATGAATATAAAGGTCATTTGCAGTTGGGCCCAGGTCCCCCTAAGTTACACCCCTAACCACTTTCTAGTTGTGTTTTTCACTAGAATTATTCTGAATAATAGCCCATATTATGCAATATTTAATTTCCATCTTTAACCCATTATCCTGACCTTTGGTGACGAGTGACAACTCTAACAAAAAATAAGTCTATAAACATGCAGAAGAAACTATTCCATTAAAATAAAAACAAAACGTATTGTCAACTTTTGATGTACACAGCATAAGTATACTCAGCATTTTGCTGTTTATGTAGCCTTGTAGACGAAACCACAAAAGAAAATGGGAGGAATAATTTCAAAGATGTTATCTCAATTGATTAATACATCACTTTTGAGATACTAGTGCTGTTAAAATGCTGGATAATCAATAGATTTAATTTAACATAATGTGTAGGCTTTCATTTGGCCACACATTTTATTCTGTATAGAACTGCAACATTCAGCAAGTCTTTTGTTATATAATTGCTTATAAAGTGTTAGCTAATCCTTAGGGTTTCTAAATCTTTGTTCTCTATCAAGTAGGAGCTTGAGTTATTAATGTTGTGTAACATGGTAGTAAGCAGCAGTAGTGGACATCTTTATTCAGTTAATAAAATGCACAGATTATGATTAAGTGGTGTTCCCGAAACGCGTTATGTTTCCATTTCACAGCAACCACCTGTTATTTAATGTTAAAATATACAGTGGTTTTTACTTTACGTAAAAACCACTGTGCCCTCAATTTTGTCTTTTTTCGGTCCACAAATATGTTCTCTTTCACTGGTGGAAAAAAACAAAAGGAAGTGGTGTACTGCAGAATTACTTAAGAGGTAAAAGTTAAAATATAAAGATACAGGTATGGATTCTCCATATTATGGAAAGACCATCACCCATGATTCTATTTTATCTAAATAATGCAATATTTTTTAAGTATTCCTTTTTCTCTGTAATAACAAAACAGTACCTTATACTTGTTCCAAACTAAGATATAATTATTGCAAGCAAAACCAGCCTATTAGATTGATTAAATGTTTACATGATTTTCTAGTATACTTAAGGTTTGAAGATCCAATGAAAACCCCAGCTCCCAAGCATTCTGAATAACAGGTCCTGTACCTGTACTAGCTTAAATTTTTAGTAACATGAAAAAAATACTCTTTTATCCTCCTCCATCTTTTCCATAACTGTGTATATGCTGTAGTAGGCACGAACAAGATACAATACATATAATAATACCATTATATCAGCTTAAGCTTACTGAATATTAATGGCAGATATGAACAGTGAGGGAGACTTAAAATCAAGTAAATAATAAAGTAAGTGCCTATATACTAAGAGTTGGGCATTGCTGGACAAGCAACGTATTGCATGGGAGCAATGACATCATATAGTCATCAATATGGCAGTAGCCTGTGTTTCCCTATACTGTGCTTTATAGCTTGGACGACAGTACTCTGAGACACTGACATACCAGGAAACATTGCGGGTGAGTCCAGGTGTCAGTGGGACCCTCCTTCTCCTCCAAACATTTTCCTGGTATGCCTATACCATGGCCATTCCACATTTCTACATGAGGTCAAGGAGAAGAAATGGAGGAAAGGATGGATGATAATATGTAAAAAGAGGTTTTTAAGATAATATTGAAAATGAGTTAAGAGAGAAGGTTTTCTGGTTGGACCCTGGAATACAAGTCTGACAGGGATTTGTATTGGAATGACAGCTACCGTATGGTTTTAGAATGTCAGCAAGATGTTTCACCAATAAATGATGCAGTAATAAATTTTACCTGTAGCTGTTTGCCAGTGTACAACACATAAAAATGTCCATATTTATGACTGTAACTTCTTTGGTTGTCTGCAGTTAGAAATGTACAGAAGGCTCAGCGCTACGCAATATGTTGGCGCTATAGAAATACATGTTAATTAATAATAATAAAGGCTATATCCTGCTTATGCATGCCAGTCTGGGATGTACCACCATTATCTGTAAAACTTAAAAACCTTTAAGCTCATTAAAGTATCAGGAACATATTTTACAATATCTAGTTTTTAGTAACTGAAAAAGTAACGTGTATGCCAAGCTTTATCTTCATTGTACTGAGTGTTCGTGTAATAGTTAAAACATTAACCACGATGTTGTTTTCAATACTTGAAACAACAAAATGAGATATTGGTCCATTTTCATATCCTCAGATAACAGATGTCTTTAAGGAATTATTATTATGAGTTAATGTGGTATCTGGGAGCAACTTTTGGGGTTCCTCATCACTGCAACATATCTGCAGTGGAAATGTACAGTGAAATGTATTGTTAAATGAATATATGTAATTTTAATCTGTGACATGTATTTCTTAGGTTGGAATATGGAACCCTTCTGATGGATTGAATATCACAGAAGTTGCCAGAGGCCGGGGACCAAACATCAGTGAGTCATTGACTAACCGCACACTCACGGTCACTACAGTGTTGGTAAGTATCTTTTATGGCCTTTTAGCTAAAAAGTCACACAAGTAAAATTTTGAAACATTTGTGTAACATATCTGGAGTCTTTCTGTTCCTGTCAAGGGATTACTAAAAGGTATTTTGCCATTACCTGTTAATGGTTACAGCATGGGATTTTGTATCCAGAAACCTGTTCTTCAGAAAGATCTTAATTTACAGGAAGGATTTTTTCCCCTATACTACATTAATCAAGTAATTAATTTTTTTTTTAAATTAATTCCTTTTTTCACTGTGTGCTTTAAGGGGGAATAGCAGTGAAGTTGCTGAGAATAAAGAGATTTAGTGATGTGTTGTCTGGATAAAATGATTAATTTAAAGGATTTTATCAAAAAGGTAGCTAAAAAGTAAAAAAGTTCTAAATTATTTATACATAAACATAATTAAATGGACACTAAACCCTATTGTAAACTTTTTAAACTGCTCTCCAGGGCCCACAGCTGCATTTAGAATCCTCCAATGAGAATCCAACCTGATCTGCTTATCTGGGTAGATCTTGTTTGATGTTTTTGTTTTCCTAGCATTGAACGAATAGAAGAAAATGTAAATGACAATAACCACTGTATGTAAAATAACAGCTAGTTATCATTTTATCATTTTCACAAGAAAAGCAAGTTATCATTCTTATTGTTAAATGTGTTCACATCTATAATTTAAGATTTCTCATTGATGGATTGTGTTCATGTGTAATTAAAGTTTCTGTTTACTGCTATCGGAAACTAGGGGGTGCAGTAGAGCAGCTTTACAGTAGGGTTTAGATCCCTTTAAATCCTTAAATTGCTCTAATGCTTTAAAAACATATTCACATTTTCTAACTGCTTGTTACTAATCTTATTTCTAATACATATCCCATATTTTCTGTTGAGGGGGTCAGGTAACCTTTCTGCAGCAAAGACAGCCAATGACATCTTGGATGGAAGTGCACAGCTTGTAACACAAGCTGTGGAATTCAAATCATACCAACTCCAAACACTGAAGGGGATGTGCTGCAAGACCACAGACAAATATAAAGCTCAACAGTAATCTGTTGTAATGCTTTGTTCTTTAAGCTAATGAAAACCAGGATTGAAATCCGTCGGTACAAGAAGATAACACATTACAATGCAATATAATAAAACGATGGTCCATTTAAGCATAGCAAAACTGTGCGTATCTCTGTCAGGAGTCTGTGTTGCTCACCTACTTCTTAGCTGTAGCTCCCATTGGCCTCAAAGTAGGTGTTTATTTTTAAATTCCAGGTTCGGAGGCAAGTTTTTATTTTATTAAAATCAGGTGTACTGCCAAACAGAGCCTCATTGAAGTTGTCCACATAAGGGCTTTCAACTAGACAATCACAGCCCTTATATGCCCCCCTCACCCCTAAACTTGTCATACTTATACACTTCTGAACTTTTACAGTTGAATGAGGCTCCCGAGTAACAAACTTTGGAGACCCCTGGTCTATGCCTAAGCATACACTTTGCTGCTACCTGCTACCCAAAAACCAGCTTTAGATGCAAATTCCTTTACTGAATAGCGTAGATTCCTGCAGCTGCAGCCATCTTTGCTTGACCTACATTTGCAGGTAAAAAACAAGATTGCATACAAACCTCAAATTATAATCCTAAATATTCATGTACACACTTTGCATTAATTTGTATGGATGTTAATGGGAAAATGTTGATAACTTTCCAATAAGTGCCCCATTATTCACAGCTGATTTCATTTGCCGAAGTTATGATATTTGATGACAGATTGAAGCTATGTAGTCATATTCAGAAAAGCATTTCCTAAATGCTTTTTGACAAGTAGGGTAGATAAAGGTGGCGTTTCAGCAAGAAAATAGATGATTTTTCAGCCTTTAAATTGAAATGTATTCCACTTTTCAGCCAGCATTAAAACAGGGTTATACCACTTTTTTTTCAATCTGCTCTTCATGATATTCCTCAATGTTATTTTTAGTATGACATTGCTCTGTAGCTACCTCTGTCATTCCTTTATCCTTTGTGCTTTTCAATCTACAGGGAAAGGCTAGTTCTGTATTTATTTATTTATATTTTAATTGACAGCCATAGATTTCTCATCTTATTGCCATATAAAATGATGCTATGATTTGGGTTCCTTCAGGCAATCTGCTCTAATTATATCTTTACATCATATCAAGTCAAAGATGCCCTGTTTGGTGCTATTGAAATATTCATCATATTGCAGGAAAAAAAGGCGAAATAGCTGATTGCAATAGCGTTTAATCGTACGGAAAAGCCATGGGATGAATTTCTAGATGGCTGGTTTCCTATTTTATTTTCCCATTCCAGTTGTTAATATTGAAACGACACATTCAGGGAGAGATATATGACCCGATCATCAAACACTGCTCTCCAACAGCAATTTCAGAGCTCAAAATATTCTATATGGAGGGCAGAAGAATCGATTTAGACGAGTTGAGGGAGCTTTTGAATCCAATGCCTGTCCATTTAAAAAAAATAAATAGAGGAATCATTTCTAAGTAACAGCTTCCCAGAGATATGAATTGCCCCCCGAAAAAAAATTTCCAACCGCAATATCCATTAAACCATTTTAGCGCTCATTGCTTTTAAACTGTGCATCCTGCTACTTTGTGACAGCAGAAAATTAATAGGCGTTTATGGATTTTAAAGCTGTTGCCTTACTAATAACTGCACCTCTGCATTTTCTCCCTACACAGTGCTAAAAATATCTCCTCTTTAAAAGACTCGCTGTGTACACAGATGTGTATGTGGAAAATTGCAGACACGGTATATCCCTGCCCTGTGGAGCTTACAATTTAACTCTGCTCTCTGAGAACTAACTTTGTCTTCAAGGTCACTAGGGTTTTGTGTATAACAAACAATCCCTAAGTCAAACTTCTGACATGCTAGGCAAACTTTAAGAGGATTTACCTGCTAGCTAGTTACGACATGTAAAGGTCATGTAGTATAATAACTCATCTTCTTACAGCTGTTAAATTCTCAGTTCACACGATGTACTGCACATATTTGGGGAACTCATTTTAGCCAGAGAGGTTTTATGAATCTGGGGACGATATAAACATGGTATTAGTTATTAAAATGCAATTCTAGATAGGGATGCACCGAATCCACTATTTAGGATTCGGCCGAACCCCCCAATCCTTCCCGAAAGATTTAGGCGAATACTGAACTGAATCCGAACCCTAATTTGCATTTGCAAATTATGGGTGGGAAGGGGAAAACATTTTTTACTTCCTTCTTTTGTGCCAAAAAATCACAGGATTGCCCTACCTGGCCCTAATTTGCATATTCAAATTAGGATTCGTATTTGGTTCGGCCAGGTAGAAGGATTCGGCCGAATCTGAATCCTGCTGAAAAAGGCCAAATCCTGGCCGAATACCAAACCAAATCCTGGATTCGGTGCATCCCTAATTCTAAGCAACTTTCCAATATACATCATGTAAAGGTTTACTATAATTAAAGGGGTTGTTCACCTTTCAGTTAACTTTTAGTATGTTATAGAATGACTAATTCTAAGAAACTTTTCAACTGGTCTTCATTATTTATTTTTTACAGTTTTTAAATTATTTGCCTTCTTCTTCCTTTAAAAAAAACAAATTCTCTGTAAGGCTAGAAATGTATGGATATTGCTACTTTTTATTACTCATCATTCTATTCAGGCCTCCCTATTCATATCTCAGTCTCTTATTCAAATAAGTTAATTATTGTGAGGATACATTTTTTATCTAGCAAACAGATGCAAACTGGAAATTGCAAACTGGAGAGCTGCTGAATAAAAAGACACAAATAATAAAAAATGAAAACCAGCACATTTTCTCAGAACGGTGAACAACTCATTTAAAGGAATAATTCACCTTCCAAACACTTTTTTCAGTTCATTTGTTTTCAGATTGTTCACCAGAAATAAAGACTTTTCTTCAACTGCTTTTGATTTTTTTTAGTTTAAAGTTTAATGTTCCTGTCTCTGGAGTTCAGTAATCAGGTGCAGATTCTGAACTGTTACAATTTGCTAGATTACTTTCAACATTTTTAGCAGCATCTGTGGAATATTAGCGACTATTGTAGCTATAGCTGTTCCATATCTGTACTGACTATCAAGATAGATGTATAACTTCCCGGCCTGGATTTGTGACGAGACCACATAGGGCGGCAAGTAGTGATGGGCGAATTCGCCACTGGCGAATAAATACGCGAAACACCAGAAAAAATTAGCCAGCGAAAATTCGTGCCAAAAACTACGCGACGTGCGTAGAAAACGACGCGAGACTCGTTTCACAAATTTTTTCGTCAATTCGCGAATTTTGCTGGAAATTCACAAATTTTTTGGCGAAACGGGTGAGATGCGCCCATCACTAGCAGCAAGTTGGTAGGGGTGGCATGCCGCCCAGCTGCTTTCTTTGGAGCACTGGGGATGCACAGCTCTAAATCCTGCCTGCAGTAACGGCATTTGCAAAGTTCCAGCCCTTCTCAGGCTCCCTGTTTTGGGTCATATGACTTAAAGCGTAAAACAATGCAAGCCCATTAAATTAAAATATCCTATTATTTGATTAATATATGAGACTTGCTCAGTAGTATTTTATTATGGCTAGCCTGGAATGGATGTTTCAGAGATTCTCTGAAATGTAGAATTGTTTCACCCACATGCAAATGCACGTTAGGGAGGTCTCTAATTAGATGCTACTCTGCATATCTTTTCCTCCTGCCATGGAGCTACCTCAATCTTGTCCAATGGATGGTTAGTAATTCAGAAGCTTTAAAACATAAACCAACAACATAGTTTAATTGATAGCCTTTGCCTTTAAGAAGTTGTTGTTCTGCAGCAGATACTGTACATTGTGAATGACTAGAAAAAGCCATATTCTGTTATCCATTCGTGTCCTGTTAGTTGACTGGGGGAAGCAAGGCAGAAGGTGCTGGGTGTTCAAGTACTGTAGAAAGAGAGGGGGCTTATGGGCAGAGGAAGGAGTGTCCATGTCAGAAATTGTTTTCAGTTGAATCTGCTGATGGGTTTGTTAAGTCGCTGTAGAAAAATGGCTCTTTGGTGGCAGTGAATTAGTCATTTTATTAAACAAAAACAATTGAGACATTATTGATGTGCTATTCATTTGTCTATATTCTGGGTCACTGTTGTTTGTATCAGGTGGCTGATAATAGAAGAAGGGCACCAGTGAGTGTCAGGGAGTACCAGTGCCAGCTGGACAACTGGAGAAATGAGAGTAGTCCATTGTTTTGCATGGGGGAAAATAGTCATGAAGAAAATATAGACAGAAATAACAATGTGGCCCTTAAAGGAATTGTTCAGTATAAAAATAAAAACTTGGTAAATAGTAAGGCAGTGTAAAATAAAAAAAATGTTTCTAATATAGTTAGTTAGCCAAAAATGTAATGTATAAAGGCTGGAGTGAGTGGATGTCTAATATAATAGCCTGAATCCAAGTTCCTGCTTTTCAGCTCTCTTATTTTCCACTGACTGGTTACCCTGGTGACCAGGCAGTAACCAATCAGTGACTTGAGGGAGGGCCACACGGGCCATAACTGTTGCTTTTGAATGTGAGCTGAATGCTAAGGATCAATTGCAAACTCACTGAACAGTTATGTTCCATGTGGCCACCTTCAAGTCGCTGACTAACTCAAATTTTCAGAGCTGAAAAGCAGGACGTTGGATTCTGGCTTTTATATTAGACATCCAGTCACTCCAGCCTTTATAGTTTGCATTTTTCCCTGACTAACTATATTGGAAACATTTTTTATTTTGCACAGCCTATCTATTTTTCCAGTTTTTTGTTTTACACTGAACTGATCCTTTAAGCTGTTGCAGTAAAACTCTCAGCATTTCCTTGTAAGACTTCTTAAAGCAGGAATGTAACTGCACAGGATACAGTGACTGCTGGGGGTTCCATGATTTAAAGGAGGTATAGGGGACCTACTGACACTAACTGACAAGCAGTTTGAGTATATTATAAAAAAAAATATATTATTCACAAAATTTATGGAGCCCTAAAGTGATTGTGCTGAGAGACCCAGTAACTTCTAGTTAAACCGCTGCCTTAAAGGGAGAAGCAACAGAAAAGAGGTCTGTTGTACATTGTCCATAGTACAGCACATTCCCAAATCCCTGATTGATTGGAGAGAAATGTTATACTTACTTTCTTATTAAGCAGAAAAGTTTGCAGATCAGCAGTGGTCTCACTCTTATGGGTCACTGGACACTAATATACGCTTAGTAGTGTATTGTGTATCCTTTGAGTAGGATGTTTAACAAAATGAACCAAGAAGCAGAGGTATTGTGACTGCGCGTAAGTGCTAGATGCATTGTGAAGGGGGATGGTTTCCAGTATATTCCACGAAGACTGAAAAGCTTTTTTATTGCAATGTATAATGTACTTAAACACAAATCAGCTTTCACAATGCAGTGACTCTTCCTTTATAATTAGCTCATAATCAAACTATCTTGTTTGATGTGATGTTGTAACACCAACAATTGTAAAGAAGAATGAAACAGTGCAATTTAGCATGATTTTCTTATATTAGAAGCATTTATTTATGGTTATTGCCAGCAAAGCTACAGCATATTTCAATTGGTAAATGTTGTCCTATTTTCAAATATTGCATTCCTATTATTGCTTACGTTTATTGTTTTGGTAGACTTAAAGAGAAGGTTAACCTTATATTAACTTTTGATATGATACAGACCTGCTGCAAGTTAATTTTCACTCAGTCTTTATTATTTTTTATTGCATGGTTATTCCTATTCTGCCTCCTTCCAACTTGCAACTAAAAATGATGTCTGGTTGTGGGAGTCACTGACCCCCAATCAATAAGAAAAAACAAAACAACTGCATCAATACATTTATTGTTATGTGTTTATCTATTATCTATTTCCTTTGTCACTAGTTATAATACATCTATCTATACAAATGTAGAAGAGATTTAATCTGAGAGATTGCATATATTTCTCAATGTTTTTAGGAGGAACCTTATGTGATGTTCAAGAGGTCAGACACTCCTTTATTTGGCAAAGACCGGTTTGAGGGCTTTTGCATTGATCTGCTGAAGAAGATAGCTGAAATACTTGGATTCGATTATGACATACGACTAGTAGATGATGGCAAATATGGATCCCAAGATGAGAAGGGCCAATGGAATGGCTTAGTCAAGGAACTCATTGACCATGTAAGTCAGAGTTATGATATATTAATTTGAAAGATATTCCATTGTTTGACCATTTTCCCCCATAAACACAAGTATGCCCTTTCTACAAATTGTCCAATAGGCTCTAAGCCTAATATAAAAAGTGGGGGATAATAATGGCAGTTGCCATTAATATAGATGTGAGTTAGAACTGGTTTCACAACCAACATCAGGAACCTTAATTTGGGGTATAAAACCTGAGATTTATATCCCCAAAACATATGTTTTGGCTAACCAAATATGGAGACACCTATCTTTACTTGCAACAAAGCTAATACAGTCATAAACACATTACAAATATATAAGATTTGCTGTGCTGTAAATGTAATTTCTTTTATGCTTCCATCTGTGTGCATGTGTATTGCCGTGTACAAAGCTATTTACATTTGTAACAACAATGTAGCTAAAAGATTACTTCTAAATCCTTTCTCTGAAAACAAGATGCCTTTTGTATAAATAAAAAAGAGTTTTTCTTCTTAATTGCAACTGTCAAAACGGCTGCAAGCATTTCTATAGCATTGTATCCAGCATTCAGCCTATGGGACTTGCTAAAATCTCTATTCTGTTACAACATGAAATATGCAGCTGGCGTTTCTGACATCAAAGAGTTAAGAGACTGCTCATTTGAATGCAGTTTGAAATTCTTCCCTGTCTTACATGAAACCCTTCTGAAATTACCCCTGCTGTTTTACAGGCAATCACAGATTGCCAGTTTGAAAAAATAAGAGAAAAATAAACTCCTAGGACAAATCTCAGAAATCTCACAATTTTTTTTTTTTTTTAAAGGAGGGCCTCAGAACATTACAGACATTTTTATAGATACAATGCTCTCTTCTTAAGCAAAAGCTATCATTAATAATCTTAGGTATCCATGGTGACAAGCTGTGCTGCTAATCAAGCTTTGATTGGTCAGCTTTCATTCTCCAATTTAATGTTATTTAATGGGCTTTTAATTTTGTCAAAAGTATAAAATGTCACCATTAGAGTTTACACATCTGCAGAAGCCATTGTGTGTATCCAGGGTGAATTTAGTAACTCTCTGGTTAGATTTGTGCATTAAAGAACTGGGGTGGAGGGTGCAGTAATTGTAAGTAGAAGCAGTAGGGTTCCAATTGCATGAGAATATTGTGATTCATAAAGTCCAATATTTTATTAAATTATTAATTAATTTTGAACATTTCGTTTTCTGTATATTTAGATGTTTTATTTGCCTTGAAAGGTTCGTTTTAGGGCTCTAAATATTTGTGCTGGTCACACTTGCCAGTTCTAATTGGTTACAGGGTTGGACTGGCCCAGCGGGACACCGGGAAAAAAACCCAGTGGGCCCCCGGCCCTCATAGGCCCCCTCAGATCCAGACCCCCCTTCCCGAACCAATTTAAAAAAAAAGGATTTGCGGCACTGACTGTGCTCCAGTGTGCGCACGTGCGCCTATTCCTATGGCGCCCTAAACAACAGGCCCAGTGGGCCCCGCCCCCCCCCAGTCCGACCCTGATTGGTTAACAGTTGGTTACGAGAATATTTCTTAAAAATATTTGTTGCATGATAACATAAAAATGTTCATCAGGAAACAAGCTGCATATCTGAAGGACAGAGAGGTGACAAAAAGAAAAGCCAGTGGATGCATTTTAGTAGTAGTCTGAAAGGTAGATAATAAAAGGTAGATAACTAAAACCCATGAACAAAGGGTCATCTACCTTGAAAGAACCAAACATAGTGTATCTTCAATCTCCCTGTTTATACTGTTTAGTTTAAGCAATAACAAAACCATAGATGTTTCATGACTAAAACAATGGGCAACAAGTTTGTTCAGCCAAAGCCCTGTTGACAGTCTTGAACCCGTGTTCTTGAGTATACTGCCCTTTTAAAAAAACACATACATTTATTAGCTATGTTTATAAGACTGTAAAACCCCAGCTTCTGGTTAAATAATAAAAATGGTAATAAATCATACTATTATGTAGATATCTACTATCTACTATAATGGAACAAATTATAGTAGACACAAAAATAGAAATAAAACGTGGGTTCTTTTTTTTAATATTTGCTTGAAAATGTGTGTAACAGTAATTATTGATGATGCTGTGACTTTGAATAAAAGGCATTTACTACCAAATTACAAAAGTCCAGTGGAGATTACCTTTACACCATGCCAGTCTCTGCTTGTTACTATACATGGTAATGTCAGGCTTGTGTGCTACTGTTCGCCCAGTAAACAACATGAGCTCTTACTGCTGATATTGCTTCCAAAGAAAGTTTAGAACATAGCACTAAGCAATCCATTCAAGGTAATGTGATTTTAGAATGAGTGTCTGGAATGTTTGGTCATATATTGGTCATTTATTGTACATAAAAGTATGTTTCCATGAAAAAGCTGATTTCTTCTTTGCTGAAAAAAAAATGCAGTGTAGATAGTTTCTAAAAACTATCACTCACTGGCTCAGTTGCATTAAATCACAATAGGCAAATATGTTTCATCATGATACGCAAGCATTATTATGTTTTAAAAATCAACTATGTGGACCATTTTCTGTTACTAGTGACACTGAGTGGTTTTTGCTGTTTTACAGCAGTTCCTGCTTGAATTTTGTTATTTTTAGATTCAAGGGACTTTTCTGACGTCTGTCAGTAAGTTACTTTTAATCCCTTGCCATCTCTAGCCAGGCATCTTAAAAGCAATCACAGATTCTTTGAGAAACTTTACAAGCTATCTTCTCAGAGTTCAGTAATAATTCTGCATTGAAAAATATATTATTAATGTATAACCTTCAGTTGGTTCTATAGTTTTTCAGTTGCTCTACTGCACTGCTGAACTTTTATACACAGTACAACTGTTTGTCCAGAACTAAAAAAAATACCACAGTTTCATTACAAATTTTATCTGGATTCACTTTGCATAGCTTCTGAATGGCTTCCGGCAGCTGTACAAAGCTATGCAACAACATATTGAGCTATTTTCTGATGGATGTAATGAAACATACTTGGACAAAGAAAGTCAACATTTGGAATGCCAGAAGTAGAAAAAAAAACCTAATTCCTATAATTCTTTCATCAGTATGACTTCTGCTTTTATTGGTTTGGTCCCTAGTCATTTAGTCCTGAGTATCCTATATTGTTTCATGTTTTGGATGTGGCACACTTTGGTTCTCATTAGCTCGCTTCCTTGACTGTTGTTTACTACATTTGTTTTGCTTCCTTAGAGAGGCAGAGAGAGGAGGAAAAAGCTAATTAGGCAGCCAGTACATTTCATTTACCAATCTGTCCTGGCATGGGTTCTACAGCCGCTGGCCCCCATTTATATAACCTTTATTTATCTTGCACAATCCTTTATTAATCAGACAGAAGACAAAAGCTCCCTGGCCCTGGCTGAGCAGCACAGTGTTCCACTGAAAGGCCTTCTTTGTATGAAGATGGATGACTACACAACGTGGTTGTTAACATACATTACAAATTGTACTGCGGGAGCGGTGATCAACTGAGACTTTTGAATTACCAGACTCTCCGTTGAGAGACAGCAGCCGCAGATTGGGGCTGACAGCAAAAATGTGGGAGGAGGACCAGGCAGTGGGAGAGAAGCAGAAGCGAAAATTGAAAGTTTTATAGGTATAATAAGAGATCAAGGGACACTGATTGAGCTGCAGTATATTTAACGGCTCAGCATCAGTTGTAATGCTACAGAAGATTGATAAAACATTGCACTCTTTTTGTCAAGTACTATGCGTGTGTATTCTACAGGCAGATGGGTGAATATTAGGATTTCTAATCCTAACATATTCTATTTCTTTTTCTTTCATGGAAGTATTTCCTGGTGTTGTTCTTATGTTCTGAATATTAGCTGAATATGGGCTATTCACTAAAGGTAATTGCATGCACTCATGCTTCTAGTACCCTGTAAGGAGCAACAATTCACCCCTACCAGATTGCTCTGAGGAATGCTAAATTTTAACAGCACAAATTTGGTCAATTTTGCCTTTAAACGTCCCCTTTAATCACGGATCATGCAAGGCACTGTGGGAATTGTAGTCTTTGCTGGAGGAGTGCTAACTGCTAATACTTGTTTGTGTAGTCAGGAAAGTCAGAGGAAAGAAATCTAAGAGACAAATTTTGCTTCCATATGGAATAACATTTACAAATGAATGAAATAACGGAATTTCAAATTGCTTTGATAATGTGAAAACAAGAAAAATAAACCAAACTTTAAGCGTTCCACTTTACAGGCTTGGACCCATGCATGACAAAAAGGTAATACTAAAACAGTACCTAGTATTTGATAAGATATAATGAATTCTTCTTGGAGGCAAAAGAGTTTAATGAATGTTTGAATGATTTTTTAGTAGAGCCAAATTATGTAAATACCCCTAACCTGGAAAACTCCATGTCCCGAGCATTCTGGATAACAGGTGCCATACATGTACTGCAATGTCATGCCTTTAGTATTAAGAAACAAAGGGACAGAATTTTTGAGGGGGGGGGGCATTTTCGATCAAAAATGGACCAAATAGGTCTGTTTTCGAGCGAACTGAAATAGTTCGAATGCATTGTTCGATTCGAAGGATTTTGCACAAAATCCTTCAATTTCAGTACAGGTTCTAGGAGGTCCCCCATAGACTAAAATGGCAATTCGGCAGCTTTAATGTGGTGAAGTGGCCAATTCAATGGATTTTAAAGAGACAGTATCTCAAAATTTGAGTTTTCGAAATTACTTCGAAATTCAAATTTTAAAAATTCAAATTTAATTTGAATATTCACTTAGATCCTTAGTAAATCTGGCCCATAAAGTGATATTTAGCAAGCAATAGTTACATTTAGATATGTCTTCAACCTATTTTAAAAGATTTGGGCACCTTAAACATAACAATTAATAGCCCTTTGGGAAAAAGAAAACATACTAAGGGGGTTATTAAAATCCAAATTTTCTGATTATTTTATAAAAAAGTCTGACCGAAAAGCTTGAATTTTTCCGAATTTTGCCTGAAATAGTCAGATTTTCAACTAATTCAAGCGCAGACCACAGAAACCAAATAGGATAGGCATCTCTCCCACTGTTTTATATACAACCTTGGCAGGTCAGATTATTAGATTATTAGATTATACGAAACCCAGTGCAAACAATAATGTATTCAAATTGCAGATTGGACCTCTGCCATTGACTTCTACAGGACTTCGACAGGTTGAACAAGGGCAGGTCTTCTGCCTACCACTAGTTCATGTTTGCTGCTATCCCCTCCAGCTCTTTCCACTCCCCTCCGGCCATTTCCCCTCCCTCTACCCTCCTGTAGCCGGACCTCAGTCACCAAGAGTGTCCAGTCGGCTTGGCCTGGAACTGGCCATCTCCCATAGACTCCAACATCTATAAATAATTACATTTTTTAAAAATGATTTCCTTTTTCTCTGTAATAATCAATTTGTACCTTGTGCTTCATCCAAACTATGATATAATTAATACTTACTGGAAGCAAATCCTGCTTATTAGGTTTATTTAATGTTTAAATGATTCACTAGTAGACAAAATATGAAGATCCAAATTATGGAAAGATCTGTTATCTGTAAAACTCCAGGTCCCAAGCATTCTGGATAACAGGTCCCATACCTGCCCAATATAGGACAATAATTTCTCTTCTGTCAATGGGCAGAAAAGAAATCAAAGAGCAGTTCTGATTCACGATGTATTACACTTCATTATATTTTAATTAATGAATTAATTTAATGACTTAATTAATTAGATCATGCATTGTGTACTTCAATGCTTGAATAAACAAAGAAAGACAGAGAGAAAAAACGAAAGTTTTATCTGTGATCTATGCAGATGCAGTAGATAAAATAAGCTTTTACTGGCAAATGTGGAATGTGGAAAAGGAGCTTCCTTTTCTTCCTTTTGTTTCCAGGCTACTGATTATATGTGATGGAAATAGAAGTAGGCTAAGGTTATGTAGGCTATCTTAGCTTTTGAGCAGAAAAAAGCTATGACTATCTAGTGGCCACAGATAGTAAAGTAACAAAGACAAGTCCAGATAGACTGTATCCTTTTATTTACACTAGGAAAAAGGTCAGGATAATCACAACATTTTAGCTTTCATTTTGTCAGTGCAGAAAGTAGATTTCAAAGAGTTGTGAGGTATAGTCCATTAGTTAGATAATCACCCTTTCAGGAAAAGAAAAAGCCTACACCTGTGTAGAATTGTCACTGAAGTATTAAACCCTCTCTTTTAGTGTTTTTCCCATGAAATAGTAAGTACACTATGTAACATATATGCATAAAAACATATACAGACAAAATTATTGTCTTGGCCTCTACCACTGCCATTGTAATAATCACTGGCACTTCTTTACCACATTAGTAACAAAATATCAAAATGTTACAATTTCCCCTTCTTTTAACCATGATTCTCAGCAATGTTCACCTTGAAAATGTTTCAATGGAACACCCAACGTTTTGAAAACAATAATAACGGACAAGGAAAGTAGTTATCTTGATAATGTGACAATTTAGTACAATGAGAAGCATTACCATGCTGTGGAGTTTCGCTAGTACTACTCAAATAAAATTATTTGATGGTAAAATGTTGTAGAACCTACAGACTACAAAGTTATATAATTGAAATAATCTCTCTAGTTTTCACAGGATTCCTTTTGCTTTAGTGCAGGGGTCCCCAACCTTTTTTTCTCTCTCTAGTTTTCACAGGATTTCTTTTGCTTTAGTTCAGGGGTCGCCAACTTTTTTTGGTCCGGGGACCGGTACATCGGCAAATTTTTTTTCAAGGTCAGCAGGGTCATGAGGGGGTCAGAGGGGATCAGGAGGGGGGACTAATTCTGGTCAACCATGTCCAACTAAGGTGCATCATATTAATTTCAGTGGGGACCCCTGATTTAGTGGATCCTTTTGCTATGCGCTCCTACCACCATCCATCCAATTCCAAAGCCTGATATGCACTCTTTTTTATACATGAGGGAGTTCCCATAACACCCTTGAGTCAATAAGGATCTTGTCTTTTAAACATGATTTTCATTCTTACTTCCCCTACATATTATTAACTTGTGAGACTCTTCTGCATCAGCTAAAGCTTAAACTACTATAGGTATAGGATCTATTATTTGGAAACCAATTAGCCAGAAAGCTCTGCATTACTTGAAGACTTTTTCCCATAGAGTTCATTATTCTAAAAATGATTTCCTTGTTTTCTGTTATATAAAACTGTACCATTTACGTGATCCCAAATAAGGTATAATTAAAGGACCAGGAAAGGACCAGTAAATATTTTTTTTAAGCAATAACTTACCGAAACTCTGTTTCTGCTCCTCTTCAGAAAAGGCAACAGGGAGACGATCTATCTAGCAGGGTTCTATTTCTCCTCCCTGGCTATCTCCCATGAGGAAGGCAGGGAGGAGAAATTGAGTGCAGCGTGATGGATTGCAGGATCGCTTTTTCTGAAGAGGAGCAGAAGCGGAGTTTCTGTAAGTTATTTCTCAATAAAAACGCGATTTCAAAGTTTAATTTGTCTTTGTGGGTTTTTTTCTATAATAAATATTTTTTTTTTAAATTGATATTACTGGTGCTTAATTATGGAGAGCCGAAGTACAGGAAGATCTCTCATCCTGAAAAGTACACATCTATACCATTCTGGATAACAGGTTCTATACCTGTAGTCCCATCATTCCTTGTGTTAGCAACTTTGAAAGTTGTCACAGAAATGATGTGTCAGTATTTTTTCATTGGAGGGTCCTCCAATAAGAATCTTGTGAATAACCTGATCTATGATTCACTGCTTGGGTTATTATAACTATTTCTTCAAGCTATACCGCTTAAAAAGCACAGATTTTGCACCTTTGATGATTGACTACAGTGATTGACTACAGTGAAATATCAGTAAACTATAATTGCATAGTAATCAACGATATAACTCAATGAGTTATATCGTTGATTACTATGCAATTATAGTTTGCTGATATTTCACTGTAGTCAATCATCAAAGGTGCAAAATCAGTGCTTTTTAAGCACTCAGGAGTAACTATGTCCAGTCACCTATGGGAAGAATAATGAAAGGAAAATGTGATTGGTTACTATGGATTACTGTCCTCTTTTAGTAAGCTGTTGAGATGACTGGCATAACCCTGGTAGAAAGCTCTTGCATTTACAATGTCAATGTCTACTTTGTGAAGGTGGTTAAGCAACTCCTTTTTTGAGTAGCAGGATAAGGAACTCGGAATCTTCATGGGGATACTAAAGCAATGGCTTAATGTTGTGTGCCTATTAGTTAGAATAAGATTAAAATCCTTCTGCTTTTAGTGCCTCTTTAAATCACATGCTGTACAGCTCTATAAAACTCTGCCTTGATTCATACTGAAACTTTTTATGGTTTTTGGGTGACTTGAGTGTTTTGAGAAGCCACTGCAAAATTAGAAATCTGCCTAGAGCTCCATCCATAAAATCCTATAATAAAGCAGTAACTCCCCCACCACTCTGCTTGGTTGCCTTCCAGCAGTATAAGTAGGTTCTGGAAATCAGAGAGAGAGAGTTTCAAAAGCTGATCTAGCAGCCTGACAAGCACTGCTAAGGAGGGACCTGTGTTTTCCAATGAAAGGTGCCTATTATGTGTTCCCTCGTAACAATAGTGATGGATCACTGAAAGTGCGGGAATTGACTATAGCCTGCCAAAACTGTGCTTAATGTCAGCAGCTAGTCACTGACAAAACATGCTTGGTGGGTGTCTGAGTGATCAAAATCTATTTCGCAAACAACACAGTGATTTTATCCTCTGAGAAGCTACTTCAAGTTTGTCACATTTTTCAAAAGATGTCTCTTATGGGCGATGAAAAATTGTGCTGCAGGTGTTGTTTTTATATGTGAGCGTCTATAATTTGTAAAGTTTCGCCAACGCTCGCAACACTACACAAGATTACAATAGAAGCAAATTCTAATAGCTGAACAGAGACGGAGAAATAAGAAAATAAATAAGAGCCTGTGTTAAAGGGAAACAACGTGCCAATAGTAATTCTCAGTGGGATGTCATGCTGTTATACTGTTAATGAGTCTGTTGTGCCATGTTACCATCATGCCAAAGCACTCAGGTTATCAGACTGAATTTTAGTTCCAGACATTGGTTTGGCATCAAATGATGCACGGGGGAAAAACAGGCTTTTTTTTTACTCCTTTCTTGGTTTGCATTTTGCATTTTCGTTATTTATGTTCAAGAGAGTTTGGGCAAGCACAGTAGGTCACTATGAATACTGGAGTTGTAAAAATTAGATTTTTTTAATTCCTGGCAAAGCCATGTTGCTGAATAGCTCATTCATTCAACCACTCCTTTACAATCAATGGGCACATATGCACCTGTGCAGTAACCCATGGCAACCACTCAGGGATTATCTTTTATGAAGCCAGCTGCAGGTAGAACAATGAAATCAGAAATATTATTGGATGCCATGGCTTACTGCCCAGTTGCCATTCTGCCCCAGTAGCCCCACTGTCCTCAGATATTCTTCTCTCCATTGCTGGAGAGTTGTGATAGTTCAATGTTCCGATAAGGATCTAAATGTACCATTATTTCTTAGATTTCAGTAAGTTCCATAAACTACTAATGAAGCGCATGTCTAGATAATTAGATTATTTTGCATACAGGGAAAGTGATTTATTTGATACAGCTTTACAGGTTCATTTGTTGGGACTTTTACATATTCAGTAAGCATTTCTGCATGTATTGGAGACATCTAAGATATTCTGCATTGATGCTGATATACTCAAGTTGAAAATATACTCATGTCGAAATATTTGACTTGGATACATCTAGTTGTTCTTCATTGATGCTGATATAGACTTATGTTGAAATGTTTGACTAGGTTATGGCTGATGTCTGGTGACACCAGTATTGTGTAATTGTATTCAAAGGCACACTAAACCCTGCTGTACTTTACTACTCAACATTTATTGCTGAACTAACAAATCCCAACATACAATAATTTATTATCAAGGTCAAGGCATGCCAGGAGGTGTTGTCCAGCTACATCATTCTTAAAGCAATATTGCTCAATAAAACTTTTCTCCAGCTCTCCAGAGCCCATAGCAGCTGCATTAAAATACAAAACAATCCTCCAATGAGAATCCTGGTTAATTTGTGTCAATCTGGCTCTATATTCTTTGTTCTTGTAACAAAATTTGTTTCCATGTCTCATTATAAAGTAACATAATGATGTCAAAATTATAATCATTGTATGTAAGATAACAGCAAGGTGACTCAGTACAGGTAATTGGTAATCGGAATTCTCACTGATGAATATTCCTGCATCTGTAATTAAATTTCTGGTCAGTAGAATTCTCATTGGTTAATTGCATTGTTTCTATAGAGAACAAGTAGGTTCCGTGGGACAGGTTAAAAGTAGGTTTTAGTGTATTAGCGCTTCATTGGAAGTTCTACAGAACCTAGTGAATGGTCATGTTCCCTAGAAATATAGTATCTCCCCATTGACAAAAAAAATTAAATCATAAGAGAAAGCATTTGTACTAGCTACTTTCTAACCCTGTGGTGGTTGAAACCAAGATTATAAAAATATTATTATATTAGCTTTATAGGTAACAATCAATTCCTTGTTTGGGGGTTAACCCAGAAAATACTGATACATATGAAAATTCACATAAGCATCTTTTGTTTTGCTACTTATTGCTGAAACAAAGGTAAAGAAAGAGACAATAACATAGTAGTGCTACCTGAAGAATGTTTCATGGAATAGGGTCAAGGTTATTAGACAGAAAGAGAGAGAGAGGGAAAATGCATAGTGGTACAAGAACATGAAAAATAAAAATAAAATGATAGATGGGTTCTTTGTTTTCTATACAAATTCACATTCAAGAATCTATCTTCACTTCCATTACACTAAATAAAGTGGTATTCTTTTATTTACTTAATGACCTCAAGATTAAAAAAAATCTGTTCATGATTAGGTGGAATATTTCAATAATATAACTAAACAATAGCATTGTTCCTCCAAGTGGGAATTAATTTACAGTAGAGGCTTGCATTAGAGCTTTTGTGATCTTTTTGTACTTAGCTATTCAAAAATGACAAAATATAGTATTTTTTAAGCTTCCTATACAAAAGACACAGAAAACAATACAGAGCTGGCTACATCCCAAACAAGAAATTTATCTCCACAATTAAGAATTTCAAGGAGAAACTGTGTTGAATTGTTATATATATATATATATATATATATATATATATATTCCAGCCTTGGAAAACAAGATGTGTAGCTGCTTCAGTATCATTTGTTAACATTACTAATATAATTTTTCATAACAAGACCTTACATCATATGCAACATGGAGCTACATCCCTTTAATGAAAATGAGCTTGAACTGTTCCAAGTTCCATAAATTTTGCTTTGCATGGTAGCATAGTAATTTTACATGTTAAACCGTCGTGGGATGTCCCAGCCAGAAGTGAGAAATATTGAGTATTGTTTTGCAGTTTTTTCTATCCTGAATCTTTGCTATTGCTTGCTGATTTTCTCAGGTAAGAGAAAACTGAAAAATCACATAAATGCTTTTTGAGTTGAGGTCAAGTTAATGGAGACTTCTCATCTTTGTTTAATCTTACACAGAAAGTCCTCCCTCTTACTGCAATAAATAAATATGCAGATTTTCACAGTCTGGAGAGAATGTCATGGTGGTCAGATAGTTTCTGTTTCACAGGCTGTGGGGATCATTTAATAATGCTTGTTTCTGGGGAATTCCTTCACTTTGCACTAACAAGGCAGTCCTGTTCTTAACACCTGCTATAGGGTAGATGGTACTGTATATATAGGGTTTCTTTGCACCCTGTGCACATCATTGTTTTCTAGGGGATTGATAGGGGAAGGAAGAGTACTGGTGCTGCCAAATATAGGCAGTGCTGAAATCATGGAGAAAGCATAGGTCCTTGTGCTCTGGAACTGGGCCCATAGGCATTGACCACAGGACAGGATGTAAAGTCACAAAACTATGGTGACTTGTAACTTCTTTTGCACTTTGATTCACAAATCGCTTTTTGCAAATTTTTCACAAATAGGAATGTGCACCTGCTATTCTGGCCTGAACACAGATCACAGTCATTCATTAAAGAATGTCTTATGCCAGGACACACTGCAGAGAACAGAGCACAGTCTGCATGGAGAACTGGCAGATCTGTGTTGGACTTAATAAATAGTTTTCTTAAAAAAGGACCTAACTGTACAACCTAGGGCTATTTTTACGACAGGATTCAAATGCTGCCATTAGTTAGGCATTCTGGTAGAAGGTTAATAATGTTCCTTTTATTGAATATATGAATTTACAAACAAAAAAGACAGATCCACTGTTAAGATAATTAAGATAAGATTAAATTGAGTCTCTGTCACTGGTTGTACTAAATATTATGCTTAAAGTGTTATTTAAAAAAAAAAAAACTAAAACCTAAACTAAAAATGTAGACTATAAATGGTATACATTATTTTAGGCTTCTGTACCAGCCCAAGGCAACCACAGCCCTTTAGCAGTGAAGATCTGTGTCTCCAAAGATGCCCCAGTAGCTCCCCATCTTCTTTTCTGCTGATTCACTGCACATGATCTGTGATGATGTCACTTACTGAGCTTAGGAACGCACTAAGGCTGATAAGTAATTAATAAAGATAATTAAAACAAGGCAGCACAGAAACCAATGCAACTAGCATACGTATTTAACAATCTGCCCTGTAACTTCACCGGATATTACAGGCAAACCTTATTTTCTGCTTGATAATTTGCAGTGACCTCTAAGCTCACCTTCTCAACAGCCGCTCAGAGCCCACCGAGCATGTGAGTTTCACAGACACTTTCCAAGAAGGTGACCCCCTTTGACAGGTTTGAAATTCTGGATCATTGCTGCTATTGAGAAGCTGAAATTTTAGGCTGGTGCAATAAGGTCGTTATATAAAACATGGCATTTTTAGCCATATTTATTTTTAGGGTTTAGTTCTCCTTAAACTGTTGTAAACAGAGAGGCTGGTTCTGTCATTCAAGGGCTGGGCACAGCTGGGCACAGGAGGCTGGAGTAATTTTTAGTTTATACTCCAGTTTATAGGACAGAGATTAAGAGACTAACACCCATGGGGAGGCATTGGATGGAGACAATTTCCAGACCAGTTAGAGAGAGATTTGGGAAGAATGCCTTTTGGCAAATCTAGCCAAAAGGTTAATTATAGTGATTTATGTAGTGAATACTTATTTGCTAAAATGTTTTCTGTGCCCCCAAAGGTGAATTGAAAATTGTGGGTCACTGTAATGGTCAATAATGATGTATCATCTGTGACCTTGTTAGTCCCCTCTATACAAGCAAACCCTATACAGAATCCTATAGTTATTATAAAACTGCAATTATTATTATTACATTTTGTAAATATCTAATACAATATATGCCTTTCTCCACTGCAGTCACCTAAGCAGAAATTCACAACCTACAGTAACTGTAAAAAAAAAAAAAATAATCATTAAAGGTTAAATTCGAATGTATGTTTTCACAAGACCCGCAAAGTTTTTTTCTACAAAGCATTAAATTGTCATATTGCTGTTTACAATTGGTCCTCAGCTCTTTGGTAAAAAGACACTGTTTATGCTGATGGGGCCAGAGAGTGATCTCCGCTTTAGTCTCTACTGTGTCTTGACTGAGCCTCTTTATCCATGAATCTTCCTCTGCACATTATTAAATTCAGGGATGATAAGGCTTAACAAAATGCTGCGCTCCGGTAATTGACTGGCTGCTTTTTGCAATGTCACAACATGACTAATGGATGCTTTTCCTTCACTGGTTAGAGCTGTTGAAATCTACTGTCAGCAGAACCATTAATTGGAGATCACCTATACCAACTTCACCAATTTCATAAATATTCAGTGAAACAGTCTGCACACGCTGCCTAATTTGCTCTTTGTTTGACATTCATTGTCAAGGACACGGATCGGCATTTGCCTACTCATTGGCTCTTGTAAAATATTGCTAGAGAATGATATATTCCATTGTGAAGAACAAAACTTCTGTGTTGATCAGACATTGCTAGCAGTTTGTCATCCATCGCTCCACTGATCTTTTTTCGATTTAGGGGAATTATAGGGGATGGAATTGTTATTCCCATTAAATGTACATTTCCTGATAAGAACTGCTATTTAATGAGTTGCCAGTTCTTAGTTGTGACACATCATTTGGAGAATATTTTCTGCCAAAAAATCAAATAAACATCACAAACAAATTCAGTGTTTCTTCCTTTTTGAATGCCATGTTACATAATGCTATACTTTTATGTGTCACGGAAAAATAGAAAAGCAAAGTTCTACTTATAGGCCTTTAACGATGTTTGGAAGCGAGCTTCATGTGTTTTGTGTAAGTAAGGTACTGTTCTTTTTTCATTTACAGCCAATTCCTTTCACTCAGAGTCTTTAAGCCTGAGTGAAGGGGGAGTGTTCTCTCGCTGACAGGCACATTCTAAATATGTCATTTATATGCCCTTTCTGGGTATGCTTCTCTTACTGAACAGGCCAACTGCTTGCATTTAATATCTGGGGCGTTACTTTATCTGAGCAATGGTGCAAAAAATCAATATCAGCAGGACAGCTCTGTGGAGGAACAGAGAAAATAGGCATGCATATGATGTGAATAAGGTGTGTAGTTCTGTGCATAAAGCCTTTCTATAACATAATTGTTCATTTGTCCATCCAATGTCCATCAGACTTCAGTATGAAGGTGATAAGGTGATGGGATTAATCTCATCAAGTTTCTACAGCCTTGGAATGCTATCACATATTCATTTTGGTTTAACCTGTTGTTGACACATATTATTTTCCATGATTTCTATGGCTCTTTTGGTCATTGATGGCCCATCCCATTTATTGCTGGGAGGCTGTTCCATTAGTAAGTCAGACTTAAGCTACATCATGGTATGTCCTCAAATCTTACAACATACCTCCCAACTATTTGGCTTTTTGCTGGACAGTCCTGATTTAGAAAGCTCAACCCACAGTTCTAAATAGTTACTTAAATGACCTGACGTTCTCTTTGATCTCCTGCACTGAATAGCCAGAAAAGAGACAAGTTTTCTAAAACTTAATTGGCTTTTGGCAGAGAGACCAGAATATGTGTCAGGTGCACTTTGATACTTTTGTAACAATTTAAGATAAGCAAAGAAACAATATCAACTCTTGGGGAAACTGACTTGCAGCTTAAAGGGCAATTCACCTACATAAGCAAAACTGTAATAACACATAAAAACCCAGATATGTCTTCAAACTTTCATAACCTGTCAAATTTAAAATGAACATGGTAATTAGGGGGTGTGGCCAAAAATGGACATAGTAAAAAAAAATTGCCTCGCTCAATATGATAGTTTTCTTGTAACGCTTTCTATTTCCAAAATGTTGGGAAGTATGTTACAACAGTATTTAAAGCAACATTCTAAAGTAGCTCTTACTGAAATGTTCTTCCAGCTTGTGCACCAGTTTTTTTTATACCTCACAACTCAAATGGAAAAACTCAAATCAGTGAGTTCATGATTAACAACCCGAGTTTTCGGTGGGAAAAAAACTTCAATTGTATTGATTGAGTTTTCAGGCAAAACCCTCTAAAAAAAAAATGTGAATATCATGAAGTCTATTGACATCTTCAAAAGGGACCTCTACCATTGACTTCTACATGACCTTGACAGGTTTTAGATGGTTTATTTTCGGATTCAAGCTATTTCCAGATTCAGGGTATAATACATCTCAAAAAAATTTGAGACTCAACTGCATAAAAATTCCTAGATTTGAGGTTAGAGGAAAGCTTTTCCATTCAGTCTCTTGGTCTTTGGGATATGTGGATAGTATTACTGGAAGCTAAGGCTCGTAAGTAAACATTAGCTGAAGAGGCAATGGTTCATGGTCTCATTGCTTCTGATATTGTGTAAAAAGTAGCAGCCTGAGATGTGTCATGTCTTTTTTTTAATATGTTGAAATTTTGTGCTGCAGCTCTCTATAATGTTATATGGTCTCTAGCATAGTACTTACCCAAGCAATCTGTCCTGAACTAGGAGTTGAATATGAGAAAGTCTTAAGTAATAACACGATGCAATATAATACATATTTCGTTCACCTGTCAGATAACGTATACTGAATGGCATCCTATACCATGGCATGCCATACATATACTTCAGTAAGTTGAGTTTAATATGTAAATATGGAGGATAGATGGTTTATTGAACACTTATCTGGTATTAAGCTACAGTGTCTGGATGCATGTAAGCAACCACTGAAAGGGTTACATAAAATAATCAGGCAAGTGTTAATCAGCCCTTTTCTAACGGTATCCTTTTGTCTTGCCTAATACATTTCCAAAACAGCAGCATTAAACCAAAGTCTAATTCATCAGCAGAACCTCTGATGCCAAGCAAAGATGTAGCAAAAAAACTGTTACAAAAATGGCTTTCAACTGGAGAACCATAAAAACTTAAAACAAGCAATAAAACAAACGTTCCCGTTAAGGATTTAAATTTAATGAAATCATCCCTTTCCAGATTTAGGTCACAAAACAATTAATGTGTTTGCATGCATCTCATTGTAATGGCATGCTATATTTCATTGCTATATTGCATCCAGGGTAATATAACAGTTGCCAGAGTAATTACTTATTTAGTTTGGCGAATGCAGCAAACTCAGAATGCCAAATAAACATCACGTTGTTCTAATTTAAAACCCATCAGTACATTTAATTAATAGCTGAACTTCCTCCATTTTCAGTTCTAAACTGCTTTTATGTCTCTGTCCTTCCTCCCACATCTGTGCTCTCAATAAAATAATATGCCCTTATATATAGCTATGCTGCGCAGAGTTATGAAGCTTTACTGTGTTCCTGTACTTAAGGGATTTCTAATTCAGCAACACACCATTTTTGTGCTGGGATCCAGTTATGTTTAACCAATACTTCACAACAAGGGAGCAGAGAGAAAGAGCCTAAAGTCCATTTATTTTTATGAATAAGATTAAAGAGTAAGATTGTCAGATTATACTATAGTCTATAGATATAAATGTAGGGTTGGACTGGGTTGGCGGGACACCAGGAAAAAACCCAGTTGGCCCCTGCCCAGACCCACTTCCCTGAATATAATGTACAGTGCAGCGCACGCCGGTGTTCATGCATGTGCAACACGCGCATCCACATTATGCACCTATGCATCTACTATAGTTTAGCTTAAATATAGTAGATGCATCTATCTATAGATTGTTTGTCCATTCTAAAACTATGGTTGTGTACACATGTCCCCAGATTATCACTTATTTCTTAGGACAAGAGCCCAACACTAATTTTGTGATATTTGTTCTTAAAGGCCAACCAAGCCTTGTATACTTTGCTTTGTATTTAACAGAAAAAAGAGATACATGTATAACTGTTTTTCTCATCCACTATTACCTAGCATAAATAAAACCAATTTGTTATGTTTCATTTTTCCCAAACCTTCCTTTTTAATTGACTGACTTTCATTGCCCTTTCCCATGGCACTTATGATACCTAAACATCAAGATAGTGTTTAAAATTGCAAATTGGATAGGAGTCAATATAAAGGTAGGGTTGCCATCCAGCACAGTTGCTGGTAAACTTGTAATTAATTTACAGTGAGCCCCTGGTATGCCCCAATCTTATTTCTATTCCCTGATATGCTCCTTAACCTGCTACCAATCCACCCAGCACCACTCAGCCCCTTTAACTTTATTACTCTGCTAACTTTACATTATAGCCCACTCCATTTGCACATACATGGTAGAGACATTGTCACCTCTTCCACAGATGACAAAGCTCCCCCATCCAGTACCCTAATAAGGAGACATTTAGAGGCAAATTTACCATTATTCCCAGAAAAAAGCTCGACCAAATTCGCAATTCGATAAGTATTCGACTATCGAATGCTTATCGAATTGTTTTAGGCTCTCATTTTGCTCGATATCCGATTTCTCGATGAATTCGTATGATCAGATACCGATCGTTCGATTTCACAAAAAAATTGTGAAATTTCATTTGAGCGTCTTAAAAATTCATACAATTCGAACGATCAAACGCTCCGATCATACGAATGGTATTCGGGCAGGACTTAGTCTCTGAAGCCTATGGGGAGCTTCCCATAGGCTTCTATTGCAATTCGGTAGGTTCAATCTGGCGAAGTAGGCAGTCGAATAACTTTTAATTCACATGATCATCGAATGATCAAATTATCGAATGTCCGATCATTCAATCTATTCGATCTATTCAATATTGGATGATCAAATAGGCCAAAATTCACTTTACGATTTCACGAAAACTTTGTACGATCGTTATTCGATCGAATTCGATCAAACTTAGATCATTTCACGTGAATTTCGTAAATTGGCCCCTAAGTGGTTTATAACAGTGCTTTATTAGCAGGTTCATACAGCCATTACACTTCAATAGTAACTTGAACACTAACCCTTTTAAGCAGTATAGAAAGTACAATGTATGCACAGTATTCACTGCGACACCTACAGGCACCTTGCACAAACACCACATATTCCCCCTATAGTAGGAAAGCATATGGGTAATAATGTTATAAACAGAAACCATAAAACTGCATGTATCTTAAAGCAATCTTATGCACGCATAGTCCTTGGTCCATGCAGGTAGTTTTCTGATTCTCTCAGTACACCTCATAGGTTCACATTCTTCAGGCCTATTGCAGTTGGCACCAGAAGTAGGAAAATGTTCTTCATCAAATGGAGCTTCTCCAAAGTCATATCTAGCAGTTGCAAGACAACTTGCATTCCATATGCATCCATCAGATAGTTCACAGGTGTATGGCCCTCACTGGTGTCTCACTTCAAGTGGTGTAAATTTAGATTGTCCTTGTTTCAGTAGTCCTGGTTTCTTAATTCTGACTAAAGATCCAGGCTGAAAGTACACTTCTCTTGCACCATGTTTTCTGTCATTATAGGCCTTGCGTTTGGCTTGTTGACTTTTGACAATGTCAGTAGTAGATGATTTTGTAGGAACAGTATTTGGTGGAAGTTTGATGTCTGCAACATGTAACTTAGTGCTCATCTGCCATGTAATAATTTATCTAGAGATGCTTGGGTTGTTGCATGGCACATTGCTCTGTAGTTATGTAGGAACTCTGTTGTAAATACTTTCCAAGATTTCCCCAGTAAGGTTTGCTGTCTGTAGTGATTCTTTCAGACTTCAGTTGAATTGCTCAATTTCTCCATTTGCTTGTGGGTAATACACTGAAAATTTTCTATGCACAATATTCCTCTCAGAAAGATTTCAAACTCAGATGAAACAAACTGCGGTCCGTTGTCTGATATTAACTCCTTTGGATTACCTTCTCTGCTGAAGACTGACAGACTATTACAGTAAACGGCCAGCAATTGCATCTGTTTCTCATATAACATCAGCTACAGTATTAACATTTCTGTCTACAGAGTTATATCAAATCTGCAGTCTATATGAGCATCTTCAAAAGGACCCACAATATCAATAAAAAGTTTTTCCCATGCTGATTAAGGGAATGGTGCTGGCTGAAGTGGTGGTGTATATGTGATAGCTGTTTTGTCATGATTTGACAAGTAAGACAAAAATTAATGGCAGTTACCACATCGGCGTCCATTGCTGGCCACCAGTATAGTTCTCATAGTCTTTGTTTTGCACGTACAATTCCTTGATGAGTCTCATGTGCAAGTTGTATGAGCTTTCCTCTCAAGGTCTCTGGTACCAGTAAGCGGTGACCTCCATGGACAACAGAGCCATCTAATAAGGACAGTTTGTGTCTAATCCTGTAGTAAGGTTGAAGATCAGGACTGAGTTTCCTCTCAGTAAATGGCCATTTGCTTTGTAAAATGTCCCATAGTTTTACTTGAATTGGACTTGTGAGGCAAGCTTGCTTAAAATCAGCAGTTGTAACTGTAGATGATAATATATCATTCAATGCTACAACTTCTATGTCCTCATACAGTGTATAAGAAGCTGCAGGCAAAGGTAAATGTGACCAACAATCAGCAGTAAAATTTTTCAAACCTGGTTTGTATTGCATTTGTAGTTGAAATTCAGTAGCCTTGCTGACCATCTAGCTATGATCTAGGGCAGTGATCCCCAACCAGTAGCTTGTGAGCAACATGTTGCTCACCAACCCCTTGGATGTTGCTCTCATGGTCCTCAAAGCAGGTGCTTATTTTTTAATTCCAAGCTTGAAAGCAAGTTTTAATTTCATAAAAACTAAGTATATTGCCAAGTAGAGCCTCTTATAGGTTGCCAGTCCACATAGGGGCTACCAAATAGCCAATACCAGCCCTTAATTCGCACCCCAATGGACATTTTCACGCTTGTGTTGCCCCCCAATTCTTTTTACATTTGAATGTGGCTCACGGATAAAAAAAGGTTGGGGACCCCTGATATAGGGATATGATCCATGCATAAGGGGAATTCTATACCCCATAGGTAGGTTCTCCATTTTTCTGTTGCCAAAACACATGCTAGAGCTTCTTTTTCATGAGTTGATACTTATGCTCTGCCTCTGTAAGTGTTCTGGATGCAAATGCAACAGATTTCTCTGTATGATCAGCATGAATCTGTGTGAGAACTGCACCAAACCCATAGTCTGAAGCATCTGTAGTTACCATAGTGGGTGGTGCAGGATCAAAAAAATCTAGTGCTGGACTGTTCACAATTAACTGATTCACTATTTCAAAGCTATGTTCAGCAGACCAAACCAGACTTGAGGTTCCATGTAGTAGTGGCACCACAACTGAAGCGTTCTGATGTGGCATTTGGAAAGGTTCAGTTTCAGTCCTGCAGAATCAATGCATTTCAGAACCTTTTCTAGGTACTTGCCATGAAGATTCAGAGTTGGAGTGTAGACAATTATATAATTCAAGTAGTATATGCAGCAGGTGTCTCAGGGAGTATAGAAGACATCAGTCTGTGAAAACAACTTGGTGCTGAAGCCAGTCCATAAGGGACACGCTTGAACTAAACAAACCCTCATGGGTGATAAATGCAGTTAGGTCTCTGATTTCCTCATGCAGAAATACTTGATAATAAGCACTATGAGGATCCAGGGTGGAAAAGAATTTTGTTCCTATTTCCTCTATGTGTGGCAAAGGATGATTATCCATAACAACTGCTTTATTAGGTTCATGGAAATCAACACAAAATCGAATACCTCCAGTTTTCCTCATTGTTACAACTGGTGAAAAATTGGTGAAACCTATTCGGAGGATTCTGATTTTTCATTCACATCTTGCTCTGCCAGTTTATGTAGATCCTGTGAGACAGCCTCCCTTATAGAGTAGGGCAATCATCTCAATTTCTGGCATACTGGTTTTACATCTGATCTTAGCTTAACTTTGTGTACAAAGTTCTTTGCACAACCAAATCAAGTGTTGCTTTGTGGTCAAATTTTAGACACTGGCTGTGTGGCAGGCACTGGTGTTGAGACTATCAACTAATTGTGTGTTTAATGCAGCAACGTGATACCCTTATTCACAATGTAAAAGTCACATTTTGCAGTATTTAATTCAAATTTTGTCAATGGCAAGCAACCAAGCACAGGGATTGGATCTTTAAAGTAACTGACCAGCCTTAGGGCAGGTGCACCAAGCGGATCTTTTTGCAAAGTATTTAAAAAAAGTATCCTTTGGTAGTATAGAAACAACTGATCCTGTATCAAGCATCAGGTTAATGGAGTGTCCCTTGTCAGCAGAAGTAGTATTTATTGACAGTGCATGTAAACTTTTTGTAAGGTCCAGCCCGTGACCGTGGACATTCGGTGCACTTGCCATGTGAGCCACTGCAGGCTCTTGGGGCTGGTTCTTCATTGATGTTTTGCATATCTGCCTGTACCCAGTGTGTCTCCTCCCTGTTCTCCTCCCACCTCATTTTCCTCATGTGTTTGCTATTCCCCATTGTGGAAACTGTGGATTCACCATTAAGTTGTCCATGTTGCCAGAATTTATATCTTTCAGCAACCACATTTACTCTTTTATAGCAGTAAGAGCAATTTCATAAGTCTCATCAAGAAATGCAATGTATAGAATATAGGCAGTGAATAAGTAAAGCAAAAATTTGCCTGGTGAAAATTCACCGGTGTCTCTTTTTGATGGACGCTGTCAATGGGCGCCGGCATCCAAAAACGGACACCCGTGTTCAAAAAGAGATGCCAGAGAATTTGCGTTTCTTGAAATTTTCACCATTTGGTGAAGCGAAATGCCCCAGATTCGCCCATCACTAGCAGAAATCTCCTTTGGTCAGCAGCACTAATATAATTTTCAAACATCCAGATCCAAGCAGTAAAAGGTATGGAAGGCTCACCAGGGTTTGGAAGAAAAGCTGCAGGTAGAAGAGACATCTCGTTGCCAGTTTGTTATGTTTTGGTAGCCAAAAATGAGCAGAGTACAGTACAGTGCTTTATTAGCAGGTTCATGCAGCCATTACACTTCAACAGAAACTTGAACTCTAACCCTTTTAAGCAGTATAGAAAGTACAGTGTCTGCACAGTATACTCTTGTGCACAGTGACACCTTCAGGCACCTTGCACAAACACCACAGTAAATAAATGAACACTCTCCCATTTCAGTATTGTTTTTAATTATTTAATAAAAGTTTTGTAGTCAGCACTATCCACTTAATTTCTTTCATGCGGTGCACGTGTCCAGTGCCCCACAGACCAACCAATTTTGTCGACAATGTGAAATTTGACACAGCTCCGGACAGGATTTTCAGTTTAAATGTACATTCTTGCAGATCCTTCAAGCCACATAAAATAAAGGCTTTTTAAACTGAAAATCCTGTCCAGAGCGGTGCCAAATTACATATTGTCTTTAATTATTGTCCATTCATTATTCTCTAAAACTGAGTGCCACTTGTCACAGTCCTTGTCATCACTAGTCCGTTCCACACATTGTGCATTGTGTGTTCAAGGTGTTCCTTGCTGGTGGTACAAAGGGAAGCCTCTCGGGAATCACTGATTTATAACATCCTTAACATTAGGTTTACATTTAAACTTCTCCATTTAGAGTAAAGATAAAAATAACTTTTTTAGTTCAGAAAAATGTTGCCCCACCTTTGTTATCTGCATTGTCACAGTTCCTGAAGTCAAACATATCAAAATCCACATGTGACTATAATTGGGCATGACTTTCATACATCTGCTGTAATTCTTGAGAGATAAAAAGCCGTCCAAGCCTCAGAAATAGCTAAATGCATTTCCATTGCTGAGGAAAATCATGGTGCAGTGTGACCTATGGCTTCTGTAGAAACTCTTGCATCCTAATTGTGCTGCATCTATCAATTTACCTGTATAGTCGATTCACTTTTTACAGTAATGGTTATCGTAATACTTGTAAATGCTGAAAATACATTAGCTAGAAGTCACATTTACATGCTTATTTGCATATATTGTGCATTTCAAGTATGCACCACTATGGTTTAATTTATAGGGGAAGTTTGTAGCATAGGTCATTGCAAATAATATTATTCTTTTCAGTTTCATTAAAAGTGTTAAAAAGCACAAGATTATAAAAATTAATGATTAAATGTAATTATTATTCAATATTAGTTCACTTTTGGAATACATATATCTGCTGGGCTGTCTGCTGTGTAAAATATAGCAATGTGTAGCTACTGCATAATTGAGACTCTCATCTGCATAAACCAAAAATAACCTTTTTGTTGCATATTTAACTAAGGGGCATCAAGTAGACAGAAAATTGCTTTCGATTAAATAGGCTGCACATTTTAAGGCATGAGTAATTGTTTTTCATGGTTAATTTTCTTTGGTGACAAAATTATTTACACAGTCCAAAGATTGTGCAGTAAAAGTTAGCGACATTAAATAATGTGCACATTTATTAGTTTTATAATAATTTCTTCGGAATATGCCAGAGAAAAGGAAAAAAAGAGCTGTCTAGCAAATCCTACTACATTCTACTCTATAGGCATTTTTGCCGTGATGCCAATTTTGTATGGCGGATGGCAATATTAGGCAGCTATTCATTACATCACTTTAGAAATTGTAAATATTGTTTTATCTACATTATTGCCCTGTGACAGGCAGTGTAGTAGTTCCTGAACACTAGATCCAAGAAGTCTGCATACATGTCAGCATTTCAAAATGTTTCTTTCTCTTTGTATTGGACAATAAAAATATAACCTGAAGTTTAACTAAGTCATAAAAAATCCTCAATTAAATAGGAACTGATGATGAATTAATATTGTTTTTCATTTACAGTAGTAAAGTTTATGCCCTACTTTAATTGCAAAATGTGTATGCATATTTTGCTCCTTTATAGTAATTAATAATAACCAAACTTAAAATGCTTTTGAAATGAAAAGTGTACAATTTCACTTTCTGAACAGGGGAGTGCTGTATCAGCATTGTATAGTTCTCTGGTGTCTTTTGTGTAGGATATTAGAAAATCTTAATGCCTAAAGGTGCGGCTGCCATATGGATATTTTTCAACAGTAACAGGACTATGGGCAGTGATATTGTAAGGAAGGATTTGACCAGCCAGTCTGAGACAATAGCAGTGGAGATAAAATATGAGAAAATTTAGAAGAAAAAATGCATTCCACTTTTGATATCTCCTTTAGGGTTATACAAAATTATGGTATAATAGCTGTTTAAAAATTAAATATATAGCAGGATCCAAAGTAAATAATAGCAACAATTAACAGTAAGTCCCTTTTCTTCTTTTTTATTTTCTTTTTTTTATGTACCTCTTATATATATATATAAATGGTGACTATTGTGTTGGTTGTTTCTTCTTTATTTCTTATAAAACCCTAATAAACCCCTAAAATATAACATTATACGCAATAGTCGTGTATGAATGGTGACAGGTGCATAATTAGGGTTTTCTATGGGGAAAATAATAAATAATAAAATGATAACAATAAAGTCTATAATTATAAGGTTAGAATCACAAAAAACCATGGTTAGAAAGCCTGAGTATGTTATTATGTGACCTCCAATCTGTATGTAGCCTGTTTTGAAACATAGAGATCATGAGTACTCACAGTGAAAACAACCATTGTGAATAAAGGAGACTGTTTTCCTGCACCTGTTTGTCTGTAACATTATTATTTTACACAGTTTGCAGCACTACAGAACATACAAGGGGAATTAACAGTTAACTCTGGTTACATATTTTGTGCGCTGATAACTAAAAGTTTCAGCGCACAAAATATATAACCAGAGTTGCCGTTTGTAACTTATATGTAGCGATTATACTATGTAACAATGTTGTATACGTTTATTGATGAACTTGCTTCCTACTGAGTGATAAGATCTAGTGATGGGCGAATTTATTCGCCTAGGTCGAATTCGCGGCGAATTCCCGTGTTTCGCCACTGGCGAATAAATTCGCCAGCGAAATCACCAGCGAAATTTCGCCGAAAAACGAGTCGCGCGTCAGTCGCGCGCCGTTTTTGACGCGACGCGCCGAAAACGATGCGACGGGCGCTGAAAACGACGCGATGTGCACCAAAAACGACGCGACGCGCGCCGAAAACGCGACGCGACGCGCGACAAAGTTGACGCGACTCGCGACAAAATCGTCCCGCGACTCGTTTCGCGAATTTTTCGCTGATTCACGAATTTCTCTAGAAATTCGCGAAACTCTAGGCGAAGCGAATCGCGGGAGATTCGCCCATCACTAAATTAAGATCGTGTCTAGCCCTGAACTCATTTGTTTATATATTGTTTTGACTGTTTTTATTAATTGTTTTTTTGTAAGTTTAGTTTGTTTTTACTTGAGTGTGACGTCACCATTAGTGTTTCCCGCCACTGGGGGTTTATTAGGGTGGTGTTTACTAGTCGTGGCACTTTGAGAAAGGCTAGACTGCTAGCCGAAACTTTAGGCGTTTTTTGCAAATAAACTGCACCCTTTTTTGGTAAGACCTGTGAGTGCAAGCCCTTTTCTTTATGATAATCATTCTCCTTTGCTGCCTTTTTGCACCCAGGCATATTTTGTCCTGAGATTAGAGTGCTGACTCCCTGGACTGTATATATATATATATATATAAAATCAATAGAAACCAGCACAAAGGGTCTTATGGTGAAAAATCTTGTTAATTTTATTTTCTCATGTGCAAAACCGACGTTTCGGTCCCCATTGGGACCTTTCTCAAGGTACAGATGGATATATATATATATATATATATATATATAAATGTTTGTGTAGGCCCATAGAAAAGCAAAGAAGATTTGCATTTCTTTCTCCTATCTATCATCATCAATAATAAAATCTTTTTCTTGTGGTTAGTTAGTTTGAATGTACTCGTGTACAATTATGGTTATTTTCTCAATCTTTAACTGATGCAGTAAAATGGCACAGCTTTCTTTACCTGAATTGTTAAACTCTGCTTGCCTGCTTTTGAGCTGATGTCAAGTTATTATCACACATGAATGGTTCTCAAAGCTGCTTTAGCAAAAAAAAATGCTCAACATAATTCCACATGTACTAAAATCTTTATATATATGAGTTGAATTATCTCAGTATACTTTTAGAAGGTCATTCCAGAATTTGTTTTTATTGACAATCTTAAAACATTAGTGTGCATTATGTGCATAGTCTCACATTTAACAACCCCACAGATTTATGGTAGAGTTCCTTCATTTCCTTCATATTTGATACACTCAAATATTGCATTTTTCCTTTAAACAATAGATCCCACAACCTGGGATCATGTAAATTATATGAACTAGAATATTTGAGACATATGTTGAATATATGTTCATAAATTATATAATTTAAATAGTTTCCAAAAAGCTGTTTCTTCTGTGCTTTATTCTGCATTTCAGTATGCTGGCTCTGGCTAAGTGGTCTTTCTCTAATGTGAACAATCCATGCCTAAAACCTATTAGAACTGGTATGCAATCAACAAATCATTATCCTAGCTTATTTAACATCAAGTACAAGTTACAGAGAAAAGGCATATTAGACAAAGTGAGAAACTATTTCTTCAACAGGACTGGATGGGAAATACCATTGCTGTATTTTGGAAGTGTTTGCATAATGTTTTGATATAAGATCTAATATTTACTGAACCACTGGCTTGCACCTGGTGCTAAATTAAATGTACAGTACCTGATGCAAAACTTTAAAGAACTTTAACCTTTGATTTTTCCATATAATTTCAGAAAGCTGACCTTGCTGTGGCTCCACTCACAATAACCCACATCCGGGAGAAAGTAATAGATTTCTCCAAGCCCTTCATGACCCTGGGGATAAGTATCCTGTACCGGAAAGCCAATGGAACAGCTCCAAGTGTCTTTTCTTTCCTGAATCCACTGTCACCTGACATTTGGATGTACATCCTCCTTGCATACCTTGGTGTGAGCTGTGTACTGTTTGTCATTGCCAGGTAACATCACTCACCAGTTGTAGTCCATGCTCTTGTTGTCCTAATCCCATTTATTTAAGGAATATTAAAAAGCCAAGCAGTCTACTGCATTTCATGGTAAAATAGCACTGAATCATAAAAGTAATGATAGATACCAAATATATTTTAATACGTAAAAAAATACAAAAAATACTCTTTGATCATACATTTGATTTAAGATTGTCGATGAACTATTACATAAATTGTTCTCAAAGTACAGTTAGTTTTCATAAGCATCTAGACATAAGGACGGTGGATGGGAATATTGAGAGACTCCTGAAAATGAGTTGACAGCTGTGCATCTGTTTTTCAAAGATGAACTACCAAAGGTTGTTCTTCTCAGCATAAATGTTATTTTGCAAAACAGAGAGTGTAAGGGCCGAAGGCTCCGGTGAAGTAGCGGCCCAAGGAGGAAGCAACAGTCCGAAAACCAGTCCAAGGTATAAGGTACAGACAAGGATTAGGAAGCAAGGAGTAGTCGAAATCCAGGCAATGGTCAAATGCAGGCAGCGAAGAATCGTCAGTCCAGGAACAGAGCAGGGTCATACACAAACAGGATCTGAAGAATAATCAGTAGGCGCACCCAGGAACAGCAAACGTGAACCTATAATCGGGCACCAGTCAGAGTCCAGAGCTACCTTAAATAGGCCCCAATTGGCGCCAAAATGGACACAAGCGTGATGACGTCAAGACGCGCCCCTTCCAGGGCGTCGACTTTGACGCGCGCCAACTTTGACGTGCGCCGACTTTGATTAATAGGAACCCTTACAGAGAGACACTGGGTAAATTTGCACCTGGGCAGTAACCTATAGCTACCATTCAGTGATTAGCTTTTTTCAGCCATCTGCAGGTTGCTGAAAGCAATCTTCTGGCTGGTTGCTATGGGTTACTGACCAGGTGCAAATTTGCCCAATGTCTATAAATTACCCCCAGTGGGTTAAACGTTAGCACTATAAAATGCAATTACACAAGAACACTTATGAACACATTTGCATACATTCAATGTGCATTGTGTTTTATTTAACATTGAACATTCCCCAAACTATCAATTCTATATCTGAAGGAAGGGATGTATCCCTTGGAAATGTAAAACATGCTGTACCTGTGCCTAGAATATGCATTCACACTCTTCAGTGGCTATAATCAACTGCACATTGAAAGCATGTAAATGCACTTGAACCTGCTCCTTTGTAAATACCTCCTTGAGAAACAAGATATATGAACAGTGTAAGGTGATACATTGACTGTATTTTTACAAGAGAGCAGAAAAAACATACACATAACACAATCACAGAGCACAAAGTGTAAAACAGTAACTTTTATTGCTGAATTAACTCCACTTTCATAGAAAATAGAATTTAGAATGGCAGCAGAGGAGAAGAGTGGGAGTAGATGAAGAGAGGACACATTAGTTTAACATTGAGACTCCAATGGACAAAGAAAATAGTATTTAATTACCAGACAGAAAAATGTAGAGATATGCAAGGCTATGAATACATATTGATCTTGTTAGTATAATTTAGCAAAAATATTCAAGTATTTTAGAAACGCCACATCTCGCTTGGGCCGTGGGTGTCGAAAAAAAAATGGACGCTGTTGTCCTTTTTTTGACGCTGGCAATGGGCGACGGAATTCGCAGTGAATCCTCCACAGGAGAATAAATTCGCCCATCACTAATTTTAGACTTTTATGAACCCTTGCACATAGCAGAGATTGTTGAGAAGAATTTGTGATTGCTATAGTGATCATGGTAAAAAAAAATTGATGATTGATTGAACCCAGACCCATTCCCTTCCTCTGCAGTCTTGAGGAGGAAGGAGGTAAAAGATGCTGGCAGATATACTCTCGCTCTCTGTACAGCACTGGAGTGGCAGTGATCAAGAAATTTTGGACTGTGGGGCATGCATATTATCATGTACTTTGGTGCCTATCATAGATTTTTTGTTTCTCCTTCTATGTAATGCTGTGCCAGCCAGGAGCACAGAGCGCTTGGGGAAGTTGGGCAGGAAGAAGTGGTGTGTCACAATGCACTCGGACAGGGCAAAACACAGCAGGGTCTTCTTGGCCTGGCGGGATTGGCTAAGCTCTACCGGTCACATCATGGGTAGAGTCTGCACCCGATGCTTCCCTTAGATACGGAATACAGGCCAGTGGCACAGCTAGAGCTTTATCCTGCCCACTTCTTCCTGCCCAACTTCCCCGAGCGCTCTGTGCTCCTGGCCAGCTCGAGCGCCCCCCCAGGAAGAGCCTGCCGAGCCTGAACTTTTTCGAGCGGCTGGGGCGCTTCTTGTGGTAGCACAACAAGTAGCAGCAGCAACAGTAGCGGAAGCAGCGGCAGCGGCAGCAGGACAGTCACTCAGCACAGTGCCATTGGCAAGGGAAGGATCATCACTAGAGGGGACCTGAACACCATGGGATAGCTGGCGGTGGGGACAGCAGGAGCCACACACAAACACACAGAACAAGCAGCAGCAACACTAGCAGAGGCAGTTACAGTGGGACAGACACTCAGCGCAGTGCCAGCAGCAAGGGAAGCCAGAAGGAGACAGGCAGAGGATTCCCATTGCTATACAACGGCTTCCAGTGGCATGGGCTGCAGCTGGGGGATAGCGCTGTGACCCCGACGAGCACAGCACAGAGAGCAGCCAGCATTGTTCATTCTGGAAGCGCCTGCACATGGAAGCAGCAGAGAGCCAGGGAGGAAAAATCGAGCGCTGCTCCATCGATGGTCGCCCTTTCGCCGTTTCTGTAGAGGACAGGAAGCAGAGTTTATGTAAGTTATTTCTCAATAAAGACTTTTTGATTATAAAGTATAATAAGTGTTGGTGTTTTTTTTTTTTCGTTATGTACTAACAAATTTTTTTTAAGGAAGGCTAGGTTCCTGGAAAGAGTGGCCATGTGTTGATTGACTGAAGAATTGTCTGTCAGTATGAAATTGGATTGGCATGTTGTGTTGAAGGAATAAAAAGAACTTTGTTTATTTTTAACAACTGATGGTCTACTAATTACTGCTTAACACCTACCTATAAGTTTGCTATGATGAAGTTGAATGAATTGGTTTATATAGAGACCCAGCCTCAACCCAACTGAAGCCTGTAAGATAAACTGGAACACTGAATGTGAGTCAGGGCTGACCACCCAACATCAGTGCCCATCTCCACTTATAAGGAGGACCAGCTTCATTTTAATATCCTTGTTTTTTTAATGAGATATGAGACTCAGACAGTCAACTATTCAGATACTTTTGGTAATAAAAAATATTGAATTTAGTTTGCACAGGTGGAGAGATTCTTAACTAAAACATCCAGTTATTTATTGTATATTTCTATATCTATCCAATATGTTTAGCCTCAAGCACAGCATGCAATTTCCATTAAAATAACATGATAGACCATTGTATACATTTTAAGTGCAAGGAATGAATTAAAAAGCCTACTGTAGTTTCTTTTTTTATCCAGTTAATAATATCAGGCTTGGCTTGGAGCATGGCCTGAATTAATTCTTTTATTGTTCCTCATCTGTATGAGTATCATAAACAAGGCTTGTTTCTCTCTTTCCTATCCAAACTGAGCCTCTCTAAAGTCTGAATTTGGCTAATCTCTGCCTTACAAGACACCTACACCTTTCAGCTCACACTGATTTTATCTGTAATGGATTTGCAGCTTGTCTGATCTCTAATCCATATTTATGGAATAAGGATAGAACCCTGTATTGCAGTTCTGAAGATGCCTGGCAGAGAAAACCTTACGTAATACTTGAAGGTTTAAGAGGAAAATCTATCATTGTCTTTCCCCACTGAGCACCCTATCTTTTATAAAATATAATCCTTTATTTAATGTATTTACAAATTAGCACCTGCTGTGAGTAATGCTTCCAAACATGGTACCCTTTTCTGAAAAAACATGATATTATAAATAGATATGTAAATTGAGGAATTTACTAGAAAAATATGAAATGATGTGTAACCTTAAATGAGATGATGTCCTGTTTATACTGTTACAACCACTAGGACCACAAGGGCCACTGGTCATAGTTTTTGGTGTAGGGACCTTAAGTCCAGGCAACATATCCTTTAAGTAGGGTACACACTGGAACAAGTTTTACCTTGGGTGAGCATGTACAGCAATGTGGTCATACATACAATTGCCCCAATTCACCTTCTATGTAATGCAGTGCTACTGATCCCAATTAGCAGAGCTGGGGCAGGTAAGTAAGTTTAGCATGTCTTGCGACTTAATTCCATGTTTTTAGTGGGTGAGATATTGGCTACACGTTGGGGTTGTATTCCAATGAATAGAGCTTTTTTTTCCCTTTCATTAACCTATGCAGTAGCATTTGGGCAAACATTGTGCCTTTTATTACATACGGGTGGTTCAATAACATGGGACTTTAAAACACTAGACAACTGATGCTAAAAAACTTTTGTCCACAACTGATGAGGTTTTTTCTTTTGTAGTTATATTTGAATATGCAAATTAGAATTTGGATTCCGTTTTGGTATTCATCCAAATTTCTTTGAAGAATCTGCATTTGTCTAAATCCACCTTCATTTATATTATTATGAGAAACATTAGATTATCACTGGTTACAATAAATAGTTTGAAATGGAGCTTGTAGTCCAGCAATGATCATGTGCATTGACTTTTAGATCAAAGCTTTTAACCCACTTCATAGGGACTACTAGACTTTTGCTATAAAAAGATGACACATAGATAAATAGAAGAGGTCTTCAGCGGAGGATATTTTCTTCAGTAAAGAAACTAATAATATAGTCTTTATTTTGAGCTATTATATGTATAAGGCTAATAAAATATCACCGTGCTTAAAGAAATACTGACACCAGAAATGAAACTGTGCAATTAGCTATAAAACTGTAATAGCAGAATCTTAAAAACAAAGGCCAGCTGAGGTATTGCCAAAGTCAAGAGGGTCTTGGTTAGAAAAGGACTGTATTGTGGGGGTGTTGTAATTTTTGGGAGGGTGGTTGCTAAAATCTGATCATAGAGACGGGGATATGAGATGGAGATGATAAATGTTACAGTCAAGGTGTAAAATTAATTGTGCCAATACAGCTGCTGCTTTAATCACTGTAGTGTTGATGTTTAGTTCCCATTCAAAAGAACTGTGTGTCTTAACTTCCCTCTTTGATAAATATACCCCCTAGTGTCTTTTTTTTAAATCTTACATAGTGTGCAGGCGTGACATCCTCTTGCAAATTGTATTGGTGCTAATATGCCCACTTCTTGGCCCTGATAGGACCAGGCGGGAAAGCTGGTACTCGAACAGACTGGGCAGATCCAAGATTTTTATTGGCCCCAAAGCAGAATACCCAGATCACAGGTAATTGGTGTTTCTGGTGCACCGACCTAAGGGTAAATTTATCAAAGAGTGAAGTTCCGCCACTAGAGTGAAATTCCGCCGCCCTCCATTCATTTCTATGGGATTTTGCAAGGCGTATTTATCAATGGGTGAAGTCAAAGTTCACCCTTTGATGCATACACCTTTAAAAATCCCATAGAAATGAATGGAGAGTGGCGGAATTTCACTCTAGTGGCGGAACTTCACTCTTAACTTCCCTCTTTGATAAATATACCCCCTAGTGTCTTTCAAACTCCATAAAAACAGCATTAATATCCTAGATCATTACTACAGCATGTTATTTCCCCTTATTATGAATTACCGAATATCACTGAATGTTCATGTAAGTTTAGTCACATAATTTTGTTCTATTTAGAGCACTTTCTGTGAAAGCATGTTGTGCCCTTAAAAAATCCCATTTATGTTCTTGAAAACAGGGTAAAGAAGATTAGTCCATTGTTAATAAAAAAAAAAATCAAAACAAGTCTGAAGCATGCACTAGAGGTGCAGAAGTTGCTATTATTGTAGGTCAGTGACAGTGCCACTTAAAGCCAGCTCAGGGGCTATTAGGGAGCATTGAAAAGAATAGATTTCATACTGCTAATAATGAGACTTAGAGATATGCTGTTGCATGCAAGGCATTTAATCCCTTAAAATTCTAAACTGATAAAGTCAAACAGCGGTTCTCCATTTGCATTAATATGACAGAAATTTGCAGGATGCTCTCTGAAGGAATTACTGCTAATTTTGTTTGCTAACAATTTTGTTTACCATTGTGGACTTTACATTGTAGATAAAGTCAGTGAATGAGCAGCTTGCAAAGAAACCACTCTACTGAGTAGAATGCGATTCTTGTAACAGGTTTGAAATGCCATTTATTCCAATGCACATTTTTCAAATGCATTTTAACTACGATTTAGGATAATGGACATTGTGCTGAAAGCAAGCAAATAATATGAGGAGAGTACTTGTACAAAAGCACCTTAAACTGTTGCTTAACCCTTTCATTTTGAACATAGACTATATACATCAGGAGTGGTGTGATTTAGTTATCCTGCTTCCTTGCAGCACAGGGAGTCTAATTATGACCAAAACATTCTATTTATATATTACTTTAGAATCTGTTTCCTCAATACCAAAAACCTACAGGCATTTAGGGCATGATGGATACACCAGCCATTCCTTGTTTAAAGGAGAATTCAACCCTTTCAGCGCTAAAATCCCTCCCCCTGTGTTGCCCCCCCCCCCGATTTCTATTTTCGGAAACTTTGTGACTTTTAGCGCATGCGCAGTAGAGCTGCTCCTACTTAGCATGCACCAGAAGATGCCAATGGATCCAGAAGAAGACCGTATGGGAGAAGATGGCGCCTGTAAACTCAGTGGACAGGACCTGCACTGAGGGGTAAGTACAGTAGCAACTTAGGGGAGGGATTGTAGAGCCGAAGGGGTTAACTTCTCCTTTAAGAACTGCTTGCTAAATGAAACTAAGAGGTGGGTTCTTGTGTCCCTTAATGCTTGCCAATATTGATGAGTGAAATTTACTGTAAGTTTTGCCGCAAAAATGGTGCCCATAGACCATAATGGCAGAAAAATTCACTGAGCAACAAATAATCGGACACAATTTTCGTTGTTTTGCTTCAAAAAATTTTTGTTGGCCATAGACTTTGATGCATTTCTGCTAATTTTCGTCATTTCATGAATTTTCAACTAAGCTAAACAGGTCCATCACTACTTCTTTCACTTCTTTCCTCTGTCTATTGAAAATAACCCCGATTAACCCTGGGCAACCTTCTGAAGGCTCTAACTGATATATGTACTGTATGTAAAGGATTTCCCTAGATATGATTCTCTGCTCTCTTTGTACAGTGCATATGATTCTACATTTTAGAGTCCTGCAGTTAAAATTCACAGTGAGCTCTGGGTTTACCAGTCACTGATTGCACTCTTTCAGTGGATCTTGGTAAGCACTTGACATTTGTAAATAAGACATTATGAAACCAATTCATTCTGCCAAATATTTGTCAACTTGTAATTAATAAGATCATTAACTTCTTCATAAAATGTAATTAAATATGCTCAGACCATGTATTAATATTAATTTGGTGGTAAATTTGTCCTATCTCTATGTACTATGCCCCCCTGGAAAAGCTATAAATTAATTAATGATGTCAAAAAATGTTTTCCTTAAAGCTAAAATTTTTGAGAAAACATTTATAAAAATGTAGGTATAAAATATATAATTGATGTACCCTCTACTGTAATGTATAAAGATGTCAACTATGAGTTACACAATCATATAAAAAATACAAGGCCACAGGCACAATAACGGGATGGTTCACATTTAAGTTAAATTGCAGTATGTTTGGCTCATTCTAAGCAACTTTTCAACTGGCCTTCATTTTATAGTTTTGAATTATTTGCCTTCTTCTTTTTCTTACTCTTTCCATCTTTCTAATGGGAGTCACTGACTCCATCTAAAAAACTAATGGTTTTAAGGCTATACTTTCTTTTTCTCATCTTTCTACTCAGTCCCTCCCCTATTCATATTCAGAAGTGTATAGTTGCTAGGGTAATTTGGACCCTAAAATTTAAATGGAAAGCAGTTGAAAAATAGCTAAAAATCTCAAAAGCCACACATATGAAAAAATCAGAACCAATTTCAGATTGTCTCGAATATCACTCTCTAGTCTAAATTAGTGATGGGTGAATTTTTTGCGAAATTTCGCCGGAAATGTTTTCGGCGAAGTGAAATGGGATGGATTCGCCCATCACTAGTCTAAATCATACTTAGGTGTTATATATATTAAAGCTAAATTATTTCTGGTCATGCTTTTTGGGACAAAAACTAAAATTGTTTGAGCAAAAATAAACTAACATTTTTCGAGATTTATTATACCCCGATGCTGCACAAAGTCTGAATCTGAAAATCCACCATCTCATACCTGTCTAGATCATGTATAAGTCAAAGGCAGGTGTTCCTACCCCAATTGTAAAATATCATGGTTTGCTCAGGGTTTAGGATGATAATCTGAAATATTTGGGTTTCTGGGCAAAAACCCAAAAAAATCTATCTTTTTAGGAAAAAGATCAGAAAAATTGTACAACTGAGATTTTCACTCAGTTTTATCAAGTTTTTTCCTGATCCGATAAATTTTAGTTATTTTAATGATAAATAAGGCAAAACAATGGATGGGAGTTTGGTAAAGCTTTTTGAGATAAAATCAGATTTTAGTAAATAACCCTAGGTAATTTAAAGAATAATTCCATTAAAACACATGCTTTCAGTTATGCATATTGTACCTGCTGTCCTATACAGCTTACTGAATATCACTCATATTTAAGTACCACTGTATTGATCATTTTTTGTATTGTCTTTTTCGTGCTAAGCAGAAGATATGTTGCTCACCCCAGAGATACAATTTGTGCATGAATAACTGTTATTTCACTGTATTTTCCTCTTTCTGGACCCTAGGAACATTCATTCCCAGGGCAAAAGACTTAGAGGAAGAAAAATGTAATGTATTAAATAAGAAATTATATCCGTACTTAAACCTACCGTGATATAGAAGAAGCCTGAGGGTAATTGTCAAACAGGCTTGACTTCTAATGTACAGTCTGCATTTAGATGGATTGAACATGGAGTAAATGTCACTTCATTATGACTCTGGTCTGGTTTTAATGGATTTTATGAGCTTTCTTTCACCAAGCTTAAGTTACTGATATTCAACTCTTAGAATATTCTCTCTGATTTGACTTGGGTGTTAGGAGGCTTGCATGCTTGAGCCTAGTGGCATACATTCTGTCGTTCCTTTGATCTTCATGCTCAGCCATATTCTCAGTCGTTAATCAGACAAAGGTCTTACACTGGTATACCATGGGAATCTTCAGCGGCTAATTGAAAGCGGCATTGGAAACCGGTTGATTGTAGTAAAATGGAACAATATTCAAAGAGCCAATTTGAAAAAGTGTTGTCACAGCATAACATACATTTTTCAGTTTATCTATAGCTGTGAATGCTAAAAATCTTTTTTTTTTTTTTTCTTAACATACAAGTCTTATTGTTATAAATCCATTCATTTTTAGAGAGCAAATTTTAAAAAAGCGTCTTCTTTAACCAAATAAGATTCATGCACCTTCCTTTTCCTTGGTAGGAAGGAAAAACAATGGTCCTGTTGTTTCAGTAATTAAACACATTGTTGCCCAGTTGATATGGCATCCTCAGGGTACCAGTACAGTAAACAAATGACCCAAATAACTGCCTAACACTCAGAAGCAGGGTCGGACTGGGGGGCCCAGGGCTCACCAAGGGTGCTGCTTCCTGCTCCCACACTCTCCCTGGACCCCCCACCAGCAAAGATACCTCAGATCCCTCTCCTAGTTTTCTCTAGTGTACCACCAGCACAGTCCGACCCTGCCCAAAAGTGAGCAGAATATTTTAGTGTCAGCATTTAGTATCCCTAAACCTTCAGAAACACCCTTGTTCTTATACAACCTGTGTAGTGGTTTGTCCCCACCATCACCACCAATGCGATGAAAAGCTGAAGACAACTTAATTGGAATACAGAATAATGATAAATATTTTTGTAGTGGTTTCATACCTCAGTTAAATAATAATACTAAAATTAACAAAACAATGATATTCAAATGGTGGCATAGAAATAGTTAAAAGGCACATTCAAAAGATACTACAAATATATCAAAAAATTGCAGATGTTTGATAAAAATAATTTATGATCAAATACAGGCAGAAACAAAAATTCAGTAAACCGTAAAAGCTGAAATGGGTCAGATGTATTGGCTGATTACTTTGTGGTTAGATTAATATATAGACTGCTGCTATCAAGTCTTTAGTTGCATTATTCAGTTCTTATCTGATCTTTTTGACAAATGGTAGAGGGAGAGATTGATAGAAATACATGGATATAGCATCCTTAACTATAGGCCCCCATACACGGGCCGATAAAAGCTGCTGACAGACCAAGTTGCCAATAAAAGCTGCTGACAGACCAAGTTACCAGCTTATTGGCCCGTGTGTGGGGGCCATCCGACGGGCTTTCCCGATTGATATTTGGCCAAAAGTCGGGCAGATCTCAATCGGGCAGGTTAAAAAACCCAGTCGGATTGCGGGCTCATCTTACATGTATGCGGCCCTGTGATCCAACCACCTGTATAGCATCCATTTTGATCCAATCTTTGGGCCCTAGGGCCCACAATCGCATCAGCCCGCCTCAATGTGGGCATATATTGCCAAACGAGTGTATCTCCTTGTCTATGGCCACCTTAAGAGATGTAATCTGAGTTTAACCCTGCAACCTCTTTGCTCATTTTAAATTACTTGACCCTGTAAAACTTCAGCATCTAAAAACTGATGAGTTCATGTAGAAGTCAATAAGAGTTGTACTATGCAAAATTAAGCCATTTTTAAATTAGAAACTTTTATGTTTTTTGAGCATTTAAAATCACAATTTCAATTTTTAAAACATATAAACTCCACAAATTTGAGGTAGTAGAGTTTTTTCTGCAATTCTATTCAATCAAGTTTTTTTACATTCTGATTTTTTTTTCTAATTGTGAGTTTATTCAAAGTAGATAAACCTCTAAAACCTCACAAATTGATAAACAGTTTGGGAGAAGGATTTGAATGCAAAAAATTCGAATTTTCAAATAAAATTTTAGTCTACCTTGACCATCGAATTTGCTAAATTCGATCGAAATCGAATGATTCGAATGAATCGAATGATTCGAAGAAGAAAACCGTTCGACCATTTGATGGTCAAAGTAGTTGCCCTTTAAAAAATCCTTCGATTGTCTACTTTTCCAGATTAAACCTACCGAGTTGCTATATTTGTCTATGGGAAGCTCCCATAGGCTTTTCCTAAGTTTTTTTGTATCTAATCCAAATCATTCGATCGAGCGCTTAAAATCGTTTGAAAAGTTTAATTCATACGTTTTTATCAAATGATCGGATGATTTCTAATTGATCATTCGATAGATCGAATTGCGGTAAAATCCCTTGAATTCGATATTTGAGGGCGAGGGATTTTACTTCGACCTAAATTCGAGGGTCGAATTAGAGGGTTTTTAACCCTTGAAATTCAACCCTTGATAAATGTGCTCCTAAGTCTACGAAAAGGAAAATTTATTTGCACAAAGGCATACATATTTTCCTCTTACTGTGACCTTTATTATAGTATCCCTGTTAATATCCATTGTCCAGTTTTTCTTTAGGTATTGTACACAAAGTGGCATTCTTCACAATCTCCTCTGACAGAGAATTCCATAATAATAATTCCCTGACAGCAAAGCACCCTCTCAGATCCTGAAATATCCTTTCCTCTAATCTTGTTCTCTGTACTTTCATGTGAGTGATGAAGTCCTCAGAGAGTTATTTTATTGACCCTGAATATATTTATACATAGTCATCATATTCCTTTGTAAGCATCTTTTCTTTTTCCCTAGTGAGTAAAACCCAATTTTGAAAGACTTTCAAAAAACAAACGCAAATATTATGTCCTGATTACCTTGTACCTTGTAGTTTTATTAATTGCAATATATATATATATATATATATATATATATATTGTATACTTCCATATACTATATATATATATATATATATATATATATGTGTATATATAATGTCCAAAAATTCGATGCACACCAGGAGCCTTTTTCTAGTTAATAACAAATTATTTATTGATTTACATTAAAAAGTTGTTACAGGCCAACGTTTTGGTCTCCACCTAAAACCTTTATCAAGACCATAAAATCCCTTAACAACCATAGTATAAATAGATAAAACACACCCAATCGTGAGACTGTTCTCCAATCACGTGACAAACAAAGAAAACCCTGCACCAAACACAGAAGTGCATATTGAATTATTCGCTTAAAACAAACTGCTTAAATTACTGAGATCAGGCAACAGCACATACTTGTTAAACCATTTATAGACTAGCAAAAAAGCCACTACTCAAAGAGGAAAAGGATATATATATAGTATCCAATTTAGAAACATTGTATCAACGCTGTTGCAAAAAGCAAAGGAGGGAGCAGTGCTCATTTAACCCTGTCGGTGCCATTGTATTCAGTTTTTTTATCCAAAACAACTCCCTTTGTAGTAGTATTTTTGATCTGTCGCCGCCTCTCCTAGGTGGTGGTACATGATCGATGGCAATATATTTGAATGTGGGTAGCCTATGATTAAACTCAAGAAATTGTTTTGCCACTGGTTTAATTGACGTCCCATCTCTGAACGCAACACTTATCGCAGATCGGTGTGCATCCATACGTAATCTCAAAGTTAGATCCGTTTTTCCTACGTAGGCTGACCCACAGGGACATGTGATCAAATCGATTACATGGGTGGTGGTAATATGATGGCGAATAGAAAACCACTTACCAGTCTGTGGATGTGCAAAGGACACACCGGGAGACATAAACCTGCAAGACGTGCAGTTAGAGCACCGGAAACAGCCCAGTTTCAGTCCTGGAAGCCAAGACTTGTTTTGGCTAGCGTAGCATGAGACAGGGTCAGATTTTACTAACATACAGATGAAGCCACTTTGGATTGTACATTTGACACAGAAAAACTTAACTCATCTATCCCATTTATCCCACTTAGCACATAATATTGTGTCACAGCATCCCATCCAATTAAAGAGTTCACCATTGAAAACAATGGTGCTTTGGTATGCTAATGAAAAGGTTAAATGCATTAAATAAGTTAAGATAACTTTACATAACACAGTTTCTTCAATTAGCCCTGAGTCACGACGCATTTAACTCACCAATCCCAGTGGCTGCATCTGTATCACGTAAATTGTTGCCCCTTCTGTAACATATCAGTGGTGGATCAGGGACAATTTTACCCAGCTCACCATCAGCACAAACTAAGTTCCAATGTTTCTTAATGACCTTACTCATGGCATTAGTCCCTGCATTGTATCTAGTACTAAATACCAATCCTGGCTGTGATTCTCTAGGTCTGGGTGAGGCCCTACACCGCTCCCGTGCTGTTTTCAAGGCTTGACTCAAAATACTAACAGGGTACCGTCTGGCCCTAAATCTCTGCCACATCTCACTGATCTGTTGCTCACATCTAAAATCGGTAGAATTATTTCTAAGTACCCTGCAAAACTGGGAAATGGGTAGTGATTTTTTCATTGGTGCAGGGTGGCAACTAGGGATGGCGCGAACTGTTCGCCGGCGAACTAGTTCGCGCGAACATCGGGTGTTCGCGCTCGCCAAAAGTTCGCGAACTTCGCACAAGGTTCGCCATTTTGGGTTCGCCAAATTTTGAGCTTTTTTTTTGCCCTCTCACCCCAGACCAGCAGATACATGGCAGCCAATAAGGAAGCTCTCCCTCCTGGACCACCCCCACACCCCCTGGACCACTGACTCCCCTTCCAATGGAAGCTCCCTTGGTGCTCGCTCCTCCCTTCACATTCCCTGCAGCCAGATCCAGCTGTTGATCAGATTGGCCAGCCCAGCACTGATACTGCCCTACAGTTCCCTGATTTCAGCACAGGGAAAAAGAAAAAGGAAGGAGCTGCTATACAAACACTGCAGCCTGCAGTCTGCTCACCACCCTCCCACCCACATGGTCAGTGGCTCTGCTTTTCTATTTTAGTTGTGCCTGGATGATGTGCTGGCTACTGGTCCACTTTCCAGTTCTAGGGGTATTTATACCTGAACTGGCCACTTTAACATCTTTGTGTGAATTCTGGGGGCATTTATACATGAACTGCCCACTTTGCCATCTTTGTGTGAACTCTGGGGTATTTAGACATGAACTGGCCAAGTAGTAGTGTGATTTCTGCCCTTTACAGCACAAAACGCAGTGCTGTGTCAACAATGGATTTTTCAGATACATTTTTGCCCTTGATCCCCCTCTGGCATGCCACTGTCCAGGTCGTTGCACCCTTTAAACAACTTTAAAATCATTTTTCTGGCCAGAAATGTCTTTTTTAGCTTTTAAAGTTCGCCTTCCCATTGAAGTCTATGGGGTTCGCGAACCGTTCGCGAACCGTTCGCAATTTTCCCGAAGTTCGCGAACCTGTTCGCGAACTTTTTTTCCGACGTTCGCGCCATCCCTAGTGGCAACTCCCGTAATGCAAAAGAGAATTTTTATCCGTAGGTTTACGATATAGAGCATATTCAAGGTGACTCTCACGCAAAAATAGATCCACATCCAAGATTTGTATTTTCTGTGGATCTATCACATGAGTGAATCTTACAGGGCTCTCAATAGAATTTAACTCTTTAATCATACTATCGAACTCAGAATGTGTCCCATTCCATATAATAATCATATCATCGATAAACCTACGGAAAAATAATAATTTGTCACCAAATTTTGGTACAATGTATTTCTGTTCGTATTGATGGCTATATAAATTAGCGTAGGAAGGTGCCATCGCCGCCCCCATCGCCGTACCGGATACCTGCAGGTAAAAGTGCTGTTCAAAATGAAAATAATTTAAGGACAATGTCAAGTCCAGTAAGTCCATAACCAGTTGAATCGGTGGGCCATCATAAAGGTCATATTCAGCCAAAGAACATCGTACCGCTTCCATTCCTTCAACATGTGGGATAATGGTATAGAGACTCACCACATCCATACTTATCAACAAACAATTGCCATTAGTTGGTATTGAGACTTGTTTGATACAATCAAGTAAATGTCGTGTGTCCTTTAAAAAAGTTGGAATATTCCGGACCACGGGTTGCAAAATTGTATCTATATGTATACTAATCGGATGCAATAGAGAGTCCCATCCTGAAACAATTGGATGGCCGGGTGGTCGAGTCAGACTCTTATGGACTTTGGGTAGAGTATATAGGACCGGACATTTAGGGAAATCCTGCTTCAAAAAATCCCATCCGATTGGTATATATATAGATACAATTTTGTAACCTGTGGTCCGAATATTCCAACTTTTTTAAAGGACACACGACATTTACTTGATTGTATCTTTTTGAAGTGCTGAAAAACCTTTGGACAATATATATATATATATATATATATAACTAATTTAAAATACCATCAACGTCTTTTTTTATGATTGATTTTTTACATTACTATAACGCTCTAATGTATGTCTCTTGTACGATGCTGCATAACTTAGGCCAGCAACAGTTATTATGTATTATAAGTTGTTGTAAAGTAACAAATGAGCTCTGCACATAAATATGTATATTATATATATTATATTTATATATGTCCTAAATAATTGATATGAGTGAATGCCGAGGATTTCATGTTTTTGTTTGTGCAGTATATATATATAGTATATATATATATATATATATATATATAATCACAATAAATATATATATATATATATATATATACATTATACATATACTGTACATTTATATTATGTAGTGTCAACTAAATTTGGTATCATTACTTTTATCTTTTCAGTACTTTCACAGTATGTACTGTAGCCTTTTGTATTTTACTGTAATTATACTTTAGTGCAATCATGATAATCCACTTCATACAGTATCTCTATTTGCTGATACATATATATTTTAAAATATTTCCATAGCATTCCCCACAGAAAACTATATATATAGTGCTGAAAAAAAAAAATACATGCAGTACACGTCCCTGTTTATCAATTCTTCATACTTGGTTTTCAGGACCTCAGAAGTCTTTTCTTGCAAGTGCACTTCTTTGCATAAAAGTTTTATGATTTTACTCATTTATGCAGTGAGAGTTTGCCTACAGTTCTGTTAGTTGGGCTACTTTAAGCAGCTCAATGTGAAGAGTTGACATTGCGTTAATGGCACTCTGTTTGATGCACAAGAGCTTAGTATGTACGACTGGCAGAGGTCAGATCATCAGTGAAACTTGTACTAGGTCATCCCTGGAGATCGATAAGGAAGCTTAAGCAGCACAGAGCATTTCGTTTTACATAATAAGGACACAGAATATTCACAAACACAAAGTGAGGGGCAGATCTTTTAATAAAAAACAGGAGTTGCATACAAGAGCCTCCACACAACGAAAGTAAGCAAGTGCACCAAATACAATTTCCCACTCCCAAATTACACAAGGTAAAATGGGAATGTTTCTTATAGTAATGCTCCCAATCAAACTAGATAAAAGGCCTAAGTGGACCTAAAACATTGAAGATCGTACTTTGTCTGTTATCCAGAAACATCTGAATTATGTAAAGGCTATCTCCCATAGACTCCAGTTTATCCAAATTTTAAAAAAGTATTTTAGTTTTCTCTGTAATAATAAAACAGTACCTTGTACTTAATCCAAACTAAGATTCATTAATCATTATTGGAAGCAAAACCAGCCTATTGGGTTTATTTAATGTTTTTCCAGTAACTAAGGGGCAGATTTACCAAGGGTCGAATTTGAAATTCAACCATCAAATTTTTTTGGGGGTGTTTGATCGAAAATGGACCGTTTCCAATCCAATAGGTCTGCTTTCGATCAAATTCGATCAAATTCGAATCGAACGATTTTACAAAAATATTGATTTTCCATGATTTTTTCAGGAAAGCTTCCAGGAGGTCCCCCATAGGCTACAATGGCAATTCGGCAGCTTTAAGGTGGCGAATAGTCAAATTTGAAGAATTTTAATGACAGTACTTGAAAATTTAAATTTTAAAATTTTTTAAATTCAAATTGAATTTTGGGCTATTCGATAGTTGAAGTAGCCCAAAATTACTTGAAATTTGAATTTTTTAAATTTGAATTTTATTCGAATTTACACTTCGACCCTTAGTACATCTGCCCCTTAAGGCATGAAGATAAAAATTACAGAAAGATCAGTTATCCAGAAAACCCAGGTCCCAGCATTTACAGGTCCTATAGCTGTAAAAGCCTTTTAATTATATGAATTTAAAGGAGTACTGACTAATCTTTTGTTTATCTATTGAATTGGTTGATGGTGACCCTTAACCCAATATACAAATACCAGTGGATAGCTTACTAATAGCTATTTGAAACACAAAACATTTCACAGCAATAAAGACAATCAAATGTGAGTCTACTTACATGCTTATGCTTGTTTTTTCTATACTGTTAATGGAAAATAATTATCTCTTAACATTTAAGTAACAAAAACATGGGGAAAAGGGGATAAAGCTTAAAAACTGACAATAATTAACCCAAAAAAGAGACAGAGTTGTAGGACCACTTACATATGATGGAATGTGCATAAACTGAATGTGTTTTGTTCCAGATTTAGTCCGTATGAATGGTATGATGCTCACCCATGCAATCCAGGAACTGATGTGGTAGAAAACAATTTCACTCTGCTCAACAGCTTTTGGTTTGCCGCTGGAGCATTAATGCAGCAAGGTATGGGTCCCTTATTTTCATTATGTTTTTGTCTCACATGGTTCCTGAAATGAACATTTTGCTGCTTTTTGACAGCTCCAAGATAAAAGCTTAGCAGCTCTTGTCAAGGGGGAAAACACCAGCACATTAAATAATGTTGTCACCTTCCTTTACTGTCACAAAGTGACACAGATGAACTATGTTACAATTTGCTGTCACAAAGCAACAATGGTTTTTGGAAGTGGAGTTATGTCTCCTGCAGTTACAGAAACACACGTCAAAATGTGAGCATTATAGTGAGAATTAAAGAAGAGTTGCTGAGTTATTAAGATCTGGTGCAGCTACAATGGCCAACCTCATGAGAAAACCCTAAAGTTTTAGATTGCTGCACTCTGATTAGATACTCTGCATGCTCAGAAATGGGAAGAAAATAAAATCATCAAAATTTCATACAATACAAAGAAGGCATTATTTGTGGTGTAATATTGGAAATCCTTAAATTATACACAGAACGTTTGCAGATTCATGCTTTATCCATGAGATTTCAGTGTTTGCCCAAAGGATCATCCAAAACACTACTTCAGTCTTTACCACTAAGACATTTAAGGTCCGCTCCTGACCTCTGGCCATGGATTTGGTCCTCCACATATGCATGTTTAAAGAGACTTTGTCACTATGTTTGAGTCTATCAAGAATTATATTATTCAAGGCTAGTGATGGGCGAATCTGGGGCATTTCGCTTAGCCAAAATGGAGAAAAATTCACGAAACGCCGCCAGAGCCTCGTTTTGGACACATGCGTCTGTTTTTGGATGCCGGCGCACATTTGCCAGAGAAAATGTGCTGGCATCCAAAAAATTGATTTTTGCCAGCAAATTTTGCGTCAGTTTCACAAATTTATACGCCAGCGGGGAATCACGGGAATTCGATGAGAATACTAAAGTATGGGCACTCCTGATGTAAATCATCCACTTTTACCTTCTGCAAAATCTCCCCTATTTCTACTGCAGTTCTGGTTGAAGCAGGCATCTTGGATTTCAATGACTCCTCCTACCTATATCTTCACAGCCAATTGCAGCTCTGAAATCTCGCACATGCTCAGTTGAAATTTCTTGGTTGCCTAATAAACCTTCTAAGCTATTTTCAAATCTGCCAAACTTCTGTGTTAGCTGCTGTTCAGTAGTGCTGCCACCTTCTGGAAGCTAGTGTGTGCCCTTCATTTGCATAATGACATCACCAGCAGGGGATAAGATAGGGAAATCTTCTAGTAGAGGAGTTAACTAAAGCTAGGCATTCTGGGTAGAATACTCAGGGCAGTGCTACAATCTGATCATGCTCATGAACTCATTTACATGTTATAGTCTTAGTATGGATTCCCTCTTTGAAAGAAACCATTTTACATAGTATGAGATTTTTTTAAAAAAACTTGTAGTTTGATTAAATGTGTTTATATTGTACTGGTCAGATTGTTAATGTGTTTGATTTTGGATGTGATTGGTGTCCTTTAAGTTTTCTCTTGCTAAATAAAATAGCAATTGGGCAGGTGTTTCACATGATGATTTCATTGCAAAACAACAAAAAGCATTTAAAAAGTTTTGGCAGGAATATTAACAAATCTACAAGTTTTTGAATGGCAAGAAACACGGGTTTGTGTTGATTTAGAAACCAGCAGATTTAAGTTGAGAAAGAATAGGATAAAAGCCTTACATTAAGCTCTCCTGAGATAGTCAGTGGGAGTTATTATTTGAGAGGGACAGTGAAAATGTTAAGCAATTAAGCTAGAAAAATATTCGACAATGACATTTTGATGGCTACCGGAAGATGTTAAATGACAGAATGATTCCAAGAAGAGTTACAGTCAAGGTCAGTTAATGTTAACTAAAAGGTCAAGATCTGAGCGTAATGGGGAGTTTGGCTTCATGTAAAATAAACAATGAATGGTAGAAATAGAATTTGTGAAATATATGAATATAGTTACAAAGTAAATTTGGTTAAAAAGGTATCTTGAGTAACAACAAGAACAGCAGTTCCATGCATTTAATGGATTTTGTCAATTTTATTGATCCACAGACTGGCTTGTGATGGAGTTCATCATTCCTGGCAAAGTGAGGTTTAACTACCTACATTTTAAACTCCGTCAGAAGCCAGTCTGTGGTTCAATATAACTGTCTAACTCCCATAAGTAATATAAGGCACTAAGTTGACCCAGGAGCAGCAACCAATAAGATTTTTGCTTTTAAACAGGTGACCACAATATGCTACCTGCTGATTGGTTGCTATAGGTTACTGCACCTGGGCAAATGTAGTGCCTTTTCTAATACAACCCCATAAAAGCCAAGGGTTAAACTACATGGCAGATTCTGATGTAATTTCAGAGGATTCAACTCTGGGCAACAAAACGGCCATGTCAAGTCAGAAGTGGCGGAAATAAGGTAAGTAATAGAAAATTGTATGGTGTTGCAGCATTGATCCGATGTGACACAACTGTCAGATGCAGCATTTGCATTCGACAGTCATGTTGCTTTGTATTAAAGCTGCGACGCCAGCTTTCTATTACTTACCTTATTTCAATCGCATACATCAACGCATCTGTTTTGTCACCCAGCGTCGGATCCACCGAAATTGCACCAGAATCTGCTGTCTAGTTCTACCCTTAAATGCATGTGTGCCATTCAAGATAATAATGCATGGTGATTTCTAGTCAGACATCCAGGGAGCAAGATCACCATAAATAAATATATATAAAAGTCACTGATTTATAATGTGTTTCCAAGGTGAAAGCTGCAGTAGGAGACACTATCCATTTGAAACTGTCTCCAGTATGCATCAGAGGGAAAAAATGTTTCCTTTCCTACTTCACTAGGACAGCTGGTCTAGACTTTAGTTTGACTTTAGTAATCTAAAAAAAAGCTATTTTTGCACCTTACTGTAGCTCTAAATATTTTGACTGGTTTGTAATTAATTATCCTTATTTCATTAATGCTTCTTTTAGGGTCTGAGTTAATGCCAAAAGCTCTGTCCACAAGAATCATTGGTGGTATCTGGTGGTTTTTTACTCTAATCATTATATCATCCTACACGGCCAACCTTGCTGCTTTTCTTACTGTGGAGAGAATGGAATCTGCCATTGATTCAGCAGATGACTTGGCAAAACAAACAAAGATCGAGTATGGAGCTGTCACAGATGGAGCCACCATGAATTTTTTTAAGGTAATAGCTTGTTTATTAAACTGATTGAAAATTACATGTCTTTGCTTGGCACTTTTCCCCTTTTGTTGAATATCATACTAATCTAATTTGTATAAGAATAATTAAGTATGGAAATAGGTTACTCTTTTATGTCTCCTGTGCAGTTCTCGACTAAGTTGCATTTAAAGAATTTAATTATGGAATGTTACTTTTGCCTTGGGGGCTGCCTTAACACTATAAACAAGTTAGCGTTCACATATTAGATATTGTTCAATACATTTTTATAATACAAACATTAGAAACCTTAGATATTTTTTCTCACAACTTTCTTAAACAGAAACAATCAGATCAGCAGCCCTCTTGTAACAAATTGCATTTGCAGTAACACTTTAAGTAAGTACATGTATCCCTTAATATCTTGGAATTAAAAAATTGAATGAATGTAAATTGTAAAGGTGCTTAGCGTAGCACTCTCATCAATTTTACATTTAACTTATTTTAAAGGTTTACTTATACTTTAGATGCATTAAAGTACAAGGAAAGTTAAACTACAGAAGTAGGCTAAAAGTGTTGCCCCAGGCAACCAAAGCCCTTTAGCATTAAAGATTAGTGATGGGCAAATCTCCCGAGTTTCTCCGAAAAATTCACGAATTGGCAAAAAATTCGCGAAACGAGTCGTTTTCGGCGCATTTTGCGTAATTTTCGTCGAATCACACGCGACTCTTTTTTTCCGCGTTTTGCGAATTTCGTGATAATTCGACGCGAATTCGCCCCTGGCGATTAAATTCACCCCTGGAGATTAAATTCGCCCATCACTATTAAAGATCTATGTCTCCAAAGATGCCCCAGTAGCTCCCCATCTTCTTTTCTGCTGATTCACTGCACATGCTCTGTGCTGATGTCAGTTACTGAGTTTAGGGACAGACTCAGAATATATAGTACACATAGAAAATAAATGTCACAGTATTAGGCTAATATAGTATAATAATATATAATATGGATAATTACTACATGGTAGCACAGAAACCAGTGTAACTAGCATCCAAATCTAATAATCAGCCCTGTAGCATCAGCTTATATTACAGAACAACCTCATTTTCTGCTTGATAATTTGCTCAAAGCCCACTGAGCATGTGAGTGTAACAGACGCTTTCCAAGATGGTGACCCCCTGTGACAAGTTTGAAGTCCTGGATCATTGCTGCTATTTAGAAGCTGAAACTTTAGGCTGGTGCTAAACATTCAGTATATAAAACATGGCATTTTTAATCTATTTATTTTGGGGGTTTAGTTCTCCTTATAGAATAGAATCTGCTATCACAACATCACCATGAAGAGCATTCACAAATGTCCTCACTGTGAAGAACTACATACACTGCTTCAAATTAAAGTTATTTTCCTCTAGTCTGAAGGGGTGGCCTCTGGTGAGTTGTCTATAATGGCCTCTGATATACTGGTAACGAGTAATCACCTCACAAGTGTCTCCCCCACCCCCAAACTTTACAGTCTACCCTAGTAGATTAAAGAGGCTGTTCACCTTCCAAACAGTAAATAATCATGTCTTTGGTGTTTCAGTCTGGTCTTTCAGTAATCTAGGCGCAAATTCTGACACGTTTCAATTTTTAACATTAGTTGATATATTTTCACCATCTGTGGAATATTAGCAACTATTATATCAATTATAACTGCTGCCTTTAATTAAACACCCCAGAAATGTATCAATTTACAGATGAAGCCACTTTGGTTTGTGTGTTTGACACAGAGTAACTAAATCCAGATTTTCCCACTTATCCCATTTAACACAGAAAATTGCGTCACAGCATCTCATCTAATTAAAGAGTTCATCATTGTGAACAATGGTACTTTGGTATGCTAATGAAAAGGTTAAATGGATTAAATTAGTTAAAATGACTTTAGATAGCTCAGTTCTTCAGTTAATCCTGAGTCATGACGCATTTAACACACAAATCCAGGTGGCTTCATCTGTATATATCATTTAGAACAGTCTACAGAGTGGGCAATCTCCCTCCCAAAGCTGCTTTAGAAAGGCATAAGAAGGTGAAATATGAAACTTTACACTTCAATATTAGAAAAATGGTCACAAATAGAAAACAGAAAGTAATTGAAAAATTTTTTTTAGTTCTGGTGAACTGTCTGAAAACAACTGAACTGAAAAAGTTTACCTTTACATTTTTAATTGCACGCCTCTGCACTCTCTTGACTCAGGTCAAGATGTGATGGGAGTATTTATTCGCCAGACGCAAATAAATTCGTGAAACACCAGCGAAAATTTGTTGGCATCAAACTCCCTTGAGTTAATGTCCTTTATATGCAAAACAGAACTTTATTTGCATTAGTAGCCACAGAATGACACTACCCAGAACTTGTATACAAAAATCCTTCTTAATTAAGGAATCCCCCAACTCCAATTTCTAATTATTATTAAATTGTAAATGTTCCATTTCCCACAACACCTTTTAATCTATCCTTCAGCCAGATCTCTATCCAAGTACAAATACTAAATTCCAGGTCAATATTCCTTAATTTAACCAACAACCTTCTATGTGATACTGTAGCAAAATCTAAGTAGATTACATTCACTGCATCCCAGAGCCAAGGTTCCTGTTCTCCACCTCATAAAAGGAAATTTAAATTAGTTTGGCAAGATCTGTTATGCATAAAACCATGCTGGCTCAAACTCATATTATTTTGATTTGAAATGTAGACAAGTGTCTTATCCCTTTCCAAAAGCTTTCCTAGTACTGATGTCAGATTGGGTGGGATCTAGTTATAGTATATCATAAAGAAAAACATAAACACTATTCATGCATAATTCTTGGCTGTTGCTCCACTTAGACTGGTCACTCATTTTTTACCTAAACTCACATGATGGAGTCAGCATTTATTGGGGTCAGTGGATAGAGCCCTTAAGAATCCAATTAAACCTAGCTACCAAGTTCATTGGAATACTGATCATAAACCATGTAGCATGCTGCAATGGGAAATGACTATATATATGACTTATCTTTGATTTACTTACATTTCATATACAAATTTCTCTAAATAGAACGTATGGAACTCTAGAAAAAATCTGTACCAGCATGTTGAGAGTTTTAAGAAACAAAGGCTCATTCTTTTAAAGAATATAGATGTATTTCCAGAAAAAGATGTGTTTTAATACACTGAAAATTCTTTCAAAGAAGATGAACATATTTTTTATCTTTATATTTTCCTGTAACATAAAAAAAATCATATTTCAATTACTAGAGAAGGGCGACTAGCCGTCGGTGCATTGCTAGACAGTTCTAGCAAAGTAATATTGTAAATGGAGTCAAACTGTTTTTACAACTGCTTACTAATAACAGCCCTTAGGTTTTCTCTATGATATATGGTCGGGCCAGTAAATCACACTGCATCCAGGCAATTGATCTTTTCATTTTAGATTTCATTAAATAAATGTGACAACGCATAAATAAATGTTACCTTACTGTAAATAACACTTTTATTCTTATGCCTACTGTTGATAATCATATTCAAAATGCCCCTGTATAAAATCCATATTTTGTAGACCCCAAACATGTTTATCATAAGAGTGAAATTCTTAATTGTTTTTTGTGCAGTATAATGAAATGACTGCATAATGAAACACAAGTCAAACAAAGGAAGGGCCATCAAAATTTCAGACAAGAACTTAGAAAGAAAGCATCTAGAAATCCGTAAGATCCCTTTGCCCTTTGCCCTGTGCAACTTGTTCATAGTATAGTGTATTTTTTATTCTAATTTGTTAAGAAAAATTGTTTTGGAAATAAAATTTGTCAAAAAAAGGGAATTTGTAAATAGGCAATAAGTTATTAGTTCCTCGGTAGGAACTATAGATGGTTACACAAGGAGGAATCATAAGGGGAAATAGTTGGCAAGGATTTCAAATAACCGTAAATTACTACATGTAGTCATAAGCAGCACTGATACGATAGCTTGACAGACAATGACTATAGTTTTACTTTTTAGAAAATGGAAAAATAGTGCAGATTTGCTTTATATGTCCTGTGCATAGGGAAAGTAGGTAAAAGCTTTCAAATGATTTTAACCAGATATCAAAGTGTGACAAATTGGTGTTCTACCTTATAAAATATCCCCCTACTGGGAACAAGAAAGCATTATTTTACTTGCTCCTGGAAACATAAATGTGAAGGCTGATATCAGTAGTTATGATATGCACTTAATATATCCTTTTAACATAAAACTTTAGTCATGTGACTGTGGCAATGCTACTCTTCCTATTGTTAGCACAGGATTGCTCACCACTCGTTCCAACACAGTAATCCATATATGCGCAAACAAGTAGTGTTGCCATTAATAATCTACTCCCATGATGTTTTCTATTGTCAAGATTAAATCACAAAGCCCAAAGTCACTTTGTAGGATTTACTATGCCATATTTATTTTCAGAAAATCACACCAAAGTTAAATCAAACATAAGCCATGTCATGATACAAAGATGTAGGTAATGGTGTTTAATGACACAAAAATAATGAAAGCAGCTTGACTGAAGGTGCCCAGCGGCATTACAAAGTCTATATCTAATAAAGATGGCACATCTCATAAACTTCTTGATCTAGTCAAGAAAACATTGATGTGCAAATAATTAAAGTAATAGCTATAAGCTTTCCTATGACATGTAATAGAAGCTATCATAGCCCTTATGAATCTCATGTTTGGTTATCAACACCTCGCAAAATTTCTCACTTGCTAAAGGCAAGGTAAAAGAGGATTAGTCTTGGAGATAAATTGGAAATTTCAATCAAGTAAATTGTCAACTTAAATTTATTGACAATTTAAAATTGTTTTCATAATTAAGAATGGGAAATGTCCACGTATCTGCAGCATTAAAATTTTTCCAACCCGCAAAGGATACCATATGTGATACTTAGCTAATTATTATGTAGGCATACATTAGTGATTTTCATATTACTCAACTGCTTCATGCCATGATGTATGCACTTTCTCTGATAGGAAGAATTAGTATATATATGCATTTACATACATATATTTATACATGCACAATATTATGCTTTTATAATTTATTTAAAGAAACAGCATTATAAATGATTGGCCTTCATAGGCATCAAAGAAAGACATGTTATACAGACACTTCCATTTGGTTATGCCAGGCCCCTGCAGTTATCTGTTAGAGAGAATAAAGAATCAGCATGTATTTGCTACAGAGCTGCCAGTTACTAGTACATTTCATTTTATTTGAGACAACAATATGTTGTTATAACAATAAGTGATTGGAATAAGTTAAAGGTTGGTATTTGGGAAATAATATTATCTTTTATTTATATTGTTCTCCGCATTTCCTGCCCCAGTGGAGATTGCAATTTAAAGTTCCCAATCAGCACGCACATTAAGCTTAGTTTGTAAAAGGAGCCAATTAACGTGGTTGTTCATATTTTGGATTGTGGTGGAAAATCAGAATAACTGGAGGAAGCCCACACATACACAGTGAGAAATGTAGTAATCAGAATCCAGGTCCCCAAGCACTGCAAACTAACATTGTTATGAGCCACCAATTGTCCTTTGTGTTTCCCTTTTTAATAGATATACTTTTTGCTAAAGGTTTGTAAATGCATAGTTATTTTATTAGTCAATGTATTTCTTTATAAATGAGATAGAGCAATGTAATTCTTTGTACTGGATTCAGTTGATTTTTAGCAACCTCTAGTGATGAGAAATGTAGTGCAAGAACAGATCCAGTCTATAAACCTATTGACCTCATGCCCTGAGAGACTCTTTCCAGAAAAAAAAAGAAATTAAAATGCACAGCAATGAATAAACCAAAGAGCCAATGCATCACGGCAAGGAGCAGAGTTGGCACCACTACAGCTTTTGCTGCATTAAAATATCTTTTAGGTTTAATTAAAAGGAGCATGCAGCAGAAGCATTAACTCATTTCACCGGCCATGTCTCTCACTGCCTCACTTCTGTTTTCTACAGAATCAAGATAAAATAATACCCCACAGCAGGATATCCCTTTTGCTTACACAAATGAATGCACATCTAGATTGTGCCCTTCACTAAGAGGAAGGGTAAGATCAAGGCGTAATTGGAGCTTTTTATAGCAGTGCTTTATATACTGTAATGCAAAAATGTCTATTTCGGAATAGATTTAGCCCATAGAATGAGCTATGCTTATTAGAATGCTTTATTGACAGCTGTCTGTAGAGAAGCAGATTTATTAATGACCTTCATTCTTAACTTCAGTTTAGGGAAGTCATTGATTGAAGAGAATGTTGGGAGATGGAGTTTTGCAGGTCATTGTAAGCATTAAGTTATCTTTCCCTTATTCCCCTGACATTAATGGGATTAAGTTTCAGTATTTACCCTTTTTCACAGTCTATTTTATATTCTTCACATTACATGTTGTAAATCCCAGTTAAGTAATGGGTCAATAATAAGACAGTTTGCATTATTCCCATGTTAAAACTCTCATTTTAGTGAAATATGTATTTCACAGCATGTCAAATATTGTTTCTGTATATTTTTATTACTGTTAGAAATATTAGGGATCTTCATTTTACATGTAGGCCATGTCATGGGGAAAAGAGAAACTAGCAAAAGCTAGTATTGGGAAGGAATAAAGAAATGTATAGCATTCGGCAGTACACCTGATATTTATGCAGCCCAAATTTGCCTCCAATCCAGGAATTTAAAAATAAACACCTGCTTAGAGGCCACAGAGAGCAATACCCAAGGGGTTGGTGAGCAACATGTTGCTGGTGAGTCACTGGTTGGGGATCACTGCCCTGGTGTCTTGTGGTTCTTTAGGTTATAGAAGTAGGGATAAGCACATTTATTTCAGCTCATACACATTCACGACAAAATTCACATTTTCGCAATTTTCACAAATCTGTGCTAGAATTTTTGGCAAGCATTTTGTTTTTGTTTAGTTGCAAGAAGAAATATCCATTGACTTCAATACATTTGGGGCAAGCAAAAACACCCATTAACATCAATGCAAAAAAACAAGATAAAATGCCCATTAACTCATTTATTAATTTTGCATAATGTATGTTGTGCTATAAAACACAAGAAAAACACTTTAGTGCATTTGTCTGAAGAACTTGGCTCCAGTGCATTTGGTGAAAATTCACCATTTCATAAGAAAACAGTTTTGCTCATCACTAGTAGTAAGGGTTTCAAATTACAGCATTTAAAAATGTTGTTTTTGAAAATATAAAGGCTTTAAGAAAAAATGATCCTCAGGATAGGTTACAATGAAGTCAGAAAGAATGAGTTGGGTTTTTTTTTTCAACTCACTCGCCTTTCTTAGTATTGATAGCATATTTTTTCTTTTCACTCAAGTTTTTTTTCACACATTGAGATTTTTAGGTTTTAGTATATTGCCAGATACAAACGTTTTATTCAATAAGATGGTGATATTAAAAACTCCATTAAAGTGGACCCGTCACCCCAAAAAAATATTCAAAATCCTATTTTATCACATTAGTCAAGCAAAATTAACATTAATTAACTATATAAATTATTTTAATCTTGTTTTCTTCAGTCTTGGAATTCATAATTATAGCAAGCAAGCAGGAGCCATTTTGTGGACACTGTTATTAAGGCAAGCCTTGCATCATCTCAGAAATCTTGTTTGTGCACCAGAATGGGGGACCTAACGTCTAACCCCATGTCCTGGCTACACAATTAAATGGTTAAGAGAACTGGGGGAATGTGTGGGGAGCAGTGGCATCTAGGAAGTGCTGAATGGAAAGTGAAAGTAATTATTTGCCCAACCTCTATGGGGTAGATTCATCAAAGTGTGAAGTTAAGAGTGAAGTTCCGCCACTAGAGTGAAATTCCACCACTCTCCATTCATTTCTATGGGATTTTTAAAGGCGTATTCATCAAAGGGTGAACTTTCACTTCACCCATTGATGAATATGCCTTGCAAAATCCCATAGAAATGAATTGAGAGCTGCGGAATTCCCCTCTAGTGGCGGAACTTCACTCTTTGATGAATCTACCCCTTTGCCTAAGGCATAGAGGAGTGGCAGACAATATTTGAGATTTTTAAATGAGCTTAAAACAGCTATGAATGGTTTAATAAAAATATGAAATTGGATTTCATGTTTAAATTGAAAATTACTTTTAATTATACAGATTTTTGTGTCTGGGTGACAGGTCCACTTTAAAAATGTGGGAATAAAGTTTAATATTTTCCAGTATTTCGGTGAGGATTCCCACTATTTATTTCTAAGTGGGGAATAAACTTTGGCTCATTCGTCTCTCTCAATCCCTCAGAAGTCAAAATAATATTCATGAACACAGTCAAAGATTTGTGCACTATGATGGGATCCTGTGAGCATACTTAACTTTCATGTAATTGCATGTAATAGTCAATCTGAAAACCCCTTGAGGCTTTAACTCAATGCTAAAGCGTATTTGTGTTTTGGAACCTGAAGATTGCATCTGTCATGTTGCAAAGAAATTTAGACAGTTTATATAAATATTTTCATACTTATAGTATAGTTAGTTAGAGTTAAAAAAAAAACCCCATCTGTCCAAGTTCAACCCCTCTGTGTATCTCCAGGATCATATTTAGAAAAAAAAATCACTTGCCAACTATGCTGATTTGAATGGTGTTGGGCCAAACCATATGCAAAACAGCTCAGTTAAACACAAAATATTTTTTTAGATGTTGCAATTTTAGGGGCCAAAATTCAAAAAGTCAAATTAGGGTAAAATATCCACACATATATATCCAGACATATACATTGACATACATACACAAATCTAATTATACCTGAATAGCTTGCCTGTCTGAGAAGACAACCAAGCCCACAATAAGGGAAGCTGGCATCACAACATGACCTGGTGGGAAAGTTCACAACCTCATAGTGAAGAACCATTTACTTTGCCTTAGGAGAAAATTCTGTTTCTAAAGTTTCTGGTCATTTGTTTTTTTTCTGTGTGAAAAATAAGACCTATCTGCCTATAATGTACTTGAAAAGAGTAATCATGTCTCCTCGCAAGTGTCTTTTCAGACAACCGTGAGTCTTTTCTTACAGTTTAATTTTTCTATAGTTGCCTGTCTCTGCACTCTCTCCAGCTCATTTTATTCTTTTTAATAACTGAGGCCCAAAACTGTACTGCATATTCAAAATGAGACCTTACCAGGGACCTGTATAAAGAGGCAAAATTAAGTTTTTATCCATTGAGCCATGGCCTTTTTTAATACAATAGAGGTGATCTGTTCGCTTTAGTGGACACTGTCTGACATTGTTTTGATTTGCAAAGTATTTTATTCGCAACCCCAAATCTTTCTCAGTTAATGAAGCCCAACACAGTTCAATAGTTACTTGTCAATATATAATGATATATCTGCAGGTTTACCAAGGTATATACATTTGAAGGTTTGGGTTAAGCAGCATGCCATAGTCTTAAAGTTGTGCATACTTCATCTTTTAATAAGGCTATTATGAGTGGAAATCTAACAAGAGCTAACCATATTCCTGCTGTTTTGTAATCCAACCAACTACCATTTGTCTTTATGTTTACTGTCCAGGTTTCTTTACAGCATTTAGGGCCTGCCACAAATTAAACTTTTATCCCATTTTTTTGATTGTTTGGCATTGTTCAGTGTAATGATAAAAACTGGGTAAATAGGTTGGTTAAATAGGGGTGTAATCCAAACTACTGTATCATTTGTCTTTATGTACAGTATACTGTCAAGGGTTTTTTACAGCATTAAATTAAACATTAAACTGTTATCCCATATTTTGTTTTGTTACATAGTTACATAGTTAAATTGGGTTGAAAAAAGACAAAGTCCATCAAGTTCAACCCCTCCAAATTAAAAACCCAGCATACACACACACACATCATCACTCTTTTAAACACAAACCATATATGCCCATAGCTATACTAACTGTAGAGTTTAGTATAAAATAACCTTTGATATTATGTCTGTCCAAAAAACCATCCAAGCCCCTCTTAAAAACATCAACAGAATGAGCCATCACAACATCACCCGGCAGTGCATTCCACAACCTCACTGTCCTGACTGTGAAGAACCACCTACGTTGCTTCAAATGAAAGTCCTTTTCTTCTAGTCTGAAGGGGTGGCCTCTGGTGCGGTGATCCTCTTTATGGGTAAAAAGGTCCCCTGATATTTGTCTATAATGTCCTCTAAAGTGTAATCATGTCCCCTCACAGAGAAAACAACCCCAACCTGGACAGTCTCCCCTCATAATTTAAGTCTTCCATCCCTCTAACCAGTTTAGTTGCATGTCTCTGCACTCTCTCCAGCTCATTTACATCCCTCCTAAGGACTGGAGTTCAAAACTGCACTGCATACCCCAGATGAGGTCTTACTAGGGATCTATAAAGAGGTATAATTATGTTTTCATCCCTTGAGTTTATGTCCTTTTTTATGCAGGACAGAACCCTATTTGCTTTAGTAGCTACAGAATGACACTGCCCAGAATTAGACAACGTGTTCTCTATAAAAACCCCAAGATCCTGTTTTTGTTTTGTTGATTGCAATCTGTACAGCATGGACACAAACTGTTATTATTACTGGCACTCTAGTGTTTTTCTCAGAATCCCAGCATAATAGTGTAGGAAGTTTTGATTGTGTTTTGCTTCTACCAATGTTCTACATCCCCTTGGTGCAGATATGATGTGAAGTCAGAAATGCTTTCATCATATGAATCATTAGTTTAGCAAGATATTTGTGTATGGGGGCAAAACACAATGTCGCAACTACTGAGGAAACAGACCCTTTGGCCCTGGGGGTGGTAGCAGGGGGGCCTGACCATGCGGTCTGCTTCCTCTATAGCAGGGGACTTGACTGGGAAGATGGAGAGTGGGTGGTTGGGACTCTAAGGCTAAAAGTGTACGTCGGGCTCCTATGGGGGCCTGTGTAATTACACACCCTCAGCAAAATTAAATAATTATATCACAAATACAACAGTATTATATATAAGTGCCACTTACTATAATGGTTGTAGCTAAAATCGAAACCTCTTCATAGTTCTTAATTGTTACTGAGTCCTCCCTTGGCAAGGATTTGCGTGTGAGGAGCTTCTGTACATACTACACAAGTAAACTGCTTTACCACATGGTGGGATCTATTGTGAGATCATTGACTTTTTAACAGAAAATGAGCTGGTTCAACTCCCAAGCATCAGCATTACAGCTGCCTGTGCTTTTCTCCAGATATAGCACACATGCTTTTCCACATGTGGCTGTTCTTGTTAATAATGCAAAACCTTCAGCCCTTCCAGGTTTCCTAATGGCCAGATGGCATTTCCAGCCTAAGGCACATTTATAGACGTGTAATGATGATACTGGCATACACAAATACTAGCAACCACTCCACAAAACCAACACAGTGCAACTCTTACACTCTTTTCCTTCTTCAGTAGAAAGAAGCATCTTGCTAAAACTGGCTCACAATTAATATTAGTTGCTTGATTATGTGTCATTACATTGTGTAAGATAGTCATTGTAATAAATACATCATACATTGTAGGAATAAATACTGTGTATACTGTGGAGGATTTTTTATATGATTAGCCAGTATTTAAGCTCTCTTCAGCTTTAATTACTTATACTTAATCTATAGAACTAGAAAAGTTGAAAGTAGACAAACTAGATATTTAATTATCCCAGGCAAAGCAATCCTTCTTATTTCATTCTGAAGGATATCAGTTCCTATGGGTCAATCAAATCAATAGGTCGATAAAATCTTTCATATCTATCATCACAAATCTATTCATATCTATTCATGATTTGGGATGAGCAAATTACATATATGGATGAAAAAAGTTGGAGAGACAAAACGTCCATTTTGTGCAAAATAACAATGCCAAAAAGGACTATTGACTGCAATGTATTTTGTGCTGAGAAAGGTTGCTTTTAATGTATTTTGTATGGAAAAAAGTTGCCACAAAAAAGCCCATTGACTATGTATTTTTACAGGAAAAGTTGCCGCAAAACATTCCCATTGCCAATAATGTGTTTGAAAATTTCCTAATGTTTTAACTTTTTTGGTCAAGTGAAACATCACTACTCATGATGTCATGGTATCATATACGGTTCGTATATGGTTTGTAGGTGCCCCAATGAGGAATTGTTATCATATTAATAGGGATTCACATTTTATAGTCAGGCCACAAGTTTTTGTCTAACCCTAGAAGCATAAAAGCATCATTAACAAATCAAGTAAAGTACTGGATAAACAAATAACATGTATGTTATACAATTTTGTATGTAAAAAGATTTTAACTCACAAATACATTATTTCACTAGCTTATCGTGAGAAATGACGTGAGAAAGAAAAATCTGAAAACTATCTATTTAAAAGACAAATTCACAAATGTGGAGATAGAGGTTTGTGAATTTGGCAGGAAATCAAACATTTTTATTTCAATACCACTGTTTTAGGAATCCCCCCCCCCCTAAACGTTATGCTGGAATACGCTCATTAAGATTATGATCAATACTTTCCATATTAAGACACAAACCTATTGTTTCCTATTCTATAATGGACTTGGGGAGGTAGAAGTAGGCCTGAAGGTGTTATGAAATCAGATCCTGCCATTTACTTGAGGTATTTTTTTATGGAAAACTGTAAAATTTCTTTTCTCTGTGATAATAAAACAGTACCTTGTATTTGATCCCAACTAAACTATCACTAATCCTTATTGAGGGAAAAAGGATCCTATTGTGTTTAATGTTTAAATGATTTTTTAGTAGACAAAATATGGAGATGCAAATTACGGAAATAACCCTTACCTGTACAACCCTAGGACCCAAGCTTTCTGGATAAAAGGCCCAATACCCGTATATGAATTTATAAGGATATCATAAAAATTTACAACATGTTCGTACTTACCCAGTTAAAGGGGATCTCCAATCAAAAGCTGTTTTTATTTAATTTTTTAATATAGAAAATAAATGTGATTATAATCAGCTTCTCAGTATACGGAAATAACCATTACCTGTACAAACCTAGGACCAAAGCTTTCTGGATTAAAGGCCCAATACACGTACATGAATTTATAAGGATATCATAAAAATTTACAGCTGTTCGTACTTACCCAGTTAAAGGGGATCTCCAATCAAAAGCTGTTTTTATTAAATTTTTTAATATAGAAAATAAATGTGATTATAATCAACTTCTCAATATCCATGTAATTAAAAACATGAATGGCTTAATGATGCTTGTAAACGTAATTGAAAGCAGTGTTTGTTTATCCCTTTTTCGTTCTTTGGTTCTAACTCTTGAAACAATGTAGTGTGTCAATTCTCCTCCATTTTCACTAGTCATAACCAGGATTACAAAGAATATAAAATAATCCAGATAGATGCTGTTTTAATAGCCGTAACATTCATAAATTACTAAAAAAGGTTAATTAATGTATTACATGTTTTTCCACTATACAAAACAAAGAGATCACCTTAAAAAATACCAAAACATTATTCATATATTGTTTGCTTTGCAAAGTTTTTTTTTTTATATATCTATGTATCAGTTTAATGATCATGCATGTTTTTTTACAAAATCATCTTTTGGATCTTTAAATAACAAGTAAGAGGGGTCACCTGATACTACAAAATAATAAACAAAAATGTAATGGATAAAAATCTTTGAGAAGATAATGAGGGAAATGAGGGAAAATTCAGACAGATTTGCAATTGCCTCTCGTTTCCCTTGAAATGCTTTTCTGTGCAATGCCCTTGTGGTTAAGTAAAAAAGTCTTCTAATGTCCTAGGATAATCTGCTGGCTTTATCAATTTGACAGTAAGAAACAAAACACCCTTATCTAATAAACTGTATGACTCCAAATACAGAGCATGACCCCCTCTCTTGTTTGTTTACTTTGCAGAAATCTCACATCTCGACCTTTGAGAAGATGTGGGCGTTCATGAGCAGCAGGCCATCGGCGCTTGTTAAAAGTAACGAGGAAGGCATCCAGCGAGTCCTTTCAGCCGACTATGCACTGCTAATGGAATCAACAGCTATTGAATATATAACTCAAAGGAACTGCAACCTTACTCAAATTGGAGGGCTCATAGATTCCAAAGGCTATGGAATTGGAACACCCATGGGTAAGATGTTTTCATCACACTGTGAGCAATGCTAGTGTATACAAATTATCTTCATCTTTTACACAGGATTTTACATCTTGTGTACAAGCTTATAAATGTCTCCTTTTACTATAATTCCCATACTATCACAGGATAAGCATTCAGTAATTAGATTGAGTAGCAAGCTCTGCACTGTTTCTCATTGTCTGTTGGTGATTTATTGGGCAATGTGGTCATAATTGCATTTTTTTCACCTCAATCTGATACAGAGTTCATCCCAATCTGCACATTGCTTCTTCTTCCATCTGTATAGTATGCCATTAGTCAGCACAGCATAGAAGGTTAAAATAGAAAGTCATGACTTGTATTTTATAACACAGAGTACAAGGAAGTCACATTCTGTTTATGGTGATTTCCATATGTGGCAGAAGATTAATTCATGGCAAAATTCTGGTTCTTACAAGTCAACGTGTTGATTTCAGTTTCGCAAGAATACATGTCTCTTGCTTATCTCATGAATGCTCCATTTTTTTATGGGGCAATCTAAAGATTATGATACATATTTCTCACAGAAATGTATGTGGTTCCCAGTATAAATAGGGCTTATATCACTAAAGTAGACTGCCTAAAATAAATATTAAAGGGTTTGTAACGCCTCCATAAGTCAGTCCCACATGAGTTCTCTAACTAACCCTAATTAGTCTCTAAGGGTCAGGGCACATGGGCAGATTCAGGGAGATTAGTCACAAATCTCCTCTTCTTTGGGCGACAATCTCCCTCCGAACTGCCTTTCTCTGCCTTCCCTCTGGCTTGAATGTAAAATTGCTAGTGGTATAGAACTTGTGGCACTTCGTTTTCCGAAGTTGCCCGAAGTTTCCCCACAAGGAAACTTCGGACTATTTCAGAAAACAAAGAGCCAGGTGACTAAATCTCCTCAAATCTGCCTGTGTGCCACTACCCTAAGACTGATTTTGCTGGACTGCAGAGCCCAGCATGTTTAAACCAGTAACAAAATGGTGTATGTACACTGTAGTAACTTGTAACTTGGCCAAATCCAGGTAACGTATGATGAGGAAGCAATGTTTACATCCCCTTTTAACAAAACAAATATTCTCATTAATTAAAACCATAGGCAGAATACAATATACTATTTATTTAGTTTTGCATAAGATTGATATTGCATAAGATTGATATACTGAAATTATTAGTACAAAGTGTATTTGATGTGTGTACATACAGTATATACTGTAATATTTATATATATATATATATATATATATATATATATATATATAT
>CM044433.1:82642005-82727132 GCA_024363595.1 Xenopus borealis
ATATATATATATATATATATATACACAAGAGCCATGAATGAATATCCTGTATATTATATCCTTATAAATGGTGATTAAGGATGACATTGGTCATTACTGCCACATGACTCACTGAAACCTGTGTATTCTAATAAATAAAGTACCTCCTTGCAAAATATGAGGATATTAGAAGTCACTTAGGGGTTCCATAACCTGTATAAAAACATGCTTTTATATGGCCATGGAACTCTTTGGTAACTAATATCCTTCATATTTACAATTTATTCACTATACACACACACACACATCAGGGAGACAAAGACTTGCTCTGTTGTTTCCCTGTCTCTACTGTTTCCTTTGCAAGGCTCAATGCTTACAAAATTATTTCCTCTGTCACCAGCGGGTGGTGCTCTGTAATTTATATATTTTTTCCTTACAACATAACAAATTCATTTCTGTTAGGTCTGTTACATTTTTTTTTTAAACAAAGTATTTAATTGGCTTAAAGGAATAAGTGAATTAGTTTATAGATTTCCTTTTTTAACTCTGTACGTGTCTCTTCTAGTAGTGAATAATTACATTTTGTGTAGAGATTGATTTACAATATAGTACAGCACAATGCATGTTTCCCTTTGGCTTTTATTTTTTTATTTTTATTGGTTAAGTAGTACTTATAGTTAAAATAAAAATCCATAAAAACAAATGAAATCAACTAATAAGGACTCGTTGGCAGAGAGAGCATGTGTGGTGGTTAGGAGAGTCAGCTTCTCACACTATTGTGATATTCCCATGCCCAGCGTAAATGAAGAGGGATCATTTACATCTAGTATAGTAGTGAGAAAACTGCAATCTCAAGAGCAGTTGTAATTTATTTTCCCACAATGCAGCATTTTTCCCCAGAATTCCAGAACAGGCGCAAGGGGGCATTGCATCTGATACAATTGAGGTCAATGCATCAAAATGAACACAATTGCACTCATTTGTAGGGTTGGCATAATGTCTGGTGTTTGGCATAGTGACATGTGTGTCCGATTCTTCAGACACAAGTGCTGCACCTATTGATAGAGGGTGTTGCAGAAACCCGGGAGCAGGCCCGGACTGGCAATCTGTAGGTTAGGGCAAATGCCAGATGGGCTGCTATAAGTTGCAATAGAAAGTCACAATTTAGTGGGCTGGTGGAGGCTGTTTGGGCCTCTAAATGGGATGATTGGGCCTCTGTGTACCTGAAATGTCAGGGCCTATTTTGATTCTCAGTCCAGCACTGCCCGGGAGCTACTGCTTGGTCCAGAGGTAGCTTCTGGCTTCCAATGTGTCAATAGGCACAACTGTTCTTGATTCTTAACTGGAGGCATGATTGACTGAGCAGTGCCAAATAGTGATGGGTGAATTTATTCGCCAGGGGCGAATTTGCAGCGAATTCCCGCGATTCGTGAAACGCCAGCGAAAATTTGCGAAAAAATTTGCCAAAAAATTTGTGAAACGAGTCTCGGCACATTTTCGGCGTCGAAAACATGCTGCGACTCGTTTCGCTAATTTTTTCGCCAATTCGCGAATTTCGCTGGAAATTGGCAAACTTTTCTGCGAAACGGGGTAGATTCGCCCATCACTAGTGCCAAACACAACTATGCTCACAGGGGCGTAACTACAGAGGAAGCAGACCCTGTGGATGCAAGGGGGCCCAGAAGGTATTGGAGGCCCCATGAGGCCCTAATTCATGTACAACAAAAAGGAAAAAAGATTACTGGCACTCAGTACTCCTGCATGTTCTTGGAGTGTGCCGATCCCTCTTACTGTGCACCGGACCAAACTTTTGATTGAGAGGCCAGGGTGTGCTGGTGGGTTACCAAGTAGCCCTAATTAATGTGCAATTTCAGTATATATTGGTAAAACAGAAAACCTCTGGATATTTAGGGGGGCCTAAAATTAATTTTCTGAAGGCCCAATAAAATTTAGTTACCCCATTGCCGAGTACCTTTAATAAATGGTGTTTAACACACAACAGACAGCAGGGAAATTCGCAACTGTGCTTGCAGGCACAAACTAGCCCTTTCGATTCTGCTCTAATTGGTCTATGTTGCATCCTTCTCTTATGACTCGTATAACATATTACATATTATCATTTATGCACCTAATATCTCTACCACTATAATTTAGCCCTTTTTTTCTGTATTAATCTGCTGAAAAGCAGACGTATTCTGGGGGGCATGGGAACAGGAAGGGTCCGACCAATGGGTCTGCCTTCATTATAGTTCTAAAGAATCCCTCCCCAGCTGATCGCCTACCTTGAAGCAGGGACTCCAGGTAGGGAGGCATCTGAATGGACTGGCAGGGGATTGGAGATGGCCAGCAGAGCACAGGGAGTAGGTTGATGGGGTGGGAAGTAAACAATAGTCTTTTGAGGAACCCAGAGGTTGGCAGTTCTTCACCCACCTACTTCCCACCATAGCAACCTACTGCCTTCCCACTGCTGACCCAATCCCATCCCCACCAATCTGATGGTTCCCTTTATCATCCATCCATGGACTTATGCCACTGCCAGCTGCAGGCCTAGATTTGAGTTAAGGACACAAAGGCCCAAACCTAGGGCAGCAAGTTTATAGGGGTGGCATGCAGCCACAACCTAAGGAGCACTGCAGATGCATACTCCTGTACACATAATCCCCAGTGCTCCACCATATATGCGGGTGCAGTCCCTAGCCTGAAATCCAGGCCTGGCCAGCTGTACTAATATTTCAAATTGACTTTAAAAACATCTAATTTCCAAAATAATATTTAGATGTTCTGATATGTCTGTTTCAAATCATTCAAAGAAGGTTCTAGTAGGGTATGAGGACATTGCAATGAATTCTTTAAATAACAATTTAACTTCATAGTCCAAAGCCTTTTTTGGTTGGTTGGGGGAGACTTTTTAATTTGCCTTTTCTTGCATTAGGTTCGCCATATCGAGACAGAATCAGTATTGCTATCCTCCAACTCCAGGAAGCTGATGAGATTCACAGAATGAAAGAAAGATGGTGGCGAGCTGGTGGCTGCCCAGAAGAGAAAAATAAAGAGGCCAGTGCTCTTGGAATTCAAAACATGGGGGGAATTTTTATTGTGCTAGCAGGTGGACTTATCCTCTCGGTAGTGGTGGCCATGGCAGAGTTTGTATACAAACTTAGAAAAACAGCTGAGCGAGAACAGGTAAATGGTTGGTCTATGTTAAATACAGTCATGCTTCTCACTTTTCAGGCAGACTGATAATAATAATAATAACTGATAACTACCTTCCTTGTAGCCTTCCTTCCTTATCACATATTTATATGGCAAAATATTGACTCCTATTTTGTTACAATGCCAATGAATGCAATAGCATGGCTAAAATTTGACCTGTAATGTAGTGAATAATGTGAGGATTCAGAAAGACTTTGGCTAGATCACATAGGTATAGTGGATGATTTTCCTGAAACCAATTTAGGAATGAGTATGTAATTAATAAAAACAGAAGGAATTGTAACACATGCAGTAGTATTACATACAGCATTTCACAGTCAAAACTTACAAATAAGGCAGACCTGTACTTTTTTACATAGCTCTATCAATTTGGAGAATTTGTACTTAAACTATTTCTTCATCTCTAATAGGCATCAGTGCTACAAAATAAGTTGGAACTATAGAAATACATGTTATTAATAATAATAATAATAGGCATTTCTCAATAATTCCTATCCTAAAATATCAATGTAACTGTAAAATTGTGCCACTTGAATTTGTATGCTATGTTACAATATAGAGTAGTATCACTGAGCATTCTTGTATTATGTTAGGGTGGAATAAGCTTTAATGTTTATCTCTGTCTTTCCCTAGAGGTCTTTCTGCAGCACTATGGCTGATGAGATCCGATTGTCCCTTACTTGCCAGCAACGAGTCAAACACAAACCACAGCCACCCATCATGGTAAAGAGCGATGCGGTTATAAATATGCACACTTTCAACGATAGGAGATTGCCAGGAAAGGACAACATGACCTGCAACACTGGACTGACACCTGTGTTCCCATAAAATCACAATTATTCCAGAGACCAGCTCCAGAACACATCCTCAGACTAATGCCCTCTCCAGCAATGTTGACTCTTATAGAGACATTGGGCACCGGGCCAACGAACACTCTCCAGCCAGAAGTGTCCTGTTTACAAATAAAGAGGCAAATGATTGCCAAGTTGTTTCATCCTCAGCGGATATTGAGAAGTCACAGACTCGTGACTTTTTATGAGCATGGCAATAAAAATAAAAAAGATCTCCTTTCTTTCTCTTTCTTTCTGTGCTGGTGTAGAACCATTGACTTAAATGGGATGACCAAGTTCTATCTTGTGGTGCACTGCACCTTTTGAACACACACTTGGTTGGCCACTCTAATCTGTGGGAACTCGTACCTCAGTGCTGTGCCTATAAGGAGTTTGTAAAAGGTGCAGCCTTTAAAATATGTCTGAATCAGACAGCTACTGGGCCTTTTAATAAGGCTGTGTCATGAAGAGTAAGACTTCTGAACTAATGCAGATCTAGAAGCAAACAATAAGCTGAAGAAGGGGAAAAAATCAGTAACCAGGTTTATTGAACTGTTTTCCCTATCACAAATCAACAAGACTTTCAGCACGAACCTACAACTTGCAAGGAAATCAGATCACACAGCAATGCCCTTACATACATTATTTTGTTATGTTTCTTTATTAAAGTTAAATGTGTCCTTCTTTATCGGCTTGATTTTATATGATACCCAGTGCTAACTTTGGCTGATCCACCAATCCTGGCAGGTAACCAAAGAAATATGATTGCTTAGTAAAATTTGATTGATTCAGTGGTATATTAGTTTTAATACAGTAAATGACCCTGTTATTACTGGGAACTTAATTGTTACTGCTAACTAACATTCATAAACCCAAAGTATTAATGATAATTCCATTCATTATTTTACAGTTAGTGATTGCCTTTGGTGTGAGAGTAGAGTATGAGAAGACACCTTAATCCCCCAAACTTATTAGGATGTTGGAAAGCATCAGTACAACTACATGTACCTTTTGGGGCAGCCATTCCTTGTATAATACTGTACAAAGCTGCATTTGTTTTTAATTGAAACATAGCCATTCTTTACCACCAAGGTGAGAAAAAAGGCATATGACCAATAATATGCAATTTGCCTCTGCCCATATATCCACATTTGTCTCATGTGAGAGCAAGAAATGGAAGAGCACAAAAATAATTTGATGTTTGAGTGTCTTCTTGAGGTCTCCTAATATGGTATCCTGCACATATGAAACAGATAACGGTGTACAACATTATTATTTAATAAAAACATAATTTTGTGCAATATTTTTAATCAAACAATCACAATTAATAAAAAAAATTAAGAAGTGATCAAATACATTTGCATGAAAACACAAATACTTTTAAGTGTAATGTCATGTCATATAGCTACAAAAAACCCCATTGAAGTATTGGAGTTACTATTATACTTCAAGGGAAAGTAATAAAAATGGTGATGCTAACAGCAGGCCTGTTAATGCTAGATATGTGGGGTTATGTAATAGTGGGCACTATGTTTGCCAAGGTGCAGTAACCTTTAGCAACACATTTGTAGGTAGAGTTTACTGGTGACCAGTTTATAGATAAGTTTAGCGGCTGCTGTGGGTTACTGCACCTTGGCAAATGTAGTGCCTTTTATTACATAAATATTTGACCTTAGTGAGTAAAAACCTAAGCTTGAGCAAAGCTATTTTTATGATAAAAAATGACAAGTGTAGCTTTATCTACTAGGTCTTCCATTTCCCTACATTTTTTTTCTCTTGTATTATCAAGGCTAATTGTAATTTTGAAGCTGAACAAAACAAGCAACTTTATAGAATGAAATTGTACCGTATAGCAGCTTATTCCATCAGTAGAACTGTAATTTGCAAAACTCGCACACAAAAGCTGGCACTTTGGAACATTAAATTGCCAAAAATATTATTTATACATAGATCCCAGTAAAATGTAACTGGTTACAACCTGACGGCTAGTGCATCACTTTAGGTGTCATTTACTACTTCCAGGGCAGGGAGAATTTGCGCAATGAACAATGTTTTTTGCACTTTGGGCCCTGCTCTACAATTAGAAGAATCGCCACAGGTTCCTGCACTCCATTTCAGAGCACAAAGACCTGAGGTCTCTCTTTGACTAAAGTGCTGTAAAGTTAAGGCAGGAGGGCATCTCCCCTCAGCCCCCTAAATTGTGCTATATATATATATATATATATATATATATATATATATATATGTATATGTTTTTTAAGATATAGAGTGAGAGTCAGATCCAAGCATCCCAGCAGCACATGTATTATTTTAAATAATAAGAATCCTGCTTTTGCACCTCTTATTTCTCTTACCCCCATATGTAATAAGAGGCACAAAGACTTTAGCAGATGTGTTTTCTAACATTTGCTTTTGGGTCAAATGTTAACCAGTTCTCATATGCTCTGAGTATAAGCTGCATAATGTGAACACTAAGATTTAAGGTTATGCAACTAATATGGCATTTTCATTATTCGTTATATCGTTAAACATCACAAAAGAAAAGGTCACACTTCAGCAAAAGCCATCAATTGCAAAATTAAATTTTTTTATACAATCTCAATTTTTTATAACATCACATCAGCAGTATATAATGTATATACTGATGTTAGTATTTGCCTTTTATGTTATAGGCATATACTGTATGCATTTTAGGAAAACCAGTGATCTGTAGAAGTAATCTACTTACACACAGGCCATGTGCTACCGATGAGTTAGATAATGTACAAAGATTGGTCAGTGCAGTTCCACAATGGCTCATGATCTCACATGCTGACAAGGGTCATTTGTTGACATTTGGCTGATCAATGCTGGTGACATAGTTTCATAGTCTGAATGGACAATTTAAACATTTGTAGAGCCATGTTAGTGGCTCCACATCCAGACATATCCACACTTGAATATCCACACTTGAATAATGTACTAAAAACAGATCAGTGGTTGACATTGCTAGATATTGATATACAAATAAATTGCAGAAACTACATAAGAAGGTAAATACCTTAAATATTTAAAGTTATTCCTGAATATTCTTTTTTTCCACCTCCCCTTTATCCGTGCAAATTGTTATCATCGGGACCAGAGCAATGGGGATCGGCAATCAGGAAATTAAAAAAATGATTGTATCTCCTGCGCATCCCCAGTGCTTCTGAACCAATAGGGGTGTGGTTGGGCAGCATGCTGCCCCCTAAAATCCTGCTGCCGTAAGCCCAGGTCTTGGTGGACTTTCCACAAATCCGGTCCTGTACATGATTCCTAAGATACAGTAAAGTGGAAACTGTAATGTTCAACCTCTGACCTGCAAGGAGACATATTTCCCACCTCCGCTTAGGCTAGCAGAGCTGTTCATTCCCTCCCTCATCTTGTCTCATGTTGAAGTGATAGATTCTGGGACATGAAGTCCCTCTGCATTCTGTGGTGGGTGGTGCAGAGTTTCTTTGAAAACCAGAGAAGTCCATGAGTTTTTATTTAAAAGGACAGATAATAGGGACACTTCAATTACAGCTTGTTCTTTATGTAAAGTTGTTTATTAAAATGGAAAAAAAAAAAAGAGTTGGCAACTGGTTATTCATTTGAAACAATAATGCTACTCTTGGCTATGCTCTCTGTTTGCAGCATTGTAATTCATTTAATTTGACTCTGCATTTGATTCCAAAGGCAGAACACCTTGCTCACCTCTGTTGAAGATACTTGGCTACTATGGAAACATTTCCAACAAATTTGCCCTAAAACTGTGCACCGTAAAAATGTATTATTGAGATGTGTCAGAAATAGTTTGCAACTAACTATGATTGTGTTTTATACATTTTTGTTGTTGTTGTTGTTGCCTTCAAAAATGCATCTACAGAAACCATAGATTCTTTTTTTAGTGGGGAGGTTGCAGCTATCTGTAACAAATGCTTCAATTTATCCTGTTTTGATTGTATTATTAGTATTTGTCCTAGTGGATTATTTATTTTTCCAGTGATTACTGCTAGAAAAATACAGAGATTTACAAATGCATTTATATTTTAATCATCACATTTATTTGCTGGATCAAAACACAAGCAGCAAGAAACACGTTCTATAGCCAGTCTTCCTTCCCTTTTTTCTGCTATCTGCTACACCCAAACAGCAGCATAAATATTCTCTATTTCCCACTGCCCAAACCAGGCTCTGACCCATAAAATGATGTGGAATCGTTGTCTTCTTCTCCTTCCAGATTTCTGTGTTTGTATTTAGTATCTGTAAATTCTGCAATTCTTTCATTGTCTTCATACTTTTAATGGCACGGAGCCTTTAAACTAAATTGTTATTATTAATGTTTACATTGGTATAAATCAATGATTATTTGCTTATTGTTTGAGTTTTTTTATCATGCAGCCATGGTCACCTTCAAGATAACTTCTTTCATTAAATATTTTAAGTCTATGTAAAATGCTAGGATTGTTATCTATCCTTACAAAAAACAGAGAAGCCATTGATATGTTGTATGTTGTAATGAGAATGTATAGAACATGACTAGTATCTTTCTATGTAACTGACAAGAAAAGCTATTATTTTAAAAAGAGACTCAGTTTCCCCAAAATGCCTTCCATGTTCTGTGAAGGACAATAACAGAAGCCAGCAAGGAATTGTGGGAAATAAAGTCTTGGATCGAGGAGAGCCGCTTTCTGATACGTTTTTTTCTATAGTATGGCAGGGAATAGAAAAGTAATTGAAAGATGACTGACATAATTGAACACTGTCTATTGGAAGGTTACTTAGAATTACTGTACATTGTATATGCAAAAAAAGTTGTTTTTTTAATAAGGTTAGACATATCTTTATTGTGGATGCTGCTGGCAAACCTTACTATAAGTAATATTATTTGGCATTGGATATCCTATATTCATAAGCATTTCTGTTAATTCCTAGGCATTTTTTTCTTCATCTTACCTGTTACAGTTACACAATTTATTGGTACTCATCATTTGAGGATAGCAGTAATGCCCCACACAAATGATTAAAAAGATAATCATTTCTTCTAACCTTGATGTAGACCTGGAGCTGAGAATTTTAGCAAATGCTTAGGTTTATGTTGCACAAGCTTTTTGGGGGCTGTCTTTTTGATTAATATTGATTTAGAACAAAAAATGACTCTGCCCCTTAAAATTAAACTGCCATATTGTAATAGATCACTAGGAGGGTCACATGCCTTTCACTAAACAGATGATTGTGACATGTTCTTCTGCCCAGTTCCACCAAGCTTTGGACAATGTACAGGATTGAATGCAAATCCTTTCTTAAAGTGGAGTCAATTTAAATCATATAACTTTTTCTGCATTTATTAAATTGAATCTTTAGTAAACACACAGTATACTGTTTCATTTTCCTGGCCCAATACAGTTCACTCATGTATGAACAAGTTGTTATAACCATATCAAATTCATTCCCAAAACTGAAATAAAACCCACACAGGTTGTAGAGGCTTTCATGGAGCATCCAGCTTAATGCAGGGCAACACACCCTTTTAACTTTTTAAGTAACTGGTGTTTCAGTGATCCAGCATGCTACAATGTGTTGACACACATATTTACATACACACAAAACAGCAAATGAAAAAAAAAACATGATTCTATGTCTATAGCTGGACATGCAGAACCTCCTTTTAATGCAAGAGTATAGTTAACTCTTCCTAAAAGTGACCAATTGCCTATAACACACAATAAGAAAGTTCCTTTAAGGCTTTTATCTAATAGCAAGTGCAGTAACAGCCAGTAGCTCTGTATTCTAAATGGCCATGCAACATGGGAAATAATGCGTTCCTAGATGAATTCCAGGATTTATAACCGCTAACGAAAACTCTCCAATTACTTAACTACATATATTAGGCTATATTTTGCTCCACTCGATTCTTAAGATTCAGACTATTCATCACAAAGCAAAACACCTGGATCCTGGATATAATTAAACATTTAAAATTTCTATAAATATAGTTTTTGTAAAATTTTGTAAATTTTTTTGTTTCATAGTAACTGTGTTACTTCTTGCAGATCATACTAGAAAAATGTATATAATAAATAAATATATATATATATATATAAATACATAAATACATATATATATAATAATGAATTTGATATTATTTTACTTTTTAACACTGTGATATATTTAAGTGCACAGTTTGCTGTAAGGGGTTATATGGTTTTAAAGTTTTAAATAAAACAAGTTTCTATAACATGCCTTTGTGTCTTGTTTTGTTTCTTTCTGGGCCACCTTCTAGTTCCACAATTATGTGCCTCTGGATAAGTATAAGGGAATTGCTTCATAACTTAAGAACACATTTTTTCATTATATATTAATATTGGATAATGTATCACTAGTGCAAAGTTTCAAAATATGCTGGGCCGGACCAAGCAGAAAAGACAGATTTTGAGAGGATATCTTCATGCTGCCCTAGATATTCCTGGCAATTTAGTCAGATGATTAATATGACCATACTTTTAACAGGCACTCCTAACAAATATTCCTATTCCATATACTTTGCAAGAATAAGTGCACTGTGGATTAAGGTTTAATTATTATGGTCACATCACAGACTTAAACAACAGAATTGCCTCCTTATCAATTGGTTTTAAAGGCTGATTGATCTTCCCTTACCAAAAGTAGGACTTTCCAAAAGAAATACTTTCATAATAACAATAGTTTGACAAACTTGACCATTTTAAGACCCCCCTTTACTCTTAGGTCTTCACCCTCCAGTAGCCCAGACTAAGCTCCACCATGTAAAGATTATCAGTGGGTAGAAAGTTTCATGGAGGGAATGGTGTCTTTATAGGGGATCTATCGTGAAAATGAAATATAAGCTACAATACTTTTCACTGAAATTAGAAATGTTTTAAATATAATCAATTAAAATTTCTGAACTGTTTATGAAATAATCATAAACATAACATTTTTCTTCAACTCTCAGCATCTGTTTATCTTCATTCTTTTTTCATGCAGGAGGTGGAGTCAGATTATGATTGACAGTTAGGTCTAATATATCCTTTCGGTTGGGGTTGCACCTTTGCCTATGAATGTATTTGGGTTTACTCTTTCAAAATAACTGGCTCTGATAGAAATCCTGTTTCTCTGCATGCGGGGTGTATGCGAGAGTCAGTTATTTGAGTGGGTTTTAATACAACTACATGGAAAGGGAGCCCTCCCCAAACGATGAATTAGACCTACTTGTCAAGCAAAATATGAACCTGACTTCTGCATGAAGAGATCACGAAAAGTGGCAGGTTGCTCAGAGTGATATAATGAAGAGTAACTTGATTATTTTAGAATAATGGTACACATTGTTTAAATGGCTATATTTAGCAAGTGTTGCCAGACATGCACATTACTGCTTAAAGAGAACGCAGCCCAAAAGTTTAAAAACACCTTCTCCCCCACCCTACATAGACCTCCTCCCTCCTCCCCTCCAGCCTAGCTGATGCCCCAGCAAATGCCCCTAACTTTTTACTTACCCCTCCGTATGTCTTCTTCCAGAGATTCAGCAATTTCCATCAATTTTGGCACAAACCAGGAAATTGCTCCAACTACATGTACGCCAACACACGGCTTCATTCACGAATACAGAGAAGATGGCTGCCATGCACTCTGATCCCTGAATCTGCACGGAGAGGTGAGTAAAAAGTTAGGTGCATTTGCAGGGGTAGCAGCTAGGCTGGGTGGAGGAGGGAGAGGGGTCTTTGTAGGCTAGGGTTTTTTCAACTTTTGGGTTGAGTTCTCCTTTAAAGCCATTGTCTGTAATAGTTCCTACCTGCTGCTTATCTCTACACTGTGCTTTGCACCAACATTCAGTGCCATCTTTACACTTCCAATTTATTTTTTGTAAATGGTTGTGTTTGAAAATTGCTTCTTTTGCAAAGTTCTGCCAGTTTGGTTGGACTTGGCAAAAGGTGAACATCCCTTTTCACCAATGGCAAAGGATGTGACATATTATGTTAATGGTATTGCTGAAATATGGATGATTTGTATGACAGGAGGATTTATTATCGATTAAAAAGTAGTTATGTTGCCCAGTATATCACAGTGTCCTGTGTCTGACCTATTCTTAGAAGGATGATGACTGTTGTAGTTTAAAAAAGGTTGGAGGGCCCCTGGCTTCTGCACAAAGGTTAAAGAGAATGATTTTAATGTATCATATGTTGCATGATGATGCAGATGTTAAATATTATTCAGCGAGATTGTCTGACCATGATAATGTGTTTTTCTTCCACCTAATGAAAACATAACACTGCAATTATGGAAGACAGCAAGAAAACTGATGAGGTTTTCACAATGTGCCAAAGTCAGCATTTTCTTTTTCTTTCCCTTCCATATTTATTTTATGCATCTAAGTGAAAATGGGAGTCATTAGCATTGTGTTTTATGACTGGAGATGGCTTGTTTTCACAGCACGGCAGGTGTGAAAAGCTGCCATGTATTCGCTGCCTAAAAGGACTCCATATTAACCATTTTATTTCCTGTCAGTTGTTAAGATTTAAAATTGTTAATCTCATCCAAATAATTCTTAATTTCTATTTTATTATCATTATTCTTTAGTGCAACTTTCCTTACTTAAAATATGTATGTATATATATTTTAATTTAATATATATATATATTTATTTCAGCAACACCAGTATTTTTTATGCTTAGAATAAATGTATTATAAAGTGCATGCGCAGCTGACGTGATGTTTCGGTCCCGTCAGGGACCTTTCTCAAAGCAACCATGTTCACAATCTGATTACATACATATACCTTGTGTGAACCAATCAGTGAAGAGTGATCAATTTTAAAGTGACAAGAGCTATAAATAATTACATATTTTCATATTATTTAGTAAACGCTCTAATGCTCTAAAATAAACATGCTCATCTATACCCATAAACATGTTAATGTGTAAGATGTTACCAATTATTAATTAATTAGAAACTATCATAATTTATCAATGCTCTATTACTGCTAATCACTGTTAGTTATTGATTGAAATAGGATAATTTGTAAGGAGTACTAGGAGAATGTTTTCGACCTAGCTCCTTTTAATAGAATTTATTATTATATTTAGTGAGATGTGTGGGGAAAACAGTAGAAGTATAGCCTGTAAGATTGTTTTTAAGTAATTTTAGCTGTTTTAGTGACAATAAAGCATTGATTTTTTTATATATGTAATTAGAATACATGACACAAATATAACACATGGAGCAATGATAAATTATAATAGTTTCTAATTAATAATTGGTAACATGTATATGGGTATTGATGAGCACATGTTTATTTTAGCGCATTGGAGCGTTTACTATATAATATGAATATGTAATTATTTATAGCACTTGTCACTTTAAAATTTAATCACTCATTGCTGATGTCACTTTTCACTGATTGGTGCACACAAGGTATATGTATGTAATCAGATTGTGAACATGGTTGCCTTGAGAAAGGTCCTGGTGGGACTGAAACGTCACGTCGGCTGCACATGCACTTTATAATACATTTATTCTAAGCATGAGAAACACTGGTGTTGCTGGTCTTCTTTGAAAAAAAAAAAAAAATATATATATATATATATATATATATATATATATATATATCTCAAACCAGGAATTCAGGTGCACACCAGGATTTGAGAAAATAAAAAGTTTTTTAATTTATTAGTTACATTAAAAATCGATCAATGTTTCGGTCTGTTTCTAAGACCTTTATCAAGAAAGGTCTTAGAAACAGACCGAAACATTGATCGATTTTTAATGTAACTAATAAATTAAAAAACTTTTTATTTTCTCAAATCCTGGTGTGCACCTGAATTCCTGGTTTGATGGATGAAGCAGCTGTGTTTGGTAGCACCCAGGTGAAGACTCATTAATCACCTACAAGGAGTGCGATAGGACTGTGGTTCGTATATACTGTATATATACATATATATATATATAATAAGATAACTAGGGGTTAATTTGGGGTTAGGGGCTTGGGGGTATGTGGCCCCTCCCATTTTACCCTTAAACCCATACACCAGTTTTCAATATGAAATGTCACAAATGGGGGGACACAGTCAGGCCCGGACTGGCAATCTGTGAGTTCTGGCAAATGCCCGATGGGCTGCTGCATGTTGCCATAGAAAGTGACTGTTCAGTGGGCTGGTGGGGCCTGTTTGGGCCTCTTTGTAGCAGAGATGGCAGGGCCTATTCTGAATCCCAGTCCAGTCCTGGACACAGTGCAAAAGGTTTGCTTATTTACCTATAGAACACGTGACCAATATGAATGGACAACTGATATCTTGCAATGTTGCCTTATAAGGGTGTCAATTATGAAAATGCCAGAATGGGACAAGAGAACTGGTGACAATTGTTGCCCCTGAGCAATTCTGTCTGGGTTCTGGCTGCTCCTACCAAGTAAAACAATCCAGTGCCATGTGCAGAGTGCAGTGTTGGTGGGCATAGACCAGGTATATCCTGCCACTAGGCATGTACAATGTATAGGGCCACAATGTGACCTGAGTTAGCTGCCCTCCTCATTTTGAGCAGCTGAATGATGTGTTTTCTGGCAGTTGAATACTGTTAAACTAAAATCCTTGTCAGACAATGTGCAGAATTGATGGTGTGGTATACTGATTATTTACCATTGCTTGCATTTAGTGCTGGAGTGGTGCACCAAACATACAGGATATCTTATCTCTGTAGAAAATCATGATTACAAGAGCTGCTGCAGACAAAAAAAAACAATTATACTTTCCTGGCCAAGAATTCCTCTGTATGAATTGCTAAATATGTTACATTATCTTGAGGGTTTAGTGGTAAAACCTGCATCTAGATAGCCTTTATTAAGAAAGAATAAATTAAACATATTCAAGATTAGGAGGAGGGATAAGCTTATCTACTCTGATTTCTTTCTAAAGGATTCTCTGATGATATTCATTCTGTGTAAAATATAGATATGTATTCCAGCTTTTATTTCAGACTGAAGCATCAGCACCAGTTTATGTAAAGATGAACTGGGCAATCCTTGTAATACTTTATATTATAGTCCTTTCCTCCATGCACATGGGGCATTTAAAATTCAGGTAATGTACTGATTTCTCCTTTGTAACAGCAGTGTAAATGTAACATGAAGGAACACTAGTCTCATAGGTGGAAAATAACTAAGATCTACAAGGCTTAACCACCCCAAAAAGAAAGCAACCACAATATGTTCATCTTGAATTATAACTTTACGAATGGAAATCCACCATTGTTTTAATTTACCTATGGCAGCACACAGAGGTTGAACTTTGGATAAGAGATATCCGTGTGCTGACAGTTCACCAGATGGGAAATCCTTACCTTAATACATTCACTTGTATAAGATTTTGCTCAAGCATATTTGTCAAAGGGTAAAAACAGAGATTACTCTGTCAATTAAGTCAGTTGAGAGCATCTGCAAAATCTGTTCATCCTTGCTTAATCAGCAAGCCAATATTTGTAAAAGTATATAGAGCACTTTTATTTTCTGATGTTGTTGTAGGTTTATAGAAAGATCTATAACTTTGGATAGGAGGGGAGTATCTGTATGGAGGTCAATAAAAAAACTTCAAAACTTCAAAACCTCTTTCAATCTTTTTTGCAATAACAGAGCTATATCTACAATTGCATCACTGCAGCGATTATATATCTAATGTTAAAAATACATATTGAGGATTAAAAGCTTATTCTCTTCAATTAATATATGTTTTTGAAAATTTGAAGGTTACATCCTTGCCTTATTGCCTGTTTTTTCAAAGCTCCTGTAGCAATGGCTATAATGGAATAAAGTACATTACAAATGTTCAATGGGCATGCCATGGTGTTTTCAACATATCATGGCATTCTGACTTCTAGGTCAGATTATATCAATACTTTGTTTATCCCCCTGACTCTGTCCCTCAACTCACAGCATTTCAAATATTCATGATTTTCATCCCGACCTCTTTCAGAGGACCGCATTAATATTTAAACAGAAACCTGTAAAAAAAAAAACAACATTTTGAAACACTGAGTGAAAGAGATGCTTCAACTGGATGAAAATGCTTTGAGCTATTTTGGTCCTGCCAAAATCTATTAAACAGTGATGCTGCAGAGAAAGCCAGCACCCAGATGGTGTTTCTGAAGGAAGAATTACTGACACTGTCTTTCAACTAAAGATATTCAGGGCTACCTGTGAATGACAGGACAGTCACTTTGGGTATACTGAAAGCCATCCATGTTCTGGAATCCGGCATTCTTTACAACTATTGATCTGCAAGGTGGATTTCTTTTTTTTTTCTGATCTACTCTTCCTGGTTTAGGGGATCATGGCTGTTCAAAGATTCTAGGAGCTATCATTCAGCAGCATTTGGACTGCTAAGTTTGTCGAACTCAGATGATATACATTTTTAGATAACATGAGTTACAACTGACATTCAGAAAGGGGTTTCTTGGACATTATGCATGAATACCTTGCTGGAGGCAGAAATCCTGAAGTCTGCATATTCAATCAAATCCGACAGTGTTAATAAATGCATAGCAACATAATTTATTTTTTAAAACGAAGTACCTCATTTATCAGCTGTGAGAGTGGATGTCATGTACTATATAATACTATAAATTAGGGGGCAATGAAAACAGGGTGGGTTAAAAGAATACTAATTGCAAAAAGAAGCAAGCATGTATGAATTTACTTTACTAATTTACTCTAAATAAGAGGCACATTTATCAAAGGTCGAATTTTGAATTCATGTGAGTTTTTTTAACTCTAATAAATTTGAATATACTCGAAATTCGATTATCTCTTTAAAAAATCAAATAACTAAAACACACACAAATTTTACAGACTAGAAAACTCAAATCGAATTTGAACCGAATTAGTCAGGAAGGCTAGTAACATGTCCAAACTGATACCTGGACCTCTCCTATTGACTTATACATTAATTCAGCAGGTGGTGAATAGACAAATTCAAAGTTTTAAAGAGTCAGAGTTTGATGTATCTCGAAATACGAATTAAAATCCAAGTCAAGTTTGGATAATTCACAATTCGAATTTGAGAGTTTGACCTCCCTTTGTAGCACCCTACATGGGTAGGGTTAATGAAACTTACAAAAAGGAGATGGTTCATGTGGTGGTGGGATGTTTGTTTTTTCTTTCTTTTAGGTGGATGCAAGGTGGTGTGGATAGTTGGTCATTCATTTGTGTTTTGGACTGAAAGGAGAGCCACAGTTCGGGATGTTAAAAGCAGCTCAGTTTTGCAGAAAGTCAGGTGTCAATTCAATGGTTTGAATTTTGTGGTTTTAAATGGCCTGGTTTGTTTGACTAAGTTAAAGAGTTAGCAGCATCCCCATTTCATGGTAATAATACAATAATGCTGGAGGCAACGACATGAGGGTAATGGGCCAAAGAGAATTGGTTTTGGCAATGCAGATGGACGTTCACAACATTTGTTCATTGTTTGTTGGGGTGGTGATAGTATGGTCATTTATGGTGGAAAGATTGATATGGGGGTGGGCCAGGGACCCTGTAGCAATAGAGCAAAGTAGGAAGTAGGTGAGCATGCTTATGTGCATTTTCATAATACGGTCAACTGGTGTGGTGGTACAGCATGGTGAGCTGGAAGGTTGCCTTAAGGGTTACTACAGGCCAGACGGGGTGCATTTATATCCAGTGGGTTTAGACTTGTTTAATCTGGGTCTGGCTAGTGGGGTGTAAAAGTCCTCATAAAAGTTTTTTTTTAATTGGTGGTCAGCCCCCCCTAGAAGTTAAAACAAATAATTGGTGACCAGGGTCCCCCTATAAGTTAAAAAAAATTGGTGCCAGGGCCGCCCATAAAATTTAAAAAAAAAAAAAAACATTGGTGCCCCAGAAAATATTAAAAAAAAAACATTGGCACCAAGACCCCCCTTACAAGTTAAAAAAAATTGGGGTTTGTGGCTTCAGGACTTCATCTTCACCTTCTTTCATGATTCTGGGTCTTTTCGCCACTTCAGGACTTCAATTTTGTCTGTTTTCGTGACTTTGTGGCTTCAGGAAGAAGCTTTGGGACTTTGGGTCTTTTCGCCAATTTGGGACTTCTGGTCTTTTCGCCGCTTTGGAACTTCAGCAGTTCAGCACCTCTGCTTTTCAGGATGGAGGCAGCAGCACAACTCGGCGTGATCAAGGGGGGCCCGGCTATTTCTAAAAATGAAGCACAGTCCCCTTCAGGCACTTCAGGGGAACCCCGTGCCTCCCTGAAGGTGGCCCTGAGTGGGTGTGTTGGGAACTAGCCTCAGTTTTGGTAACTGTCAGATTGTTTCATTATATGTAGTGATATGCAACCAGCATTTGTTTATGTATCTGTTAATCATTTGCATGTTGAAGGTATTTACTGTAACATTTACAATAAAGCAAGCTGTGGCCTTTCCATCCAGATTTTGGTGTCAGTGTTAATTATTGGGGGAAGAAGAAGGGCCCAGGGATTGAGGATCCACAAGTCTAGGGCTCCTGGGAACATAGGGACAGGAACATGACATAGGGATGAATATGCCTTTCAAGTATGGCAGTTGTAGTTGGCAGAGTATAGGAGGGAGGAGGAACAGAGGGTATAAGAGGTCTGGACCAGAGAGAAGGGGCAGCCATTTTTGCCTGAAGGTGGATACAGCTTCCCACCCTCCTGCCCTGGTCGCACCAGGAATAAAGGGAGAGAAGGCATAACGATGGTTTTGTTGTCGCAGCGCAACGGGGCATGGTGGGCTGCACTATGCAGTACTTTGCTAACTTCCGAAAGAAAATTGAGCTTACATTATTTTTATGCTTGCTGCAAGTTTTCTGAACCTCTGATTAAAGGAAAACCTATACCCCCAAAACAAATACTTAAAGGGATTCTGTGATGATTTTTGTGGCGTAGTTTTTATTTCTAAATTACACTGTTTACACTGCCAATCATTCACTCTACAATATACAATTTAATTCCTGAACCAGCAAGTGTATGCATTTTATTATTTGTAATATTGGTGTGCAGGCAGCCATCTCAGGTAATTTTGCCTGGTCATGTGCTTTCAGAAAGAGGCAGGACTTGCTATCTGGCAGATTGTTGTTTCGCCTGCTCAATGTAACTGAATGTGTCTCAGTGGGACCTGGCTTTTTACTATTGAGTGCTGTTCTTAGCTCTACTAGGGAGCTGTTGTCTGGTGTTAGGGAGCTGCTATCTGGTTACCTTCCTGCTGGGGGGGAGGGGGGATATTAAGTTTCATTCTCCTTCTACTGACTGAACATCATGGTATAGCTTGGACCCAAACACTCTTGGACACAGGCCTACAACCACAAAACACAGCATGTGTATATAAACATGATGCAAACCTTGCTCAGTACTGCTGTCTTTATATTCTTCTTACCAGTTTTTCCTCTGTTTCTCTTTCTCTAAATGTTCCTTTTCTTCAGTGTCAAGGTTTTAAAATTCTAACACTCATCTATGATACCATTGGAATCATTAAGCATTTACTGTTACAATACTTTGGACTGTATGTCTATGACCCCTTTGTGAGCCATGGGAATCATGGATTTAAGCCTACAAAATGGGCTTTCATCAAAGAAGTTTAATAATCACTGTCATTGAGTGATGTTTCACCAGTACAATGTGTTGTAAAAAGGAATATGTATATGAACAAAACTATGTATAAATGTGAGTGGTTATCCATAGTGGAGGTGAAAATGTTAATGAAACTCAAAATGTCGGAATACTCAGAATTTACACAACTAAGGCAAATCAAAGGCTTCAAAACTTTAAAAAGTTGTGATCATGACATGAATACAATGCATGTATAAAGTGGGCAATGGCTGAATGCTGAACAAATATTGGAGATGGGTTTCAACTGCATTGAAAGATATTTTCATGTTAGAAAAAACAATTCAACATTAGGCCTTATTAGACCTAATTATATCCAGCACAGTTGATCTAATATCAGACATTCAAGAAAAGTAACATTTAGGTAATTGTCTCATTGATCTGTAAAATTAGATATAGCAAAAATAGGTTTTGAAAAAATAACAGTTCTTTTTGTGGCAAATCACTAGAAAGTAATTTACTCGCTTAAGCTTCTTGATCTATGCACTTTCAGCCAACTGGTATATTCCATCTTCACTGAGAATTCTAAGCTAAGTATTACAGTTCTCTTTGTAGAAAAATAAAAAAATAATCTGTAAAAGATGTTAAAGAAGGGTTATCAGTGCTGCAAAGTTCAGCTCCAGGGAAGAGATTTGAGCAGTGCAATGTAACCTTGAGATGCAGGGTATTATACAATGGACTGTGACAGAATATTTCATTCTAAAACAAGCCTTAGAGATGTTTGTTGTATTACAAACATCATTAGTCTAGTAAAAGCAAACTACTGATTACGATATGATTATGGCATCGTCAACATATTGGATCCAGAAGAATGTGTTTTGGTCTAAAACTGATATACTTCTGGTGTGCAGTTAAATACCTTAAAGTTACATAGTTACATCCCATTTTACCTGACAAACTTTGTGCATTTGCCAGCATACAGCGGAGGTTACTACTTTTACTTTTTAAATGTTCATTACTTTGAGGGGAATTGTATGTTAAGTTAATATTAGTCTGTTTTCCTTGTAACAGAGGGACCTCCTTGGCTGGTAAACTGTATGCCCCCCTTACTCCTCCCCCATGACCCCTTACTAATCCCACTACCCCTTCTACCCTAGCTTCCCCATAATTCTTTCTCTCACCCACCCCCCACTTGCCTAGTTTAAACACTCCTCCAACCTCTTGGCCATTCTTTCCCCTAGCACAATGGACCCCCTTCCATTGAGGTGCAATCCATCATGACTGCATAGGTTGTACCCCAAGGAAAAATCAGCCCAGTGCTCTAGGAACCCAAACCCTTCCTTCCTACACCAAGATTTGAGCCATGCATTTAACTCCCTAAACTCCCGCTATCTCCCTAAACTTGCACGTGGCACAGGTAAAATTTCCAAAAAAATTACAATGGAAGACCTTCCCTTAATCTTAGAGCCTAGATCCCTGAACTCACTCTTTAAGGTCTTCCATCTACCATTTATCTTGTCATTAGTACTGATATGTACCAAGACAGTTGGGTCATGCCCAGCCCCACCCAATAATTTGTCTACCTAATCAACCACATGCCGAAACCTGGCACCAGGTAGACACCAAACTGTTCGGTTGTAGCGATCCGGACGACAGATTACCCTATCCACTTTCCTAATAATTGAATCCCCTACAACCACAATTTTCTTAGGCCTGACTCTGCTCTCCTCCCCACCACTACAAGAGAAACTGGTCTCGAGGGTGTTAGAGAGGTCAGCCCCATCTAGAATTTCCAATCCAGAGTTCACACTCCCATCCTCTTCACACAATCTGGCAAATATGTTGGGATGTTTAAATCCAAGATCAGTCTCCCTTTTCCTTTTGCCCACCTTAGAATTTCCAACTGTCCCTCAGCTAGCTGCCTCAACATCCTGCTGCTGTTCTGTTCCCCCCAAATTATCTGACCGCACTAGGTCCTGCTCAGTGAGCAAGAGACTCTTTTCAAGTTTGTCAATCTACCTCCGTGTTGCAATTTGTTCCTCTAGTGCTCTAACTCAAGCCTCCAAACTGGCAATTTGCTCACATCTACCACAGAGGTAAGCATTTTGGATCTGTTGTTCCAAATCTGCATACATATGGCAGACTGTGCACTGTGTCAGACCTTCAATCTTGCTAGCACTCATTATCCCAGTTACAGATCAAAACAGGAATAAAAAAGGAGATTAGGGTTTAGAACAAACTTTTGACTTAGTTTGAAACCTCCTTTGTTTTGAAACTCCGTTGTTTGCAACTCCACTTACAAAGCCCCCACTTAGGGCTGGGACAGACAGGGAGATTCGGGGAGATTCTGTCTGAACTGCCTTCTCCCTGTCCGATTCCGGAAATCGCCGCGCTGCGTGTGGATTAGCGCTGGCGCTTTTTCATTTTAACAAGCGGCAGACAGGGAGAAGGCAGTTCGGGGAGATTGTCGCCTGCGATTAATCGCCAGGCGACAGAATCTCCCCGAATCTCCCTGTCTGTCCCAGCCCTTAAAGAGCAAACACTTAAGAGCAGCTAAACACTATAGCAAGCTGCACTGGAGTCCCAGGGGTTCTATTTATACAGTTTGTTCAGGTGTAACTAATCAAACCCCACCCCCTCAAACTGATGGAAAACTAACTGCAAAGTAAAGCAGGTTGTGACAAACTTGCTGTAAGCACATTAGTACACCAAACTTTATTTAGCACCAAAAACTGAAAAAAATATATTTAAAAAATTAACACACAGTATTTAAATATACCACCTTATTATAAAATACAGTTAATAACAAATACTTTTCAGTCGGTTTGTTTTTAGTTGCTTTTTACAGTCAGCAGCCTATTTGAAGCAGGCCATAAGGTTTTCAAAGAAGAGTTGCCCTGTATGCCCATTTAGTTAAAACTCCACATTAATTAACCAAAATAAGCACAGTGGTAAGTCTGGAAATCACCTCTAAGTGGAATTAGAAAATATGCCATCACTAACCGAATTGACAGCTAGGACTGAAAATAACAGTTTTAGAAAATTAGAATAATCATTATAAATATCCTACTACAATACACGAAGGTCCTATTTCTCAGCTTTGGATCCCTAGATATTGCTCTGCTTTAACTCCCAGGATCCTCAGATCTGGGGCCCAGGTTTATAAAGATGGACATTTTGGGAATACTACACAGAGGCATTATTTTATAACTTTATTATAATGGTCATACGCTCTGCAACATGCAGAAAAAAGAAACAAGAGAACCAAGGTTAAGCATGCAGTTGTATATTGTCTTTTAGGCAACCAAATCAAGCTAAGCTCCCATTACTGGCGGAAACAAAAAACCAAACAAATAGGAAGCCTCTTTACCAAGTGGGTCAGATTGAACTCTATCACATGTGTTTCATTTTGACTGTCAGGTCTAGAGCAGGTGGAGTGAAAACAAGGCTGTTTGATCTTAGACCAGAATTGACTTCTTTGTTATCTAGGGAAAGCATTTTCTGTGGCATAATGTCCTGCAGCCTCGGGGCACCTTTGGACGTTATAAATATTGTGAAAAACATTTGCTTCCTAGTGATTCCTTTGCAAAATTTTCTTTCCTGCTACATATAAAAAAACACAAACCAGATGCAAAATTGTGCAATAACAAAAATTGTATTTATAATGATTTTAAATCACATACAGGTATGGAACCAATTTCCCAGAATGCTTGGCACATGGGGTTTTCCAGATAAGTGGTCATTCTGTTATGTGGATCTCCACACTTTAAGGGGGCTCTTTAGTAAAGGCCGAGTTGCGTTTTTTCACAAAAAAATTTAGTTTTCTAGGGTAGTTTTCAGTATAATTAATTTTTTCGAGATTTATTATGTCCTGAAGCTGAAAATAGTTCAAATCTAAAAATACTCCATCTGAAACCTGTAGAAGTCAATGGCAGAGGTCCCTTGAACCATTTAAAGATTTTTGTTGCCTTCATAATGTTCTGGTTTTTTCAGTGGTTTTCGATGTTGAGGATGGCCTTCCCTTAATTATGCTATTATAACAGTATAACAGTGATATCTTAGTTTGTTATTATCAAGGAATATCTAATTAGTGTATAGCTCAGCAGACACAAGATGCAACCCTATGTTAGCAGAGTTCAATTCCCTATTCATTACAGCTCTGCCGATAGATGGTACTGTATTCTTATCCTAGCACATGTGCTTGTAAGATATTTCAAGTCATATTAGTATATCTAAAGGTGCACCTTTAAGTTAACTTTTACTTTTGGGCACAGTTGTTTTCAGAAATATCAAAGTACATAGGTTGGACAATCCACCCCTCCCCCCAACTAGCTTTACTTCATATCGACCTACATCTAATCCCACACATCCACAGACTATATGTTACCCACATACTGTGTGCTGCAAGGCATTCTATAGTTTCCAATTGGAAAGACTGTTCACCACCAAACACAGAACACATCTTATTGCAAGCCTCTCTCAATTTAGATATGGAAAAAAGAGAGAGGCATAAATATCTGATTACTCTGGGGTTTCCACCTAGCTATTTACACAATATTTGTTGTTAAATATCTAAATTTAGCGTCCTGATTTTAATCCATTTTCTACACGATTTTTCCTTTTCACCGAATAGCATGTGTCTCCATATTATGGGAGGATTTCGGAGCCTTGTTTTTCCGAGTTGTTATTCCGAGTTGTTGTTATTCTACTCTTCTACTCTAAATTCTTGTTTGAAATTCTAAGCATGTTGTAATAGGGAACTGGCAAACCACCGATCTTCCTGTCACTGCTCAAAAATGTAATGATACCATAATTACTTCTGAAACACTGTATTCTTATCGAAGGTTTGCATTTCTTGTTTTTATGAAAATCTTCAATAAAACAAGTTTAAAAAAAAAAGTTAACTTTTACTATGTAATAGAATAGCTCATTCTAAGCAATGTTTCAATTGGTCTTAATTTATTTTAATATTTTTTTTTATTATTTTTCCAGCTTTCACATTGTGGTCACTGACCCCATCTAAAAACAAATGCTCTGTAAGGCTACACATGTATTGTTATTGATACTTTTTATTACTCATCTTTCTATTCAGGCCTGCTCTTATTCATATTTCAGTCTCTTAAACAAATCAATGCATGGTAATTTGGTCCCCAGCAACCAGACTGCTGAAAATGCAAACTGGAGAGCTGCTTAATAAAAATCTCAATAACCGAAAAACCACAAATAATAAATACAAATCAGTTGCAAATTGTCTCACCCTCTACGTCATACTAAAAGTTAATGTAAAGGTGAGCAACCCCTTTATTAGTGATAATAGTGTCCACCAACTGAATATTTATATAGGAGCTAGCACTGCTACGTATGTAGGATATTAAATATTTTTAACAAATGTCTCTGTGGAAGGCAAAACTCATGACCAAGACAATATGACCTATATTACTATTCCCCAAATACTGTTCCAAATAAGCTGTTGTTGTAGTACCTGCCTTTTTCAATTTTCAGTAAAAGGAAAGAAGAGAAACCCTCTCAAAGGTGTGAAACCATCTCTTATTTCATTAGTATTTCAATAGTATAAGAAGCAAATGTCTACTTAAGATGGTTGGCTGAATATGTTTAAAATTTCATAAACAAATGATTAAACTGGGTAGTGTTCTGTGCAGTGCTGCAATTCACTCATCATGTGATACAGCACAAAATAATTTACTGAAGATAAGAAATGGAAAATTGAAAGCTGTGTGGTACTCTAGGTACCTTAGATAAAGTACAGAAAAAGTGAACTCAGAAAACTGAAATTATTAAATCACGATGGACAGTAAAAAATGATGACTAGGTGCATACTGTTACCCAAATGTTACCTTAACATCTTGTAAAGATGTAGATTTCAAAACAGAAATTCACTTTCAGATACCAAAGTAACACTTCTGTAATGGTAAGAGTCTGGTCATTTTTTTTTCAATTAACCATCATGATTTATTATTGAAAACCTTTTGCTTCATCCTATGAAAGCAAATAAAATGCATCTGACTCTACAGTAGATTCTAAGGAAAGATTTTTATGCTTATTTGCATATATTCATAAAATATACATTATGGAGCAGATTTACTATTGGTCGAATTCCGAATAGAAAAAAATTTGAAATGCAACCAAAACATTTTTTTTGGTGGTTTTCGAGAACAGGTCTGTTTCTGATCGAAGTTGAATTGTTAGAATCGTTTGATCGCTTTCTTCTGAACTAATGTTTCGAATGATTTTCAAAAATAAATTAGATTTTTCAAAACTTAGAAAAAGCTCTTTTAAGGCTATGGGAGGTCCGACATAGGCTAAAATGGCAATTTGGCAGGTTTAAGGCGACGATGGTTGAATTTGAATTTTTTTTTTAAGAGACAGTACTTAAAAATTAGAATTTTCTAATTTTTTCAATTCATATCTAATTTTGGGTCCAAAATTACTTCGAAATTCAAATTTTAAAAATTTGAATTTTATTCAAAAATTCACTTCAACCCTTAGTAAATGTGCCCCTATGTGTGTACAGTATGTATACAGGTTTATAGAAAACAATTAGAAATGTATCATTTAAAGGGCAAGGATAGGAAAAGAAATAAAATCCCATTTTCACTTTCTTTAATGAAAAAGAAATCTATCTCCAATATACTTTAATTAAAAAATGTGTACCGTTTTTATAAGAAACCTGACTGTAGGCCATGAAATTCTCCCTTCATTTACTGCTGTGGAAAGGAATTGTCAGACGGTCCCTAACTTCTGGCAGGGAAATAATCATACTTATGGACAGCAGGGGGAGACCCCACCTTACTTACCAGCCATGCAGAACTCAAGCAGCTTTGTTTTTGATCATTTATGACGATCCCTAAGCAGCCCAGATCACACTGAGCATGTTCACAGTCTTGGTCTTGCAGAGATGTATAATTAAGTTACAAGATGACAGCCCCCTGTGGCCAACTTTGAAAGCATAAATCATTTGTTTGATAGGCTTGTGGTGCAGTAAGTTCATGTTTATGTTTAGTATACAAAATACAGCATTTCTATCCTTATTCTTTTTTAGAATTTCCTTGCCCTTTAATCATTTAATCATATAGTACCTTCCCCATTTCATTGCCTGAGGTAAAGCAATTACTTTTTACTTTCATTACATTTCATCACTAGGACCTGCTGTCCTGGGGATTTTATTTCTTTCAAGGCTACAGTTCCCAGGAAATCCTACCCTGACTTTTTAAGGCACCATATAGACAGCATATGCTGTTCATTCCAACAGAAAAGACTGGCAAGCCAACTACCAATGCTCCTCAACAGTTGCAGAGAGTCATTGTGGTCTGTGGTTATTCAATCCTCAGGTAACAGGTTGAGGAGTTGCTGTTCCAGAAATACTGAAAATCTCCCATTATCTCTAAAAAGCAAAGTAGACACTAGGGCTAATTTAAGACCACTAAGGAAAAAAAGAGCTCATCTCTAGTGATGGGCGAATTTATTCACCAGGGGCGAATTCGCGGCGAATTCCCGCGATTCGCCACTTGCGAATAAATTTGCGAATCGTCAGCGAAATTTTGCTTAGCAAAAATTCGCAGGAAAAACGACGTGCGCGACGAAACTCTTTTCGCAAATTTTTCGCCCATCACTACTCATCTCCAACCCTGATCAGCCTAGCCTATTCCAAACCATGATCGTCCCAGCCCACCATGTGTGTTCCCCCATTTTCTCCCTCTCTCGTGAACTTTGTGCCCCTATTTCCTCCCTTTCTCTCGTGCCTTATGTGTCCCTATTTCCTTCTTCTCTTTGTGCCCTATATGCCACTATATTCTCCCTCACTCTCTTTTCCCTGTGTGCCCCTATTTTCTGCCTCTGTTTCTTGCCCCATGTGCCCCAATTTCCTCACACTATGTTCTGTTCCCATTTGCCCATATCTCCTCCCTCTTTGTGTCCTGTGTGCCCATATTTCCTCCCTCCATGATGCCCTGTTTGCCCCTATTTCACCCCTCTCTCTCCTGCTCCTCTGTGCTGCTATTTCCTCCCTCTATGATGCCCTCCCCCTCCCTCATTCTATGGTGCAATGTGTGCCCCTATTTCCTCCCTCTCTCTCATGTTTAGCTATATGCCTTCTAGGATGCCCCACCAAAATGGTCCCAGTTGGACCTCACAGTTAATAAGATTGGCCCTGCCACTGTGTCTTGTGGACTTAGCACTAGCTAGCACAGTAGAGGGCAATCAGGGGGACACCCACATAAAGAGGTGCTTTTATCCATGGTGATGAAACATTTTCTAATTGTTTTAAACAGAAATGTGGCTGTGTGGGGAAAAAGTGTGGAAAACAAATTCTGCTTGATTTGTTCCTTTTTTATGAATTAACATTGCATTGAGAAATTATTGTTTTGGGAGAAATTAGTGATGTCACTGTGGCACCATGTCGTAAGATTGTGTTGAGAAACAGCTGCATGCATAATGAAGATTTTGGAAATCAATTCTAGTGAATGGTGGTGTTTTTCTTTTTTTTTTAAGTATTTATTTTATAATATTTTCTTTAAAACATTGAAATACAACAGTTAGAATTACCCCTACATAAGTTGCACATATCAAAGCTAAAATAAAATCTAATTCCCCCTTAATAATTTACCATTAAATACTAAATAGCACATATATCAAGCAGCTGTTTTTAGGGAAAAGGGTTTTAAAGCTACACTGCGGACCATTGTTATATAGCTGAACTATTTGTGTCAATTTCTTTGGTTGTGACCATGTTACCCTTTTCCACAAAACCAAAAAAGACTTGTTAAGACAGTCAGTGTTGTTACTATAAATACTGACAACTCTTTAAATCTAAATTTTACAACTATGTGTGTGTTTGTAAAAGGACCACCCATGGCTGCTGGGCACCCATTGATGTAAGATATACATGGCCTTTGTTGACAGAAGAAAGCATCTTCATCTTCACAGAAGTGCAATGAACATACTTTTATGTAAAGGACATGTAAAGCCTACACGTTAGGAGAAGAATAGGATCAGACAACTACAGTTTCTATGGGAACCAGCAATGCTATATCTTCATTGGCTGTTAGAATGGAGGGTGTGTTTAGTAAACTGAGCTGAGTAGAACTGAGCTTGCTCATTAGCAAAAACAAAAGTAAAATCCAGAGGAACTGGTCAGAGTGGGTTAGAGGAGGAGAAGTAATTGTGATTATGGGAATACTGCAGCCTTACTGTTAACCTTTGAACAACCAGAGTGGCAGGTATCTCAAGATCACTCAAGGCTGTTCACTGATTAAATGTTTGTGGGGGGTTACATGAACAACCTCCTGCAGGGAGGCAGATGTAAGAGCAGGGCTTGTACAATACTTATTACTTCTATAAATTTTCTCACACACACAAAAAACTGGAGAGTGTTTCACCAAAGCCTCCAAGGCCCCTGTCCTGCCAGAATGCATGCACAGATTGCCATTAACTGTCCCAGAGAGCCCCTCATTTCTCCCTTCCTCTGCCGCATCCACACATACAGTACCCAAGCTTCAAATGTAGGTCCCCCTAACTAAACCTACGCCTACACACTCAAATCCCGAACATTGGTGCAAAATTGCCCAGGGTCCCTATCTCCCACCTAGTCACTCCTTGTTGGGACAACAGGCTATCTGTGCCTCCTAGCCCTCTCTAACTTTCACTCCTATTGACAAATTTACTAAAGGGCAAAGTGCTAGTAAAAATTTGCTAAAAAGACAATTCACAGGGACATCGACAGAGAGGACAAGTCACTAGCAAAGCAACTGAGCGCTCTTGAAGTTTTGCACCCTTTCATCATGTGAATTTTCGCTCAGGCATCACAGTGTGAACCCTTTTCTCCAGAACCTAGCTAATTCATAAGATGAAACTACATCCTTAACAATACTGGCATTTTTTATTTTTCAATGTGGGATTAGTTGTAATTTTTTCTTAACCATTTCAAGCTAATGCCATATTGTTTTAGGGTGGGCTCATGTCTAGGACAATAGAGGATCTATTTTGTCTTTATTTTGCTTCCGTGGACATTTTTAATAATAATAAGTGGCCACTTCAAACAGTTTCACCAACACTAATAAAGCCATATATATGACCTATATGTATCCACTATATATATATGCAGTATACTGTATATATATCTTCATTTTTCCTCCTGACATGCTTCTGTTATAACAGACCCTATTGACACAGAGCATAAGGCAAATATATAATTTTTACTGTTCTAAGCATTCAGTGATTGTAATAAAGTAAAGGAATAAATCCCTTACTCTCCATTAGTCTCTTTACATTGTTCCCTTCCCAGAAAAATAAATAGTAGAGCATGCTAGATCACAAGCTCACATCTTGATGAGCAATGCAAATTATTGTCAACATAAATTATTAGCTTGCTAAATCTGTAAAAATGATTGAGACTGATTAACCTTGTCATTTAAATTCAGACACCCTCTCCCCTATCTGAGTGTGGTGTGTCAAAGCCTGGTTCAGTATTGATATATACCAAGAAGGGCCAAATCCCCTAGTCATAACCCCATGAAAAGACAAAAACAGAAGTATATAATGGAATTGTATGAGTTATGACAGCCTTCTAACATAGGCAGAGGGTGATTTATCTTTTTGGCCATCTAACAAACACGAGTAAACTTAAAATTATCAACTAATGGCTGAATTGTTAACTATAGCATAATTTTGACCATTCCCATCAAAGCAAACAAACAACAATCAAAACAAAAACTTAACAAATTACCATTTGGGCACACAATACATGCCACAAATATCAGTACAATTTGGGGATGATTTACTAAGGCTCGAATTTTGAAGTGGAAAATACTTCGAAATTCAACCATCGAAGTCGATATTTCAAGTCGAAATTTTTTCACCTAATTTAGCAATCCTGCTAAATTAAATCGTTCGAATCGAATGTTTCGTACAATTTCATCATTCGATCGACCGCAGTAAACGATTTTACTTCAATAAAAAAAACCTATAAGGTTCCCATAGGCTAAAATAGCACTTCGGCAGGTTTAATTCAAATCAAAGTTTTTTTTAAAAAGACAGTACTTCAATTTTCTAAAGTCGAAGTATTCGAAGGAATCAAACTTTTTGAATTAGAATATTCACTTCGACCCTCTTCGGCCCTTAGTAAATCAACCCCAATATGTACTAGAAAGTAATCAGGCAGACTCTGGGGAAGTACGTATGTGCTAGAAAATTAAGCATCCCACTCTCCATCTGGCAGTCTTGCCGGAAGGAAAGTTTGGTCGAGAAGATTTCACAGTATGGCATAGCCATTTAAAAAATAAGGACAGCCTTCTGGGATTGTATGATTCAACGGTGCACACAAACATACCAAGCAAACTATAAAGTTAGGTCACATGAGCCAATTAACAGACAGAGTTGTGTCTTTTGCTTCAACATTTCTTCTTGTTACAGTTAGGGGCAGATTTACTAAATTCACATTAATTCACATGAAGGATTTTTGAATATGCAAATTTGGCAAATTCGACCATCGAATATTCCAATTCGAATGATTTGAATATTCGAATTTAATTTTATTCGAATATTCAAAAATTTGATTAGATGGTCAAATATTTCCCCTTTAAATTCAATCACCTACTTCGCCAGATTAAACCTACCGAAATGGGGACCATTCCCTAAGATCGAATAAGAAAAATTTTATCAAAAATTCGATTCCAATTTGAATCGAATTCGATCGAATCAGATCGAATTTCCCATATCGAATTGCACTAAAAAAATTTGAATTAAAATTTTTTTAATTTCCCAATATTCCCCCACTATTCCCTGGTCGAATTTCAAATTTTTTTGGCATTCGAAATTCAACCCTTAGTAAATCTGCCCCTTAGAGTTTAAATATTTCTGGTCAGGTGATCTCTGAGGCAGCACATAGACCATCATGAAATGTTGGTTCAAGGCAAGAGATGTAAAAGGGCAATATTTACTTAAATATATATTTCAGTTTTTTAATATGTCACTTAATATGATATACGTAAACTACCTGTTGCTCAAGTATTCATTTTGGGGGTATAGTTTTCCTTTAATTACACAAATTCCTGACCCCAACCCAAGTAAACAATTATGGAAATCCATCTAGTGGAAAACTTACTAGGAAAGTATGGGCTGTAAAGAAGCAAAGGGAAGGACAATTTCAGACCCCTTTGGTTTGGGAATAAGATGCTGAACAGGCAGGTGTGTGACCAGACACTAGTGTCTTAGCCATACGCCTAGCCGTATGACTGCTAATCCATAGCCTATGGATATTGCTAGCATCTCACCTGGCATAGACCTTCATAAAAAGCTATATATTAATAAAATAAGACCATTTGTAATAATGTACACAGGGCAGCCATAAGGAATGTAAAGGACATAAAGCTGTAGGGAATTCTGAAACACAAACATTTAGAATTTTTCAAAATGGTAAATGTCCACAAATTTTAATTTTGGACCTTATCACCTTATAAAGCTGAAGTTTTCAAACTTTTAGTTTATCCCCCCAACACAACATTGATAACTTTATGGATAAACTTTTATAGATGCCTTTAATATGTGCTTTACACTTAGAAGTCACCCCAACCATGACAACCAGGCTTGTACATAACTTTTATGGTGGTCACTAAATTCTCTTTAATGCTGGATTAGTACCCTGTGCAGGAGCATGTGTGCTTCCAATAAATCTTTCATATCAAGGATCGGCTCTCTGAACTTGAAAGGTTGTAGTCCGTTACACATCACCAAAATGCTCTGTAAAAAGTCTTCTGAGAGAGACAAAAACCCTCAAAAGAAGGAAGACTGGGCAAGAGAGCGTTGGTATTTATTGGAAGCACACACACTGACTCCTACATATGGCACCATTATGTTTGGGAAGAGAACAACAGAACAACATGCTGTGTTGAGGATTTTCTGTATCAGCCAACAGCTGTGATCAGGAGCTTCTTCATTAAATGGATATTGAGAGGATGCCATGGGCCTACTCTCCGAATTATTTTACTTCTTACCACACAAAACCTCTTTCTTCTGCTAGTCTCTTTTCTTTATATACTATTTTCTGTTCTTCCATCTATTTAGACTCTTCGTTCACATAGAGCTGATCTTGGAAGAGGTTTGATTAATTAGAAACAGGAGAGTCCGCTGACACCCGAGCCCAATGGAATTTTTCCCGGAATCATGGTGGGTCAGTCCAACACTGGACATAAAACATATCATGTGTACTGTACACTGCATATTCTTATACAGTATGGTTTGTAATAATCACGCCTGCATGCCATATAATTTATACACTAAAGGGCAGATTTACTAATGTTCGAATTTCTAAGTGAAAAAACTTCATCAAATTTTTTTGGGGGGGTCATTTCCATCGAAAACACCCATATTCGATCCAATAAAAATTGAAAAAACCATTTGAACTATTTTGCGCAAAATTCTAATTCCTAGGACTTAAAAATTTTTTAGGGCAGGTTCTAGGAGGTCCCCATAGGTTAAAATGCCAATTCAGCAGCATTAAGGTGGCGATTAGTCGAATTAAAATGATTTTTAAAGGGCCAGTACTTCTACATTTTTGCATTTTTTCAATTCAAATCGAATTTTGGGATATTCGATAGTCGAAGTAGCCCAAAATTACTTTGGAATTCAAATTTTTTAAATTTGAATTATATTTGAATATTCACTTCGACCCTTGTGTGTAATGGAAATACAATTACTTGTGTATTTTTCATTACTTAGGGGCAGATTTACTATTAGTCGAAATTTCGAATTGAAAAAAAATCAAAATTCGACCATGGGAATAGTTAGGGAATTAAAATCCTTTGAATTCGAAGGATTCTACCGCAATTCGATTGGTCGAACGAATGATCGAATTATCGAATTATAAAAATTCGATTGAACAATCAAATCGTTCAAATCGATCGATTCAAGCGATTTTAACCATTCAATTGAATTTTTATAATTCGATCACAATTCGCCAAAGACACTTCGGTAGGTTGAAACTGGCGAACTAGAAAGTAAAAATTTAAAGGGGAAGTAATTCGTTAGTCGAATATTCAAATAGCTCTTTATTCGAATCCAGCATTGATCAAACCCTTCTATTTTGTATATTTTTGATACTTTGAACTTTCCTTGTACTTTACTTAGCCCACAACCCCCCTTTTTCTGTATTTTAGTACTTGTTGCTCTGCCCTACACCCGGCAAAAGAGCGTTACGCAAATTCAGTAAGATGCAGGTTTTACTGAACGTTGGCTGTTCCGCCAGACTTGCCTTCACCAGCTCAGTCCAGGCGAAGTGCAACAGAGTGCATAGGACTTCCTCAATTTTTCTAAGTCACAAAAAACACTGGCGTCTTACTTTTTTTTCAGGGTGAAAGCCTACAAAAGACCGTAAACATTTTTTGGGGTATCCGGATTGCCCCATACATTTCCTAATATATGGCAAATAAACTAGATACTGGGCTCATGTGTAGGGCATTAAAACAACACAATTTTATTTTATCAAGGTTCCCTGGGCTTGTGTGATGTAATGTATTTACTGCAACATATACGTGCATTGAAACCTCAGTTCCCACCATATGCAAATTAGCCAACACTAGCACAACTTCGATTTGCTTGCCGAAGTAAAGTTGCCATTTTTTTGCCCACAAAGTTGTATTTTTATCAAAAATCATAATTGTGGTTCTTGGTGAAATTGGTTCTAGTTAAAACATGCACAATCAGGCCCGGATTTGTGGAAAGGCCACCTATGCCCAGGCCTAGGGTGGCAGGATTTTAGGGGGTGGCATACTGCCCAGTCACACCCACATTGGTTCAGAAACACTGGGGATATTGAGGAGATACAACAGTTTTTAAAATTTACCATTCAATAATCCCCATTGCTCTGGTCCTGATGATTAAAATTTGCGAATAAAGAGCAGAGTATAGGAGCAACGAATGGCAGTGGGCCTAGGGGTGCACGCTATGTAAATCTGGTCCTGTGCACAATTGTGCTTGCATTTCAATGTGAAATGGACACAGCGCAGCTCATTAATAATGATGAGCACATTTTTTTTTTCCAGACATGGCACCATTGGCAATATTTTCGTGACATCCTGGCAAAATTCCACACATTGACCTGTATGTATTATACATGAAAAAGCACCCATTGACTTCAAGGGAGTTTGCACAGAAAAGGTTGCCATTGACTCCTATGTAGTTGACACAAAAAAGTTGCCTTGAAAAAAACTATTTATGGCCTATTAAACATCACATTTTTGCACTTTTCACTGCCTTAATAAATGACCCTTTGCATTATTAGAAAAACACCTAAAACTCACTTATGTGCCATTTCCCTTAAAGGCTATCAAAAGTTTGCAGCATATGGTTTTTACAGCATTTGTAGGTTGCTGCTGTTTGGTCGATTTAGTATTTCATACATACCAGTGAAAGCTGCAGTTTTCCAAGAGACTTTTACAAAACACACTTTTAAGGGCATGTCAAAAGGAAACATTTTCAAACGTAAAAGAAGTCATATACAGTATATTAAAAATCTGGCTACTGGTGTTGAAAGTTGCACATGCATTTGCATGCTGCATTCTGTGTTGTTTGCAGGGGCAGAAGAGGCCTCTACAAATTATTACTAAATTCTATATGAACCAGGACAGTTGAACTATGACTGGAAGAGGCACGGAAAACTGCCTTGGTATTTTCATTGTACTCTACTGAGTTTCATCTGTCACCCATTGCTAAACCTGACCAATTTGTAATACTGAGAAAGCAAAGGATTTCACCTTTTCCAAGGACTCAAGCCTCCAAGACAATATGAACAATATGACAAATATAAACTATTTATTACAATATTTATAAAGACTATTCATTTTAAAATGTCTGTTTACATTAAGCATCTCTACATTTGTGTTAATGCACTTAATGCTGAAAACTGGCACTGCTAATACAGATCCATAGCCCCATAGTTTAGATCTCTCTTATAGCCAGCACGGAAAGACCCATCTGTGACTGCCAAACATTTATATTTTGTCTCTGTTAACAATTAACCAGATTATCATTTCAGAGGCATCTTATTGCACCTAACAATAGTGTTTGACAAGCAGGATATATTTAATTATCACCCTGCCACTTTATGCTTTACACCTCTGACAGTTAATAAGGGACCATAGGATCTAATTAGGAGGGGTGAGTTGTAGTCAGTAAGGAGCAGCGCTTAGTGGCTGGACAGATGCTGGTGAATGAAAGCTCTGGGCTTGCTGCCAGTATAAAACTGCTGCCTTTTTTATGCAATGTGATGGAGCTTCAGGGGAAAATGAACATGGTATTTGTATATGTTTTAAAAGCAGAAGTGTGTATTAAAAATTGGTCGTGTTATGCTTTTGAATGCAGAGACTTAAGGGGGTTATTTACTAAACTTCAATTTTTTTTGTGTTCAAGGTTTTTTGGGCCATCTCAACCCTGTCGAGGTCATGTAAAAGTCAATAGCAGATGTCTTTTTACCATTTTAAAGATATCACGATATCTTGGGTTTTGGGCGATAACTCAAAAAGATCAAGCAATTCAGATGTCAAATCTAAAAAATTAGTACACTTTGAGTATTCGCTTGATTTTATCGTCTTTTCCTGCACTGATTTTTTCGAGTAATTTTATTGATAAATAATCAAAATTGTAGATAGGAGTTTGGTCACGTTTGGTTTAATATTTGTGTATCTACTACATTACAAATTGAACTCTGCTACCCTAGCTATGAACTGGAAGCACAGTTTGCCACTGCAGACAAATATCAACTGTGCATTATAACAAAGTCTTACCTAGAACTGCCCTTGGGTATAAACACATTAAAATAGTCCCCCAGTCCCGGTATAATTTTGGTGTACTTGACTAATCTGTCTAAGCCCGAGGCAAAGATTTAAGTTGCTTGGAGAAATGTCTATAAAGGCAGTAAGGCCACACAAGCAATAATTAAATGCTATTAAAAAAAAAAAGAGCAGGAAGTTCAGCACAAAACAGATTGTTTGCAACCATAATGTAAGTACACTTTAAAACAATATGGAAATCCTTTTCTGCATTGGTGTTGTAAGCAAAGAGAGCAGACGGAACTTTAATTCAGACAGCAACAGTGACAAAAAGCTACCAACAAAATCATTTGTATGCAATTCTAAGATGCAAACTAATGCAATGCACTCAATAGCAAACCGTATCCTTTCTACATATGGTATTTGCTTCTGGACCTGGAACAGTGACGAACAGGAAAGTTTCCTCTAGAAAAACAGTCCAGAGCTTCATACATGCTCCATATCAGTTCTTTTTGGCCTAGATTCCACCAATCCTGATTTTAGGTGGTCAGTAGGAATCTAATTTTATTATCCCTAAAAGTCATTAATGATTATTTTGAGCTATGGCAGGCAATCAGTACAAGAACCCTTTGTGCCTAATCCAGACTATTCAAATCCAGGCAAAAGTTTAGCTTTGAAAAGGAACTGCAAACTGCAAGCTCTACATTCTATTCTATGTTTACTGTAAGGTTTTGCAAGATATGTTTATTGGTTTATCTTGGGCTAATCTTACATGGACTTGAAATTTTCCTCTATCATCTTAGGAAACCCCTGAAAGAGAGGCTTTTAAGGCTAAAAGCACTACTCTTTAACATTAAAGTGAATGGGAGGATATTTGAGGCTCCACAAGAATGGTGCCTGTATACCTGCAGCCTGAAGAAGCCAAAGTGCACTTTTGTTTCACACAAGTATGCCCCTTCACTTATCCAGCTCTCCAGAGATTTTCTATGGGAGAATACGGCATTACTTGCTATCCTGTTCTGAAAATACAGATGAGCTGTAGCTTATGTGTTTTATTTATGGCCATTGCTGGATGATAAATTATGTCTAAAATTATTTTCTCATGCAGGAATTAGATAAACATGTTGTGTGACCACTCTAAAGATATATTACAATCAGTCTCTGAACATTCACCAGACACTAGAGGATTTACTTAGGTCTAGTTTACACCGGTGATTAATGTGAAACTGTGATTAAAAATCCCAAATAGAAATTAATTTCACAGTAGCTAAAGGTGTAGCTGCAGCACTAACAAAGCACACTGCAGAAAATAGGAAGTTATCATGAATCTTGCATCATAAAAAATGAATGTCTATAGAGGAAAATACAGAGTAAAATTATACACAGTTAATAAAACTGCACAGAAATTACACTCTTTATCACAAATGATATGACTTGTGCAAACTTTGTACAAGGCAATCCATTTCTCATTGTGTACACCAGGTCCTAAGATAACCCTAAAATAAATTTCTCATTGTGTACACCAAGGTCCTAAGATAACCCTAAAAGAAATAGCTCAGAAAGATAGCTCATATAATCCAAAGATGGTAAGCACAATTTCATTGTGATGATTTGTCCCTAAAGTTTGACATGCCATCCTTTTGCTTTCATCTTTATATGAGAATAGTCACAAATCCAATGTTGATTCATTTCCATTAAGGGAATGAAATCTGGGATACTCGCCAAGAAGCTTCCATAATGTCTGAGTTGGTTGGGATAAAAATGTTGTCTCTTTCTGACCTAACCTTCATCATTTAGATTTATCTTATTTTGTCTACAGGTGGCTAACCTCAAAGGTATCCAACTGATTGATCCGGGGGAGCCTAATGCACCAATACTGTAGAGCGTTGCTATGCAAGACTATACTCAAATACAAGAAGGAAGTGAAAATGTGACCTGCTCATGGAATTCTTTTTTGTTTGAGAGATCTGAGGAGAAAGAAATATGAGTTCATTATCTGTAATTTGTACAGAATAAATAGTTCTAGTATTTCCTGTATACTATTGAGTGCAATTCTCATATCTACCAGGAAGCTGTTATCTTGTGTCATAGAGCTGTGACTAATGTTTATCAGAGCACAAGTCACGTGGGCACCTGGGAAACTGACACCATGTCTAGCCCCATCTCAGATTTCAAAAGTAAACATAAAAAAACAATCTCTATTTGAAAATTGATTTCGCTGCAGAAATCTTCTGGGGCAGCATTATTAACTGATGTGTTTTGGAAAAAAAAATTTCTTGTGACAAAATCCTTTTAAGGTGCTGATACCTTTTCAGATACCAATATGCAAAACTCAAAGTCCTTGTTGTCGTTAATAGAATTTGTAACTTTTGGCATCTTTCTTCTAGAGCTGGGATGTTTAAACTGTAAATGGAGCATTTTCTGATTGGACCAGTGTTGTCAGTGAAGTACCACAAGGGTCTGTACTTAGTCCCTTGCTTTTCAACTTGTTTTTTTATGACCTGGAGGTGGGCATTGAAAGTACCATTTCTGTTTTTGCTGATGATACTAAATTGTGCAGAACTATAAGTTCCATGCAGGAATTGGCCACTTTGCAGAGTGATTTAAAAACTGGGAAGCAAACTGGAAAATGAGGTTCAATGTTGGTAAATGCAAGGTTATGCATAGAAAAAAGGGCATTAACTCAAGGGATGAAAACATAATTTTGTCTTTTTAGAGGACCCTCGTAAGGCTTCACCTGGAGTATGTAGTGTAGTTTTGGGCTCCAGTCCTTAAAAAGGATATAAATGAGCTGGACCAAGTGCAGAGACGTGCAACTAAATTGGTCAAGGGGATGGAAGATTTAAACTATGAGGGTTTGGGGTTGGGGTTGTTTTCTCTGGAGAAAAGACGATTGTGAGGGAAATGATTACTCTTTATGAATACATTAGAGGGCATTAGTGATGTGCTGGTTGAGAAATTCCTGACCTGCACCCGCCCCCTCCCAATCCACACCCAGCCCGGCCCTCTTTTTCTCACCTATTTATAGACCCGTGCCGGACCCACAGTGATGTCACAAAATGGGTGGGATGGGGGCAGGCTTGAGTCTATAAATTTAGTTGCCCAACCCATGGGTAAACATGCGGGTTTAGGGCAGGCCCGCACATCACTGGAATATGAATAGGAGAGGGACTTAATAGAACGATAAGTAATAAAAAGGGGCAATAACAATACATTTGTAGCCTTACAGAGCATTTGTTTTGGATGGTGTCAGTGACCCCCATTTGAAAGCTGCAAAGAAACAGAAGGAAATTGCAAATCATTAAAAAACTATGAAAAATAAATAATGAAGACCAACTGAAAAGTTTCTTAGAATTGGCCCTTCTACAATATACTCAAAGTTAACTTAAAAGTGAACCACCCCTTTAACTATGTAACTATATAAAAATAATAAAAGATCTTTTAATGTAGGTGGACAAAAACAACTTATAATTGTATGGCAGCAACAGAACTAAAACTCAATAGTTATATTTCACAAGGGCTTCAAATAATAAATATAAGTATATGACATAACTATATATTACTAGAATCGATTTTATTCAAGTGAGCATTTCTTTATTGACATCTAGATTAGTGGAATCATTTTAGCACACAGTGAAATTAAGCTATTCCATTTACAATGTAAAACAATATCTAATTTGAAAATTAATGATGTTCTTGGATTCTAAGACATGGTTATTTAAGGAATCCTACTTACTGTATATACTGTATTTGCAATTTGCTGAGGTAATACTGAACCTCTCTTAGACAATGTAAAGTTTGAGTCATGGCAATACTATGAAATATCTCATCAACAGTCCTTCAGACTGCAAAATTGATTGAATCAATGACTGCATACCCTCTAATGGTAAACTACAATATAATGTAAGAATCAATGTTGTCCAAGAACAGTTACCCTTCCTGTATGAGAAGCAACTTTGCATTGCTCATTCATTTGCCTGAACCAATGAATTGCAATGTCAGAATAGTCAGAATGAGGGCTCATAGGATAATATAAAAAGTTTATAATGGATAAATGTTATTTATTTGTTGTTATTTGTGTTTTCTGATGATTCAACTCTATGAAATATTATTCATTCATACTAATCAACCAATTAAAATCTCTTGTCTGTCTGCTTCCTATGCAACTACAGCCCTGTCATACATGATGCTGTGTTCCTCTGAACATGACTGCTGTAATCCCTTGTGTGGGGCCACAAGAAAAATGTTACATGGAGAGAAACCTGGGGTATTCTGAATAAGGGTTCCATGGCTAAAGTCTACTAAAAAACCCAATAGGATTGCCTCCAGTAAGGATTAATTGTACCTTAGTTGAGATCAAGAACAAGGTACTGTTTTATTATTACAGAAAATAAGGATATAATTGATTAAAATATGAATTATTTTATTAAAATGGAATCTATGGGAATTTCCTGTAATCCGGAAGGTTCTGGAAAATTGGTTTCCAGATAACCGATCCAATAAAATAGTGACTAATATTTCCAACAGCAGGAAGCCACTGTCAAAATGGTATATTTTTCACAGCAATTCCCAACCCTATAAACATGTAAATTTTGATTCTAATGATTAGTGATGGGCGAATCAGCTCCAGCAATGTGCACCAGGATTTCACCACGGATTTGTCACAGGCCAATAAATTCGCCTATCACTACTAATGATACTATGCACTTTATGCCTATTCTTCAACTTTCTGCCACTCCTTTGTTCAAAATCAATAGGGTGACTCTTGTTTAGAAATCAAAAGAACAGAATTTTCTCTGTATACAGAGGGCATTATGATTAGCCAAAATGGTTATGGCCCTTACACATGGGCGTTTGTTACCTGTGCTCGAACGCAGGTTCAGACGCAATGCTTACATGCGTCTCGTGGGTACAACATCATTGAAAAGAATGAAGTGCGTCTAGACCTGCAGGTAACAAACCCCCATGTGTAAGGGCCCTTACAGAGATTGATCAGCAGAGAAGCTTATAATATAAAAACCCTATCAAATCCATACACACTCTGTAGTCGATTTTATTAGCTGTTGGTGAACTGTTTATATGTTTTATGTTTATATGTTTATATGTTTTTGCAGTCGACATTTATTTTACAATGCTTTTTACAATGGTCAAATTCCGTTTTATATATAATAATAATTATTATTCCCCTGAGAGAATTTATTGTTGCTGTACAGTGCTTTGCCCTCAAGGAGCGCTATACAAATAAAAATATTAGGGATGCACCTAATTCGCTATTCGGTTCGGTGTTCGGCCAGGCTTCTGCCATTTTCAGCAGGATTCAGATTCGTCCGAATCCTTGCGCCTGGCCGAACCGAATCCGAATCCAAAAAATCATGTGACTTTTTGTCAAAAGACAAGGAAGTAAAAAGATTTTAGTGCGCAGCACACTTTTACCCTTCCCCTCGCTAATTTGCATATGCAATTTTGGGTTCGAATTTGGTTCAGGATTCGGCCGAATCTTTCACAATGTATTTGGGGGTTCAGCCGAATACAGAATAGTGGATTCAGTGCATCCCTAAAAAATATACATACATACATGCATACATAGCAACTGTATGAAGATAGGGATCTGTTCAGCATGTGACTAAGAAACTCAGTTCACCAAAGCAGCAGGTCCTGCTGTTTGTCTCTATAAATAGAGAAAAACAAACAAAGCCACTATGTGAAAACTGTGGGTTTCAGCATGCAGCATAGGCCAACAATTCAATGTCAGATATGTTACTCTTTGTATAGTGTTTTACACCATTACACTGTACTTTAGCTGTGTGTGAGGCTGTCCATAAAATAAAAATAATTGCTAAACTGCACTAATGATCTAATGTGGGCCAGGGACTATTGCCTCCACACCTAACCAAAGAACTCACCTTGCTGGTAACGTTTTTTTAAAAGTACTATGCTTAGTAGTGATGAGCAAATCTACCCAGTTTCGCTTCGCCGAAAAATTCGGGAATTTCTAGCGAAATTCGCAAATTGGCTAAAAAATTTGCGTTGCGTCAAAAACGAAGCGCGACTCGTTTTTTTTAAGCGAATTTTCGCCAGGTGCATTTTCGCTGGCGTTTCGCGAATATATTCGCCAGCGGCGAATCACGGGAATTCGCAGCAAATTCGCCCCTGGCGAATAAATTTCTTAGATTTTTTTTACCTGTGAACAGGAGTCAGGTAAAAGGATATATATAGTGAATAAAGTACCCCCTCTTGTAAAATATAAGGATATTATAAGTTACCAAGGAGTTTCATGACCATATACAGGTCATGGAACTCCGAGGTAACTTCTAATATCCTCATATTTTGCAACTGAGGGTACTTTATTTATTGTAATACACAAGTTTCAGGGAGTCACCGTTTATAAGGATATAATTTACAAGATATTTATGGCTTTTGTGTATTATAAACAGATATATAGTGAGGACTATGGTAGCTGGAATGATCTGTGCTGCCTCTCCTTTTATAATCCTATAATGTGCAAGGGAGGTTTGGAATTATATATAATATCATAGAATAACTACACTATGTATGCTCTCTGCCAATTTATGTTTTCTGCTGCCAGTCAGTGACAGAACTTATACTAAAATGTTACTGAGAAAAAGATTGAAATGGTATGATGCTTCTGGAGTCACATTTACAGAGCTTTTAGTAGAGCTGATTTAGTAGATGAATTACAGTGCCCACATATTTTGCAAGCTTTTTGACCATTCAACTTCCCAGCCACTGTTAAATGGAGTAAATAAGAGTATATAAAAGTATTGGGAGTAGCATTGTCTTAATTAATGCAACTAAGTAATACAGCCCATAAAGCCACAAAGTGTTTAGAAATGGAGCCTGAAGGAAGCTGGATCTCCATACGTGGTGCCACGGAAAGTTTGATGCCCCAAAAGACTCTATTTCCAGAATAAAAAACAAAAAATGTATTTAATGCTGAAGAATGTTTTCAGGTCTCCTTGTACTCCCTTTGTACACAATGATAACCATTTTAGAATTTATTGAGAATGCTACTTTGCTATTTCAAGGTTAATTAACCAGTCTGATATAAATCCAGAGCACAACACAATGCACCAGGCTTTTTAAGTGATTTTGTAACGTTAGTTCCATATAGAAGGGCAAGGTTCAGAAGCGACTCATCTGCACCTCATTGTGCTTGTGAAATCAAGCCTCACTCTTCATTTCATATGAAACCAGTCAATGGACGTTACACTATAATGATTTTTTGCTGCGATCGACCCAGGCTGTATTCACAGGGTTGACCTGAGGTCTTGGAACTGAACAGCACCGGCTGCTTGCAAAATAACTTTATTTAGTATCACTAACAAATCAAATAAATATATGACACAATTCAATGACAGAGGCTGACAGATGAAAGAGATAAATGGACAAAACATGAACACTAGGATCTAGATGCAATACATGCAAAGAACACCTGGTAGAATGTAGAGTAAATCCACAGAGAAGGGTTTTAATTACAAGATAGTACAGATGAAGGAAGATAAATAGAAACCAGTGGTATCTGAGAAATTCAACAGTTGTTTTCATATTTCATATTTATCCAATTGTTGATGAATTTCAACTGCCAGTTGAATTTCACTGCTCTCCAATATATAATATAATGATAAAGCATCAGAAAGATGTAGTCATCTTCAGGGTCAGTGGCATTGATAAATCAAGATGATCCTTCAGTGAGAATGCTACTCATCCTGTGGATACACTGCTCTAAAAAGTATGTCTGTCCTTTTTGCATGTAATATAGGCAAGCTACAGTAAATAACAAGTAATTTCCCTAAGCTGGGTTCCAGTCTAACACACTGATGTTTTACAGTATATATATATATATATATATATATATATATATATATATATATATATATATATATATATATATTTAAATATATTTAATTCTTAAGCAAATTATTTCTCTCAACCCTGTATGTATACAGAGTTGAAAGAAATAATATGCAAATAGGTTACCCCCTTATTAGCCTTAAACTTAGATCTGTTCAGAACTCCACAGAAACACTCTAAAACAAGTCTTAAAAGATCCCCCCAATGTATTAGTAACAACACGGACAAAGCCACACAGATTACATAAATTCATAATACATAAATTACACCCGTAGGTGGACCTGAGAAGTGTGTGGAAAGTGTGACTTGCTGCCGATGTATCCTGGGCACCAATATGCTGTGGGCAACTCCCAACATTGTGTAATAGCCCTTTAAGCGCTTTACCCTCAGGTGGGTCCTGGCTTGTCTTCTGGTACACAGATCACTTGAAAAAACAGCAGTCCAGGGGTTGCTTCAAACCAATGAAATCTTTAAGACAGACAGTCATGGATTAGATGTGACAGTTCTCAATGGCAGTTAGTAACAATTCACTTGGATCTCAAGAATCCTCTTGATCAGTTGTTACACTCACAATATAGAATATCTATAGCAAATTGCCTCCTCAGAGATGCTGCCTGTCCTGGTTATCCTTCTCCCAGCAGATATGAATTTATGATGGTGTCTTTATGTTTGGCAGCTCCCCATGCCCTTGTTCTCACCCACTCTTAGCTGGTATCTTACTTCCTTGTTGAATCTCCTGCCCTAAACTCACTCAACCATGTTCTTATGCTGGCAGCTGTCACTGCAAAAACAAATAAATGCACTATTTTCCTTGTTGAGGCCTTGATCTGCTGGCTACACGACCTAGCCCTGTCTTTCGCTCCTTGAGCAACTATGACAACATTAAATATCACTGAACTTTAACAGACCTGGCAACCTTTGTTAACAGTGTCTTGAGATTTACTGATCACAAGCTAAAGGTCTACTGGTAGATCCCTATCTACCTTTTGGGCACCCCTGTTTTAGTATGTTATAGAATGATCAATCCTACATAAGCAGCTTTTCAATTGGGCTTCGTTATTTATTTCTTATAGTTATTATTTGCCTTTGTCTTTTGACTCTTTCTAGCTTTCAGATGGGAGTCACTATCTCAAAACAAATGCTCTGTAATTCTACAAATGTATTATTATTGCTACTTTTTATTACTCGCCTTATAATTACAAAAACACAAATAATAAAAAAATTTGGACGTGACCATTCTTTGCACCAAATATATAACTGGTCTGGAAATTCAGAGAAACACACACACAGGTATTTATCAGAATCTACAGATTGGAAGTCCAAGCATGCTTATGCTTTTTCAGCAGTATCTTTCCTAATGTATTTCTGGAAAGAAATAAGGTCCCTATTTAAGGGCTGCAACCTGTTATTGCCAGTTTGTTAGAGACAGATTGTTCAATAGACTATACTTGAATTGGTTTATCTGTTTGCAGCAGCATTTATCAATTACCTTGAGTAATGAGCAGGTGCATAAGACCAAATGGGAAACCCTGAAAAAAGAAAGGTTAGCTGACACTTGAAATCAATTACATTTATCAATTACATTTATCAATCAAATGAGTAGTAATAAAATCTGTTAGAATAGCCACAATAACTATTTAATATCAGCACAAGTTATGCCTTGTTTCTTAAAGTGAGACTTAGTCGTACCCATATAGTAGCGCAAAGCTGCAACACTAATCGCTGTTTTCAGGCTGCAGTTTTATATCTGTGGTAGAGGTTCCACAAATGCAGGGCTATTTTCCCTAGGGGTGACAAAAGTGCTTCTTCAGGTGTGAGTTGAAGGATGATCAGGTTAAGATTTATGACTGCATGCATTTTAGTGTCTTGGTTATTCCTGGATCTAGCTAGGTGACTATCTCAATCTCATTGAGCAATTGAGATCTTTGTCTTCACATGCTTCCTTAGGTGCTAGTGGGGTGCAGGCTGGGATTACCCTGCATCAGTAGCTGTGCAACAGGAGGAAGAACAAAGGCAGTTATGTCAAGCACAGCTATATGAATGTGTAAGGAGTCACTATTGATGTGACAAAGAACAAAATTCTGTGTATGCAGATTAGCATACCAATAGACAGTGTAGGACAGGGGTGCCCAAAAGGTAGATCGGGATCTACAGTACCTGTAGACCTTGAGCTGGTAATCAGTAGATCTCAAGACATTGACTAAGAGACAACCTGCCTATAGCACCCTCCTATTTCATGATTTCGATTCAGATATTTATTATGTTAAGGTTACTTAAGAAATAGTTGTTTGTTAAATACAGCAAATACATTTTCTCATAAATCAATATAATATGTAAGTAATATTTTCTATGGTACAGTGCTAACAATGATTTTATGGATGTAGCTCATAATGGGACAACATCACTAAAAGTAGACCTCACATTAGTAAAGTATGGCCACTCCTGGTGTAGGCAGTATATAACAATTAGTTATAAAGAATGAAACTGTGCACTGGAAAACATTCTCCTTCTCTCTGTGTGCAAAAATGGCTTTTTATCATATTTAGCAGTTGGTCAACTGCAGAATATAGATTAGATTACTTGCATTTGCGATTTAATCATTTATAGTATAAAAGCATAAAATATCTATTAAGGGTATGCGTGGAGGCTTCTATATACAGTGCACAGACAGCAATGACTAGGTATAGTTTTTACAATATTGTCATGTGAATGAAAATGGCCTCCTGAATTTTTAATTTGGCCCCCAGAACACGTCCCACCAATAGTGATCAGCAAAACTGAAAAAAAAAATTCATTGATTAGCTGAGTCAACGTGCAGGCATTTTTAGATCTGCAATAGCTTCTATACATGACTCTGGTCTCATTGCTTGATGTGGAAGGCAAATGGTTAATTTGTTTCTGTACTGGCCCAAAAAGTTTGTTAATCTCTACTCTATAGCTGTGATTTTTTATTTTTTGCTATTATAAAAACCTAGATGAAGAGCATTATCTATCTTGTGTGTTTTCTTTCTGACAAGTATTTGCAAAAATCCTCGGCACACAGGAATAAATTCAGCAGGGCAAAGCCCTTGCGATTTTATTGAATGCAAAGTGCAATGTGCAACGTTTCGGGGAACCTCCCCTTTGTCAAGCATTGGGCTTTGCCCTGCTGAATTTATTCCTGTGTGCCGAGGATTTTTGCAAATACTGGAGAGAGGAGGTTGCCGATTCCCCCACCTTTGAGCACCAGGAGGAAAGTAAGGTGTGCGGCCATTCCCAAGATTACCAGAGAGTTCTTTCTGACAAGGGCACATTTTGCTTTAATTTTTTTTACTTTTGAAAGAGAAGAAAGAAATAGTACGGAAGAATCAAGTAAACGTATAAATCTATATATTACACGATCACTGTTCCAGTTCAAATAATGAAACACTTATAGTAATATTTGTGCCAGAAGGCATATTGATGGCCATCATAACTGAAGGAAAGTCGAATGCACCATAGTTATTTAATTTAGTGACATTCAGGAACAGATGAATCATCTCATGGAGGGACTGTAAGGTATAGATATGCAATTTCTCTTTTATATGACCAGGACAGCATGTACATCCCTAAATGCAAGATAGGCAGATGTCTGAAACATCAGGGGATATGTGCATCCACAAGTGTGAGCAAAGTGCAATATCTCGTGCAGTTGGCATGTTTTTTTTCCAAAATCCAGTGTTATATCCCCAGAATTTCAGCATCACTGAAGTTGAATAGAGGGGCATGCACTTGCGCTTACAGCAATTCCATCTGATTCACTAAAATTACTCTGATAATCGAGTTGCAATAGCAAAACAGGATTCTGACCAGGTGGTGGCTCCAGGGTTCACTTAGCAGCCAGTATTTGCCAGCGTCAATGGACGCAACATTGCTCAGTTCAGAATAGAAGGTGGGAAGGACTAAGCATTGCACAGTGCAGCTACAACTAACTGTAAGGATCACATTTTGACACAAGTACCTTTAAAGAAAAGGAATTTACATGCAACTGGCTGTGGAGAAATTGTATTGACTGCAACTGCGCTTGTGGACTATTACCTTAGTACATTTCCCAAAAGGGAAGCCATTTTCCATAAAGTTATTAATACACCCCAGTATACAAAAAATATCAATGCATTGTTATGTGGTGTGAGGTACAAGGTATAGATGCTTCAAAGGATACAGTTAGTGTTTTTTGGAGTTAAGCAGTGTGCTGTTTTGACTAATAGCAAATTAATTGTTACAAGCACCAGAGTCATAAATTCTGCAGAGAGAACATGTTAATGAAAAGTTTTCTACTGCTTCTTTTCTTTGGAAATAAGAGCCTTCTCTTCTTTTTAAATTTAATATTCAATAGAAAATATTTTTTGCAACAGTGTTATAAGGAAATCTGCTTCAATAGAACAAAAATAGTCTTTTTTTGTAAGCAAGACCATCTGGTTATGAATTCTATACTCCATTAATTAAAACATGTGTTAAATGGACTGCTTGGACTAAATCTGTTGTAGATTATTTTAAATCTTACAGTTTTTTTTCCTCTGAAGTGTTGCTAAAAAGCCTTGGGAATTTTCTTCAGCAGTCTTTAGCGCATATACAGTATGTCAGCACTGTATGTATGCTCTAGATTACTTTTTCCTCAAACTCTACCCCAGTGTTTTACAGCAATTTTTATTTCAAATAGTATAGCCTGTCTAATAGGAAACAAGCAGCTAAAATATATAGCAAGAAAGCAGTCAAATCAGTAACATGTGTATTATATTATTATTAAAAGAGTGCTAGGGTACTACCAACTAGAAGTAACCTCCAAGCAGCTGCAATGATTGACAGATCATACCTCTTATAAGCAGAGTACTGTGCTGGAAGAGCCTTCTGTGAGAAAGAGATGTAAAACTGGTCAGTGACCAGGCAACCAAAGACAAGTAAACGAGAACAATAACTAAAGCCAGCCAATTTTTTTTATCGACCACAAAGGGTCTCTTTCAGCAAATCGTTAATTGTACTTTCACTGACCTCCTAGACACCTAGGAAACTGGCCGGGAGGGCTCCACATCTTCCATAGTCCTTTCATTGTCCCTTCTCAGTTGCATCTCCATGAGGTTGGAGAGATACGAGACATGCCAAGGTCTATGCCTCCTGAAAGGTGCTCCCATGCTATGGCTTTTATGCATTTGTGAGCAGAAGGCCAGGGAGCTATCCCCTGGCATTGAAAAGGATATTAGCACACAGGCTCAGTGTCCCACCTCACAGGTATTGGAGCAGGGTGCCAGTGGCAAAGCAGTCCATACTTGAACACTGTATAGGGCCAGCTGCAACATGGATGCCCCTCTCTTGCGGGAGGCAAGTACAGGTTCTCAGGGGACAGAAGCTGTCAGACCCGGTTCACAGTTCCTTATGCTTCGTTCCAGAAATCCATGGATGGGGTAAGAAACCAGTTGTGGGAGACCCTGGGAAAAGAAGCAAGCAGCCCAGCAGGGCAGGGTTCACACCAGAGAATACCCCTTTACAGAAGTCCCAAGAGGAAAGACTGACCATTCGGTTCCTGCCAGGGGATGCCCAGCCATGGAAGTCCCAATGAAAATGGATTTGTATTGACAGCCCCAGGCACAGTTACAGGAGCTCAGATATATTCATGGTAAGCCAGGGTCTAAGACCCCCTGCTATGGCCTGAGTGGGTAGTAGACCAGGGAGCCATACCCCACTGGGGCAGTAAAAGGGGTGTTAACCAACCACATAGCCTCTATAATTATAATTAGCTATCTATAATTTAACACCACAATTGGGGATAGCTTCCAAGATGATGCCCTTCTCCAGAAACCAACTGCAAGAGGCAAGGGCAGGGGTCCAGAAACTTTTGGGAGAGAAGCAGCCCGATCACTAAGCTCCCACCATGAGATACCATTCTCTGGTAATTCTCCAAGGGAGGAATCAGCCACAGGTGCCCAGGGCAGGATTCCAGGAGCCTTGGGGAGGCCCAGAGGGAGAAACCAGAGTAGAAAAAGGCTACTGTTGTCAAGACTCCCAAGATAAACCACTACACTGCTAAAGCATAAATTGGAGCATGATACCCTGCTTGCTTCACATTTTCTTTTTACTCCCCTTCTTAGTCACCTAGGCAGCTGCCCTGGTGGTCCCCATCTTGCCACAGTCCTTTCATTGTCCATCCAAATCACCCAGTATATGGCTCTTCCCATCTAGGCACATGATGTTTCCCCATCAAGACCTTGCCTTGCCCTTCTAAACCACCCAGGTATATGGTGATTTCCAATCTAGCCACTGCGATTCTTGGACTGGTTTGCTCATACCTGAACTAGGTCGGTTAACCCATTTTTGGGGGCACCCCTTGACACTGCAGTGATTTGCTTAATGTCAGCCCACAGTTAGCCTTTGGGAATTGCTTATTAAGGACTGCAAGGGTGGTGTATTGCACTTGGAAGGTTAGTGGGGTGAACACTTGGAAGGTTGGTGGGGTGAAATTCAAACTTGGGACTTGTTAAACTACAGCTAGCCTTCCAAAGCCTCTGGGTTGAAGTGGTACATAGCCTTCTTGATTCACTTCCTGTCCACACAGCCCACAAAGATTGCATGATGCTGTGTAGATGGAGTTCTTGAAAAAAATGTGCATGTCCAAGGGTGCTGTATTAAGTCAATATGAGTAAGTCCAAGAGTACCCCTTAAGTATTAGCCAAATGTAATGCTATTCTGCGTTATTTTAGACCAACGAGGTTCATTTCCAGCAATGTTGATAGAGCATGGGCTACATTTTACTCTAACACTTAAGGCAGGGCCTTCACTAAGTGGAAATGATGAAGGTATGGTGTAATGCAGCTATAACTCCTATATTCTACTCTGCATAAAAATCAGGTGGTTCTTGCAGTAAAAACAGAACAATAACAGTTTATTTGTCAGAGACAAATGATCCACAGGGTTACTTACTGTCCAAAGAGTCATATGCAGAATAGGTGATCAAAAAGCTAGGACAATAAATCAGAGACAGTTGGATGTGGTCCCTGCGGATTTAGTCAAGGTAATGCAGAAAGAAATACCTCAAAAATGGTCCCGATCCTACAGTGGAGTAGTCAGGAAGAACAATCTAAACCTGACACCCTGTTAACTGCAGTCCCTTCACTGTAGGCAATCTTATAGCCTAGGGCAGCTACTCCCTGCTACAATCCTTGATAGAGCACAAAGCTGCTCTTGCTATTTACCCTTGCTATCCTACTCGCCTAGAGAGTACTATTGAGGATGGTATCCTGTCTCTAACAGGCCTCATTTACAGGGTGTATGAGAACAATAGGGACTCGCTGGGAGGCCATGCCTATGTGGCATTAAAAGAAACCCCAGGAGAGACTTGGAGTCAGTCTTCAGAGAGAGAGATGGAAGGACACCTGTACATTGGTTCTACAACTTCACTGCTTTTGGGCCAATATTTACTTGAACTTTTGTTGGGACTGTGGATAGTCTCTTGTGAAATGTTGCAACTGCATTTTTTGTTATCACAGAGGGATTAGTTGCCGCTGTGTTACAATTTACAAAACAAACTAATTGAAAAAATACCATGTGGTTACTCTTCGGCACTCTTGCATAATTATGGTCATTTTCCTGACACAAGCTATAACACAATTACCAGAATTAAGCAGTATAAAGAGTGTGTAATATATAGTGAATAAAGTACCCCCTCTTGTAAAATATAAAAAGGATATTATAAGTTACCGAAGAGTTTCATGACCATATAAAAACACGAGGTCGAAGGCCGAGTGTTTTTATACAGGTCATTGAACTCCGAGGTAACTTCTAATATCCTCATATTTTGCAACTGGGGGTACTTTATTTATTATAATACACAAGTTTCAGTGAGTCATGTGACAGAAATGACATCAGAACTCACCATTTATAAGGATATAATTTACAAGATATTTACGGCTTTTGTGTATTATATAGATATATATATATATATATATATATATATACTTACAGAGCTTAGGGTGCACACCGTATACACAGGTAAATACCTGGGTGCCAGCTAAAAAATGTAGTATTCAGCAAGACAAAGTAGCGGCACTCACAGGATTCCTTAGAAAAAATAAAAGCTAATCTTTATTGGCCTCAACGTTTCGATCCCCCACAGGGATCTTCGTCAGGAGCATACATTGGTTGGATTGTTTGTATGCTCCTGACGAAGATCCCTGTGGGGGATCGAAACGTTGAGGCCAATAAAGATTAGCTTTTATTTTTTCTAAGGAATCCTGTGAGTGCCGCTACTTTGTCTCGCTATATATATATATATATATATATATATATATATTGATAGCAGTATACAGTAGAGATTACACAGATGAGCAGAATTACCAGAATTAAGCAGTATAAGGAGGCTGCAATATATTGGTGTATATAGCAGTATTCAGCAAAGTCATTCAAATGCTGCATACAAAACGAGAGGGTCATACTTCACATACTGCACATTTAAACACAATTGTGACTCTTTGTACGTTGTAATCCCCAAACCTAACGCTTTATTAGTATAGAAGCCAAATGTCACATTAAGGGAGATCAAATACATTCCAGCAAGCATTTTACAGTCGGTCCTGTCCTTAGCTTTACAATGTATATTGAGCCACTAACTTCACTGGAGCATCTAGTGGTGACCTTTTGAGTGCAGCTTTGGTTAACTTCTTGTTGGGTACTGAAACTGGTTGTAACCATACACCTTATATATGAGTGATAGGTGATATCCCTGCAGTGAGCACCATTTGTTTTTTGGTCTGCTACCACTATAAATATATAGATGGTCTTTAAAGTTCTTGTGATAAAATGGTTCTGGTTTAAATTGGGTGTGTTTTAAAAACTTGGATTGGTCAACACTAGCTTCCATTATTGGCCTTCCAACGTGTCACCCAGAAATATTACAGCCCCCGTTACTACAGAAGATGGACAGCATTGATCTTCATATTTGTTTGGTTAGGGTTGCCTCCTTCTACCCTTAAAACTGGCCACATATTGAATCCACATCCTGCATGGCTACTTAGCAAATGAATTTAGATGAATGTTACACGGCTGCATACAAATTAGTTCAGCCTGCACAGTGTATCTAATGCAGGATCTGAATTCAATATGAAAGGGTTGATGTGACAGCCCTATGTGTGGTACACACTGATCCTTCTGAAATAAATTCACAATCATCATCACCACATTCTTTATAGCATTGCCACATTTTCCTTATTTACAGGAAAGCCAGGCAGGGGGGTTTCTGCAATGGCCAATTGCCACATCAATCTAGTCCTGTCTGGTTTTCCTAATTTGGAAAACCAGGCAGGCAGTTTTGACCCTTGCAGCCTTTCTGAATCAGGCTGCCCTGTCAAAACTGGACAGGTGGCAACCCTAACTCTGGACTACATTAATTATGTAGCACCCTACTTTATGTGTGCATACTGTGAACCTTAGATTGTGAGATAAATATTAATATAAATGGACAGTGCATTATTAGTTTGCTCATCTGACAACACAGACACTGTAAACATGTCATATTTGTTCGATGAGAGATCACAACAGCTGATGGGTTTGGTGGCAGCCTCCCGTAGAATGTATTTTACTACTACGTCCATGTTTCAGCATTCCCCTTCTGATATTCTTGTGCCTCTAAGATATGGGCCCAAGCACAGGTCTACAACAGGAAGGGGGGTATCTGAACAGGAAAGTTAGTTTTTTTACATCAGCATCCTCACATGGCTACTCCTAAGATGAAAAGGGAGTCTTTAAACATAGAGATACATCTTCTCCATTTGGAGTTAAACTGAGAGTATTTTTGGTATTCTCAGTAAAGAGGCCCATCTGAGTCACTGTAGTGGTAGCCCTGCACCCTGTAGGAGGTCTGTCTCTGCAGGCAATGATTCCCTGGAGTGTGATGCAGGATCCACTCATAGACTTATTGTTTGGGAATCTGTAGTGGTAGGTGAATGGATAAACTGCAAAAGGGAAAAAAGTAATAAATAATTACAAAAGCAGACCTATCAGTGAAAAACTGTAAACATAACCTATAGCTAATTTTTGTGTACATTAATATTTTGGAAAGTTGTTTTTTAGTGGCAGTATCACTTTAATGCCCATGGAGGATGTAGAACCTTTATTTGCATCAAATCCTTTAGCATTGTTGTTTCACATCTCTCTGATAAAGGAAGATTATTTAATTTACATCTGCATGCTTGCTTTCCTGATATGCAGAGATTAATAACACTTCACAGTTACACACTTCAGTTTGCCATTTTGAGTAATCAGGCCTTAAAAACAAATATAATTGTTCAACTTCTTTCAACATTACACTTCAAACTGGCGAATGTTAATGGTTCATCGCCACACTAACAAGAAGAACAAGAAGGCCTAGATAATAAATTATTTCCATGAACATAGCTCTGTGGATTCTGGCATTTGCCAGAGGAGTTAGTGTATGATGCCATAGACAGTCACTATTTATTGGGAATGTGAGGGCTGTTTGGGCTTCTGTAGAAATGAAATGCCAGGGCCTCCTTTGAATCCTAGTCCAGACCTGCTCAAAACTCTTATTGCTTCCTATTTGGCTCTAGAAAACAACTACATTTATTGGCCAAACTTTTGACCATGTGACCAGCCTAAGAAGGTCTCGACACAGCTGCACTAGCTGAGTCCTACATGTTTGGTTCAAATTTCATCCATGAAGTTAAGGCTAAGAAATTCTTTGTGGACATCAATGTTAAATCTCACTTTAAGTAACGCTTTAGTAAATACGGTAGTATTAAAATAGCCCACGACACAATACACAACCTTTGTTTCTGCTATTGTCATCTTATCTAAAAAGAAATAAGGGAACACTATATATTAGTTAATCATAACATCAGATCCCTGATCGTTAAGGACAGTAAAAAAAGGCTCTACCACTTTCTTTACTGATATTTATTGTAAATCTATCTGTATCACATCCCTCTAAAAAGTCTGGACATATCTTCAGGAGATCCTGTTGAGGAAATCTCTTAAATATAAGCTGGGTCAGTTCTTAGTTTCTTGTGGAAAAATAGGACAGGTCACATTCAGCATGTGCTGAATGCAAACATTTATATTACCTTCACCCTGGCAAGCTATTGACCTGGTATGTGCATGCTCCTCCTTGAATGTTAATTCAATGTCAAGGTCATGTAGAAGTAAATGGCAGATGTCCCTTTTATAATTTGAAGATATCATGATCTGCACTGGGTTTTGTCCAATAATAAAAATTCTGGGTTTTTGGGTGACAACCTGAAAAAATACAATATAATACAATACATTAGTCAGTTTTGGGGAGATTTTTACAACACCAGAAAAGTAAAAGGGTCATAGATTCCTGCAAACACTTGTTTCTTGAGGCAGCACTGTTTGCTTGTAATTATAGTTATATATTTCCTATAAGGGATGGAGGATCCAACAAGGGCTTTGTGATGTCTATGAACTGGAGCACCTGTGTTGCTGGATTCTACAGTTCTCAGTGGTTACTCCCTGCTTACTATAGCCACCAGTGAATCAATAGATCAATCACATCATCTACTTACAAGGATTGTAAGTAGGACTGACAGCATTGCTTTTAAAGTGCACCAGAGGAAGCACCTTTTATATCTTCATCAAGGAACACATCTGAATCTTGTGTTGCATCCACATCCATAGACGGAATACAGTTTACAATTTAATTTGATATAGTGGAGACTAACTCTATGCTGTGCCCCGTAAATCCTATCCAGTTCTTAACAAGCACTTCTCACCTCCAGTACACATCTTATCCAGTGTTGATTGATTTAAGGGTGTACACCAGGGTCATGCTGGAGGTAATTCTTACAGAGTTGTTATTGTGTGTTACAGTAGAGATGTTAAAAAACATGTAAATCCCCCACAAAAAACTTCAAAATCTTTAAATACATGTCACTTTGTATGTTCAAAGGTTATTAGCAAGGCTGTGGCATCCACTTCTCCTCCTTTAGCCCACTCAGCCCCCTCCCTTGGAAATCTGGTTAATGGCTACTGAGCATGCTCAGTTCTTCTCACCTCAAAAAAAACACATCCTGCAAAGCCACTAATGAGAAGAAGACATTGCTGGTTATCATAGAAATTGTGCTCTAGCTGTCTGTTCCTATTTTATCCGTAACCTCTTATCCTGAGCTCAGATTAAGAAAATAATGTCTGCCTGTGTAAGCCTGCATTCTTGATTGCATGAACTTTACCAAATGTTAATGATGGTACAACAGAGGGAAAATGGTCTCTGTTGAAAGATACTATGCTTGTTTTATGAAAATGTGAGGCCACTGACGAACAGAGTGGATATATGCAGTACAAATGATGCAGTATGGGTGGAGGTGATGTGCTTAACTTATATACATGGTAGACGAGTGGTGAGTTTATTTGTCCTTTAAGTACCAATATTCAACCAATCCTTTATTACGTCGTCAGCTGTTTAATAAACTTGGGCTGTACCTGTTGCACTGCCATTCTTGTGTATATAGTTACTGGATCTCAGGGGTGTCAACAGGGTATCTATAGTAGTGATCTGAGGAGATCACTCAAAAGTAATTCTGCTGTGAAATTATTTATTCTAATAAATAGTTCTAATGTTCTAATATTATTTATTCATTACTAATACTTATTTATTAATTGCTAATATTCTAATATTATTTATTTTAATAAACTTGGGCTGTACCTGTTGCACTGCCCTTCTTGTGTATATAGTTACTGGATCTCAGGGGTGTCAACAGGGTATGTATAGTAGTGATCTGAGGAGATCACTCAAAAGTAATTCTGCTGTGAAATTATTTATTCAGAGACTACATAATACACACATAGTGTGTACTATGTAGTCTCTGAATAAATAATTTCACAGCAGAATTGCTTTTAAGTGCTTTCCTCAAATCACTACTTAATTGAATCTGGTAACCCTGACAAGGAATGAAGCACTGATACTTTGACTAAACAAAGACAGAGCGTAAGATCAACCTTCATTTGTTCTAGACTATAATAAGGTACTCTGGAGAACCGATGCCATCAAACAAGTGTTATTTTATTAGTTGCACAACATGTTTCGGATCCAACAGATCCTTCCTCAGGTGCTAGTGTTTGATGGCATCGGTTCTCCAGAGTACCTTATTATAGTCTATAAAGAATTGGATATAATGGCGGTTTCCTACTCTGTTTTAGGAACCAGGAATAACAGTGAGAACTAAAGGAGGTGGATCTACTTCTAATTTTACTTCATTTGTTCTAGTGTCACCAGGGTGCGTTGTAGGAGTATACCCATTTTTCTTGCCTTTTTTCCAACTTGCAATGTAGTTGTGTAATTTGTACACATTTGGGTTAATCTGAGAAATAACATACAGTTTGTTTTACCCTGGGTTTTGTAAAAAGGGGAGAAAAAGATTTGGCTAATGATATTATTTGCCTATTATTTCATTTATCCTCTGTCCTCAGTTCCTATTGGTTTGAGTTTCTGAGGACCTTCCAGGGAAACCCCATGTACTTTTTTTGGGTTGAGGCATATAAAAAATCCATAAACAGACTTTGACCTTATTATATTTCTAATAAATTCACTTGTGCCTCTTTAAAATCAAGAAATAAGGGGAACCAGGAAGTCTTGCAATCAATGCTCAGAGTGCAGCTTTATAAATAGTAGCATGTGGCTTAGAATTAGACTTTTAATTATATACCAGGAGTTTTTATCCATATAATAATAATTATCTTGACAAGTATAAGTATACAAACTGAACTACACAATAGTTCTCTTCTATATATACACCTTTATACAAGCAAATAATTTCAAAGGATCTAAATACATTCACCAGCCATAATGCCCATTAAGTAAACGCTTTGCTTTTTAATTTTATTCTAGTGGAAACTGTTGAAATGAAACACATAATTATGGGCCTATATTGTAACAAGGCTTGATTGGTAGAGTTGATATGCCTTTCACCATAGAAATGCAAACATTGTTGGCTTCAAATAAGCTGTTGGAAACAAGCAATTGTCATTTGTGAGTTTCAAGTTGTTGTGTGCAATTAATGAAACTATTTCTTAGTAAAATTAGTGCTGGGACTTTCCTTGGGGAGCCATTAGGCTTTTAACACATCAATCAGAAAAAAATCCCTTTTCCAGATCTCACATTAATCATGCTGATTATAGTTTTATTTACACACCCAGTACTGACTAAGCCTGTCTTTTGTTAATGGGAAAAATGCCCTGCTATTTGCTTTAGTTGAATGAGCTTTTGTAAACTGTGTGCAATCTTGCTAATTGGTTTTCTTGATGAGCCTAGAGTCACTAATTACTAATACCTCTTCTTAAATTTTGTTGCATGTGAAATTGTTATAACTCTTCATTCCACCTCATGACTGTCTTAAAATTAACCATCACAATGTTGTAAGGGCATCCAAGTAGCAGGTGAGGTAGGCGAACACACAAACCAGTAAGTGCCCACAGAGAGTACAGATATACTGGTATATTGTGTCAGAGCATCTTTAGAATGTTTAACAAAGATGAATAAAACATATTGATTATATTTAGTTTCTTCAAAGTAGATTATTTCATAAAAAAACCCTTTAAACTTTTACTTTGTACCACACCATCAGTAGGGGTGAAGAAAATAAGAAAAAGGAAATAAGAATTTTTTTCTTGCTGATTTGGATGAGCCATGTTCCATATACTGTATCTTACCTTGGTCTCTTTGTAGGTTGTACTAATTGAAAGCTGAAATATCTTTTTTTTTCTTTCCCATGTTTTCTATTACATAATGCTTCATTGTATTTCATTTTACTCCTGGCATTCTGGTAAATGAATGCTAAATCCCTCAAATAGAAATACAATATTTCTTTAACACAATTCTTCCTAATTAAACTTGGTTATGTTATAATTGTAATTTATAAATTATAGAATTGTAATGTTGTGATTTCCCTTAATCACTTTTTGTCCATGTACAGCCTGCTTTAGAGACAAAAATGGGAAGCATGTGTGTACATAGCAGAATATTGATGCCCATTTAATGTAAAGAAATGCTGAAGAAGTAAATGTTTTGCAATTTCAAAGGTGAAGGTGTTAGAAAAAGGCTCTTCAATATGTAACATACCCCAAGAGCCCACATTGATTTAACCTTCCTCTACCATGTGACTGTTGGCAAAGTTGCCGTTCCACGCTATAAACCAGTCAGTGGTGATGATGGCAATAAAAATTACAAGTAGCATGGTTTATTATTCCAGTGATGATAGACATTCAGGCAGTGTTAGAACATAAAGCAGCAAGTTAGCCCAATTAAAACTTAATAGTTTTCTTCATTTCAACTAATTTGATGTTGCTGCATTATACATAAAGCTTTCAAAACAGCCATTACTGAACCAGATTGTACACTGTATCACGCTGTGCTATTGCAATTAGACTACAATTAGATAACCAGTCAATTTTGAAGTCTTCCACTTTCTTGTGTCTGCCCAAAATACAGTAAGTATTGATCTGCCCAAACTAACATGAGTAGTGCACATTAGTGGGAGCTAAGAACTGCTTTTTGAACCAAGACTACTACAATCTTAAAAATTAATAAGAATTCACAGACAATGCATATTAAACAGTGGGATAATATGTGACCCTTTTTGCCATGCATTACTGTACATTAGGCTACAATCACCATTCCTAATGTTTATACCTCATGCTAATTTCTAGATGCAAATAACAGCAATGACCATGTCTAACAGTAGTGGTATAACTAGATATTTCAGGGCCCTACAGCAAAGTATTTTTCAGGCCCCCAAAATGCATAGAGGTTGAACTGTTTTACCAATATTCATTGAAATTGTATATGAATTAGGGCACGGTTGGGCCCCAATACATCTGGGCCCCCTGCAGCTGCATGGTCTGCTTCCTCTGTAGTTATGCCTCTGCCTAACAGTAATTACAATACTAATAACAAAATAATACCATCAGTGGCACAGTGGCTTACTGGTTAGCACAACTGCATTGAAGCTATGTATAGTTCAATTCTGCTCTGGGCACTTTCTACAAGGTACAGTATGCATACATGTTCTCCCTTACCAATGTAATAATGCTTCAGGTACTCTGATTTCTTCCTACACTTAAACATGCAGTAGGAAAATTAGCTTCTGATTAAATGAACCCTAATATATTGTTTAAATAGGGACCTCTCTGCAGGACCGTAGCCCTTCCAGAGAACAAAATACTGTAGCCTGCCTCTGGAAAGATGAAAATCTACCAACCTGTGCACCAGATACTCAGGTTGACCTTCAACAGAAACTGGAGAAGGAGAAGACTGACAGACATTTCTGGCAGGCTGTAACAGAGAGACATAAAAAGATTTAGAAAACTTTAGTTCAGGGAGTAAATCTAACCTACTATGCTGGAATTGATAACCTTAGAAATTACATATGGACCAATGAATTTAGGTCCTAATGTGACAGAACAGACCTTCAGCGGAATGTTCCTAAAGTACAGTCAGGCCATATCATCCACCTGATACTCATGGGACTCTTTACATGTCTGTCTTCTCTCTTCTGAGCAGCCAAAGACAGTAACAAATGGATATTCTCCAGTGGAAGAATGAGTAGTATTATTAAATGTAAACTCAGCCCAAGGAAGAAAATACATAACACCTGAGGTATTGTTCCCAGGACTGATTGTTCTTTCTGTTTGACCATTGGTCTGTGGATGGTATTGCAGATGAGAGATGAGAGAACAAAATACCCGCCTGGATGTCCAGCAACTTTGTGAGTCGTGAGACTCAGCCAATATTGTGTCACAAAGGTTTTCCGGAACAAAAAGTTTACCAGAAGGTGCATTAGGAAGAGAATAAACCTGGGTTTTAGCCAAAGAGGAACACAGATCTGGGCTCACGGCTGCCACAATTACCCCACAAATGCCACAATACTGTAGGTACAGGTTTAAATTCTTCCCTAGGATTGGAGACAAAACTTCTAGAAAGGGCATCTACTTTGGCATTTCTTTCTCCAGGCCTGTATGTTATAACAAAATTAATTTGAGCAAAAAATAGTGCCCACCTGGCTGTCTGAGATTCAAGCACTTAGCAGATTCAATATACAATAGATTCTTGTAGTCAGTAAAGACTGTAACCAAGTCCTTAGTGCCCTCAAGAAGATGTCTGCTCTCCTCAAAAGCCCATTTTATGGACAACTATTCCCTGTTGAGTTGATTCTGGATGCTGGAGAACTGGGGCAGAGGTGAACATTTTTCTCAATAGATCAAAGGCATCTATAACCTCTGCAGATCAAATACTAGGATCTGTCCCTTTTATAGTGGGCAGTGATTGGAGCCACCAAAGTGGAACAATTCTTTATAAACTGTGATAATTGGCAAACCCAAAAAACCTCTGATTGCCCCGTAATGAAAGGGGTTGTGCACAATCGAAGATAGCCTGAACCTTGGTTGATTGTATTTCTAGGCCATTTATCTAGGAGAATTTATGTATCCAAGAAAATGCCCAAAGGTTACTTCAAAAACAAATTTTTCTAGTTTGGCATATAGCTGGTTGTGCCTCAGCCTATGCAATACCTCCTGCACATGAGCACGATGATCAATTAAATTAGAAGAAAAGAGAAGGATGTTGTCTTGATATACCACCACATACTGACTCAGAAGATCATGGAAGAGATAATTTACAAATTCTTGGAAGTTAGCTGGGTCGTTGCATAGACAGAAGCACATTACTAAGGACTCATAATACCCATGACGGGTATAGAAGTCCATCTTCCATTCATGCCGTTAACTAATAAGAATCAAATTGTATGCTCCCCTAAAATTGAGCTTAGAGAAGATCTTGGTGCCTTTCACTCTGTTACAAAGCTTAGAGATCAATGGAAAGGTATAGCGATTCTTGACCATAATCTTTTTGAGATCCTTGGAATCAATACATGGTCTCATTCCTCCATTTTTCTTTCCTACAAAGAAGAAGCCAGCACCTGCAGGGAATGAGCGTGTCCTGATGAACCCTCTTTCCAGGTTTTCCCTGATATATTCCTCCATGGCCTGGGATCAAGAGAGGATATGTGCTACCCTTAGGAAGAGATGTGCCGGCATTACATCAATAGCACTGTTAAATCGTCTGTGTGGAGGCAGGGTTTCGACTGTCTTTTCAGAAAAAAACATCTGAATAGGATGAATTCACTGAGGATAACCTCTCCAGAGAGTTTGCTGCAAGTACTTGGGGTGAATAAAGACCTGAAGGCCCACAACCTGTACCCCAATTTAACAATTCACCTATGACTCAATTAATCTGAGGATTGTGTTCCTGTAACCATGGAAGGCCTAAAATCACAGGAGTATAGCGGCAATGGATGACAAAGAAACAAATCCCCTCAGTGTGATTCCCTTCAGATAAAAGGAGCCTTTCCGACTGGGAAGATACCAACAGTCCCCTAGAGGTCTACCATCAATTGCCAACAGTATGATAGGAGGGACTAGAGACCTAGTAGGAATACCATGTTTGAGTACAAAGCTGATATCTAAAAATTTCCCAGCCCAGCAGGTCACTCGATAATGCCCTTATTCCAATTTAAGAGCACTGGAAAAAATAACTGCAAGGAAGATTGTTGGGGAGTTAAAACAGCATGACCCAAGCAGGACTCTCCAGACCTGTTTATGCTCTGTCTTTTCCCGGCCTCTTGGGACAGGCATTAGTGATCGGCGAATTTATTCGCCTGGAGCAAATTTGCAGTGAATTCCCGTGATTCACCGCCGGCATGTAAATTTGCGAAACGCCCGGAAAAATTCACCTAGTGAAAATTCACTGGCGTCTCGTTTTGGAAGCGGGTGTCCATTTTTGGGGTAATGTAATGTATAATTGGTGAATAAATTTATATTGGATAAGTTTATCGCGTAAGGAAATCAGATCACAATATAGGACCTCAGTAGCTTTCTCCCACTGTTCCTCACTCAAGGCTGGTAGGGATTGTAGCCAGTATCTCTTGGCTTTATTGACGGGTGGGTGGGCCACGCTCATAAGAGCGTGATACAGTCTGGATATCAGTTTTGAGTGAATAGGATTATGTAAAATGTGTTCCACTGGGGAGGTGATGTATTGGATCTCTAGAGAGGAAAACTGGGCACGGAATGTATTTCGAAGTTGAAAATACCTGAATAATTGCAGGTCAGGCAAATTAAGCTTTGTTTTTAATTGTTGGTATGAGGGAAACCCCTGGTCTGATAGGAGATCCCCACACAATTCTCTCATATCTTGAAACCATGAGTTAATGCAAGGTCTTTGCTCAGTATGTACACTTTGGAAGGGAATGTTAAATAAACTAGATGTGAATGCTGGTACAAACTAGTACAAACTGAATGGACCAACATTTATTTTAAAAAATATCAGCAAAACGTGGAGAACTTTATCCTACATGCGAAAATTTGCAAAACACATTGAAACCAGTTCAGTGATTTTTTTTTTTTGCAGTGACAGCACAAATTTTTTCCACATAGCTATTCGTGCTTTTTCACTGTAAAACCTTGTAAACCATATAGCTCATCACTATAGTGATTTACATGGTTTGCCATTCAGGTTAGACTAATTATTGTTCACCAGGAATATATTTACAGTAGGCCCCTAGTCATCAAACATCAGTTCTCTCCCACCTCCTAAATCAGTGCTGTCCAACTTCTGTGTTACCAAGGGCCAACATTTTTCTAATCTACATAGTGTTGACCACTCCCTGTTTTTAAATCACACCCACTTTAAACCACACCCATGTTATCACTTATATGTGAAAAAAGCTGTCATACCCTTCAATCCATATGCCTCCTCAACATATGATTAAACACCTTAGGGACCCCTAACAATAATTTATTTTCATATACTAACAAACCCCCAGAACAAATACCAGACTTGTGTTCCATAGGCAGAGCAGGGCACACACAGACAGAGTATGTCACACACAGGAAGAGTATGTCACACACAGGCAGAGTATGTTACACACAGGCAGAGTATGTCACACACAGGCAGTATATGTCACACACAGGCAGTGTATGTCATACACAGGCAGAGCAGGGCATAAACAGGCAAAGTATGTCACACACAGGCAGAGCAGGACACACAAAAGCAGAGTATGTCACACAGGCAGATTAGGGCACACACAGGCAAAGTATGTCACACTTATGCTGAGCAGTACACACACAGGCAGAGTATGTCACACACAGGCTGAGCAGGGAACACACAGGCAGAATAGGGCACACACAGGCAGTGTAGGGCACACACAGGCAGAGTAGGGCACACACAAGCTGATTAGGGCACACACAGGCAGAGTATGTCACACACAGGCAGAGTATGTCACACACAGGCAGAGTAGAGCACACACAGGCAGAGCAGGGCACACACAAGCATTATGGCACACACAGAGCAGGAGACAGGGGAAACCTATAAGGACCACTCTAAGATTTACCACATACAGTGACACAGTGCTGGTGCCCAATTAGCATTTTGAATAAGGTGTGAACAGATGTACAAAGTGGGCAATTTCAGTCTGGGTCTTGGGTGTTAACAGTACAGGGCTTTAGTGTGTGAACAATAGAGGTGTTACAAGTGTGAACAATGCAGGGGATAACAGGTGTGAACAATACAGGGGATTAGTCTGAATTTGAAATTTAAACAATGCAGGCCAGTTAATCTCTGGCAGTTAATCTCTGTATTGATACCATTTAAATTTTACACATGCATACCTCCCAACATTTTGGAAGTAAAAAGAGGGACAAAAAAGTAGCCTGGCTACTTCTCCACTCCATCCACAGGAAATTTCTCAAAATCTCATAACCTTTTCTCTTGGACTCTACATACTCAGACTAATCAGTCATTCACTGCTAATTGACCAAGATGACATAATTGTTTACAGTTATACTCATGCATTAACTTTTTTGTACATATTTTAGATTTTTTGATTAATTGTTATATGGTTGATTTGACCTAGGAACCCTATAAATAAAATTATATTTAATGAATTGTGCTTTAATCAACTTAGTACTTTCTGAATCCTTTTTTAGTTTCCAAAGTTAGAAACTTTGTTTCTTTTTCTGGCTGTTCAGTGTGGAGAAAAGAGGAACTTTACAGTACAAATGAGGGACTGAGGGTTGAGCTGTCAAAAGAGGGACTGTCCCTCCAAAAAAGGGACATTTGGGAGGTATGCACATGGTAAGCAAACACAGCAGGTAGGGGGCCACAGAAAGGGGGTCGCCAGTTGGACAGCCCTGTCCTAAGTGATTGGAGTATGCACAACTGGCTGGCTGTCCTGCACATGCACTGATCACAGGAGAGAGACAGGTACCCCCCTTTCCACTTAGGTTTAGAAACAAGTATTAAGGATAGCAATCTCTGTATTTACTTAAAGGGATTGTTGGTTTTATTTCTATCTCTATGACCTTGTATACAAAGCAAAACCAAGAGATAAGGCACTTGAAAATACAGGAGGTAGTTTATTGAGTCCAAATACAGACAATAGGTTTTGCCTGGGAGAAACGGTCAGTGTATCATTTAAATGTTACACGGAGTGTCTCTTCCAAGTTCTTCTACCAGGACACAAAGTTATGTACTCCTTTTTACGTCATACAGGGGGTGATAAAAAGAGATATACATTTTATCATATACAGGCAAACTCCTCCTTGTACTTCTATGTCTAAAATATTTGCTTAGCATTACATTTTACAGAATGTATTGCAACATAAGTTTCCTGGTTCCAATGGTCCCTAGAAATCTGTTGGCTATAGATAACCACTGGTGGTAAAGTCAGTTATTGAGCAACATCCCTAGACTGGGCCCCAAGAGACATGTTGACACTATGGTTTTAGAATTATCGAGAAAGCAATTTAGCACTATGGCCTTCTATCATTCCTAAAGCTAACCACTGTCTTACAGATGACCTTATACCCCGTAGTCTATCCTGTCTTAGAGCATATGGGGGACTTAGATGATAGATATAAATCCTATATTGTTATAATATCCTGATTACACTCTGACACTAGCCATTCATGTTTTCTGATGACAGTTTCCCTTTAACATAAAGCCTCCCCCAAAGCTGGTGCCATAGACATGGAACCATGAGTGCCTATATGGTAGGCGCATTCTCACCTAAAACACGAGAGGCAGCTTAGTTAGTTAGACATGGAAGCTTTCTTCCTATTAAAGGGCATGTCTAACATATCATCAGGTAAAGAATCCAATGAATCATCTAAGGTTAGTCCCAGAAACCCGAGGAATTTCAATATTGGTTACATTGGTTCCCATTGACTCAATTTTATCCAAATAATAAAATTTTTAAAAAATTATTTTCTGTTTCTCTGTAATAATAAAACAGTAACTTGTACTTGATACAAACTAATATAATTAATCCTTATTGGAAGCAAAACCAGCCCATTGGGTTTTATTTAATGTTTACTTGATTTTTCAGTAGACTTAAGGTATGAGGATCCAAATTATGGAAAGAGACATTAATCGGAAAGCCCCAGGTCCCAAGCATTCTGAATAACAGGTCCCATACCTGTACTGCTGTGTTCAGGAGTGTGGCGTGTTGTTCCACACATGTGGGACCTTTGCCATGGGCTCACCAGTGCCATATGGAGCGAAACCATATTCATGCAACTCAATCTACAGGTGAGTTAATATTTACAATAATGATGAAGGAGATGAAGGATAGTGCTAATATGTTTACTTTTCAGTTAATCTTGTCAGAAGTGGAGTTGGAGCAAATCTGGTGCAAGTGTATTTCTCAGTATGAATGAAGCATATCAGTCGAATTAGTTAAATTTCTAAATATGCAATAATAACTTTGCTCTAGAACTGCTACACCCCCATTCTCATTTACATCACTGGATAACTGGTTGTATAATAATACCCTGTAGTATCTAAATAATTGTTTTTTACAATGCTGAAAAACAGATAAAGACGATTCTTTATGACCTGTTATATATGTTAAAGACTCTTTGGGTACACTGTAATTCCTGTATAAGTCAACGTAATAACTAGCACAGGCAGATGCTTAAATGATTTCTTTTCATAACCTACTCTAAATACACATTGCCTTTTCTTGAATAGCACTTCTGCATTTACTTTGCCTATAAATTATTTTTAATTTTTTTTTCTTTAAATCATTGTATCATTCCCTTCCTGCTGACATGCACTTTTATTTAATGCATTGTTGACTCAACAGTAGTTAAACACTGCACACTCCAGAATGATTACATTACAATTTATTTGAAAATTAAAACATATTTTCTCTAGTCTGTAATTGCTGATTCTGTTCATGCTTTAATAAAAATAACCCACATTTCCAAATGAAATAGCAAAGAAATAATAGGATGCAGTAAAACTACACAGTAATATTATAGTCGTCCTCTTCTGTGGTTACATTTTATAATGGATCTCGCCATTTCCTTGTCAGATCTAGGAAACATTGTCATCTGTCGTTCTACTGAAGCTTCTTACAAAGAGTTATAGGACGTGCATCAGCCTGATAACACCATCTACTTGTTCTCTAATAGAGATAACCACTTTCTTTCCATTACACCAGAGCACTGACGGACACTAATGGATTCCATACTTTTTCTGTGCTTGATCTACAGCTCATATTAGTATGAGTGTAATTTAGTGACAACAGTTTATCAACGTGTTGATGCAAGATAATAGTAATCATAGCAGAGGAACAGAATCTATTTGTGTACACAGTATATTTTCTTCCTTTTACGTCTTGTAGCTTGCCTAAAATGCTAAGTATATTCTTCAAGATCTTGTTTCAAGGGGTGAGAGGCTGACAAATAAAATAAACCAAAATATGTTTTATCAATATTAATCAAATATATGTGCATTGATCCCAGTTTGTATTGTTGAGTTGGTTTTATGACTGTGCCAGTATTAACACCTGTGAAACCTATTCCAGTAGAATGGAATAGGTATCAAATGCTTTCTGAATCTGAAAATCTGCCATCTCAAGCCTGCCAAGGTCATGTAGAAGTGTCAATGGCAGATGTCCCTTTTGAAGATACGATTCGAATTTTCACTCAATTTTATCGAGTCTTTTCCCAACTTGACTTTTTCGAGTTATTTTATTGATGAATACGATAAAAATCCTAGACGGGAGTTTGGTCAAGCTTGTTTTAATAAAAAGATGAGATAAATGAGTAAATAACCTCAAATGTAACTATTTCTCCATATTGGTATGGGGAAATCCACAGGTAGATGGCCATTCATTTTCACTAAACTGGTGCAATGTTCCACACTGTAGCCACAAAATATCCAACAACACAAAGGTTAAACATATTCATCTAAACAGAACCCAAGGATTCTTGGATAAGTGAAGCAAGTAAATTCTCAATCCAACATAGCCCAAGTACCAGCCCCAAAGAACAGCCAGCAATCTAATAAAAACCCCTCAGTTACCAAGTAGCACTCCTTTCAGGAAAATACATATAAGCAGTCCAGTCACAATTCAAGCTAGATGAGTGTTAGATAAGAGAGTGTTCTCTTACCAACTCCCACTCCCAGGCACTCACACAGGTCTCCTTCTTCCAAAATGTACAAGTACTTGTCACCCCTTCTCCAAAAGTGCAGCAGTGCTTCCCAAAAACATCAGTAACCAACTCAAATGTTATGGCCTTGTGTAACCATGTATAATATCTTAAAACCACGATTTATTTAACCTCAAAATTCTCTGGGTGGGTTTTTAAACTAAAAAATAAAAATTTTAGAGGTTTTTTGAAATTTATTATACCCCAAAGCAGCTAAAAATCCGAATCCAAAAATTCTCCATCTCAAATCTGTTGAGGTCATGTAGAAATCAGTGACATATGTCCCTCAAGTTGTTTCTTGACATCGTTTGCTGGATAATCCAATAAAGGGGCATATTCAGTTCAGTGAGATAAAGGTTTATCACGTGAAGATTGATGGACAAAATTCAATCCAGAAAAGCTTATCTCACCCTTTGTCATGTGAAAACTCTATTGACTGTACTCGAGTTGAATTTTGTCCATTAGTTTTAACATGATAAACCATGAAATAACTTTTTCTCACTAAATTGAATCTGGCCCAATGATGAGGGTTTTGTCCACTAAGCTCATAAAGTCGAGTTTTTTTTTTTTTGCGACAGTTTGATAAAGATGAGTTTTTGGCGTGTCAATCATACGATTTTGTCACAAAACTTTTTCTAGGGATCCACCACATCCAGGATTCACTAAAGAGTTTGCCTTTTTCAGCAGGATTTGGATTCAGCCAAATCCACGTACTTGGCTGTACCTAATCCAAAGAAATTACATGACTTTTCATCACACAAACAACAAAGTCAAAACATTTTTTAACTGCACTCTACACACACAATACTCTTTCCCTCTTTTTCCCCTCAGTTACATGCAAGCTATGGTCTGTATTTGGTATTCAGCCGAATATTTCACAAAGGATTTGACGAATCCTGAAATACTGGAATCGGTTCATTTTTCATTCTGACTTTTTCAAGAAGAATTATTGATAAATGAGTTCAAATAGTGGATGTGTCAGGAAATGCACCCTAAATCCAGAACCCAAGCTAAGCTCCCCGGTCTCGGCTCTCACTTCTGCCTATAACCTCTGCCTTTCACCTCGGGAGGAGCCCTCGGCTAATTGGATGCCGTCAGGTCTCAATAGAGAGAGGAGAAAAAGCTAAAAAGTTCTGGACAAGCAAAGGGGCACGATCGTCTCACCAAGGATACCTGGATTGAAGAATACCACCAGACACCACGGAGTGGAATAGGCCAGCACAAGCAGAGCAGAATCGTAAGACAGGCCAGTATCAGGACTGGGGAGCATAGAATAGTCAGTGGAAAAGCAGAGGTCAGGATTGGAGAGTTCAGAGTTAACAGACAGGCCAAGGTCAGGATTTGAGACAATCAAAGTAGTCAGGCAAAGCAAGGGTCAATACACAATAGATCAGGCAGGAACTCACACAGATAAAGCACTCATGAATCTCTAGATAGAACCAAACAACAGGCAAGGATCAGTAGACTGAATTCCCCTTATATACTATTTGAATTTCGCGCCAATGCGTGTGACATCATCACGCCGGCACATAAACAAGGAACTGCACTGGTGCGAGCACCATAGAGGAACCGGCACTAGAAGGAATCAGATGCGTGCGGTGAGCGCCCCAGCCGGAGGTATGGTGGGCGCTCCCGCATGCTAGGGGGTAAGCCACTAGACCACCAGGGAAACTGTTTGTCACAGGATGGGAGTTTGGTCGAATTTGTTTTAATAACAAAATTCGAGTTTTATTAAATAACCCCCTAATACTCTATGATTGATAATAATTTTGGCAAAATCAGTCACATTTCCATTATAATTTTTCTTAGTCTTTGAGTGCTCCCACAATCACCCTTTAAGTAACGTATTATAAAAGAGCAGTAACATCAAAAAATTCTAATGTTTTATATGCATTTCTGAAACATCACTCCAGTATATAAATAAGCTGCTGTGTTGTCATGGCAAAAAAATGAATATAAGGCACAAGTTTACATAATCTGATAACAGATAAACTGTGTATACTATAATTGCTTTAGTTTGTACACAGAAAGATAAACAGGAGTCAAACATAGTTTCTCATATAAAATAGCATATTTTCTGCCAAGAAAATGCAGGTGCTGGCTAAAAAGATTCAAACTTGTAATCTACCTTTATTTAAGCAAATAGAAAGAAGCTGGCATTATAAGATTCAGTGCTGAGGAAAGTAAAATAAATCTTTAAAAAGTTAAACAGAAATAGTTATGGCCTAAGCCAGGGTGCAGGTGATGTTCTTTGTATTTATTACACTTCATTCTTTGTTTACTTGTAAGGATGGATTACACTTTAAATGCCTTATTGTGCACTAAATAAAACTTTTTTACCATGAAATGATTTTGAGGTTTTTTTAATTTTTTGTCACCTTAGTCTGGAAGGCCATTTTCTAAAAGGGTGAATTTTAGTGGTATTCAGAAACCACGGTTAAACTCTTTCTCTGGAATACCGAATGCCATGAAAGTTATTCAAAGAACTTAATATTAAAAATATGAACAAAAAATGCTGAGCAATCCAAAAAGAAAAAATACACTTTAAAAACACTTTAACTCCTCTAAATATTAGAGTTTACTGGCAATTGAATGCAAAAAAAATCTGAAAACATCTAAAGGATCAGTGCAGTTAAAGGAACAGTTCAATATAAAAATAAAAATTGGGTAAATAGATAGAATATGCAATATATGAAGTTAGCCAAAAATTTAATCTAGAAAGGCTGGAGTGAGCGGATGTCTAACATAACAAAACAGAACGCTACTTCCTGCTTCACATCTCCCTAACTCTTAGTTAGTCAGCAATTTTAAGAGGGGCCACTTGAGACATAACTGTTCAGTGAGTTTGCTTTTGATCCTCAGCATTCAGCTCAGATTCAAAAGCAAACAGAAATTACCCAAATGGCCCTCTCAAGTTGCTTATTGTTACCAATCAGTGGAAACCAAGTCCTGCAAAGCAGGAAGTAGTGTTCAGGCTGTTATATTAGACATCCAGTCACTCCAGCTATTATACATTACAATTACGCCTAACTAACTATATTGAAAACATTTTTTTTTTATTTTGCACAGGCTACCTATTTACCCAGTTTTTATTTTTATATTGAACAATTCCTTTAAAATTCTGTGGAACCCTGAAATCCTGAAATAAGTAAAATAAACTGTAGTAAAATATATTACACAAAACCATATAAACACATTTATATGTAAAACTTCGTATATTTATGATTTCTGTGCAAAATTGTGTAAAAATTGTTAAATTCCAGCCCCTTACTCTATAAGGGTCATTTACCCAGTGAAAGTCAGTGTTTATGTTAAGTCTTACAACCCAAAGGAATAATATAATTCTGAATGTTGGTATTTTTCGGTCAGCGAAGTGTTGATGATGATGGGCAAAATTAGACTGAGCTGAATTATTTTTTTGCGTATGGGCTTAATACATTTTTGATTTTGAACACCATTACAACTTCAATCAGTTTGCTACTGTTCTTGCTTTGGGTTTTTACAGTTTCTATACTATTGCTTGATCAAGATTTGACCACAGGTACGTACAGGTAAATTAAGCCAGTTCCTACACAGGCACATTCCTTCTCATGTATTGCCTGGCACATTAATATGGCATTTTAAAATTCCACTCTGGTCCCAGCTGCTAAAAAGTTAAATGTCAATAGACACGTAAAACAAATAGTCTATAGATGGGTCAAAAGCATTTCAGAAGAGAAGATATTGCTCTCAAAGAAAAAAAAAGTCTTTAAATTCTATCATGATTATTATGGTACAGCTGTTATCATTAATTATCCTGTGTATATTGCATGTAATTTATCATCAATTTAATTCTATTCTTGAACTAATAAATGCATTTTTAAAGTTGTAATATGGTTGTGTGGGCAGACATCTTAGGTAATTTTGCCTGGTCATGTGCTTTCAGAAAGAGACAGCTCTTCAATACGGAACCGCTAATCTATTGTTTCTCCTAAACAGTGTTACTAGAGGAGTCGCAGTGGGACTTTTTACTATTGAGTGCTATTCTCATATCTATTAGGGACCTGTTATCTTGTGAGAGGGAAGTCTTTTCTTCTTTCATTCCCATGTTCTGTTGTTAGGCTGCTGGGGGAGAAAGGGTGGGTGATATCACTCCAACTTGCAGCCATGTGACTGGGGGCACCTTGAAAACTGACAAAATGTCAGATTTCAAAATTAATTATAAAAGAATCGATTTGCTCTTTTGAACTTTTAACAAATACATTTAGTAAAAATACATGTCTAATTATTTCGATATCACATTGATCATCTGTATCTTAGAGAAGTGAGGAGAAATATACAGTTAACATGAGCTGCATGTATTTGAAGTAAAAGCAGAAGTACATTGTTGTTCTGGTCCAGGTCACAATAGCACACTGGACAGGAACCTCACTACTTTTAGTCTGAGCCTTTTGAATAATGAAATAGAGTGGTATATGCCTAGAAGATTGCTACAGGCAATGGTACTAATTTGAGGGTTTCTGCTTCAGTATGTACTGTGTTCTACATTCACTACATTTTACATCAATGTTATCCTCTCTCTGTTTCTTTTAGTAACTTAAAACCTGAAATATACAGTATATCGGAATGTTACAGCTTTTCTTACTTTCTTCTTTTTTACCAGGTTCCTGGACATAAATTGTGAGGTCTACCAAGTAATCCCTACTGTGTAACCTTACTAGTGATGGGCGAATTTATTCGCCAGGGGCGAATTCGCGGCGAATTCCCGCGATTCGCCGCTGGCGAATAAATTCGCGAAACGAGCAGAAAAATTCGCGCTAAAATTTCGCCGCGCAAAAACGAGTCGCGCGTCGTTTTTGACACGACGCGCCGAAAACGACGCGACGCATCGGAATCGACGCGACGCGCGTCAAAAACGACGCGACGCGCGTCAAAAACGACGCGGCGCGCGTCAAAAACGACTCGTTTCGCCAAATGCCGAAAAATTCGCGAATTTCTCTGGAAATTCGCGAATTTTTCGGCGAAGCAAAACGCGGCCGTTTCGCCCATCACTAAACCTTACTCAAAGTTATGTAAAAACTACAATGCTGCACATTATTTAGCTCTGATGAATTATTTCTAGTGATGGGCGAATTTATTCGCCTAGGTCGAATTCGCGGCGAATTCCCGCGATTCGCCGATGGCGAATAAATTCGCGAATCACCAGCGAAAATTCGCCGAAAAACGAGTCGCGCGTCATTTTTGACGCAACGCGCCGAAAACGACGCGACGAGCGCCGAAAACGACGCGACGCGTCAAAGTTGACGCGACGCGCGACAAAATCGTCCCGCGACTCGTTTCGCTAATTTTTCGCCCATTCGCGAATTTTTCTAGAAATTCGCGAATTTTTCGGCGAAGCGAATCGTGGGAGATTCGCCCATCACTAATTATTTCCCTATTATAGATCATAAAATTTACAATTTTGACAGATCCAGGTGCACCAACTGCACCGCAATCCAGGGCAATAGATATCACCGCAACCCTAAGACAGGCATAGCCTCAGGAGGAATCCAGGGCTGCAAGGTGAGTTCAAACTATTGATGATCAATCTAATTCTCGCAGCTAGCTGCGTTCTTCATCGGTGCACGAGCCGAGTGATCCACCCCTAAGAGTTGCAAGCAGGTAGAGACATTAGCCACTGGTGGGGTGGACAGGGGCACACAGGTGGTATCACCACAGATGCCTGCATGCATCCCCCTCCACATTAAGGTACCTGAGTCAGCTTATGGGGTGGTTCTCCTCAGCATGGCCAACACTGTTTGGTTTCCTTGTGGGTTGTTTGGGCGGCCTCCCCAGCCTCTAGGAGGAAGATGCACACCTGACAGCCAGAGGCCAGGGAGCTCCCCACTAGGCCCAAATGGAATCAGGCACATTTTCAGGGGAAAACACAGGACAAACTCGCACAGTCAACACAGCAACCCATTTTCCCATGCGAGGGAGAGGAGGCATGGGACCAGCATCAGACACTCCAAGGACTGGAAGAACACCAGGGTGAGTGAGGAGAAGCCTCTCTGCTCTTGTCTGGCAGTCCCCTTCCTCAGGAGTATATAGGGAGAATACAATCAGTCAGAAACCAACTCCCAAAGAGGGCAGCACAGGAGGGGCACACAGCCATTGCCAGAAGGAGGCAAGTAGATAGCGTGGAGGGTGAAACAAAGTGCCAACTAGAGCCAAGAGAGATGATCAGCAGCCAGAGAAGCAACTTCAGGCCTTACACCAAACAGGTGCCTGCTTAGTGGAACTGCCAGCACAGGACAAGCTCACAAATTGAAGACAGAAACTCACCTCACCTAGCAAAGGAGAAGGGGGGCCAGGACCAGTCTCCCTCGTCCGGACTTCCGGGACGGTGTATCTCTTGTGCTTTCAGTCAAACTCCCCAAGAGTTTTATGCAAGTAGGCACAGCTTCACCATAGGCCAGCCCCTGGGTTGACATGCCTCTTTCTTCCCCCTGGGGTTTTCCAGACATAGACCAGGCTGCTGCCTTCTCTACCCAATCCACCTAGAGCTAGGGTTGCCGCCTGGCCAGTAAAAATTGTGGTTAATCCCAATGTTATTAATAGGGAAAAAAATAAATACATAGGAAGGCCAGTATTTTTTTCAGGAAAAGAAGACAACCCTACCTAGTGCTCTGCCCTGGGCAAATGAGCATCTGCTAGTTTGACCCATGGGCCTTCATTCCCTGGGACTGCCAGAAGCAGCAGGCTAAGTGTTCACCTGGCTAATCAAGTAAAAAGTACCCACAAACTTGGCCCACTAGCTGTTGCTGCTATCAATAGAAGCTGAATGTCTGTTTCAAGGTGGTAAAAGTGTTAAGGACCATTTTGGTCTGAAACTCTTAAGTTCTTCTTTCTGTCATTTTAATTATGCACTAAATGAAAGCAAATTTCTACCATTAAATGCTTTGAAAGGGATTCTGTTATGATTTTTATGATTTTTTTCAAAATTACACTGTTTACGTTGCAAATAATTCACTCTTCTATATAACTTTTTATTCTTTAATGAAAAAAAATTTTTTTTAGCTGTAATATTGCTGTGGAGGCAGCCATCTCCATGCATTGTGCCTGATTCAGAGTTTTGAGAAAGAGACAGCACTTCAGGATGGGATTACTTTGAACTGCTTTGAGGCAGCTATTGTTTCTTCCCGTCCTATTGTATAATAGCACAACCCTAGGTCAAGTTTGCAGTGCTAAAATTGCTAAAAGCACCCAAGCAGGGAAAAAGCAGGGGTTTTCCTGCTTTGGTGCTATTCTCATGTCTACCAGGAGGTGGGGGAGCACTTTTAGCAAAGCAAACAAACTTTAATAACCTGACACATTATATAAAATGGGCATGGTAATTAGGGGGTGTGGCCACATAAATGGGCAGTAAATCTTTTTGTCCCCCTTTCTGTTTACAAAATGTTGGGAGGTATGGGTTAATGGACATTTTTTCTCAGTGACCTTTTCCATGGCGCCTTATTTTTGCATCAATTTGTGGACAACAATAACATGAATAAAATCTAAAATATTAAACATTTACTGTAATTCATCAGCATTTTGACCAAGATGGATAAACTGACCTTTTTTTTACAGTTTGTAAATATAAAGATTCAGCTGCACCACAATCCATAAAGAAACAGCGCCGATAACACAGAAAATGCAGTCAATAAGTCAACACAGGTCATAAAGTTAATAATAATCAATGACAATGCTTCCTACTTATGATAATCAGCAGCATCCCTGGGATATAATGTCCCTAAATGTCTAACAGTCTAAAGAAAAAAAATCATCATAATGTCAGCAATGTAGTTGTAATAAAATTATTCCATGCAGTTATGCACAGCCCAGGGCTTCTTGATAATAGATCCATTTGCGTGAACCCCAGTTCATTGAAGTTTCAAAATGATTAGGGTTTTTTTCTTCAAACTGTACATTTTTTATGCTCTTTTCAGATTTCTCCTATTTCTGAAAAACCTGTTGATAAAAATGAAAATTTCCCCATCTTATCAAACACTGTTTGATTATTCATTAAACCTGCTCATTTTTATACAAGCATTTTTATGTAGTTTTTACATGCCTCTTTTTCCAAAAACGAATAGCCTAGAAACATTTTATTATACATTTCCAAATGATACCCAAATTTGGTATGGGAAAATGTTTTATTTGTTTTTTGCTTTTAGCAGACATTTTTAATGCTAGTGAAAATAATACATACATGTTTTGCAGTAATATGTGCAGGAAGAGAGCTTTTTCTGGTATGGGATACATTATCCATAAACCCGTTATCCATAATGTTCTGAATTACAGGAAGGCCATTTCCGATAATCAAATAATTCAGATTTTAAAATGATTTCCTTATTCTCTGTAATAATAAAACCGTACTTTGGATGATCCCAATGAAAATATAATATTACTTACTGGATGCAAAGCAATCCCATTGGCTTTAATTAATGTTTAAAGGAAGAGTAACACCAAAACATGAAAGTGTTTCAAAGTAAAGAAAATATCATGTGATGTTGTCCTGCACTGGTAAAACTGATGTGTTTGCTTCAGAAACACTACTATAGTTCATATAAACAAGCTGTTGTGTAGCAATGGCGGGAATCGAAAAAACGCTACATGGTACAGGTTAAATAGTGGATAACAGATAACATTATGTTCTATGGATCTTATCTGCTGTGTAACCTGAGCCTTTGAATGGCTGCCCCCATTGCTACACAGAAGCTTATTAATATAAACAATAGTAGTGTTTTTGAAGCAAACTTACCAGTGCAGGGCAACACTGCATTATTTGTTTATTACTTTAAAAAAACTTGAATTTTTTTTACTGTTGCTTTAAAGAGTTTTTAGTAGACTTGAGATATGAAAATCCTAATCCAAACACAGAAATACCCCTTAACTAAAAAAAAAACAGCTCCAGAGCATTCTGGATAACAGGTCTCATACCTGTATTTTCATATGATTTTAGTGTGACTGCGTTTGCAGCTGTATTCATAAATGGTCCTTATCAAGAAACCCCAGCCTCTTATTACAAAACGTCTATTATGGAGCTCAGGGCTTCTCAACAGCCTCAGCATAGTTTGCCATTGCACAAATATTTCTACTGATGCTAGTACAGGTATGGCACCTGTTATCAAGAAAGCTCAGAACCTGTTTTTCCAGGTAATGGATGTCTCTATTATTTGGATCTTCATACCTTAATTCTACTAGAAAATACTATAAACATTAAATAAACCCAGTTGGCTGGTTTTGCTTCCAATGAGGATTAATTATATCTTAGTTGTTATCAAGTACAAGGCAGTGTTGTATTATTACAGAGACTAATTTAACAAATTGTATTATTTTGATAAAATGGAGCCTATGGGAGACAGCGTTTGCATAATTTGTAGCTTTCTGGATAATGGGGTTCCCGCTAACGGGTTTCCGGATAACAGATCCCATACCTGTAATTGTGGTGTCACTTTAGAATGTTTGCTAAAATAGAGAGCTCAACACCTCTATTTAAAAGCCATTGGTGTCAGGGTCAAAGAAAAAGAAAAAAATATTTTTGTGCATTTACTCTAAGATTGCTTAGCTTAGCCAAGAGCCTCTAAACATCCAAATATCTCAAAAACTACTTAAAATAGAAAATGAATGCAAACTGCAAAAGTTTTTAGAAAATCACTCTGAATTAACTTACATAGCTTCATTAAATTTTTCGATTTAGATCCCCTTTAAGAGTCCTGATCACTCTATGGGACAGATTTATGAAGGGTTGAATTGAAAATTCGAAGTAAAATAATTCAAATTTGAGCTATTTTTTGTGTACTTCGACTGGGGAATAGTACAAATTTGTTTCTAAATGTATCATGTACTATCTCTTTAAAAATTTTACTTTGACCATGCACCATCTGAAACCTGTGAATTGCTGTTTTAGCCTATGGGGGACCTCCTAGCACCTACAGTATTTGGAGTCAATTGGTGGACTTTGGAAAATCAAAGTTTTTTTTTTTTTGCAAATCGAATTCGATCAAAATTTTACCTATTCAAAAAACTGACCTATTCGGCCAAAAAAAATTAATTTCAGGTTGGTCTTTTTGAATTCTAATTTAGAAATTTTTCATTTTAGAAATTCAACCTTTGATAAATCTGCCCCTATGGGTGCGCAGATAAGTTCCCCTACAAGTGACTACTCCTCCTCTATTGGAGTGCTGTGTGAAACAGGTTTTCACCATTACTTCATGCCAGGAAACATCTTCATTAAATAAAGCAGAGTAGACCATTAACTATTAAATATACCTGCTAGTGACCAGCAGTTGGTTTCTCTGGCTACTGGTACTGTAAGTCACCAGGATATCATTTGTTCCTGTTTATTGTAAATTGGAATGCATTAATAAACTGTCCGATTTTAATAAAATCCAGCAGTGTGAGTGTATGTTTAATACAAAACTAGGAAGTGAAATTGTTAATCACAAACTCAAACACTTCCCAGGACTCAGGAGGAGCACTATCAAATATAATATTTTGAATCAATCTGAAGTTATTTTTGACTTAGATGTCCTCTTATAAATGAAATCTTTTGGATTCAGGCATACACCATCTGCTCTCATACAGTACTGCTTAGATTTCCAGACACACACTGTTACTTATTTATTTTCATTAGCATAAATAATGTGCTGTCTTCGTTCCGCAACATTCCGCTCAGAACAAAGAAATGCAACAGACTTGGAATGCAGCACATCAAAGAGGCTTTTAATTCAATTAGGAGAATATGATTTGATACATCAAAGGAACACAAAGGCTTTTAGCAGAAAGTGTAAATTGTGAAATTATAAACATTTACCTGTGTATTTTTCTTTTCCCATATATTTCCAGGCTGACTTTATAGTCTTTTGACAGCTCTTTTGTGCAAGCCCAAAAATGATGAAGGCAGTAATTATTTATACATTTAATTAAAATGTTATCATTAAATATTAATCCTTTTAGATTGTACAATGAAATGAAAATTAGTTATAGCCCAAATCCCAGGAAGACATTTTTAAAAATCGCTTTGTTTCATAAATTCTGTTTTCCTCCTCTTTTAATTTTCTGGTTTTGTTCAGGTTGCATAATAACTTTTACATACTGTAGGCAGTGTGACATTCTTAACGAGAAAAGAAGTCATTTAAAATGCGATTGCATATCTAGCATCTGCAATTCAAAATAGGCTTGAGACCAATTATTACATATAAATTGAATAAGGAATCATGTAAGAATTGGTGTAAAAAATTTCCATTGCTACATAACTGTGCATCACAGAGAGTATTCTTTGCAGCCTTAAAATGTAGCATTCTGAGAAATAAAAACTGATAGTCGCATAACCCATTTAATGCCAGCAGATTGGGCACTTTTACTACATCTGGTCTCCATAAAACTTTCTGCTATTTCATTTTAATCAGTTTCAGTGCAATTTTTATTAACACGAATAAGGTATAATTTCCAAATTCCAACCAAAACTAAGATACAGGTATAGTACGGGGACCATACAAGAATTAAACGTAAAAAAAACTATATTCATTTATTGCCAAGATGTAAGTATAGACTTTTGATTCTGTATCATAAGGCAAATGAGCCCACATACATTGATCAGTTACTTCTCACCAGTACCCTGGAAAATAAGTGATAATTTCTCACCAGAACTGCTTGGAATGTTTGCCTTTTTTATAGCATGGATGCCTCTTTTCATGATAAAGTTATGCAAATGTGCATTCTTCAGGTAATTCCAGGTGGTGTACTGGAGATGCTAAACATTATATACTCAACTTTTAGGCCCCCTTTGGGACCTTTATTGAGGTTTTGGAAAAAAAATCTAAAGGAAGGAAACACTGATGGCATCACAGAGCATCTTTTGCAAACTTGGTCTTCTATTTACCTCAAATTAAGTCATCAGAAGAGAAAAACAACACCTTATTTATCAATAAAATAACTTGAAAAAGTCGAGTCGGGAAAAAACTATTAATTTGAACAAAAACCCGAATCATAGGAATTTTTCAGATATAATGCCAAAATCTGTATTTTTCAAAACCCCCAAATTTCTTGGATTATCAGACAAAACCCAACATAGATTACAATGTCTTTAAATTGTAAAATGGCAATCTCCCCTTGATTTATATATGTATATATCTATTCTTGACAGGTTTGAGATGGCAGATTTTCAGATTCTGAATTTTTGCAGCTTTGGAGTATAATAAATATCAAAAAATTTAGTTTTTTTTCCCTCTAAAGATTGTAGTTTTTGGCCAAGAAAAAAATCGAGGTTTAGTAAATAATTCTCTGAATGTAACATTGGACTACATTAGGAGAAATCAAAATCTCTGGAACAATGATGCTCCTTTGTACCCTCCATTGCATTCAGAAATACAGTACATGCAGATGGACAAACTACTACACTAGAAAAACAGAGCAGTTTTATTGGGGAATTAAACTAGTCTATACGGCTCAATTGTGAGTTAGGGACAAGAAAGTGTAAAATCAAGTTTCTACCCCATGCTTAGAGGTGCAGTTTTCAAAATTCCAATTTGTGTAGTTTTAGAAGTTTTGTCAACCTTGACTAAACTCACATTTTTAAAAAGCATGAAAAGCAGAACAAATAAAAGCTGAATACTATAACCTGAAAATCCTTATTTTTGTGAGATGTTTTGTGCGACTACAAACAAAAAACCCTGAAAATCTATATAAGCTCAAAGAAAGATTTTACAATTTGCAACCAATTTAAGAAAAAAGCCAAAAGAAATCAAGCGATTTGGTAAAAAAAAATCTGAAAAAATTGTACCATTCTGATTGAATTTTTTCATGTTTCTCCCTGATCCAATCAAATTGTTTTTTTTTTTAATAAACTGGGTCCAATCATGGATTCTAGTTTGGTGTGACTTTTTTTATTAAAATTATCAGAAAATTTCTGACTTTGATAAATAAGGCCCTTAATGTGGGCCAACAAAATTTCAGAAAAGAAAATTTTAGCTCCATAAGGGTTGTGTTTCAGAGCATAGATTGGGGAATGTTTTCTGCTTAAAAAGCAGAACATCAATGGTTGTCATTTAAAATTATATTAAATTGTCACTGTTCTCAAAGTATTCCCTTAAAGGAGAAGTAAATCCTAATAATTAATAGGACTAAAAATGCCACTTTTTATATACTGAAATTATTGCACCTATCTAAAGTTTCAGCTTCTCAATAGCAGCAATGATCCAGGACTTAAAACTTGTCACAAGGGGTCACCATCTTGGAAAGTGTCTGTGACACTCACATACTCAGTGGACTCAGAGCAGTTGTTGAGAAGCTAAGCTTAGGGGCCTCACAAATTATCAAGGAGACAATTAGGTTGGCCTGTTGTACAAGGTGATGCTACAGGGCTGATTATTACATTATGAATCTGTGCTGCCATGTAGTAATTATCCATATTAATTACTAATCAACATTATACTGTGACATTTATATTCTATGTGTACTGTAAGTCCCTAAGCTTAGTAACTGACAACAGCACTAAGCATGTGCAGTGAATCAGCAGAAAAGAAGATGGGGAGCTACTGGGGCATCTTTGGAGACATTGAACTTTCCTTGTGAAGGGCTTCGGTTGCCTGGGAGTGGTACAGAAGCCCAAAACATAATTTACAAAATTTATAGCCTACTTCTTCAGTTTAACTTTCATATAAGCACTAAGAACCACACTATTGTGAGAATGTATTAAAAGTCGGTAACAAGAAACTATTCACCTATTCACATTTGCTCAAACAAATTTTGATTTGCGCGAATTTAATAGAGCTTTTGCAAAACTGGAAACTTTTTAGTAACCACTTCTGCAAATTTTATAGTTTGCACCAATGCACAGTAAATGTAATAAAACTTCTTACTAAAATAGTTATGTTTGCTCCAAAACAGTATGACACCTTCAAGCACTTCTTTGCAATCAAAATTCGCAATGCAATAACAGTTTAAGGAACAATTTTACATTGTGTGCATTTTTATTCTTATTGGTGCAAACTCTCTTTCTCTTTTAAACTTTAATTACATTCCCCAATATGGCTTAATACAGAAATAAAGAAGTTAATAGAATGAAGAAAAGGCATATAAAAACTATTCATGGAAAAAGTCTGTTTGGGTAGAAACTGCATTTAATGAACACAAACACTATACTTAGTGATGGGCGAATCGCCGCCATGTCTCGTTTTGGACACGCACATCCATTTTTGGATGCCGGCATCGCCAAAAAAACATGCGCGTCCAAAACGAGACGCTGGGAATTTTTGCCAGGTGAAATTCTGGCAGCGTTTCACAAATGTATTCGACTGCGGCGAATCGCGGGAATTCACAGAGAATAAATTCACCCATCACTAACTATAATAAATGTTGTAAATCAGCAATCAGCAAAAAAAAATAGAAGCGCATTGCAGCAGAGGCTAAGTCTAACCCCAAAATTTTTTTTTAGTATATCAATAGTAAAAATATATGGGTTGAGAATGTTATCAGTATGGTTGTCACAGATACTGAAAAGACAAATGTGCTAAATCAGTTCTTTTCTTCAGTGTATATAATGGAGGAGTCAGAGTTCCCAGACCCACCTCATAGCTGTACTGTTGGCTGTTGACTCAGCTTAATCTACTCAGTTTCTGACTGACTGAAATCTCACCCTGGTGGTCCAGAGGTGTGGTGGGGATGTGCGGCACACTTCCAGTTTTTAAATATCTGTAAATATATATATATGTACAAAAGAATTGTGAGTGCGGTTTATGTTGATGCTTTAATATCTATTGTATAACTGAGCAACCAGGCATTGTTTTGTTAGGATTTTGCGTATCAGAACTAACTCCTTCCTAGTCTATTCTATTTTGTATAGAATCACAAATACAAAATTGTTGGACCATTCCCCAGCAACATCATCAATTTTCATTAGTAACCATAATACAGACCTCTCTGTTTTAGTACAGTCAATGTGTAATCATAATATCATAAGGCCAAAAGAATACAAAAAAATGCAAATATGGTAAGCGTTGTGGTGGGTCAATAATTCATGTTGCGCCTAAATATAGAGAATGGACACAAACACTATAATTAGTGATGGACGAATCACCACCATGTCTTGGATATATATATATAAATGTATATATATATAATGGACACAACTTGCAGATGCCCTCATAGACACTGATCTCTGTTTAAACCCCACAAGAAGTATTGTTATTTATAAATGTGTTACCAATTTAAATATTTGATTATAGTCCCATACTAGCATGTAGCAATCACAGCCACTCAATTGGAAGTAAAGTCTTATATTTGCATAAAGCTTTAGACTCATAGAAGATAGTTAAGGCTAGCAGTTACCTTTTTGTTCCATATTTTTCAATCTTTTTCTGTTCTACTAAATTCCACTTTTCTATTATATTCAGACCCACAGCTATTCAGCATTCTGTATTTCAAGTCTTAATACTGACAATAATCAAAATTAGAATGTAATGGCCGAAAAATAAAACTGTCCTTTAGATTAAATCACTTCAGTCCTTATGTTATTTTGTGTAATCTACTGGAAACTCTTTAATCCAGATATTTTGGTTTGTCATTTTTGTTTGCATTAATTAATAAGTAGGCACAACAAATTTCTTAGGGAAACCAAAACAAGAATTGATGTAAACAACAGTCTACTTGATTGTATGGTTTAGTCATATTTGTATTTTTTTCAAATATAGTGCAGTGCAATGGGAAAAGCTTGAAGCCTTAAATAATGATACAGATAAAGTATTTTTAACACTAACAGAAACTGGCAGAACATGCCTGTCATAACAATATTGTTTAGTCATCTTTCCTAATTTATTTCCATTTGAAACTTACTATATACTAACTAAATGCAGAACACATTAGATATTGCTTTTGATTTTTCTAGCTAACAATGATAATGTTTATACACTGGTTTTTATGATGTTTTGGTTTTCTCCTGGCCTCTTTCTGACTACTGTTGTTGGCCCTGAAGGTCTGACAGCAACCAGGTTGGTATTTAATTTAGCCCATAAAACTTTTATTACTAAGGAGCAAAGCTAATAAGGATAGGATGGTGGTATTGTCTCAAGAAAATGCGGCAGCCCTAAATTGAGTAAACTTGCTTCATTATAATAAACATTCATAGGTATTATTACTTTTTTCATAAAATCCTTAGTGTAAAGTACTAGAGATATTCAATTGTAGAGTCTGCTATACACTTTGTCTGTGTGTTGCTAATGTGTAGACCAGTAATGCTACAAGGTCACAAGCAAGCTCCTTGCTATTCCACCTCTTCTGATGAATCATGTTAATTATTGATGCTAGGGAGTTGGGGAGTAGGGATGGCGCGAACCGCGGCAAAAATGTTCGCGAACATATTCGCGAACTTG
>CM044433.1:82729911-82762327 GCA_024363595.1 Xenopus borealis
GCCAAACGCAACGCAGGGGAGCGCAGGTAAAAACGCCCGTGTGTAAGGGCCCTTAATCTGGCACAGGGCACACAGCATACCTTGCACCTACTATGAGTTCAGGAACAAGTGTTCTGTATATTGGGCCCTTTATGTCTCCAGTGCTTGAGTCTGTACTAGTGGAAAATAAGCCTTATTATTTCTTCTTCTTAAAACCAGTGATAGTTTAATCACTATAACTGGGGATTTACTATAATTTTTAAAAAGATGTAGTTAGGTTTAATTCATCTGGCAGTAATTCAAAATTTTACTATATGCATTCTTTATGATCTAAGAGCTTAACATTGTACTGAAGAGCAACAGATGTACAGTAAAAAGTCATTTCATCGAGTACCACTCTGGTACCACAATGGTTAATATAAATAGACTGTCACCCTCAGAATGTTATTACACGGCTTTAATCTATTTACCAAGTAGTAATTTGGTGGTCTAGCAATATGTTCAATTTCTATGTAAATCAGTCCTAATTCTTATGTAATTTTAAATAAAGCTAATCAGATAGCAATTAAACCTCAATAACACTTTGAACAGCCAATTTCTATATAATTACAACACAATAATAGCTTTATTAAACCCAAATTAAAAACGTATTTGATCCAGTTAGCATGGTGTTAAAACAATAAATACAGTTCCATTTTGTGTCTGATTTGTTGGGAAACACAGTATTTTAACAGTATGATCAGTGAAGAAGAATTATAGTTACATTGTGGATGTAGTATGTTATACTAATTTGTGGATAGACCAATTAGTAAAGGAAATTAAGGTGTATAGGTAACACATGTACAGCTGCCAATGGTTTCTTATTGTGGTTTAAATACAGACACAATAATTCTGTAATTGTACAAAATATTTTGTATGCACACAAATAATTATGGACTATTTATCAGTGAAGAATTCAAGAAATGAGATTTAAAAAAAATTGCACACAACCCATGTTATATCAGTGCTGCCCATTTTCTGTGGTACCTAGGCCTGGAATTTTTCTTGCTCATGCAGTTGAGGGATGATCATGGAAACCAGTATTGATAACTCCCTGTTTTTAAACCACACCTACTTTAAACCACAGCTATGTTACCCCAAGAACTTTTAAGACCATGACCACATAACTAACATGACTAGTGGTGGTACACCAAAAAAAATTTCAGTCATAATTAAACAGAACTTAAATCTATATGCCTCCTCCTCCCCTGTGGATTACATAGCAACTCTCCACCAGCACATGATTAAACACTTTAGGGGCCCCTAACAACAATTTACAAATGTCAACAAACCGCCAGAATAAACCCTACCAGGCTCACGTCCCACATGTAGTGTATGGCAAGCAGAGTATGGCACACACAGAGAGCATAGGGCAGACTCAATACAACAGGAGACAGGGAAGTAGTGCTGGTTACCTGCACCATTTTGCATGAGCTGTGAATAGATTAACAATGTGGGCACTTTCAGTCTGTGTCTGAGATGTGAACAGTACAGGGCTTTAAGGATGTGAACAATTGAGGTGTTACAAGTGTGAACGTTGCAGGGAGATTAAAATTGTGAACAATGCAGGAGTTTATAGTCTGAATCTGACATGTGAACAATGAAGGGGCCAGTTTATCTTAGTACTGATACATTTTAAAGCTTAAAACGAGGTAAGCAGTCCCACCAGGCAGACTTTCATTTGGGGGGCATACAAGGGAGGGGCACCAGTTCAGCAGCACTGGTTATATATTCTTCTCAGCAGTATACAGGGTCGGATAGGGCCAGCGGGACCCCAGGAAAAAACCTGGTGGGCTCGGAACTATTGGGTGCCAGCTGCCCAGACCGGCTTTTTGCAATGCTGCATACCTCCCTCCCTCCCTGATCCCAGTTCTCTTCCAACACGCAGGAAACTGCAAGGGTGCACAAGCGCAGGGGGGGGTTTCCCAGTAGAAGACTCGAAGGTAGCAAAGGAACTAGTTTTTTTTTTTACAAATAAGGCACTAGTTGTATTTGGTTGTGGAGCAGCTTCCTCACCTACATGGCAGACACTGGCTGTTGACTCCCCTACTCTGATTCAGCATAATTGTCCATATATGGGTCCAAAATGATCACATCCCAACAATATCACATCAAGGATGAAAGCTTGGTGAAAAACTACATTGGCCAAGGACCAGTGGTCTGTGGGTGAAGTCTGCTAAGCAATCTGATGAATCACCTGGGGAAAAAGAAGTGGTACAAGGGTAAAGTGTTGAACTTGAAATAGACCGTACAACATACTTTTTTACTTAGTTTGCCATTGACCTCCCATTTATAGGGATTGCTTCATAGCAGCAAATCACAAATGATTTCCTAAAGAGGACATGAACCTCTCATATCAGTGTTGCTCCACACAAATCTTGCCAGACTACAGGTTCAGTCACACAAAAAGTATTATTTAGGAGTTTGGGGAGATTTCACCAACCAATGATTATTTAAACATTACTACTTAAAACATGTTTCCACCTCTCAAGGACCAAATGCCAAATCAATGCATATAAGAATGCCTGCACTAATGACTGTGTACACTCGAATCCTGCTTTGGGTATAGTTTCCGTAGCCATTAAGCATATATATTTCTAACCACAACTAGCTATATCTGCCCTTTCATTTCAGTGTAATATCAGCAAGGAAGAACTACACAGTGATCTCACTATGTTAGATAAGAGAAATGGCTACCAAAGAATACTCTGTGTTCTCTTTAATTCCTAAAATTGTGAAATATCCCCCTTATGCACTAATTACAGGCCAATAGCCCTTCTTAATTCAGACTTGACTTGACAAACTTTTGGCTAATCGACTAGCCCCTGTCTTACCACAATGACCAGAGGGATTTTTTCATGGGTCATCAGGCAGGGGACAACACTAGGGATATTATCAATCTTATAGAAATAATTAATAAGTCAAGACCCCTGCTGTTATTCCCGGCCTGTATGCCAAAAAAAAAGTGTTTGATAGGTTCAGTTGGTGCTACTTGTTTACACTTAATCACATGTACACCTGACTGGTCCATTATCATATCATCTTTACGCAATCTCTATAGCAATCCCGCAACCTACCATAAACTTCCAGGACAGGCAGGCAAACAAATTAGCATTTCAAATGGAACAAGACAGGGATGTCCTCTTTCCCCCGTATTTTACACTATTAGTATACAGTATAATCCCTCACAACAGCTATTCACAATAATCCTGATATAACAGGAGTATCAATCTCGAAATCCCAATATAAAATAGCCCTTTTTGCTTATGATGTTATTTTGACTTTGACTAACCCTGCTATATATTGTGGCAAGCAGGCAGCTTGAACACATAACTTTGGGGGGAAATTAGCAAATGGTAGGGCAGGCAGCATAGGAAAAGGAGCAGTTAGACAGGGACACACAGGCTCTTCAAATAAACATTGGTTTATTTTCCCAGTAAGTCATTTCCAAACAGGGGTGACCTTTTCAGCATTTACAACAAACCATAAAAATAAATCCTTGCCCATTGGGCATGACCTTCACTTTAAAGTGTTCCCTCACTATACTGGGCCACTTGTGGACTACCAGTCAAAACATCAGTTGGGGTCACCCCTGATCTCACAATCTTTGAGGGAATTTCCCAGCCTCTTGGCTTTTCCTCAATGTCCTACACAGGCAACAAAATCCAGCTCTTAGTCACAGCCACGGGCTCCCTCTGCTTCTTGCAGTAGCAGGCGGCACCGCCAGCTCCTCTGGGAGTTCCTAACACAGCCAGGTCTCCTACCGGCTGTGCCCTCCTGAGAGACATTCTCTAAACTACTACCTTTCCACAGGATATCCTTCCCGTGGAAGGTGAGCTGCAAACTCCGGACTGGTTCTGTGGCATGGAGTCCCTGGCTACTAAAGTCAAACAGATAATCCATTCTCATTAAAGACTCCCTTCCTGGAGCCTATCTTAGCACATGGGAAGAAATTCAAGACTAGAATGACCTTTTTCCACCTTTTCTTAGTCACTCTACCACAATATATATATATATATATATATATATATATATATATTTCTATACTAAAAGAATTTCTTAGTTTTATACTTTATGCAATTTTTACCATAAGCTTGCTGTTTTATAGTAAATTGTATAATATTTAGAAACAATTTGCTTTCTGTTATATTTGAGATATTGTACAAGAGCTCTCAATTACAGTATTTCCTTTCTTTACCTACTTTGCTACTATTCTTATTTTACCCCATACTATGTGATATACCTCTATCTTTAAAAATCCAATAAAACATAAATACCAAAAAAAAAGAGATAACATGGTGCCAGTAGGAACAATTCTTCCTGCTCAATTCTGTTTTCTCAGTAATTACATTTAAGATATCTGACTTTTACCCTCTCTAGTAAATGTTTTTCTGCAGTACAAGAGTATAAACCTTGCACAACATTGTATTCCCCACTTTAAATGGCCTCTCACACTTGCCAAGTTTGAGAGATATGGGAGAATACAGGTTACTTTCTCATTATTATTTAACACATGCAGCAGCAGTCTTTTCTTCTTACATGGCTTTAACCCCTAATTTTAAATTCAGATGCTAAATTTCATGGAGCAAATTTACTAAAGGGCAAGCGAAAATTCACCAGAAATACCATCCTCAAGGACATCACCATTTTACTAACAAATGTGAATTTTATAGAATGTTACCGAGTAGACCTGGAGACCTGGTAAGATGAAGCTACATTCTTCTCAATCTTATGTCAGTGACATGATATCCACATTTTTTTTTGTTTTACATTTTGAGGAGCATGTCACATTTGTTTTAGGGTGGGCTCATGTCTAGGGCATTAGAGGGTCTCTTTTGTCTTTATTATGCTTCCTTTGACATTTTTAATCAGTGGCCACTTTAAGCATTTACACCAACATCACTAATAAAGACATATATGTTAACTATATGTACTTTGTTTAAAGGGTAGGGCAGAGAGAGAGAGAGTGCTTCACCTGCATGCAGGTTATGTATACTTATTTATTGCCTCAGGACTGGACTGAGAATGAAAATAGGCCCTGGCATTTCAGGTACACAGAGGCCCAATCAGCCCACATAGAGGCCCAAACAGCCCCCACCAGCCCACTAAATACTGACTTTCTATGGCACCTTACAGCATCCCCGCTGGCATTTACCAGAACCCACAGATTGCCAGTCCGGGCCTGTATTGCCTTGTTTCCTGCACATAACCAGCAGGAAACAAGGCAATAACCAGCTGTTTTTGTTAAAATGCCCTCTCCCCTATTTTGTACCATAATAACTGTGGGACACATATATTGCATTAGAAAAAACAGTTTTTGTTCCATATAATAGCTGGCCCCTGATCTCTCCTTAGAGTAATTTCCACTTAGAGTCTATCACTACAGAGCAGAAAATAGCACTGGCTGATCACACACAGTCTATCGCATACTGATATAGTTAGGCACATTTTCTGCAACCTATCATTTCCACCACAGTATCCCTGGACACTATGCTATAAAAGGGTGCCATATAACTGGTTGAAATACTGCTGTTCTGGATTTCTACATAACTAGAGGAATTACAATTCCACCACCTCAACCCTCCATCAACCTCCAGCCCTGCAAGCAGTGTTTCGCAGCTGTGAAATATCGAACAGTTTTAGAGGAGCACAGGGGAGCCCACAGCTCACAAAGCTGAATATCAATGTGTGACAGAAGCAGTTCTGTGCGATGGTTATGAGCAGTTCATGAGACCCCTGCTGTAGAATCTAATCTAATCTTTGTGAAATGAAGCTAAAAGTGTCCATGAAATTCCTTTTATTGCATTAATAGCCGTGTCTCAAGGAAAAGGTGTCTGACACGTCTGCATTGTGAGGCTAAAGACACAGGGTGGGCATGTAATAGCATAAACAGAATTGGAAAAAATATTTAAAATAATCCAATCAAAACAGTTGCTTTTTAAGGGAAAATATTAATCATTTGTTTACTGAAACTATTATATTTTAACAATCAAGGAAGAAAAAATTTTTAATATCCTGGATAAAAGTAAAAAGGTGGCAGTGGTAACAAATGGCTGGTTAAATAGTAAGAGCTGAAGAGCAAAATACCACCTGAATGTACACATAGTTATGGCCAATTTTACAGTAGAGCAAAAAATAAGCATTTCCATTATCACTGAGGCCCATTGCACAAAAAAATGTAGATGAAACACAATGGAAATATTAGGGCTCATAATGAAATGTACATCATGGTGCAAAGCCCCATTTTTGCCCACAATGCTCCTTGTGCATGACGCTATTAGATGCAATTTTTTTGCTGTACATGGCAGTCAGGGCGGCATAACCTGCACTCTATATATATAAAGGGTGGGACACTCTTGACATTAGTATACACCATGGATGTCCTTTACCTGTGTCTTATTAACAAAGCAAGCTCATCTGGAGCCCTTATTAAAGCAGGAACAAATGGTACAAGGTACATACTTTGCCCTATATAAGGGCCAGGCTTCCCTTAGCACACTTGCATGGCGCAAAGATATTTCAGTATATAAAACAAGCAGGACATATCAGGACTATGTTTGGTGTCGACTGAGGTGTAACATGTTGAAAAAGCCAGATTTTTCAGCCTAAAAAGGAGTCCCAATATTTCCTCTAACTCAGGATATGCAAAAAGTTTATAGGGCAAAGTAAGGAATCACTAAAGAACAAAGGAGAGCAAATAGAAGATATTAAGAAAGCAACTGTATATAGATACTTTACCGGGATGCCAGTTCACATAGGCAATTATGTTTCTCAGTGACTAAGCCTGCCAGATGGCCGTGATTTCAAGATAGGGGCGGCAGTAAATGTGCCTACCGGAGCATCTATGCAGATTTCTTTTAAAAAAAAAAAAAGGACCCCCTCAGCAATTAGTCACTACATTCTGAACTATGACAACTAAATCTCTGGTGTGTGTGTGTGTGTATAGACTATTGTAAGGCCACTAATAAGCTGCCTCTTCCATGCCTGACTGCAGCAGTCTGATTCTAAGCCTATGCAGAAAGTTGTATGAACACTTCCATGTGGGGCTGTACATCATACTGGGTATGGATTGAGACATGGCAATATAATAGTTAGTAAAAAAAAAAAATTTTAAAGATGATTTAATTAATGGATTAATTATGGGGGTTAATAGTGTATGAAAGCAAGTATAGGAGGAGGGGATATTTGGAGAGGAATCATAGGTACCCTTTATAGCAATTATTTTGAGAAATATTTCATGTTTTTTTTTTTTTTTCAGGGATAAATTTGGATCAAGCTGGCACAGGGAAGCCAGATCCTGTGCCTGAAGGGACGGAGAGTTTGAAAGGAATCCAGTCTGGAGGAGCAACCAGCAGGATATTCTCATTTGAGCATCCAGGGAGGGGATGGTAGTCACACTGTATGTCTGAATATGCCGGAGTGAGTATCCTGTTGTGCTTGAAAAAACAGACACTGTTTTGTGGAAGAACATTAAAAGACTTTGCCGTTTTCAGTTAGCTAGATAGTTAGTGCAAGCAAGTTAGTGAGGCCCTACTCCCACCTGGTTAGAAGTGCTATTTGTACTAGTTGGCCATTTAAAATTAGATAAATAGTTATTCTGTTTAACCAATAGTGTGTGTGTGTGTGTGTGTTTTATTACTGTGTTCCTAGGGGGGCCACCCATAAGTGCATTCCCGGATCCCACTAGGTAGTAAGTACCAGGTACCCAATCTCTCCCAACACCACTGCGGAGTGGCTCAGGTTTGTCCCATGCCATCCGGTAAGCGTCACACGTGGAGTGTAAGACTGACAAAGGGGTGCTGAAAGGGTTACATCAGCAAGGCTGTCTCCAAATCAATGAAAAATACTGACAGCTTGGTATAGTCTGCATTAGCCATTTACAGTGATACCATTTTCGACTCTATCTTTCTACAAAGACTCAAAAACAACATAGATCAAGAGTAAAACCTTAAATAAGCTGTGTATTTTGGAATATTGCTTTGAAAACAACAGCCATCAATTGTGCATACAAAGCTGCAGCCATTTACTCTGCCCTCCCCACCATAGCCACGCACTACTTCCCAACATAACGTTCTATCTGGTCCAATAGGTTTCTAAATTACCCACCAAAGCTTATTATTTTCAACACGGCTGGTGGTAATGAAGTACGTTTGCAATGATGCGTTATTACGGCCCGTCGATATCCCCGGAGCATTGTGAACATATATTTATGATTACTGCTGAAATACATAATGGCATGAATAAACATTTTAATCTAATATAAATTCCTGTAAAGATAGCATTAGAAGCCTCTGCCGAAGCATAATGACAATGAGGGGGGGGGGAAATCCCCTTACTAATGTTGGACATGAGTCCTGTTTTGATTTTTCTATACTGTAAAAGCTGCCCTGGATAGTTATGAACCAGAACACAACAGGTTTTTTTGTATGAAAAAATAGAGAGACCATGAATTTTATGGCAGTAATGTGTTTACCATTATATATAACAGAGTTCAGGTGGAGGAGTGCTTGTTATGCAGAGCAGGTCTCAGAGCTTAAAGGAAAACTATACCCAGAACAGTGTAGATGTCTATAAAAATACATTGCATACAACAGTTCATATGTAAAACCCTGCTTCACATAAATAAACCATTTTCATAATAATTTACTTTTGTAGTAGTATGTGTGATTAGGTAATCATAAATAGAAAACTGCCATTTTAAAAATAAGGGCCGCCCCCCTTGATCTCACGATTCATGGTGCACACAAACAAACCATACATGTTAGCTCACATGAGCCAATTAACAGACAGAGTTCTGTCTTTTGCTTCCACACTTCTTCCTGTTACAGTTAGAGTTTGTTTTTCGTGTCAGGTGATCTCTGAGGCAGCACACAGACCATCACGAAATGGTGTTTCAAGACAAGAGATGTAAAAGTGCAATATTTATTTAAATATATATTCCAGTTTGGTAAGATTCTTTAATATGCCACTTAATTTAATCTGTTGTTTAAGTATTCATTTTGGGGGTATAGTTTTCCTTTAATAGTCAGTGCCATGGGGGGGGGAGAATTTTAGGAAAGGGAGGGGATTACAAATTCAATGGCAATAACCGGTAAATATTGGCCATGGTCCAAGCCGGTGAAGCTACGCCTTCAAATCTACTGGTGCAGTTGCAATAGACACTGTTGTAAAATATGAGCATATTAAAAATAATTTTGGAGCTCCATGATTTCCAAGATTCACACACTGACTGCTATGTTTCTTGGTCTGGGCAATTTCCTATTGAGCCACCCGGCTTTCTATATGCTGATGGCAACTGATTTTCCCCATTGTCTGTCTTTGTATTGTACTCTTCTGCTTCCTTTTTTCTACCTCTTCATTATCTTCAAGTGTTCCAATTAAGCAATTAATCCCCTTTATAAACCTGCTACAAGCAACCCTCGGTTGTTTGATTATTGAGATCCCCAGCCTGATCTAGCCTGCTACTCCTTGTACAGTATCATACCTGAACCCTGGCTTGTAGGGATGGCGCGAACTGTTCGCCGGCGAACTAGTTCGCGCGAACATCGGGTGTTCGCGCTCGCCAAAAGTTCGCGAACTTCGCGCAAGGTTCGCCATTTTGGGTTCGCCAAATTTTGCGCTTTTTTTTTGCCCTCTCACCCCAGACCAGCAGATACATGGCAGCCAATAAGGAAGCTCTCCCTCCTGGACCACCCCCACACCCCCTGGACCACTGACTCCCCTTCCAATGGAAGCTCCCTTGGTGCTCGCTCCTCCCTTGATCAGATTGGCCAGCCCAGCACTGATACTGCCCTACAGTTCCCTGATTTCAGCACAGGGAAAAAGAAAAAGGAAGGAGCTGCTATACAAACACTGCAGCCTGCAGTCTGCTCACCACCCTCCCACCCACATGGTCAGTGGCTCTGCTTTTCTATTTTAGTTGTGCCTGGATGATGTGCTGGCTACTGGTCCACTTTCCAGTTCTAGGGGTATTTATACCTGAACTGCCCACTTTGCCATCTTTGTGTGAACTCTGCGGGCATTTATACCTGAACTGCCCACTTTGCCATCTTTGTGTGAACTCTGGGGTATTTATACATGAACTGGCCAAGTAGTAGTGTGATTTCTGCCCTTTACAGCACAAAATGCAGCGCTGTGTTAACAATGGATTTTTCAGATACATTTTTGCCCTTGATCCCCCTCTGGCATGCCACTGTCCAGGTCGTTGCACCCTTTAAACAACTTTAAAATCATTTTTCTGGCCAGAAATGTGTTTTTTAGATGTTAAAGTTCGCCTCCCCATTGAAGTCTATGGGGTTCGCGAACTGTTCGCGAACCGTTCGCAATTTTAGCGAAGTTCGCGAACCTGTTCGCGAACTTTATTTCCGCGGTTCGCGCCATCCCTACTGGCTTGTTCCTGTATCCTGAGCCCTTTTCCTGTTCCATGCCTACCTCATGTTTATTAGACTTGCATTGTTTGCCGCATGCCCCTGACTTTTGGCCCATTTATTGGACTCAGCCTCTGCCTGCTGTTTTTTTTTTGCCTGTTTATACATCTTGTTCTGTTTTGAATCTGTTTTTTATTAAACTTCACATTCACTTAACATGGACTCAGCTCAGTTGTTTGTGGCTATACCTCTGTTTATCCATCATTTAAGCTCCCAACTAGTCTCTCCACAAAATGATGACCTACAGTATATAAATGCCCTTGCCCTTCTTCACTGTTTATGCAGCAGGTCAGAAGGAAAAAAGAGACATATAGTTGGCTAACTATTTAGAAAAAAATAGCTGAAAGGAGAAGTAAACCCTGAAAATGAATGTGGCTAAAAATACCATATTTTATATAGTGAACTTATTGCACCAGCCTAAAGTTTCAGTTTGTCAATAGGAGAAATGATCCAGGACTTGTCACAGGGGATCACCATCTTGAAAAATGCCTGTGACACTCACATGCTCAATGGGCTCTGAGCAGCTGTTGAGAAGCTAAGCTTAGAGGTTGTCAGAAAGTATCCAGCAGAAAATAAAGTTGATGCTACAGGGCTGATTATTAAATTGTGGTTTGTGATAAATTGTTGCTTTCTGTGTTGACGTAGTAATTATCTGTATTAATTACTAATCAGCCTTTGTATTGTAACATTTCTATTCTATGTGTACTGTATATTGAGTGAGTGGGTCCCTAAGTTCAGTAAGAAGATGGGGAGCTACTGGGGCATCTTCAGAGATACAGATCTTCCATGCTAAAGGGCTGTGGTTGCCTTGGGCAGGTATATTTGTTGCTACTTCATTAGTTAGGCTTTAGTTCGCCTTAAACCTGAAGTAGGGACCACAGGCATAGACCACTTCATAGTTACACTAGTTTCCAATAATATTGCTTGCACTTTTTTCATATATTAATTAGGCTGGCATCTGCCCAACTGTTACTAAACCTCCCTTTGTTTGGATTCTTTTTTTCTTTATAAGGATGAGTAGTGTACAAGACAGTAAGAGCATTTCTTTCTTTTCTTTTTTTTAAATCATGCTTCAGGCTGAAAGTTAGATTAAAAATTGTCTGAACGGGAGAGCAGAGGATAAAAAAGAATTAGAATTTAAAAACACAAGAGCTCAGTCCAGGGAGAATAAGCAGAGAAAGTGTTGAGTGTTCAAAGGAGACACCATCTCTCATTCTCTTTCCTTTATAAGATGTTGGAAATGTTCTCAGAGCAAATAATACTCTGTTTCTTATGATACAGAATTGTATTCTAAGTGCAAAGTATACTTTTATTTGGAAAATCAGCAAAGATTGTATTATGTTTTTTTCTTTTCCAAAAGCCATGTACATAGGTGCACAAAATCCTTATGTACAGTGCATTTGGCCCATGCATGGCCTCTTAAATTATAGAATGGCCATCTGTCTAGGGAACCTCTATATAATCGGTGAACTATTCAATTATGTGAACTATTCAATTCAGTGTATCAGTATAGTATATATTTATAGGTTACTTCTTTAGACACCTTTCCTTTATCATGATGACATTTCTATGGAATTCCCTAGTAAGTACATTAAATATAACTGTCCACCAATGCATTGAGAATGGTGGTAAAGAGGATGTAGCCCAGCAACATTTCGGTGGAACAAAAAATCTTCTATTGTACCGTTGTTCCACCCAATGTATCATTATTAAGGGAATATTATCAAGGTTTAAAGTATGATGGAAGCTGTAGTCCAGCAACAGTAGAGCTGGATTCTTAAATCAACACAGAACAATTTCCTTTCCTGTCCTTTATAGTCCACCTCTACATTGACTCTTAGTTTTTTGTTTTATTAATTCTGGACATCTAAATCACTGCATCATGTTCAAGAATGTGTTTTAGTTAAAGTTTACATAATTTTTAAACAGAAAATTAATGTGTATGCATCAAATGCAAATAGGTGTATCACTGTCAAACCCACACAGTTCTTTAGGAGTGGCCTGCACCCTAGTGAGATAGTATCTTGCATAAATTAGAAAAAGTTAACTTTTGGTTGATTTCTAGCATTTCAAGAAGTCATTAATGTCCAGCATAGTGATAGGGCCAATAATGTATCAGACAAGTATTCAGCCACAGTTCCAAGAATATGTAGGATAGCAAATTTACCTGAACTTCAAGAACACATTCTTTCAAGATCTTATCCTAATTTGCCTTTAGCTGAGTTCCTCCCATCTACAGCTCCAGGCCTCATTTGTGGGGGTAGCTCCAAAGTTTACAATTATGGGTGTCTAGCACATCTGATTATTTCGCAATTTCTCCTATTTCTCACTCAAACTGCTATTTTATGGACATATTGGGAGGCTAAAGAAGCAAACAAATACTACTTAGTATTATCTAGGAGGTATTTTACTGTGAAGCCGAGACTTGGTTTTTATAAACCAACTCTGGCTCTCCACTGTTGCAGGAAAGCAATAATTTTAAATACATATGTCAGGAATACTGCTTCTATTATTAACTCATTCACTGCACAGGTCCTTGAAATATGCCTATGAGTTATCTTGGGAAATGACATAACGTTGTTATAACAAGGCAAAAATGATCTCTTTAAGCATATGTTTGTACAGCCTAAGCAAGTGCATCTTTAACAGAACTGTATATTAAAGCAAAGATTAATGTTGGGCCATGCAGAATTCATCACCTTCCTCTGTTCCCTGCTGACACTGGCACAAATCAAAGACAAGCACATGAATGCGATATCTGCTCAATTGTAAATTCAGGATGAAAACACTGCATCTCCACTAAGGGCCGCAGTTGGGAGCTCTGTCTATTTCAATTCAAAAAAAGAAGGAAGACCCTTCAGGCTAGGTAATGATTCATTCATGCCCCATCATTTTAGTTTTTTTCCCCTTCCCATCGGGATTTTTCTCCTGCTTAATGATTTCACATTTATGAGGCCTCAAACCAGGCTGTTTATAGATTCCATACAATGGACATTTACCTAGACTGAAACTAATTGCAAATCTCAATAAAGTGAGAAAAAAAATCAAGAATGTGAAAATGTGTCCCACCATCTGGTACCGAAATACAACACCAAGCAACCGATGATAGGCTGAGTATGCTTGATATGAAGTGCTAAAATTAACTGTTAGTGGTCCATTCATTCAATTAGAATACATTAAGCAATTCCACCCAGAGCAAATCAGTGGTAATAAAAGCATAGCATTCAAGGGAAGGACCTTGGTGGCATGCATTAATCTTCACTTACAAAGGCCTTGCAGCCAGAAGGAAGATATATTTGTGTACCTGATTGATGTGACCACTAGTCCTTAGTTCAGGGAATACTACAGGATATGAAGAACTATTATAAATGCAAATGTTACAAAGTTAATATAGCTCTGTATAAATTGTGCCAGTGGGGACTGCTTTTTCTGTTGTCTGGCTGGCAGAGTACCATTACCTTCACAGTGATTGGTGGGATACCAGGGAGATCCTCCAGTGTTACACTGTCCCATTAAAGAAAATGACTATAATATTAACAATGTGGTCATTTTAGGAACAGACAACTTTAATAATCTCTTGTGTCATGTTACTGAACTCATAAGCATCAAATTAAATCAAATGTAGTAATTACAACTGACACTAAACTTTTATTAGTACTTTGAAGTCAAAGTCTCTAAGAATTGTTGACCTACCTAGAACATTGCTGGACTACCACAATTTTCTAACAGATCATCAATAGTAAAAACATAATAGAAGCTGTAGTCTAACAATCATAGAAATTTTAGTGTGTAAGGCTAAAATCATGCAGCAACCTTCCCCTGAGCTATAAACTTTGCCATATACCTGCTCCAGATGAGATCAATAGTGATGGGCGAATTTATTCGACAGGCGCAAATTCGCGACGAATTCCTACGATTCGCCAGCTAATAAATTTGCGAAACGCCAGCGAAAGTTCGCCTGCCAAAAAACGTGTTGCGATTGACGCGATACGCATTGTAGATGACAGGACGCGTCAAAAACGTGCCTCGACTCGTTTCGCAAATTTTTCGTCAAAGCGAAACGGGATAGATTCGCCCATCACTAGAGATCAATTATACACAGGTGTGGGCCCTCACAATGGTATGGAAACAGGCTGTTGTTAAACTACTATTATATAGCAGTATACAATAAATGAGTGCCAGTGATTCTTAACCATAGAACTGTTTTAATAAACAAAGTCCAATGGTCAGTATATGTTCCCTCAGGGCAAGAACAGACTGCGATTATAGAGGCACTCCCAGCTTTCAAGCCGTATCTTAAGTGGAATCCCAATGATATATCTCTAGCCACTGATTCTAAACACTTAGGGGGTTATTTATCAAAGGTTGCATTTTAGTGGTTTGTGACATTTTTTTTATACCTCAAATAATTTGTTTTATGAAAAAGCTCAAATGGGAAAAACTTGAATCAGTGAAATCAGTTTGTTTACCTTCCACTGGTTAAAAAATAGTATGGCTGGTTTTAATTGGCCAGCAGGTTAAAGTTGATTGATATTTGTCAACCTCGTCAACTATGTTGCAATCTTACAAATCATGTTAAGAAATATGTCATATATGTGTGATAGTCATTACAAATAGTTTATATAAATAAATATTCTGCAATATAAATAGGTGATGCAATCTATAACATTCGTTAACAATAGTTCACTTAAATAGTGTGCTTATAAGACAACTGTAAAGATGAAATTGAGCAGTTAGGCCAATCCATCTCCAATAGAGAGTGCCAGATTTTCACTCAAACTGTGAGGAGCTCTAGTTTCACTCTAATAAACATGCTATAATGTTTTATGTATCTATATCAATATACAAATTAAAGGGAGGTGAAGGACTTGACCATATGTTGGACCTCAAAGTGGCAGAACAAAAAATAATTCACTGGCACGCTGAATTGTGTCCCAGAATTCTTTTCTGCTACTTCATTTTAGGTTGCAGAACCTCTAACAATGAGCACTGGGCTTGTACTCTAACACTGAGCACTGGACTTGTACTTGTATTTCTAGAATAGCAGAACAGAAAGAAACATTTCACTCTAGAAAAATAAAAAAAAGATCAAACCACAAGCAGCGGATACACAAGCCCCAAGTGAGGGGTATTCTCACTTGGGGCTTGTGTATCCACTACTTGTGGTTTGATCTTTTTTGCCTTATGTGTCCCAAAGGGGTATGTAAACAAATTTTCCATGCTGTGAATTGCTCCATATTGACAATTTTGTGATGCATTTATGATTGTTAATGAATCTAGTAAAAAAAATTTTTGCATTTACCCCTTGCCTTCTTGGAGAGTTTTTTGAGTGTGCACATTTATACTGTATTTATGTTTTAGTGGGGTTCCATTGTAGGTACACCCCCGATTTGTGGCACCTCGTTATATGCCGTACGGCTGTTGTTTGGGACTGTAGTCTTACATTTTGTCTAGTTTGTGGAGTGCCCTCCATTAATATATATTGTTGTAACAATAATAGAAGGCTGCAGACGTGCTCAGATGACCACTCTGAGCATGTTTACACCAATTTATTTTTAAATTAAAATCACCTTTAAGTGTACACTGTTAATTAATCCAGTACTCTTTTCATGTTCAGTGAAATGCATTTTCCTAATTAAACAACAAGAAATAAACTGCCTTTGTCAAGCCTTTAATTTTCTTTAGAGATGGTAAAATAAATAATTTTCCCAGTATTTTCAATTTTATATTTACAGATAAAAATACATATATATCACTGCTCGTTCTAAAAATAGCAGGGGTCATAGCTGGGGAGTTGAACCCCAGTCTTCTAAGCAGCTTTTCCCAGTGACCTACTTTAGACAAGTTCCTTGCATCTGGCTTTTAACTTTTTGCATTGATCTGTATGCTGCTGCAAGCATACTCCTACCATATCCCGGGAGTCCCCTGTTTAAAACTCTATCTATCCTCCTGCATATCACTCTTCTCCATTTGCCCCAAGCATACCAAATAAGATGCCTTTTTAAATGTAGATGAAAACTTCATTGATGGATTCAGTCCCACTCTTTCCCTCCTCCCTTACTCTACCTATCCTCCTCCACTTAATAAAGTGCTGTCCGCATCACATATTCACAAGTCATGCATTTTTAACCTGCTAGGATTCTTAAATCCCCTTTGAATTCTGAGGATTGACAAAGAGAAAATTTAAGTACAGAACTTTTCATGCAAGTTGAAAAAAGTGGAATTCCTAAGTCCTCTCTTGTTTTAAGTGGATCTTTTGAGCCAGAGACAATTTTAGATGTTGATCTGCCTGAAAGGAGAAAATAATTGCACCTGAATAACTGTGTGTGCTATGAAAATATCAATCTTTGCTATGTGCTCTGTAGCGTGCACTACATAAAGCTGCATTTTATATTTATTTATTAGGAGTTGTACCTGCCAATCATCCAAATCACTTTCCCTTTAACAGCATTTTCTAAATGAAATATTTCATTTGCTCTTTCTGTGCAATGGTGTGCCTGTCCACAGTGCTTGGTATGACAGCAAATCCTATGTATCCAATTGTGTAAAAGGTGTTTGAAGTATAATGTTGAGTGGAGTAGCCCTAATCCAGAAGTTCCACAAACTGTAGATTCTACATCATAACACCTTCAGCGAATGACGTGCCAAATCTCTAGAACCTACATTTTTATTGCTACTTCTAATATTTGTCTTTCTATTTAGGCACTCTCCAGTTCATATTCCAGTTTTTAATCAAATCAATGCAAACCTAGCAACCAGATTGCTGAAATTGCAAACTGAAGAGCTGCTGGATAAAAATCTAAATAATTATAAAAGCACAAATAATGTGAAAAGAAAACCAATAGCAAATCGTCTCAGAATCACTCTCTGCCTCATACTAAAAGTTAACTCAAAGGTGAACAAACCCACGCAGTCTGCATTTGACAAATATACCAGTCACTCAAAGGGTTAAATAGAATTTTATATTATTTGTTGCTATAAGAATTCCCAAAACTTGCCAAGGGAGTGTATGTGTTTTGAACAGAGATGTCGATCTCATGTTCCATATTTACCAATATTCCCCAATAGAAAATCTGAGCACTATTTATAACTGCATCCACCCAAACTAGACAGCTGACAAAACAAAGAGCATAATTATAAGGTAACTGAACCTAATTGGAAAACAAGTCAAACAGTCAAATAACTCTAAGGAACTGAATAAAAAATGCTAGAGATGAGTTCAGTAATATTACTTATTACAAGATCATTACAAGAAGTTAATCCTAGTAGGTTCTTGAAAGAGCTGGAATAAAAATTTGTCATTCAGCATAATTACAACCCTACTAGCTTGACAACCCTAATCGTATGAATCAAAGTAATAGTGCATTTGATCGAATTACAAGTCCACCAATTGACTCCAAATAGGTTCTAGGTCTAGGAGGTCCCCCATAAGGTAAAACAGCAATTCAGCAGGTTTTAGATGGTGAATGGCTGAAGTTGAATTTGTTAAGAGACAGTACATGATAAATTTAAAAATTAGGATTTTCAAATTTTTTGCAAATGAAAAACAAATTTGGACTATTTCCTAGTCGAAGTACACAAAAATAGCTTGAAATTCGAATTTCTGAAAATGTTACATTGGAAGACCTTTCCTTAATCTTAGTGCCTAGATCCCTGAACTCAATAGTTAAGTTCTTCCATCTACCATTTATTTTGTTATTAGTACCAATATGTACTGACAGTTGGCTCATGCCCTGCCCCACCCAATAATTTGTCTACCCGATCAACCACATGCCGAAACCTAGCACCAGGAAGCAAACTTGCATCAAAAGCAAACTATTTGTTGTAGCAATCCAGACAACAGATTACCCTATCCTCTTTCATAATAACTAAATCCCCTACAACCACAATCTGCTTAGGCCTGGCTCTGCTCTCCTCCCCAACACTACTGGTCTCCCGGCTGTTAGAGAGATCAAACTCATCTAGAATTGCCAATCCAGAGTTCACACTCCCATCTTCTTTGCACAATCTGGTGAGTCTGTTGGGATGTATAAACCCTGAATCACCCTCTATTTTCCTTTTGCCCACACTAGATTCTCTGTCACCCAGCTAACTACCTTATCATCCTGCTGCTATCTGACCCAGCTAGATCCTACTCGGTGAGCAAAAGACTCCTTTCAAGGTGATCAATCAACTGCAGTGTTGCAATTTGTGTGCTCTAGTGATCCAACTCAAGACTCTAAAGTGGCAATTTACTCACTACTGCCACAGAGGTAAGCAGTTTGGATCTCTTATTCCAAATCTGTATACATATGGCAGACTGTGCACTTGGTCAGACCTTCAATCTTGCTAGCACTCATTATCCAGTAACAAATCAAAACCAAGAAAAAAAATTAGGGTTTAGAACAAACTTTTGACCCGCCTGTGTTTGTAACTCCACTTATAACACTCACATAATGAGCAAACACTTAAGAGCAGCTAAATACTAGAGCAAGCTCCACTAGGGTCCCATCGGTTCTATTAATACCATCTGTTCAGGTGCACTAATCAAACCCCACCCACCTCAAACTGAGGGAAAACTAACTGCAAAGTAAAGCAGGTTGTGGCAAAGTTGCTGTAAGCAGTAGCACAATAACACACCAAACTTTGCTACTTAGCATCCAAAACTATAAAACAGTATTTACATATACAAATCTTACTTGCAAACAGTTAATTAGTTAAACAGTTAATAACAAATACTTGTGCTTTTCAGTTGATTTGTTTGCTTTTAGTTGCTTTTTGCATTCAGCAACCTTTAGCAAAGTCTAAATAGATTACATCCACTGCCATCCCAGAATTGAGGTCCCTGCTCACCTTCTCACAAAAAGAAATTAAATTAGTCTGGCAAGATCTAACCATGCTGGCACAAACTCATAGATGTAAGATTTGCATTGAAGTCCAGTATCTTATCCTTTAATAACCCTTTAAAAAGCTTTCCTACTACTGATGTCAGACTAACCGGCCTATAGTTATGAGGCTGAGAACACGTTCCCTTTTTGAATAGTGCCAGTCTCTCATCACCATGCCAGACCTCAATGAATCCTAATAAATTAAGTAAAGAGGTTAAGCAATCACAGAGCCAAGCTGGCAAGGTAGCCTGGGATAAATACCATCTGGTCCTGGATCTTTGTTTATCTTAACATGTTCTAGTCTCTTTTGAATTTCCTTATGTGTGAACCATGCATCATTAGTTGAATTACTAGAATTACCAAGCTCTAGTGATGGGCGAATCTCGCCCGTTTCGCTTCGCCGAAAAATTAGCGAATTTCCAGCGAAATTCGCGAATTGGCGAAAAAATTCACGAAACAAAATGAGTCGCGGTTTTGACGCGCGTTGCGTCGTTTTCATCGCGTCATTTTTGAATCGCGGGAATTCTCCGCGAATTCGCCTCTGGCGAATAAATTCGCCCATCACTAACAAGCTCCTCTGTGTTTAGGTGCTTTATTGTAAGACATTGCTACTGAATCCTGTGTATTGTACTGATGTTTCAGGATCCATTTAACAGGATTTGCTGTGAAACAAACATTGAACTTTATTTCAGCATTGTTCCACAGTAATGAAAAATGAGTACAGCCTTTTCCATGTTTAGCATTATCTCTTTCCAATTTACTGAACTGTACATGCTGTATCCCTAACTGTGGTTACTTTCTCCTCATTGGGTAAAGCGATGTCCATACTGTTTAGCGTACATATCTCCCATGTTTCTACTTCTGCTGATACCCCTAACTAAGGATTTCCAGCCCCTTATATAGGCTGTCAGCCTTTAGACTTCTCTAGGAGAATCCTAACCAGGACCCAACCATAGAAGTTTTTCTACCAATTGACTAAAGTGGAAATTACAAATAACTATATACAAAATTTAGTTCACATGCTTGCTTGCTTTCTTATTTGGTAGCAGATTTATTATGTTCCTGTTAAAGAATCCCAGTCATACTGAGACTGGAAACTGTACAGTATGTCTAATGATTTCCCAGCATCATTTAATATTCTAGAGCGAGATCTTTGTTCTGTTAATGCAGACTGCAACTTAAGTCATTACAGTTAGTAAAGCAGGTTAGTTTCTATAGGTTTTCTTCAGGGATTGATTATGTTAGAGATATTCAAAATAAACTCTTTTGTGTAAGGACATAATATTCAGCTTGGCATAAAACTGATGTACCGTGAACAATGTATACCATTCTTTACAGATAATTTGTTTCATCTGGCTTCTCTCTAAACATTCCTATTAATTATTAATTGAAGCACATGGTCCTTCTTATTATCTAAGTATAGCAAAATATAAAATCTGGTTATAGTAGATGCACAGAATGTTTATTTTTGTGTTTTTGAGATGCCATGTGGACAGGAGGAATTAAAAATAATTATAAGAATAATCTCTATGCATTTAAAGTTTGATTGGCAGGTGTCAAATCTACCCCTTAGAGAAATGGCTGTTTAATTTGCCTCTAGAGATGAGATATTCCTTTGTGACATTTAACATGTCTCTGAAGGTTACAAGAGGTTAAATCTTTTTTCTCTTCCTTTCAGAGGATGGTTTCTGAAGTGCCACTGAATAAGTATTCAGCACTGTCCTCTCCCAGGAGATGCCGAGGAGCCCTTTAAATACAGCCAACAAAAGAGCAGACATTAAAAAGGTCATTAGGAAATGTGCGGGAGGGGGCATTTCACATCTTGACCATACTGTGCAGGATTCCAAGTACTTTAATAATAACTAATTGGCCTAAACGACAGCTTGTTTTTTAGAAGTGAACAGAATATTTAATTTTATGTGAGAAATTGGGCACATAATTCTTATTATGATACTGATTCAAACACTAAAACTCCATCAAATTCATAATCTTCACAAAAAACAAAAACAGAATCTGATTTTGATATTACTGAATCTATTTTAAAAAGGCCTTGGTCATTGACATTGCTTCTCTGCCATGGCACATGCTAATAACTGTGTATTTTTCCCTTTAAATGGAACTTAATGCTGTGGTTCATCCATACTTTGCTGGTCTACAATTTCCAGTTTGTTCCATATATAATCAAGGCTTAAAGCATGCTGGAAGCTGAACATCAGGGATTTGTAATTGCATTAATTGGCTCAATGAAAACAAGAGAATCTTTTAAAGGGGACATATACTGTAGCATAAATTTTCACAATAAATCAAACCAAGTAAAATAATGTCAAATTATAGAAATAGTTTTTATTTTAATACCTTTTCCCCCATATGCAATTAAAGGCACTAAGTTTGCCCAGGGACAGTAACCCATAGCAACCAATAAGATGCTTGCTTTTAAACAGGTGACCAGTAAATGCTACCTGCTGATTGGTTGTTATGGGTTATTGCCCCTGGGCAAACATAGTGCCTTTTATTACATTCCCCCGTAAGAGTCAAAAATGTATGTTTTAGCCTTAAAACTGTTCTCAGCCCTCCCCCTTTGTAAGCTTCATGTCCAGTAGTTTCCAGTATCAATTCCAGGACATTAGCTGTATTCATTCCATTGCAACTCCCTGCACCTGATCATAAATGATTCCAGAACTGCTGCATTTATTCTGTTGCAACTCCCTGCACCTGATCATATATTAATATGCAGGAAAACAAACCTACAGCTGCTGTTCTGGAATATCATAACTGTAAATTCTAATGTACACTGTTTGTATAACGTTTATAATTTGAGAGGCAAGGAGTTGCATAGTGTATAACAATGTATTATGTACAATAGATTATGTCCAGTTGCGCATGTTCACTTGTGAATAATGCTTATTTGCTGTGGAACACAGGAGCATACTGTTGTACCTTAAATAAAAGAAAATATTACTATTGCATTTTTTACAGTTTGTATTAACCTTCACTTCTATTGCTTTATGTTGAACATGTGAACAATCAGGCAGCATATGACAGTCATGTACAGACTGGGAACACACAGGACAGAGGATGGGAAGGGAGAGTTATGGGAAGAGTTTGCTGGTATAGCTGCAAAGTAGTGATGTGCGGGTAGGCCCGATACCCACAGGAACTCAAGCGAGTTTGGTCTGATCCCGCACCTCCATTTGCTGGTAGATGTCGGAACTACCGTCTTCTGACTCCCAGCTTAATTTTTCAAAGATGCCGACCTCCTGCTCCACACCGTTTTTCAACGTCATCGGAGTAGCAGCATGGGCCTTAAAACGTAAGCCGGAAGTCAGGCTCAGGAAGGGCGGGTAGGCAAAGGAAGGTTAGGGCCGGGTGCAGATCGGCTTTTACCCAGTCTAAAATTAAATGAAAGGAAAGGGTAAATTCCTGGGGGGGTGAGTGGAGACGTGGGCCATACTCTTAGACATCTCCCCCCATATACACACACTGAAAAGCTTAAATTTGGACCATTTATCCCATTGGGATCCCTAGGAGCTTAGTCAAGATGGCACTTAGCACTAGTGATGGGCAGGCTGAATTGATCTGCACGTGCAGGAAACACTTCAATTATGATATGTTAAACAGTTGTTAGGGTCGGGTGCGAGTTATGGATTTGCGAGTTAGGGTCAGGTTTTCCTGACGTCACTACTTGGCTCTCATTGCAGAATAACCCAGTCTTGTTTCAGCAAGAGAACCACTTGCTGGGTGTTCCAAATATAAGCATTTATATTCATTGGGGATTGTTAACAAAGTAGCACCACCCAACGATCTGCTCTTTCACTGTCCTTATCAACACTGGGAAAATTTGCCCATGGGCAGTTACCTATAGCAACCAATCAGTCATTAGCTTTTTAAAGTCAGCTGCAAGTAAAACAATGAAAGCAGAAATTTGATTGGTTGCCATGGGTTACTGCCCATGGGCAAATTTGCCCAGTATTGATAAACGACCCCCAGTGAAACAAAGCTGGTGGGGAGAAGGAAATTCTAGGTACAGGCAGATATTTGAAGAAGTGCATACGTTGAGAATAGGACTAGTGTGTGAAGAGGGAAGTATCTGAAATGAGATAAGCAGTAAATCAAGTGATTTGCATAAGTGTGTGTCAGCTAGAATAGATGGATAAGACTTCCAGAAGTATTTTGGACAAAAAAGTTCTTTGAGGTAGGAGTTGATAGAGCAGAGAAAGGGAGTTTTGCCTTCCAAAATAACAACAGACAAAAGGAGTGAAAAGACAAAAGAACTCATTTATAACCAAAAGCACAAGTACAAAGTGCTCAAATGGATGCAAAATTGCAAGGAGATCATTGGTGTTCTTGTGTCCAAACATACTTCTTAGCAGTTTAAGGAAAGACACTATCAGAACTGATGTAATCCCCTATTTCCAGACATGTCACTCTGATTAAATCCAAAGTGAAAAAGATTACCAAACACGGAAAGCCGGTGTATGGGGAGATCCCCTGCACGTTCATCACTTGTTGTAACGTTTCAGGGGCGTACCCCTTTGTTAGCCATCAACACTGGGCATTCACTGTTGGGGCCCTTACACACAGGCGTTTTTACCTGCGCTCCCCTGTGTTCCGTTTTGCTGTGTTCAGCCGCAAGGGAGCGCAGGTATAGACGCACTCAATTATTTTCAATGGGGCTGTACTCACACGAACGCATGTATTATTATTATTATTATTATTATTAACATGTATTTCTATAGCGCCAACTTGTTGCGTAGCGCTGTAAAGTGAATGTGATTATACAACCAAATCACATGAATTACATATATAGAACATAAAGAGTTACATACATCACAATAAATATGGAGTTACTGTACATACATCACAATAAAGGAGGTGAGGAAGGCCCTGTACAGAAAAAGCTAATGGGAAGGGAATGATACACAAGGTGTGGGAGAGGGCAAGATTAGAGTAAAGTGGGTGAGAGATGTAGTAATGTAAGCGGTATTGCAATGAGTGGTTAACAGTGAGGGTAGGCTTCTCTAAAAAAGTGGGTTTTTAGAGATTTCTTGAAAGCTGAAAGATTGGGAGAAAGTCGGACAGACCGTGGGAGAGAATTCCAGAGGAGGGGTGCAGCTCTTGCAAAGTCTTGAATGTGACCATGTGAGGAGGTAATGAGAGAAGAGTTGAGTAGCAGGTCAGTAGAGGAGCGTAGTAGGCGGTTGGGTGAGTAAATGGAGATTAGTTCAGAGATGTAGGGAGGGGCAGAGTTATGAAGTGCTTTGAATGTCAGGGTCAGTAATTTGAATTTAATTCTGTAGGCCCCAAACGCAGGAAAAATGCAGCATGTTGCGTCTGAATCTGCGTTCGGCGCTTACACGCATCTCGTGGGTTCAACGCCATTGAAACTAATGAGGCGCATCTAGACCTGCAACGCAGCCAAACGCAACGCAGGGGAGCGCAAGTCCAAAACGCCCGTGTGTAAGGGCCCTTAGAGAGACTTGGGGGAAATAGGAAATCCTGTATGTTACTCTGAGTAAAGCCCCCAAACCTGGTTACCTGCATTAACAGGTCCATTACCAGCTGTCAGTAACCTGAAAACTAACTTTAACTAAATTATATTCACCAGCCTATTAAAAACAGCATTTAAAATTCTCTAATACATTTAAAATATATTTTTCATGTGTCATTTTTCAGAAGCATCTGTATATTACTGTTGATTTAATGCCTCAAACACGAAGCCAGTTGAATCTCAGTTGAAGATCACTTTCTCGGGGATGTAGTTCTACCAGGGGTGTAACTACAAAGGAAGCAGGCCCTGGAAGTATAGGGGCCTCATGAGGTCCTAATTCATATACCAATAGGGTTGCCACCTGTTCTTCAAAAAAATACCGGCCTTCCTATATATTTACCTTTTTTCCTATTAATAGCATTGGGATTAACCATCATAAATACCGGCCAGTAGGGATGGCGCAAACTGTTCGCCGGCGAACTAGTTCGCGCGAACATCCGCTGTTCGCGCTCACCCCAGACCAGCAGATACATGGCAGCCAATCAGGAAGATCTCCCTGGACCACCCCCACACACCCCCCGGACCAAAAAAAAAAAAATGTGCATACCTCCCAACTGTCCCTTTTTTGGAGGGACAGTCCCTCTTTTGAGAGCTCAACCCTCTGTCCCTCATTTGTACTGGAAAGTCCCTCTTTTCTCTGCACTGAACAGCCAGAAAAAGAAGCAAAGATTTGAACTTAATTGGCTTTTGGCAGAGAGTCCAGAACAGCTAACAGGTGCAGATAAGATACTTTGTAACACTTTTGACATAAGAGTCCCTTTTTTGGAGGGACAGTCCCTCTTTTGAGAGCTCAACCCGCTGTCCCTCATTTGTACTGGAAAGTCCCTCTTTTCTCTGCACTGAACAGCCAGAAAAAGAAGCAAAGATTTGAACTTGATTGGCTTTTGGCAGAGAGTCCAGAACAGCTAACAGGTGCAGATAAGATACTTTGTAAAACTTTTGACATAAGAAAATAATGGATTTTTCTTTTCCCTTGATCCCCCTCTGGCATGCCACTGTCCAGGTCGTTGCACCCTTTAAACAACTTTAAAATCATTTTTCTGGCCAGAAATGTCTTTTTTAGCTTTAAAAGTTCGCCTTCCCATTGAAGTCTATGGGGTCCGCGAACCGTTCGCGATTTTGCGCAAGTTCGCGAACGTGTTCGCGAACTTTTTTGCCGCGGTTCGCGCCATCCCTACCGGCCAGGCCGGTAAAATACCTGCCAGGTGGCAACCCTATATACCAATGCAAATACTATAGGTAAAACAGGTCACTCTCTAGACTAGGGGTCCCCAACCTTTTTTGCTCGTGAGCCACATTTAAATTTAAAAAAGAGTTGGAGAGCAACACAAGCATGAAAAAGTCCATGGGGATGTCAAATAAGAGCTCTGATTGGCTTTTTGGTAACCCCTATATGGACTGGCAGCCTACAGGAGAGAATGTTTGGCAGGACATCTGTTTTTATGCAACCAAAACTTGCCTCTAAGCCAGTAATTCAAAAATAAGCACCTGCTTTGAGGCCACTGGGAGCAACATCCAAGGGGTTGGAGAGCAACATGTTGCTCGCGAGCTACTGGTTGGGGATCACAGCTCTAGACATTTTTGGAGCCTGAAAAATAATTTGCTGTTGGGCCCTGTAATATTTAGTTATGCCACTGAGTTCTACAATTATTGTTGTGCAGATGGTTTGGTGTGTTTGGTCATGTCTCTTGAAAGCAGTGAGATTTACAGTTACTTGCAGAAACTCCAGCTGATATTACCCACTGGTTCTCAGTTGTTGTAATAAATGATCAATTCAGTCCAAAATTAAAATACTGCATGATCAGTCTAAAAATGAAAGCAAAGAGCTAACAAATACAGAACAAGGAAGGCTTTAAATACCCACAGCTGTCTTGTAATAGATCATCCATTAAGATGCATCGGTGTACTTAAAGATTTTAATTAGCACGTGTTAATTTTCACTGCTATTTTTTCCCACTCTTCTGCCTGAGTCTGTTTACTTGTAGCTGATTCATTAGGTTTATTAAGTGCCCCCCACTGTTACCTGTCTGCCTCTTGTCCTAACTTGATTAATGACAGAGAGACTGATCACTTCATATACAGCTCCATGCTGCATCAAACTCTGTATCTTCTAGAAATCCCTGATAAGCAGAACCATTCCCCCCTCTATTGGCCAAAAGAAAAATCTAAAGTCCATGTAATTATTTTGGTACCACAGATGCTTTCCACAGTTATATCTTCTTTTATACATTTGCTGTTTCTACATGTTATCACCAGCCATCTCATTATTCTATTAAATATTAAATGTAGAGATAAATGGTGCTGTATTTTGTAATGTCAGCTCTTTCTCATCAATTTCTTACAGATTAAAAGGGTATTGTATTGTAATACAATGTGTTCTCTATCTATGGTGCAGTTTGAAATGAATTCATATCTTATTCATCAATATTTAATTTTAAGTCTAAATTCTTATTTTTAAGCATGAAACCCAACATAAAATAAGAAAAAATAAGAAGCAGCTTTAGATTTTTGTTGTTGTTTGTATTACTTTGCTCATGTCAGTGATCAGTAATAGTTAGAAATATATATCTATAAAAATAACTTTCCCATGTTCACAGTCAATGCTTTCTTTGGCAATGTTTCATTATGTATTTCCAAATTTCTATGTGTAAACTATCTATATGCCTGATTAAAACAGAATAAAGAATTTATGATAAGGGGTCCCGGATGCTTCAACTTTAAAGTTCCAATAATGCGTAGAGGGATGTGTGAAATAATCTTACTAGTAACTCACCCTTTTCCAGTAAACACCCTTTTTCCTGCAACACCCTCAAATTCCAATACTCAAGGTAGGAACTAGGAAATACAAATATGGCTGGGTGTTGTGCCGCCCCTAAAAATGTGCTGCCCTAGCCCTGGGTCTTTGTGGCCTTGCCACAGGCCTGCTAGTAACAACCAGAGAATTGAACCCCACTAATATATTTTAAGCAGAAGAAAATGCTTGGCTGATGTCTGCCAATACAGTTCCAGAAACATGTCAGCCCCCAATGATGAAGGTGCCAGCGGCCTAAATAAAGCTTAATATTCAGTCCAACAGCATTCACAAAGATTATGCATGAAATTATATATTGTCAACAAATAAAAAATATTAGCTTTTGTCTTCATAGAGCTCTGCCAGGTAAGAAAATTCATTTTCCAAACCCAGGAAGAGGGAGGAGGAAGTCCATTAAAATCATTACATGGCTGACTTATTCTCAGCACGGCCTGAGACTCTTTCCATCAAAACACAGGCTGTAAGTGCATTCTGATACCCGACCACATGCTATACAGAAATCATACACATAGATTCTGGCCATCTGCCTAAACTTGGAGATTACAGACACTACTGCTTCAATAATTAATTGACATGTCTAAATGTTGTGGTAACTAAGAATTTGTGTAGATATACTAAAAGGAGATGGAATTCAATTAAATGCCTGTAATGTAAAGTGGTGCATACAAATAACAGGAAATAAACAATGTTTAAATAATTGTTCAATAGTTGTTTAATAACTTAATGAGAAGGATCTCAGGTTGGTCAGCAGGCTGAAAAGGACAGGCTGGGAGAATGAGGAAGTTTGTATCCCTCATCAAATCCATTCCTGTCTGGAGTTACTAGCTTCTTCCTCCTTGTGATATGTTGCTTTGTTTATGATCTGTGGAGCAGTGTTGATCACACAGCATCTCCTATGATACACTTATGTATTATTCATGTGACAATATTGCTTGCGGCGTAGATTCGTTGCTTGTGGTGGGAGTGATTCAAGGCACCACACAGAGTTTCTGCCGCTTAAGCTATCTATAACATTTATTAAAAGTAAAAAAAAAAAAGTAACAATATGCCATTAACAGTCTGTTTTGTTACTTCTTATTTTCAAGAGAGGAAACCGAGAGATACTTAATGTAAATCATCTCTTTATATGTCGTTTATAATATTTTTTTAATCTTTTAATTTGTGCATTGTTTGTTCTTTATTATCACTGGATTTCCTACAAAGGGGGTGCCCAACTCAAAGCCTGAAAATAGGAATGCGTAACAACTTTATTGCTCTTAGCTTATGGGTTCTGTGGCACAGCATGGGACAGTCACCACCATTACCTTCCAGAATTTAAATATATCAGTGTCTCATTGCATGGTAGTTTAGTGGGTTTTTTTTGCTTTAACTTTAAAGGCACATCCCAGGCAACAATGAAGGAAATGTGGATAGAAAAGTCAGCAAAAGCAGTAGTGCAAAACTATAGGTCATGACCTGATACTGGGTCACAGAATGTAATCCTGTGCTCATTGCTGACTCTGGATTAAGGTCATTTTCCTTATTATACTGTATATATTTTGCAGTGTATTGCAGATCTCTGAAGTAACACCAGAATTATTTCGGGATATCTGTAAATCATAAAAGAACTCAAAATAAAATAACATTCTCCATATGAACATAATTTTGAAAACTGCGTCTTTGCCTTTATAGAATTAGTCAGCAGACACATGTAAAATGTTGTAAAATTGTACATAGTTTGGATACATAAAGTAGGCCTCAGACAAGTCAAAACCAAGAATGGGTGGTTCGCAAATAATTAATCCATATTAGACAGAAACAAGGAATATAAAATGATTACTGCCAAATTGTGCAATGTATTATATTGATTTTATTTTTATTTTTCCATTTCATTTTTCCCATTAACTGCCTGTTAATAATGTATGGTATGCAAGCCTACATTTATAAAGATGCTTAGACATTATTTATGACCTCTACAGGGAGCAACCTGAAACTCAAGTGGCAAAAAAATAGATGAGGAGAGCCATATAGTGCAGATGCTGTAGAGGAGAAAGTATTCATTCAGTCTGAAACAAGAAAGGATGATTAGAAGCAGTGTGATGGTAAGGTAAACTGCTATATCCAGCGGTACGCAACAAGTTGGCGCTATAGAAATACATGTTAATAATAATAATAATAATATCTCGAAAAAAAAATTGTGATAGAAGTAAAAATGGTGAAATAAAGAGAGAGACCAGCAAAATTGACATCATGATAAAAAAGGAAGGGGTTTCTATTTTTCTTTGGGGAGGCTGTCAAAAGAAATCTTTTCATTGGATGAATTATAATTAAATATGCATTTATATTAGTTCATTGTTTTGCTACCAGTTTGTCACATCATAAATGAGAGTTTAAGTAAATTATTTATCTAACAAATAAAGTTGTTCCACTGAAAACTGGTCCAAATTGGCATTTTAAAGCAATGACTATTAATTGCACAGGTAAAAATGTATTGCTTGGTAATGCAAAGCTACAAATTGCCATCATATGTGGCCATTGAGGGTATCAATGAAGTTTGGTTTAGCCTCAGCAAAGCCAAGTGGATGACTGTATATAAACTCTCACTTATAAAAATAACAATGCATATGAATTCGATTTGGTTAATAATCTATGCCTAATTGATTTCTACTGAACACATATATATAAATCTATAGAGAAATACAAAAGGCAACTAAAAAAATGGTGGCCATTGATCCACAGATGGGAATGCAAAAATGCCATGTATTTTGAGAAAACTGTATGATGTGTTTGTTTTTCACCAGCCTGGGGGAATATCTCTTACTGAAAACATATTTTACAAAGAGTGAGTGACAGAGAATTGCAGTGCAAAGATGATGTAGGGAGATCAGCCAGAGGATTTCTATTTAGGTTGGAAGCAATCTCAGTGTTACAAATATGATGGCATTTCAAACAGCAATTTTTGTCTACATAATCACCAAGGGGCTGCACAGCTTTTCTGTCACATTGTATTGCCTTATTACTCTTACCTGTCACTCATTTTTCCAGAACCCATGAGGCCAAGGTGGTCAGAAGATTAATAACATGGGGACCCTGGGGGAAGTCCATGCCAACTAAGTAGTATGGGGCCCCATGATTTCTAATATCAGCACTGTTGACTTGTGAATATTCAATAATAGCTGTTTTCCAGTGCTGTAAACCCAAGGGATGCTTTTAAGAGGGGTTTGGATGATTTTTTGGACAGACATAATATCAAAGGCTATTTTGATACTAAACTCTACAGTTAGTATAGCTATGGACATATATGGTTTGTGTTTGAAAGAGTGGAGATGTGTGTGTGTGTGTGTATGCTGGGTTTTTAATTTGGAGGGGTTGAACTTGATGGACTCGGTCTTTTTTCAACCCAATTTAACTATGTAACTATGTAACTATGTATGATAGAGATTTCAGTATTCTGGTCTCAGACAAATAAAAGCTAATTGATGATTGGTGCTATAGGTGACTTCACTGGAGTAAATTTGCACCTGTTGTGACATATAGCAAAAACGTGGTTAAGAGGTACTGTACCTTGCTAATTTGGAAGTATGACTCTTCCCTGTGCAAAGTATTTGCTATCTGTTCTTTTTCAATTGTGTCAATGTTTTACCTTATGTGGGCACAAAAACATTAACATATCTTTGCTCTGTTAAATATGTACATTTTTGTTGGCTTTGAACCATTTGTTGTGGGTATTATTTTTCAGTGGCACATTCAGCACGTTGCCCTGTAGGAATCATCTGAACTGGCATTAAAATACCCGTATCAACATAGGTGAAAGACCTATGTACAACAGTAAGCTAAATTGGATTTATTTGTATTTTGAGAACTGATATATAAAATGTTGAAACCAAATAAAACTTAAGTTGGAAAAAAATATAGGTGAAAGACTCCCTCTATAAAACCACGTAAAAATCCAGTTTGAAAAAAACACTCTTTAAACTAAATTTTAACATCAGCCCATGTTATACATAAAGCTGAGTATTAGTATCAGCCCAGGTTAGCTATAGATAGGTCATGGTGTGTGAATAAAACATACATGGCTATCAAATTACATATTTATCTCAGCTAGGAGAACTCAGCCTTAACTGAAATTGAGTTCCAGCCCTCATTGCTGGAAATAGATACATACACAAGTATATGTACACACGTACACACAGGGGGTGAGATTTCTCATTTTCAGGTAGATTGCTGCCATAAGCAATGTGTTGAAAGTCCTCATTTTGGTTCTGAGCTCCTGCCAATCATCCCTCCTACAGCTTCTATTAACCGAGCATAATAAATGAGTCTGGCAGAGGTCACGGCGTGCCCCATTAACTTCATTAGCATAGGATACCAAATAGCATAAGCTGCTCTCTGAACCATTACTGGGATTTTTACACTTCTCCAAGTGCTGACTGATGGCTTGTACATGTTAATGTGTATCTGCCTTTTTGTTCTCTGTCTCACAATGCTCCCTAGGATTTCATTTAATGGGCTCCCTGGATCATATCACATCAGTCCAGGCAATTTCTCTTCTAATTCATTAAAATGGACATTAAACTGGTTAACCTGTGCTCTACCAAGGAAATAAAATTCAAAGCATTTTAAAGGTAACATTAAAACTCAAGTAGCATTAGAAATAAATGTAAAAAACAGAAATACAAGGACTGCAAAATAACTACACCACAATCACAGGAAATGTTTAAATCTGATTCTACTGCATACTATGAAGAGCTAATATTACCCAAAG
>CM044433.1:82762427-82782462 GCA_024363595.1 Xenopus borealis
GATCATATCACATCAGTCCAGGCAATTTCTCTTCTAATTCATTAAAATGGACATTAAACTTGTTAACCTGTTCTCTACCAAATCGTTCACAGCATTTTAAAGGTATTATTAGAAGGAAAAAAACTCGAGTATTTTTTGAAAGGAATGAGTAAAAAAGCAGAAAGATAAGGGCTGCAAAATAAGTACTATGCAATCGCAGAGCAATTATAAAGTTGATCCTATTTTTTAATATGAAATTCAAATAATACCCAAAGTATTTTACTTTACATTTTGTTTTCTCTTTTATTACAGTAACTGGAGACATGTTTAAATTAAGTCTCCTTTTTTTTGAACAGGCAGATTATTTAAAATACTAATAGAAATCTTTAAAAAAAAAAAATGACAGTGGATGGAATTTCTGGGAAGAGTTAATAGCCAAGGGTTGCTAAGTTCTGGAAGCACATTTCAGTAACTTTCGAAGCTCATTAACATACAGATGGTTGTACAAATACGGATATGTCAAGGGGAATATAATATGCTGATTGGGGGCTATTATTTATATTGGGATTATTTTAAAAGGGAATCCAACCCCCCCCCCAGCGCCTTGGGGGATTGGATTCCCCTTTAAAGCTATGATCTTTCAAATATGGTCCCAAACTCCTTTTCGCCAAGCAGCTGAGACTTATTAATCACAACAATCACAACACAACAGCAGAGTGGGATTTCTCCCTAGTTTATCACTGACGTGCACACCAAACCTCAGAGATAATGGTGGCACCAACTAGAGTTTTGGTTCTAAAGAAAAAAACACAAAGTAATTTTGTTTCAATTACAGAGAATAAAGTCAGTTAGATCAGTGATCCCCTACCAGTGGCTCGTGATCAACATGTTGCTCACCAACCCCTTGCCTGTTGCTCTCAGTGGCCTTGAAGCAGTTGCTTATTTTTTAATTCACTGCTTGGTGGCAAGTGTTGGTTGTATAACAGCCAAGTGACAAGCAGAACCTTCTGTGGCTCTCAGTCTGTTTGGGGATACCAAATTGCCAATCACAGCCCTTATTTGGCACCTTTCATGCTTGTGTTGCTCCCCAACTCTTTTTTGAAAGTGTCTCACAGACATTAAAGGATGGGGACCCCTGAGTTAGAAAGCATCCAACTGGGTGTTATATAAATAACAGGCATCTGTTATGTGTAACTTTAGTCCATAAATTCCAGATGGACATGAGTTAAGTCCCTCATAAACTTGAAGTAAATTTCAGTGAAGCAAAGAGAGAGCAAAATGACTAGTGCCTAATGACCTTTTTTAACTAATGTAGTCCTTCATGATATGCTTTAATCCAGGTGACTGTCTCATCTCCTTCTTTACCAACCTGATAGAAGAACATGGATTATTTAGTGAATAAAGTACCCTTATTGTAAAATATAAGGATATTATAAGTCATGTAGGAGTTCCATTACCATATAAAAGCACAAGGCCGAAGGCCAAGGCTCCGGGGTGACTTTTAATATCCTCATATTTTCCAACAAGGAGTACTTTATTTGTTATAATACACAAGTTTTAATGTGACTAAAATGGCATCACTACTCACCTTTTATAACTGATGACATCACCACTAACCATTTATAAGGACATCATTTACTGGCTATTCATGGCTTTTGTGTATAATAACAGTATTCTTTCGAATCAAATGCCTTTTTAGGCAGACAAACCTATCTTCACGTGTTGTATTGCATATTTAAAGGAGAACTAAACCCTTAATTAAAAAACCCTACCCCCCTACCCTACATAGACCCCAATCCCTGCTCTCCCCCAGCCTAGCTGTTACCCCTGTTAAATGCCCCAAACTCTTTACTTACCCCTTGGTGCAGATTCCGGGCATCAGAGTTCATGGGCACCCTCTTCTTCTCATTGGTAATCTTCGGGTCTTCTTCCGGCAATTTCCGTGACGTATGTGCCAATATGCCACATCTTCCCGAAGATTACTGAAGAGAAGAAGATGGCGTCCGTGAACTCTGATTCCCTGAATCTGCACAGAGGGTTGGATAAAGCTTCAGGGGCATTTACCAGGGGTAACAACTAGGCTGGGGGGGGGAGCAGGGAGGGTGGTCTATGTAGGGTAGGGTTTTTTTAATTAGGGGTTTAGTTCTCCCTACATAACGGGATGTACATGAAAATATTGAACAATTTGCTTTGAAAAATAATGATGAATGAAAATGAATTGTAAGCATATACATTCAACATTTCTGAAGGTTACTTATAAATGAAATTGCTATCTGTGACACAGATTCATCAAACTTGTCATGGTCAGTAATATGCCCACTTCAGCTTGAACTAAATTCCTGTTTCTTTGCAAAATCTCTAGTATGAAGAATTGTTACTTTAAATTGGCAAAAACAACTAAATACGCTTAATCTTTCATCCTTCCTTACCCTGTGGACTACAGATGTTGTCAGTGAAGAGATCATTATCTATATCAGCTGGAACTCAGAGCATTACAGGAATTCATCAGCTGCCTATGGAGAGAAGAAGCCGTATCCTTGGTCTGCTCCATGCATTTCTGCACATGACTGCAAGGAACTCACACCATTAACTGTTTAACTATTTTGCTGCTACTGTAACATTTCTTAGAACTAATGAACTTGCAGTATATTTTTCATATTAACAGCTATTATTCTCAGACTATACAGTTAATTTATTTGATGCATTGGTTAAATGGCCAGACATTAATTTTACTGAGGATAAGTGTGATTGATAGCATATGTTTTTTGGTGTCCCAGTTTAAAGTAACTTTATGGTCTTTACTTAAAGGACCAGTAACATAATTTTTTTTTTAAATTGTTTAGTATACTTTGAAAAAAACACCAAGACAAATTAAACTAAAACCACAAAGTCTTTATTAAGAAATAACTTACTGAAAGTCTGCTTGCACTCCTCTTCAGAAAAGGCAATCAGGCCATCGATGGTGCAGCACTCGATTTCTCCTCCCACCTTATAGAAGATAGTCAAGGAGGTGAAATTGAGGCTGCATGATGGATTGTCACCCTGTCGCCTTTTCTAAAATCTTTGTGAATTTCAAAGCGTGTTTAGGGTCATTGTCTTGTTGGAATATCCAACCCCTGCGTAACTTCAACTTTCTGACTGATGCTTGAACATTATCCTGAAGAGTTTGTTGATATTGGGTTGAATTCATCTGACCCTTGACTTTAACAAGGGTCCCAGTCCCTGAACTAGCCACACAGCCCCACAGCATGATGGAACCTCCACCAAATTTGACAATAGGTAGCAGGTGTTTTTTTCTTGGAATGTGGTGTTCATCGTCCACCATGCATAGCACTTTTTGTCATGACCAAATATCTCAATTTTGTCTCATCAGTCCAAAGCACTTTGTTCCAAAATGACTGTGGCTTGTGTAAATGAGCTTTTGCATACAAACATAAAAAGTAACAACTGTTTGTGGCATGAGTGCAGAAAGGGCTTCTTTCTCATCACCCTGCCATACAGATGTTCTTTATGCAAGATGAACTGAATTGTAGAACGATGTACAGATACACCATCTGCAACAAGATGTTCTAGCAGGTCTTTGAAGGTGATCTAAGGGTCTAATAGCTTTTTGAGGGCTTCCCTTAAGCCATGATAATATACATTTTTCTTTTCAGATCTTTTGAGAGTTACTTTGAGGATCCCATGTATAGCCCTCTTCTGCTACTGCATGAGATCTATTATGTATTTACTTCTATTTGGCACTACAGGAGTCCTGTGCCTCCGCTATATGGGAGAGCAGGTACACTATCAAATGGTGTGCCTCCACCCAAGGGTAGGACAGGTAGAACTGTAATACCCCTCCCTGGGGTATCTACGATACACATACATAGTGGAAAGGTTGATCAATTTATTTGGAAGAACTCTATACTTTTAAATTACAGATAAATAGGTAGCCTGCCAGCCAGGAGCAACTAGACTGAATTAATGCAGCCAGTGATCTCCGATCTGCTGAGTGAAATCCCCAGTTACGTGGCAGTTGCTTCAAAGTCCTGAGAAGGAATCTCTTTGGTTGTCCATGCCCTGAGAAGAGCCATTAAAAATTTTCTGCTTCAAAAAATTTTTTGTCACGCATCAAAATTGATGTGCACATAAACATTATTGCATGTCAAAATTATTCAGACGCCCATCTACTTGAATGCATTTGGACAAAATAGTATGTATAAAAACTGTCGCTCGATTCAAAATTTTCAATTATTTAAAAAAAAAATTTACACTCATTGAGTTCAATGCGTTTTGCAAACTCGGTGCTTCGCAAATTTTTCTGCAAAGCGACAAATACGCCCATCAATGTTGGTAATAATAAGCTGGTTCATCTGGCACAAACTTTTTTTAGGTATGATCCACTGGCAGGGGGCAAAGTTTGATGACATATTGGATGCAATAAAATGAAACCCATTTGTTCATTTCTATTGTAAACTCTACTACTGAGGGACTAATGTTTCCAGCAAGAATGTCATATGTGTATTCAATTTGATACAACAGAATGGTGCAATCGTATTGGTCGGATTGGAGGCATGTGATTGAATGATATGAAATGTTTTGGTTTGCTTTTTTGTTTTTTAATGAATGAAGTGTGTCCAAATGCATTAAGGCCATACAAACAAAACCAAACACACAATCTTATTTATAAACTGAAATGATTTGCATTATATATTATTATTCGATTGAGCCTTTGTAAGAACAATATGCTTTGAGCCATAGAAAAGGCAAATACATGCATATCTGTGCAGGTGTTTGTTAAAATACTTAAGATGTACTGTAAGTAAAAATTAAAAACAGAGGCATGACATTTAACCATAAAACCATTTATGCATAGATGTTCTGGCTCACTGCCACATACAGATATTCGCCTTTAGCTGATGTTCCAAATATTTGTAACCTAATCTAAAGTGAGGTCAACAGACACATCCCTATCAGTGATCCCAACATTTGATGTACAATACTTCCAAGAACTAGTAATCCATATGAAATGGAGGCAAGTGACCAGAAAATAACACTACTTTCCCCTTTCCTAGTACTGCTGGCATTTAGTTTGTTAAAGGAAAACTACACTTTCAGTACCAATACATAACCAAAATAATAATTTATATAAGTTACCTATTTAAGAATCTTACCAAATTTGCACATACATATCGGTATCTATTGCCCTTTGACATCTTTCCCCTTGAGCTTCCATTTTGTGATATTCTGTATCCCTCACTGATCACCTGGTAATAATGCAGGCTGTAACTTTTACAAAAGGAAGAGTGGTAATAAAAGACACAAATCTGTCCATTCATTTGTTAGTTTGTGTGTGAGCACAATTCCTCATAAAAGCCATAAGGAAGACTTTGGTATATAAAATAGCAGCTTCTCCATATGGGATTCATGAGTTGCACAAACTTCTAAAAAGTATATTTTTCATGAAAAGGCTTTAGTTATATGAAACAATGTTCTATATATGGATTGCCCTCTGAAATACATTTTGATAGAGATGTTGTGCAATGTTCAGGGGAATATTTTATTTAAAAAAAAGACCAGGTCTGGATTAGCAATGTATAGATTCTACTAAATTCCAGAAGGTCTGCCGTAAGATGTCATAGATGTCACTATTTAATGGGACTATTTTTTTTTGTAAGTATTTATTTTCATTTTATCCATTTATTTAGGGGTACAGAAGAAGAGGGAGAATGGGAAACATTCCATATAACAAGGTTAGTGTCAAAGTTAGCATGCAGTATATAAAAATTTAGTTTGAACATTTCTATCATCTTTTTCCTATTTCTCTTTCTAAACTTTCTCCTAACTTTCCTCAAGTTCCGAATATACTGTTGCTGTATTGGGGGAGGGGGAGGGATGGTGGAAATTGGATTAGGAAGCAGTTAGAGAACCTCTCACTCTTAGTCACTTTTGTTTTGGCTTACTACATTCTATTGTATTCTTTTTATCTATCTTTATTTCTGTGCTATTTAGCTTGCGATCTTTGCCAGTCCTTCCAAGTTTTTTTCAAATTATTTCATGTTGCCATTTTTTAATGCTAGTAGTTCCTCCATTGTCTTTGTCTCTTCCAATTTTCTAATCCAGTCTACTTTTCTAGGCGGTTCCACATCCTTCCACTTCTTAGGTACAGACATTCTTGCAGCTTGTAATATGTGAAGGATCAGTTTGTCTTTTATCACTGTTCCTGTGGTTATGTTTACATTGAAAATTACTTTCTCTACAATTTTTATAAGTCCTAGGTCTTAGCTTTTCTATTATTTTGAACACTTCTTCCCAATATTGTTTGAGTTTTTCACCTATATACCAGATGTGGCTGGATGATCCCTCCTCCTTCTTGCATCCCCAACAGGTCTTAGACTAATTTTTGTAGATTTTATGTAATACTACGGGTGTTCTATCCCATCTACTTAAGAGTTTGAAGTTTGCTTCTTGGATGATCTCGACCATTTGTGTGCTGAGTGCATTATGCTTTCCCATGTCTTATCCAAAAATTTTATTTTTGTTTCCTTCTCTCATTGTTTCTTATTTCCTGGTTCCTCTCTTCGTGAGTCTTCTACCAGCTTTTTATAGAATTTTGCAATGGGATGATTGATTTGTTTTGTTGCAATAGAATTTCCCAGTCTGTTAAAAGTCTCACCAGTTTTCTCATTCCCAATGATCGAAGATAGTTGTATACCTGTGAAGAGTTCCAATAGTTATGTGGATGGTTGCCCCATCTAGTTTGTATTTTGATTAATGGGATCATCTTCCCTTTTCTAATAAAATGTTTCAGTTTAGTGGGTCTTACCTTTGCACTTACCCATCTATCTAGTTGACCTCTTTCCCAGCAAGGAAGAAAGTCTGGATTCCCAAACAGCGCTTGGTCTGGTGATGGATAGGGTTCAATATTTAACTTTTTTTTTTTAGATTGATTCCATACCAACAGGGTGACTGGTAAAAGGCCATTATTTAGTTTGCTAGAGTTATCTTTTCCATCTCTTCCTTTTACAAACCCTGTTTGTTCCGGATGAATGAGAGTAGGTATAATTGATTGCATTCTATTTGCCAACATCTTTGCATATAGTTTCTGGTCCAAGTTTATTAAAGAAATGGGTCTGTAACTCCCGCATATTGCAGGGTCTTTGGGCCTCAAGGGACTATTATAAATTATTTCCATCACCCATGTAGTAATAAAACAATACATTGTATTTGATCCAAACTAAGATATAATTGATCCTCATCGAAGGCAAAACAATTCTATTGAATTTAATACATTTTTATAGTATTTTTTTGTAGACTTGAGGTATGGGGATGCAAATTATGGAAAGACCCCTTGTCCAGAAATCCCCTTTTCCAAGCATTCTGGGCAACAGGTATAATAACTTCACATAAATTCACCAACAATATTTTCAATAAATATAAAGAAAGTAAAATATGCACAAAATGTACATATTGTTATGTATTTATTTTATTTTTAATTAACATTTTTTATTAATACATATAAATAATAAAAAGTTCAATTCAGTTCATGTGTGCTTCCAGAGTAGGCAAAACCAGGCTCTTTGCAGCCCCAGGTGCACGCCGAGCCCTCTGCCAGGGCAACTAGACCAATATCCAAAAAACAGCAGCACTCCGGAATTTGTGAAAAATTGGTGTTTACTTCAAGTGTTTTACAAGGCAACGTTTCGGGCCCTTCCGACCCTTTCTCAAGCCAGGCTTGAGAAAGGGTCGGAAGGGCCCGAAACGTTGCCTTGTAAAACACTTGAAGTAAACACCAATTTTTCACAAATTCCGGAGTGCTGCTGTTTTTTGGATATAAATAATAAAAAGGTACAAAAAGTATTGTAGAATTAATACCTATATAATACCTAACAATAAAAATACATTGCAAGCTTTCGGAGCACCAAGGCCCCTTTGTCAGGCAAAGTTTATTTATTATTTTTGCTACTGGCTAACATGGTACCACAGTTTTTTGTTTTGTTATTTATACAGGAATGGGAGCCTTTATCAGGAACCCTGTTACCCGGAAATCTCTGAATTACAGGAAGGCCATCTTTGAAAGACTCCATAATAATTCACATGTAGCGCACCCGTAGGTGTAGCTTTAGCTGTGGATTTGTGGAATGTGTGTGACCCGGCTAACTGCTTAGCTTGTGCCCAGGACCCCCAGTGTACCTGTGCAACTCCCTGCAACTCCCGGTACCTGGTGTTGTTCAGTGCAGCAGGAGATTCAGTTAGACACAGTTCTTTGCAGCAAACTTGAACTTATTTATTGAACAGACAGCGTAGTAGGATACTCTAAAAACCCCTCCAGTGGGATGATACAGACAATATGCAAGATAGACAGCACGAGCAATGAATCACGTTTCAACAGGATAATTACCCTCTCACTAAGTAATGTCTCCTCTCAGGTGGATAGCACTAGGTCCTGGATTTCACAGCCTGGGGTCTTGTTTCTTGGCACCCGATTTGATCCTCACCTCACCCACTGTATTCAGCCTGGGGTCTTGTGTCTTGGCACCCTATCTGGTCCTCAACTCACCCACTGTAATCCCTGATCTAGTGGTGTACATACCACAGGGTCCTAACCCCACTATTTCTCCTTGGTGGAGCCACAGCTGCTCGCTAGCTACCCTGAGCTGCCTTTCACTCCTAGAGTGACTATCACAGTGACTACTACCACTGGCTAAACCTAACTTTAGAGGAACCAGACCGTGGCCCTCTAACACCTCTCTGGGAAGCATGGTCCCAGGAGTAAGACCCTGAGCACATGGTGCTATCTCCTTTTATCTTGTTAACAACTGCCCCCTGGTGGCCAAATCCCATGAACTGATATGGACCCAGGAAAAGGGACATAGCTGCCTGAGTTACTTAAAGGACCCTTAGGTGTCCAAATACGGAGGGGAAAACTGCCTGATTAACTACCCCCAAATCTCCGGGTCGCTACACACATTTTTAAAGTAAAGAATATTTATATACCTTGTACTTGATCCAAACAAAATATAATTAATCCTTATTGAAGGGAAAACAATCCTATTGTGTTTAATTAATGTTTAAATAATTATTATTATTAGACTCAGTTTATGAAGACTCAAATTACGGAACAACCCCTTATCTGGGAAACCCCAGGTTCCCAGCATTCTGGATAACATATCCCATACCTGAATTCATATCTTTAATCGCATACTGTACGTAGTTTTGTTTGTGATGGGGCACTGAATTACCCATTAAACCATTAAATGATTGGTAAATGTTCACAGAAGGCTGGATAATGCTAGCACTACGCAGGACAAGGCCAGCAACATGAACAATTATCTGTGTACTTTATTTCTATCTTGCTCTTGGATACATGGGCAAAAATAAATGATTTCACAGAACGATTTGCAGTTTATTACAAGGTTAAATTATGCTCATGTTCCTGATGCCAATATGGCAATAACTTGTTACTTTTACAAGATATCCTAGACACACAATAATTTCACTGATAATGAGCTGTTTCAATTATCGTTCACTGTCCCATTTTGTTGGTTTATGAACTGTATCACTTTTATAAAATTGTTTAGAATAGCTGGACAGTTCTTGGGGACTGCTGTATAAACCTTCAAAAGACTTCTCACATGTACATATACAAGTAAAATTTAATTTTTTTTTCTCTCAATCTCTCAGTGTCTGTGATCTAAATATGGCAATACATTTTGGGGTCAATATGTCTGTTTTGTTAATTAAATAAAATTAGATATAACCAAAGAGATTGTACATCAATTATAAAACCTGAACTTTCAATCCACTAGTATAAGAACTTTCATTCTTTACCAAATATTGAGATGGTTATTTATTAAAATACAAAATGTATGTCATATTTTATTAAAAAACCATGACCAAACTCTCATGCTTGATTTGATTTTATTTATTAGTAAAATAACCTGAATTAATTGGATCAAGGAAAAAATCGAGCAAAAACTGGAATTGCTCTAATTGTTTCGGATTTTCCCCAAATCACTCTCTGTTCCTTAAAAACCCAGAAAAAGTTTAATTTTCAGGCTAAACCCTCCGAAAACCACTATATCTTCAATTTTAGAAAGGTGCCTCTCCCATAGACTTATACATAACTTTGACAGGTCTGAGATGGTGCATTTTCAGATTTGGGCTTTTTGCAGCATTGGGGTATAATAAATCCTGAAAAACTTTAGTTTTGCCCTAAAAAGCATTACCAGAAATATTCAAGGTTTAACAACTAACCCCCTGAATGTTTCATAGGGAGTTATTCATTAAGGTTTGAGTTGTGTTTTCAACAAAAATTTGAGTTTTCCCATTTGAGTTTTTTGGTCAAAACTAAAAAAAAAATAGTTTTTTCCTGCGGAAAACCCAATTAATTTGAGTTTTCGGGTTTTTTTTCCATTCAAGGTTTTTCTTAAATAAGATACAATTTGATTTGTGAGTTTGTTTGAGTTCATTCAAGTCCATTGGAAACTGCTAGCATTTGAAGTTTGATAGATAACCCACATAAAGTGCATAGGATCTTAACATTAAATGAGGTTGTTAAAGTAGGTACAGTGCAAAATGTCATTCCACTCTTCCCAACCAACTTGCAATACTGACTATAAATAAACCACGGACTCATATTTTTGTTTAAACCAGATGGAACATACTCTTACTGAAGTATAAATCATAGTTATTAAAACAAAAAATTGGTTTCCAAAGAACCAATAAACACCAACTTAATTTATAATACTGCATGAACAATTTTCACCTTCAACAAAAATGTACCTTTACAAATTTGCATAGCTAAACTTTTCATCCAAATGTTTTAGCCATTTGCAGAAACCAAATTAATTAACTAATTAATATTAAATGAAAACAAAAGGGATGTATAAAATTACATTGCAAAATAATTCTTTTCTTTAATTTACAATATTCCAATGAGCACAAGTACATTTATATCAGCCAAGTAGGCAAAGAACCATGTTCTTACAAGCGTGTTGAAAGGATCGACACTACTCTACACTACATTTTAGGGTACACAAACACCACAGACTGCTATACAAAAAGTTTACAAGGATTACATGGAGAAATACTGAACAGTCTTTTACTTCCAGTTTTGAGTCATAAATGGGGGAATGTAATAAAAGTCGGTAATAGTAAAATATTCACAATGAGAGAACGTACAAGCACTTCCAACAGAAGAAGATGTTATAGTTTGCTCCACTGTGCAGTGTATGTAGTAAAACTTCTTGCTAAAAACGTTGTTTGCTCCAAAAAGTGTATACCACCATCAACCATGCCAAATCCACAATGCAATAACAGTATATTGAAGAATATTACACAATTAAATGAAAACTTAAATTCTTCAGTGAAAAGTTTTTTCTCTTTGCAGCTTATATTACATTTCCCCCAAACTCTATAAATCAGCCAGTTTATGTCACTGCTTACATACATACACATTTAAGAGAACAAACTATATTTGTTAAAATTAAAATATGTATATATGTTATATATGAGGTAAACTAGTTGATACTTCAGAGCCTACTAACTAATATATGTTGCTAAAATATTTGTTATATTGAAAATGTCTTTTTTTTTTCACTTTTTTACTCATTTTTCTTTATGGAAAAAGCCACCTTTAGGTAATATTTTGGGCTGCTTCTTTTGAACACAATAAGTTTTTTGTTTCCATTTTTCAGACTAGTTAATAATATTCATAGTCATGAATATTAGGTTGTATCTGTAGGTGTACATCTAATTAGAAGGTAAAACCCATACAGTGGTCCTTAACTTGTTTACCTGTGGTCATAGTAACATTGAAGTAGATGTGTCCTGAACCTTCGTTTATCTGAGGGCTAAATCCTCCCCCGCCATTAACTAATAAGATTGTAAATATGAGAAAGTATTAGTAAGAAAGACAGACTAAAAATAAAAAGTGTTATAAATGTACAAAGGTGTAAAAAGTGTTACCTGCAGATTAAAAACTTACTTTATCATACTTACACTCTTATTTATTTTCACATTTACACTTGCAGCTTTACTTAGCCTTCACTTTTTTCATTAGTTCATTGTTTTTTTAAAAATGGGCGTTGGTTTTGGCAATCTCTCTCTCTCTTAAAAGCAGCTAGTTAGTGGTGGGGGAGGATTTAGCCCTGAGACAAACCAAGGTTCAGGACACATCTACTTCAATGTTATTATACAGAGGGCTACTAGACCTTTTATACTATGACCACAGGTAAATAAGTTAGGGACCACCGTATGGGGTTTACCTTGAAGTGGTATGGTGGCTTATCAACTTTATGATCATAACTTTGTAACTAAAAACCTTTGTTTTTGTAAACATACGCACTTGCATTTAAACTGAATTACTCAGACAGGGGATCAGGGAATGTGCACTGATCAAATGGCCAAGTCAGTAGCACTTCCATTATACTTATATATTTTACTTACCCTAGGAGTGCATCCACAACCCCCCTTTTTGTACAATCTTTGCCTGTTTTTAATACACCAACTTTGGACCAAAAAATTATTGTGTGGTTTTGTTGATCAAACTATATTTTATGAACAGTTTATTTAACCCAGGAAAGAGCATGTTTTTATGTAGCAGACAAATTGAATTTCAGTGATTAAACCCCCATGTTTCAGGGGTTCTGAGTTCCCTGGGTAAAAAGAGGTTAACAACCAAGGGCTTCCAAATTAGATGTAATATGTTCTTCCTTGTATTGATACAGATTTAAAATAAGTAGGACAATGTTTGAGTGACCTTGTGGAAGAATAAATTAACTGTAGGAGAGAGACACCTTGTGCAGTGAGTCCTCTTAAGAAGGTGAGTAAAAGCTGAATGATTAGAGCTTCTTCTTCAATCCCTCACGAAGCTTTTATGCTAATTACAGCACTGAAGCACCTATCGTTACCGACTAAGTACATCTGAACTCACAGTGCTTATGTAATTGGTGTAAGGAAATCCTCTGTAGCGACGCAAAATGTGCTGTAGAGATCAACACATTAATGGGATGAAATTGTAATAGCTGCATAATGCAGCTTCTAAAAGCGAGCACTGAAGCTATGCAATATTCTATAAGATCCCCTCGGAGACCTGAACAAGTCACCTCTTCCTATTCTATCCTCCTTCTAACCTAAAATAAGAGCGTAAGCTTTTCAAGCCAAAACCCACAACTTGATGGCTTCCTCAATATAGCTCTCTGAATAAAAAAGACATGTTTTATGTGTCTTCAGTGTGCACAAATATTCATAACATCTTGTCATTCTGAAAACATTTAATTTTTGTTTAGAATAGATGTAATGCAGGAGAGATATGGTATGATTTGATTGTGTCTTATTTCTTCTCTTGGTAATAGACAGTCGATCTTGGTAAAGATAACAGCGCTTACTTAAGTATTTATAAAACACTTACATGCCTCCAGGCTGGAAAGGAATCACAATATGATGGATTGCTAAATTGCATTTTGACAGCTCGGGTTATATTGTAGCTTGTTTCATATCAAATATTTTTAAAGATTGTATTACATGTCTAGTTCTAGCAATGTAACCAAATGGGTAATTCTTCTTTCCCAAGTGACTGTCCATAAATTACTGTTCCCTGTAAACCTTTCCATTATTTCATATTATCTTCCACTCCCTGTTTCTCCTTTCTACTTCTTCAAATTACAGCATGTCATAATGTCCAAATCCAACACATATAGATATAAATAAACCTGTCTAAAAATCATTATTTTTCTGATATGGTGTGTACTTAGGAGTTTTGGCAATGATTAGTACACAGAAATATTGGCTAGTAAATAAAATGCAATTAACTTAAAATTTATTAGCTGCTTCAACTTCCACATCTTAAACATGGTTTGACTGTCCTAATGGAAAGCACTAGATTTTTCCTAAAGCTTTGTCATTTTTTTATGTTATTTGCTTCTCTACAACAACATAGAATAAAGAAAGGGACACAGTAATGCCAGGAAAAGGATATATTGAAATGTAGATAAAGATATTACTGTCAATGGAAATAGTGACAAACAGCCGGGAAGGGGTAGCTGACAAGTCCAAAGAGGCAGTCTTTGCTATTTCATAAATGCCGAAAACAATTATTAGCATGTCCATCGCTATATAAAAAAGTTTTATATATAGAGTTTTTTTCTATACATAACATTTCCTTGCTGTATTCACTGGAGAACTTTGTGGCTAAACGCACACACACCTAGGACATTAGAAGGTCTTAAGAAGCAGCCAAAAGTGGTCAGTGCTATTTATATTTGCTTTGCCTGCAATGAGGATCAAGTATGTCTTAGTTGGGAACAGTACAATGTATTGTGTAATGCAGAGAAAAAGAAAATAATTTCTAAAAATGTTGATTATTTGATCAAAATGGAGTCTACGGAAGATGGCCTGCCTGTAATTCGGAGCTCTCCAGATAATGAATCCCATACCTATATTGTCTTAAATAGCGCTTTCTGGCTTTACATGAGTACACTTATTGTAGGCAATTCACCTAATCATTAGACTACTCACAAACTAAATTATAAAAACTGATGAATAACTACTAGTTGGGCAGCTAGGGTAGTCTCTCATAAGAACCACCTATGTCTTTTGATGGTACAGAAGGTTAGGGTTAGAGATGCATGCAAGACAAGCCACAGGTGTGCTCAAAATACACAGTGTCAATCACATTTCATGTAAATTACATACCCTAGCACTTTCTGAAAGTTAGCAAGTAGTATTGTTTCACTGTCTCTACAATGTTAAAAGGGTATTTGTATTTGCTTTGTTATCGGTCATGAAATAGTTATAGGTGCCATAGCAGAAATGTATCCTCACAGCGCCTAACCCCTGGAAAAGTATTTTTATAAGGAAAAGTAAACTGTTGACATTGGCTTTTTTTAATGCTTCAATCGGACCTGAGGGAGTTATCACATTTTCTGTACAAATTGATATGTTGTAGAGGTCTTGCTGATTAAAATTAAGGGCCTTGTATTTCTATGGAAAAAAATAGGTAGTTAGCAGAAAAAAGTTGAATTGTAGCAATATTGTTTATTTAATATATATTCTCAATAACATTTTAAGCAAGCAGGTTTCAGAAATATCCGTCATTTCAATCAGTTTGAAGAGCTCTACAATATATCCATCCACAAAGCTCATCTAACTCTATTGCACATTTACATCTTACACTCTGATTTGTGCTGCAGACTTTATGTATTTCTGTCTAAATTAATTGCTATATACCATACTTGTTTTGAAAGAACATAATGGCTACTGGGTAAATGCATTTTGCTGTGTGCAATAAATGTTGTGCAGGAGTATATTTAAATATATGTAGCCCCACATTAGGCACATTAGGCAATTGCCACATTACTCTTGAACTTAGATATTGAGTATAGGTATGGGATCCATTATCTGGAAATCCATTTTCCATAACGCTCTGAATTATGAGAAGGCCATCTCTCAAACTCCATTTTCAATAAAATAAGTCAATTTTTTAAAAATGATGATCTTTTTCTCTACAACTTTATAACAGTAGCTTGTCCTTTATACTAACTACAATATAATTAATTCCTATTCGAGACAAAACAATCCTATTGGGTTTATTTAATGTTTGCAGTATTTATTTATTTTTTTAATAAATATTTTTATTTGCATTTTGATTATATGACAATTGTAACGTACCGTCTGGATTTCCGGGGGTATGAGTAATGGTTAGTGATGGGCGAATTCCCGCGATTCGCCGCTGGCGAATAAATTCGCCCCAAAAAAACGAGTCGCGCGTCGTTTTTCAAAAACGACACGTGACTCGTTTCGCGAATTTTTTCGCCAATTCGCGAATTTCTCTGGAAATTCGCGAATTTTTCGGCGAAGCGAAACGCGGGAGATTCGCCCATCACTAGTAATGGTAAGTACAATAATTGTGATTACATTATGTCCATTTGCAGTGAAACATTTTTCTGACCAAAATTAAATTAAATTTACATAACAAAATCTATATACTGTAGCTAGGAAGTAAACATAAAAGAAAAATTTAAATAAATAAATAAAATAAAATCAGAGTGAACATGGGTGCGTATATGTTTATATCCTCTGAAATATTAATATTGCTCATCAAGTTTCTACTTTCTGTAGAACATAAGTCAATTATGGAGACCTGTTTGTCTAGGATGAAACATCCAAGGAGATTTTGAGATATCCACGGACTCCAAACTTTGTTAAAGGTTGTGATCTGCCCTGTTTCAATGCTAGTGAGTCTTTCCAAAATTAGCAGATTATCAAGTCTTGTTTTCACTTTTTGGATATCCAGCATTTGTGTTCTCCAGGCCCGAGCTATTGTCTGTTTTGATGCTGAGAAAATATATGTTATCAGTCACCTTGAGTATTTGTTGCCTCCTGGCACTCGCTTGTTTAAAAGAGCTTCAGCAGGGTTTTTCCCAAGTGAGAGACCTGTTATGTTAGTTATTAAATTCTTATCCAGAATCTGGTAGCCACTGGGCAGTCCCACCATATATGTAGAAAAGAACCGGTTTGGTTGCATGTCCTAAAACACAGTTTAGAAGTCACAGGGTACCATCGGGACAATCTTTCTGGGACCAAATACCATTGGTGTAACACCTTTTGAGAAGTCTCTTGTATTAACACATTTACACAACATTTTGCCGTGTCTTTAAATATGTCTTTCCAAATGTCATTGTCAAAACATTTTCTCAATAACTTTTCCCATATTTGTACAAATTTCAGTTCTTTAATTGGAGTATTATGTATCAAATTATCCTATAGGTAAGATAATCTCCTTTATTAGGAAGAGTTTGGAAACATATTCTTTCAAAAGGAGTAGGGGAGGAAACGTATCTCCGTCATATAGTGATTTAACATAATTATAAATAGCTTGCATTTGTGAGAACGAGACTAGTTTGTTTGTTCGGATAAGTGAGAAAATTGTTGTTAAATGGGATTGTTCCCACCATGAAAAGGCTTGAGGAGACATACCTTGAGAGAATTCTTCGTTATGAAGTAGGCAAACAACTGGTTTATGAGGGGAGATTAAATGGTATTACTGTTTTGCATGTGCTACTATTGGTTTACTGTATGTCTTTGCTAAAGATGAAGACCATAGTAGGTTTCTCAAATTAACTCCTGTCATAGTATCTTGTTCAATCTGGGCCCAGAGCAAATTATGGGTGGGAAGGGGAAAACATTTTTTACTTCCTTGTTTTGTGACAAAAAGTCACGTGATTTAGCTCCCTGGCCCTAATTTGCATATGCAAATTAGGATTCGGATTCGGTTCGGCCAGGCAGAAGGATTCGGCCGAATCCTGCTGATAAAGGCCGAATAAAGGCCGAATCCTGGATTCGGTGCATCCCTAGTCATTTCCAGGTAACTCTTCCCAACCAGGATTGGTTCAATTTTTCCCAGGCTTTGATCATGCTTAACACTTTTTGGCGTGTTTTACCATAATTGACTGCAGCTAGTGAAGTATATTCTATAGATATAAAAGTGCCTAGGGATTTCACTGACTTTGGTTGCCAATGAAATCCAAAATTTAGCTCCAATAATTTCTTTGACTAGGTAAATTTATATTTATGGATTCCGATTTTGTAGGGTTCACCATCAGGCCCAGGCCAAATTTAGTTAGTGTTTCATAAAGATAGGGCATTAACGTCAGTGGATGTGATACCATTATATCATCTGCATATAAAGCGCACTTATAATTCTTCTGATCTACTTTAATGTCTGAGATAGTGTTGTTGTTTCGCAGGGCTTGTGCTAATGGTTCTATTGCAATTGCGAATAATATGGGGGAGAGTGTATGTTTACATTATTTTTAAATAGACCTAAGGCATGAAGATACAAAGTACAGAAAAACCTCTTACCTGGAAAGCCCCAGGTTCAAAGAATTCTGGATAACAAGTATAGCAGTTTCTTTTTATTTATGTTTGAATGGTTGAGGGGCAATGCCTTAAAAAAAACATTAAAGAAATAAATGTCAGTTTTAATCTTTGCCATTTAAAAACGATATAATTATTTTACAAATTACATTATTGCTTTCATATCAAATAAGTAACTGCATACAGGACAGCCTACAGGAAATTCCCCAAAAATGAATTTGCTGAAGCCTTAGCCCAGTGGCAGCAAACTAATTACAATCACTGAGAAATGCTCAGAAAAACTAAAAAACAACCATATAAAATGACGGCCACAAATAAAGAATAAACAGCATATTGGTTATTGGAACTTTGCAATGAACACCTATAATTTTAGCATTTTGTCTCAAAAAAAGATATTGTATATTTTACCAAACAGCAAGGACAAGGGAAGAAATTATGATCAACCTGTCACAAATTGTATTGTTGAAATTAAGCAAAATACAGTGAAGAACCGAATAGGTTAGAACACATCAATTTTATATTTTAGGCAGATGTTTGCCCCAGGATATCTGACCAGCAATGGATTCTCTTGAGGTTCAGAAGATTGAACACTGTGAAAGTTAAAATTAAATCACTTCAGCAAGACCTGCAGGCAAATGAAAAATAATATTCATGCATGAATAAGAGGGACAGGAATAATGTAGGCGCAAAGAGAGTTGCATGGTATGGTCATACTGAAAGATATGCTGAAGAAAAGGATCCACAGCAGAGACACAAAGGCTAAAACTAAAAATGCAATAAATGTATTTATGGTTAAAAAGAGATTGGTGCTTGACCAACCTGCTTTAATGGTTAGAAAGCAGTAGGTGTCATTGTGAAAAGATATGTTTCCCAGAGGAAACATGCTTATAAGACATTAAAGCTTCAGCTGGTGCATTTGGCCATACACTGAACAGATAATGTGACCTCATTCATTACACTGTACTGGAGGTTTCACAGGAAATATATATATATATCGGCATGAAGGACGCACTCCTCGAGTCCAGTAGAGCACCTGGGTGCCAGTCCAAAAAAGTTTTACAGTACACAGCAGGTGACGGCACTCCAAGGATTTGTACATAAGCCAGTGGTTCAAAGCAAAGGTGGAGGTTTATTAAAGAAATCCTACGTTTCGGTTCACATCTGGAACCTTCGTCAGGGAGACGAAGGTTCCAGATGTGAACCGAAACGTAGGATTTCTTTAATAAACCTCCACCTTTGCTTTGAACCACTGACTTATGTACAAATCCTTGGAGTGCCGTCACCTGCTGTGTACTATATATATATATATATATATATATATATATATTAATTACATAATGCTTGGGACCTGGGGCTTTCCGGGTAATGGGTCTTTCTGTAACCTGGATCTTCATACCTTAAGAGTACTAGAAAATCATCATGTAAACCCAAAAGGCTGGTTTTACTTTCAATAAGGAATAATTCTGTCTTAGTTTGGATCAAGTACAAGGTACTGTTTTATTATTACAGAGAAAGGAAAGGAAATCATTTTTAATTATGATTCATATGAAATGATTTTGATTATAATGGAGTCTATGGAAGATGGCCATTCCGTAATTTGGAACTTTCTGGATTTTGGGTTTCTCTATACCTCTATAATGGATCCCATACATACATGTATATATATATAGAGAGAGAGAGAGAGAGAGAGAGAGAAATACAAGAGGTCCACTGCACTCAACCCATTATCAATATATTTAAGACATTAAGACATTCTGTGCATACAGCTACTAAAAAATGCCTTACCCTTTAAACAAAACAGGGATTGTTTGTCCATATATTGCAATATATTTAAGATGGCCAACTACGTCAAAGTCATCCCTGGTATGGCCAGTCCTACACTAAACTTTAATTTGATTAATTAAGAATTCAATTGCTTCATTTTACATGTTACAAATGGACTAAGTCTTACCTGCAACTTACTTGCTTTCAAAGTAAAACTCCCAAACTTGGTTGCCCTTTTATTAGACACCAGTGCAATCACTGGACTATAGCTGGGAAGGGTGGTCACTGCTCCTGTTTAACTATAACACCACTGATTTTTAAAAACATTAGTCGGGGTTGCAATGAGGCTGTGACCACAAAATACATATAGACAATATATTTAAGCTGGCCAACTACGTCAAAGTCATCCCATATCTGGCCAGTCCTACGC
>CM044433.1:82783921-82820826 GCA_024363595.1 Xenopus borealis
TCATGCAATACTACTCTGCTGTGATAGGATGTTACCTTAGCAGTTGCCCAATCAGGATGATTGCAGGGTGTCACTAAGACTGGGGTTTCCCGCTGAAACATGTATATATTGCAGGTTTTAATCATAAATTGTTACTTTGAGAAAGGCCTGGGATCAGGCTGAAACGTCAGTCTGTAACTTTGCAAATAAATTACTTTTTCCTTTTACAAAAGTCCTGAGACTGCGGACCTTATTGGATTTGGAGTATATATATATATATATATATATATATAGTCCATACAAAAACACCGCACTCCAAGGGCTTGTATTTAGTGCAAAAAATTGTCGTTTATTCTCAACGTTTATATATATATATATATATATACATACACCAAAATAGAAGGACCCCCAGTGGGGGCCAAAACGTTGGAGATGCATTGTGAATATTTGGTGTATTAAAAGACTTGACCAACGCACCCGAAAAGAAGTTTGGAATCTGGAAGGAGTGCGCTCATTGAACATTCTTTATATAAATAAAGATATATAATTGTATTAGAAAATACCATTAGCTCTTCTAATGCTGTCATGTTAATATGAAAGTCAAAACAGGAAACCAACTTTGAATTTGTTGAGTGCAGAAGCAAATGAGCAAAAGCAATGAGCATACGAAAGTCTGTGGCTGTATATTGCTTTCATTTTAAGCCTTGTAGCAAAGGGCAAGTGTAACAGGCTTACCTTTTGTCTGCAATATAGTAGCATAATGCCTGGAACAAAGGATCATCTTGGTGATTCATATAAAAGTGTGGAACAATGCCTTTCCTTATCAAGATAGTACAAGAACATCTTCAGTTACATATGGTTGTTACACTTGAAATTCAAGTGTTTTTTGCACATTCAGAAAGCACTTGCAAAATATACTAAGTAATAGCTGATGCTGATACCCACAACTTAAACCAGGAGTAGGAACATCCACATTTTATTACTGTGATTATTATTACAGCAACAAACACAGAAAATACTCTTTGTTTGGAACAGCGAGCACAGTGGCCTTAGGCCAAGCAATTAGTAATTTTCTTTTTAAGTCAAAATGAAACGCCGCCATTCAAATTAGGATATAAATGAATTAGAGGCTCCCATCAGTACAGGCTGGAGAGAGAGAGAGCTTTGCAGTATGAAAGCCACTTTAAATCAGTTGTTTTTTGGCAGCTACAACTTAATTAAACCTGTGCCTGAGACACATACAAGGAATAGATGTTAAAAAGACTGTAGTGGTTTTTTGTGACATTTTTTTCTTTATATAATTTGATTTGGAGCTCTTTTCTTATTAAATGATGGACTTAACCCAGCTACAGTTCCCTCAAATCAGGTTCATTAAAGCAGCAGGCCTTTGATACACTTTATGCTTTAGAAGGGACTATCTCATTATGTAAGTTCAGCTTATTATGTTACTTATTTTTGTACATCACTACAAAAATAATTTTGCCTTAAGATGTATTAGCCTGCATATCACTTACCTTATAACTGAATACAAACATACAGTATGTTGTACACTTTGGTCATCCATTAGGGGGTAGGTGAAGCTATTATGCTGTTTCTAAGGATAGGGAAAAATATCTTGATTATTGTGCAACCACCTGGTGTGATAATTGTGCCTTGAATTGAGCCTTTTGAACACAGATCCTCTTCTTCAGTTCTTCTGCTAATACCTTCAAGGAAAATGCCAGTTAAACAATTTTCTGACAGATTTCCCAGTTCAGTTTTTTTAATTTGCATCTCAGTAGGAGGAAAGAATAGGAGGACAGTAAGTTTTTTCCCTTTGTAGGATGTAATTAATAAGAGGTAAAACTATAGAATTAAGTTTAGGTCAGAACTTGTCTACTAGCTCTAAAAGCAATTATTAACAAGGATTGTTTACTACTAAGGGTTTTTGTTTGAGTGAACTTGAAGTTATGTTGTGTTCCAAGATGGAATGCAGAAACATTCTGTTCTTGACTTGGTAAATTGTTGCATCTAAGCAACAGATAGATTATTGGGTAGAATATAATGGCTTCTAATTGGCAATATGGCTCATTTTAGTCTTGCTGTTCCCTCATGTATCTTTGAGCACCATTTGAGGGGGGTGACAGACAGAATGTTGATGCCTTTCTTTAGTATATGCGTAAGGCATTAACAGTAGTGATGATCAAATCTTACAATAAAAGACACAAAGTTTGCCCAGGAGCAGTAACCTATGGCAACCAATCAGCAGGTAGCATTAAATGATAACCAGTTTAACAGCAAACATCTTATTGGTTGCTATGGATTACTGCACCTGTGCAAACTTAGTGGGTTTTAGTACATATGGGGGAATGGGTGTGTTTTATTGCATCTGTTTCTGGGGAGAGTACATTGAAGACAATAGGAGCTTTTCCACTGTGATTTTTTTTCATGCAAAATACATTGGGGTCAGTGGGCTTTTGTCATCATGTTTTTTTTTATTTACAAATTTTGTCATAAATCCATGTCTGGTGAAAAATGTCTTTCATCGCTAATCAACATTCTACTCTCAACGTGTTGATTGATCTGTTATATATGAGTGACCTGTATACAATTTGCTGGGAGAATAACCAGGTGGTTGATAAGTTTGTAGCATCAATAATAGCTCACAAAGTTCATTATTAATTATCATTAAAGGAAGTCACTATACAGTAGCAGATTGAATAACTTTAACAGAATAAGGATGAAAAAGTCTCTTATCTATACTGTCACTCAAATGGCTTCAAATAAAGCAAGTCAATTGCATTGAAGCTTACTTCTTTGATTTAAAGAAGTAATGTATAACTTGTTAACATAGCTAGATTTGTAGAAATAAATTGTCCTAATTAATTTTCATTTGCAGCAATACTACGGATGTGTATTGCTAGGTTTAGGAGACCTTAGGAAGATTTTGCATTAGGATTTCTAGTTAAGTCACTGTGTAGGATGATGCCAGTATCGACAATCTGTATAAAGTGCTTGACTGAATGCAACACCCTCTGTCACTGCTGTCACTGGGCGATATTGTACATGGGGCGGGATGCCACATACTGTAGCTATGTAAAAATATTGGTTTGGAGGACCCAGTAGTAGTGATGAGCGAATTTATTATTATAATAAATTTGCGAAACGCCAGCGAAAATTCTCCAAAAAACCGAGTCGCGCGTCGTTATTGACGCAAAGCAACGAAAACTATGCGCCGCGCATCGAAAGCGACATGAAGCGCGTCAAAAACGTGCCGCGACTCATTTCGCAATTTTATTCACCAATTCACGAATTTCGCTGGAAATTCACAAATTTTTCGGCAAAGCAAAACGGGGTAGATTCGCCCATCACTACCCAGTAGCTTACAGCTACAATACCATCTAAATACATGCCAACATGACCAAGGCACTACATCAAGTACTTTGCGCTTGCCTAGCTCAGTCCAGGATAACATATCTAGATGTCTTTCTTACCTGTCGTAAAGAAAGCAATTAGGGTAGACATTTAATATTTGAACCATATACAAAAAATGGTAACTTGTGAGATGGCTTTAGCTGAATTGTACAGAAGAGTTGCTTGACATGGGTCAAAACCTTGTTACCAAAGAGGTGAACCAAGAAACAATAAACTGGAAGGGCAAATGTTATTCTATACTTCTAGAGAGACGTGGGCATTTTTTTAGATATTAATATTACTGTATAAGTGACAAACCCCCATTTCCTGCTAGTTTAAATGGATCATTTTGCCAAAGTCACAGAAAATATGATCTTGAACCTGACAGCTGAATATTTATTCTTTAACAGAATACTATGCACATAGAGGTTTTTCATTAATTTATTGCAGAACTAAATTTCTTTTAGCTTATGAAAAGCCATATTGAGAGTCAAAACCCATACCTACATTTGAACATAAAAGGCATTTATTTTTAAATAGCAGCATAGGAATATTTTTATGTGTTGTCGTTGCATTTTGGCCAACTGAAATTATCAGCTGTACATTATATATGAAGTAAAATGCTTTTCCATGGAGTCAGCAGCCTCCTGTGGTGACCTTCTCCAAGGTGAATCCTTTGCTAATCCCCCTTCACATGCATCTTAGTTACAGCAACGACAGAGTGACAGTTTATTTTGCTAAATCCTAAAGACTACATTCTCTACCTACTGTGGTCGGAAAGATGAAGTAGGGAAGGATAAGACTGTGAGAGATTCCCTTGGCAAAACACACTGTCTGCAATTTTCCGTCTGATACACTGTCCTCTCTCCCTTGCTGTCACTGATACATGGTGACGGATGCTGGAATTCAATTTGGATTTTGTCAGTTTTGTAAATGGCGCTGTGCAGAGCCGGAATCCTGTAAATACAATTGGATCAGCAAGCACACAGCTGTAAGGAACAAATGAAAGGTGACTCATAGTGGCCTCATTATAGGAATATGCTGATGCTGTACAAAACTTAACACTTTCAGGTGACAGAGGATAGTGCTCACAGGTGCATATGCTATATGCAAATGTACAGTTTATACTTATGTAGTTACATTATATAGTTCACCTGTTTGCTGCCAAAGAGCAAAATGCTATCTTCTCTGTCTCTGATATGTATCCGACATAAACATCTCCTTAAAGGAGAAGGAAAGGGATATTACACTTGGTAGGGCCAAAGTTAGGCACCCCCAAGCAGGACTGGACTGAGAATCAAAATAGGCCCTGGCATTTCAGGTACACAGAGGCCCAATCCGCTCACATAGAGGCCCAAACAGTCCCCACCAGCCCACTAAATACTGACTTTCTATGGAACCTTATAGCAGCCCATCTGGCATTTGCCCTAACCCACATATTGCCAGTCCGGGCCTGCCCCCAAGTACTACTTTTACCTACCTGATACCTGGGCCGAAAACCGCACCGGTCCGGGGTTCTTCTAGGGAGCACCACAGAGAAATCAATTTCCTCCTGCTTTGATCTCAAATTTCCTGGGGAAATTGCATGCATAGCAGTGCAAAATAGCCAACATTATCCACTCTACTGCACATATGCAGTGCTGAGAAGCTGATCTTTGTGTGGTGCTCGCTAGAAGAACCCCGGGGCGGGGCGGTTTTTGGCTGATAGGAGCACTGGCCTGGGGTATCAGGTAAGTAAAAGTAGTCTGATAAAGGCTTAAAAAATTGTATTTTTGTGTATGATTGTGAGTCTTTTAATACAAGAAACATTTTTCCAGGGTATTATCTAGAAACTCACCACTCTTCTTCCAGTTAAACCATGAATTTAAAATTACCCAAAACCCACAGACCTGGCTACGGTGGTTCATTAAAAACAACAGTTAACAGTTTATTTGCTGGATCTAAAACAGTCTCTTAGAGGTTAATTTAAAATGGTACAACATACAATCACTTCACAGTATTTCAACAGTTGCTCCCTTGATGGGATGACGCACAGGCAGGGCATTAATAACGCAAACAATATAGAAAAAGAAAAACTCCTAATGGCACCTTGCCACCATGTAAATTGTGACTTGCAATGCCAATGCAAAGAAATCAGGTAATATACACTACATTGATTGAAAATAAACAGGGACAAAAAGGTAAGTGTTCCTTGTCACGCAGCAGGGTCGATGTGCAAAAACATTAAAGAAGTGGTCAGCATGAGCATATGGTCTATTTTGAGACCTTTGATAAAGCTTTTCTATTGGTGAAACGCACCCTGGGGTAATCATACTGTTTGTGCAGTTTTTATGGTGGTGCTAGCAATACATTTGAGGATGAGCTAAATGCCAGGGCAGATTAAAGTTTTACTGGCATCATTTTACCTACATCCAGAGAGACAGGGACAAAGGTGTGGCATTGCCCACCTGATTCTACATTGTCCTACAATCTACCTTCGGCTTACACTGAACTCTCCTTTAGGGGCCGAAATTACTAACATTCAAATTTTCTCTAAAATGTTGTTGTTTTATTTATCTGAAATCCTAAAAATGTGGTATTTATGTAGTGTAAAAACCACAAAAAACTCCAGTACAAATATATACCAAGTAAAAGGAGTCAAGGTCCTTTATAAGTCACTGTGAGCTGCTCTTATCTTATTGGAGCTTTTTTAACCATTCAAACTTTTTGAGATTATCATTTTTTTTGCATATCGTTCAGCACATTTTCTTCCTTGTATATATTTGGATCTTTGAAAAATCACATGGCATTCATGGTTTTAGAGCAAATGAGTGGCGATGAGTGGATATTTTTGCCAGCCATGGATTTGAAATGATGCATTTCACCATCGGCAAATTATTTTCACGAGACAAAATTTGTTGCGTAAAAATTTGCTGCGACAAAAAAGTGGTAGAGACAAAAATGTTTCAGACACAAAAAAGTCACCATAAGACAAAACACCCATTGATTTTAATGCATTTGAACAAAAACAATTGCTATAAGAAAAAACGTCCATTGGCTTTAATGCATTTGGACAAAAAAGGCACCATAACCAATTGACTTTAAAGGAAAACTATACCCTGAAAATGAATACTTGAGCATCAGATAGTTTATATCAAAGTAAGTGACATATTAAATAATGTGACCAAACTGGAATATATATTTAAGTAAATATTCCAATTTTACATCTCTTGCCTTGAACCACCATTTTGTGATGGTCTGTGTGCTGCCTCAGAGATCACCTGACCAGAAATATTTCAACTCTAGCTGTAACTGGAATAAGTGTTGAAGCAAAAGACAGAACTCTGTCTGTTAATTGGCCTAACTTTATAGTTTGTTTGGTATGTTTGTGTGCACTGTTGAATCATACGATCCCAGGAGGCTGTCCTTATTTTTTAAAATGTCAATTTTCTATTTATGATTACCCAATGGCACATGCTACTAAAAATTTTATTATTATGAAAATGGTTTATTTACATGAAACAAGATTTTACATATGAGTTGTTTTATGCAATATCTTTTTGCAGGGGCATAGTCTTCTTTTAATACATTTGGACAAAAAAGTTGGTATAAGAACAAAATGCCCATTGACTTTAATGCATTTGATCAAAAAAGTTGCAGAGACAAAAAAATGTCCCACTAGAAAAAACTCCCATTGAGTTGATGCCCATTTATTTGCATTTACAAATTTTCCACAGAATGAAATGGGATACTAAAATGAGAATGTTGATAATTGGCTTGATTTGAGCAAGATAATTTACCTATTTTGTATTGCCACTAAAATCAAATATGTTTGACCAGTAAGAGCAGTTGAATATGTTTGTATAATCTGACAATTTCTTTAGGAAGACTTCCCTAACTGTCAGGATTTTTTTCTGACAGTCAGGAAATTGTTAATAAATTGGGGAAAGCAACATTTAATTTGCCAAGCATCCTTATGGATATCCCTTAAAGCCGTAAGAAATATTGACCATGAAATCTTGACAAAATGTGGGCACTTAACTGGCAACCTGTGTTGGGTACATTTTGCACTTTGATTTCATAAATGAATAAACACAATGGATTATTATTACATAGTATAAATCAAGATCTGCAATAACACATCACAATGTTTTTAAATAATTACCATAATTAAACAAATGTAAACTGACCAAACAATCATCCATATTAATTTGTAAAAGTCAAGTTGAACAAAGCTGTTTGGACGCCACTTGTTCAATGGGTTTGAAAATGTCAAATGGCCAGTCATGGCAAAACATTTACCACTAAGATGGTTTTTCATTTTCAGGGTGACCTTTTATGAATGCAGATATTTATTTTGTACTTTTTACTATGTGTATAAGTTTACTGTGACAAAAACATGTTACACAACCTTCCCATTCCTACCCTTCTTTCTTGCACCCCTTCATAAGTTTTGAAAATGTGTTATAACATATTTCACTTTGGAGTACCTCACTATAGAACCTTGCAAATGATTATGAACTCGGATTTTGATGGGCTGTCATTTTTAGCATCTCTAGTACCTTGACACATTTTGTGCTTTACTTGGAGAACAGGATATAAGATTATTTTAGTTGAACATTGCATATGTTGTCACATTTCACAGGGGAGCTTCAATTTTTCCTGTTTTTACATTTCACCACATTATATATTCCAATGTGACATAAAGAAGTGTTGAATCTCATTACAACTGACCACCTTGTAATCACATATGCAGAATTAAGATTGATAGAGTGATCAGCAAGAATGGAATTACCCTTCCCTCTGTATTATTAGCACTCGTTTAGGAAATGCACATATTGACCTCCATTTTCTTTATTCAATCTTCAGCTGAAATGTCAAATCAAAATGCAAATTTTTCCCCACCACACATTTGCCAAATATGACTCATTAAAAACTTTCAAGTAAATAAATGCAGTTCTCTTTCAGTGGGATTGAAAATATTGCAGTGCATATAAATGCAAATGAGTTCCAACTTGTTACTGACGCTAATGTGATTAAAGGGGCAATTTCATCAGCTTCTAAATTAATCCCATTCTGCTCAACACGCACAGCATTCTACTTTACACATTTAACTGGCAGACCTAAAAAATGGCCAGTATAATGCAATCTAGAAAAGACTCACTTAAATAATTACAAGGCAACTGAAATGTTTAAGACTTAATAATATTTGGAAATTTTCAGTGATAGGAGTATACATTCCAGTAGCTTCAGCAAAATCTACTTCTTTCTGTGTTTAAAATTTAGATTACTTCCATGATGCTGGCCTCTTTAAAAGCCTAGGTCTAAACCCCTAGTTGTCAGATACAGATGTGGGATCTGTTAACCTGAACCCATTATCAGAAAGCTCTGAATTACATAGACTCCATTTTAATCAAATAATTTAAATGATTTTAAATGACTTCCTTTTTCTCGGTAATAATAGAACAGTACATTGTACTTAATCCTAACTAACATATATTGAATCCTTATTAGAAGAACATTTTATTTAATGTTTCAAATTTTTAATGTAGGATGATCCAAATTACGGAGAGACTCCTTATCCACGAACCCTCATGTCTCAAGCATTCTGGATAACAGGTTCCATATCTGTATTTGCATTTAACAGTTGACCAATGGTTTTACACTCCATACCAGGAAAAGATGAGTGGCTTACTACTCTGAAGACTGTATGAATAGAAAGAAGGTCCGCACACACCAATATTGCAGTCGCGGAATGTACCCCTTTTATTTATGCCACCAAATATCAACGTTTCGGGGGGAAACACAGCCTCCCTTCTTCAGGGAAGAACATTAACTGCAATTGGGCCAATGGTGTGAGTATCTGCTCTTAACTCTACTAATGTCTACATCAGGCTCTAATGAACTGGCAAAATATGAATTAGTAAGGTGCACAGCACCATAGGGACCTGCATGTCAACATTGTGTAAAAACGAAAGAAATGTACAATCTCCACTAGTTCTTCATTCTAAATTTAATTATTATAGTTTTCCATTAGTTATTTTCATTATAAAAAATATAGTACATAATATACAGTAGTCATGGTCATTTGGCTACGATTTAAGTTAAATGGCATGACACTGATATCATTTTAGGCATATACTGGAACATGCTGTCCATTACAGCACTACTCATCTCAACTATTTGTAAAATAATATATATACTGTACAGTAATAATGAACAAGCTCAGACTGACTGTGTAAGAGTGGTAGTATAGACAAATACAAGACGTCCTCTGCACTCAACCCATTTTCAATATATCTGACAGATTTTGTGCATACAGCTATAAAAAATGCCCTACCCTTTAAACAAAGCAGGGATTGTTTGTCCATACAGTATATTGCAATATATTTAATCTGGCCAACTACGTCAAAATCATCCCATATCTGGCCAGTCCTACTTACAACTTGCATCTGATTCATTAAGAATTCCATTGAGGTTGTATGTTCAGGGGAGCTGCAACTGGTTTGTAGTTCGCCTTTAACATATGAAATCACCTGTAGGGGCAGATTTACTAACCAGCAAAAATTCGCCAGCATCCGCTTCACACCCATCTCGGCACTTCACCAGGCGAAAATTTGCATGGACTACGCTAATTTAGTAAAATGTGAACTTTCATTCTGGGTAACGGAAGCTGGCAAATTTTTTGCTAGCGATGCTCCGGCAATGCGAGCATTCATTTCTGCCTATTGCAAATTCACTAGAGTCTTTTGCTCAGGTTAATTTGTATACAGAAGGAATGTCTTTTTGTTATTTATTGCAGCAAATATATTTCATTTCCACTGTGAATTACACATGTCCAGGGAACCTTAATAATGACAATAGATTTGGTATAATGCCCTACACATGAGCCCACTGTATAGTAAATGTTCCATATGTTAGTAAATATATGGGGGAAACCAGTTACACAAAAATATTTTTTTTGGACTTTTTCAGCCTATCACCTTGAAAAAATAAAAAAGGTGCCAGGTTTTTTTTAACTCAGAATATGATGTAAGTAAATGAAGATTGAGGAAGTTCTATGCACTTGATTGCATTTCACCTGGTCTGAGATGGTGAAGGCAAGTCTGGCAAAAGAGGTAATGTGAGGTTCAGAAAAATCCGTATTTTGGTAATTTGCGGATTAATTTTATTAATTAATTAGCCAGAGCAAAAAGTTGCCTGGCGATAGAGTGTGAATGACCGTTAACAGCTATCTCTTTTGCTAGCTTTAGTAAATTGGTGAAGTCCCTGTAGGCGGTAATGCTGACTCAAAAAGAAAAAAATAACTACAGTGAAACCCTGATTTTACAAACTTACATAATTCATACTTTACATACATAATACTTTACATAATTCCCGGAAATTGTGTTGGTTTCCCACAGTCCAAGGAAGTTAATAACTATTTACCCAGAATTTATGCAATTTTGCAGTCACAGAGAAAACATAAAATTGGGGTTATAGTGTATCTAGTTTGGACAGCCATAAACTAGTTTACTATGTAACTACTGTATGCCAACATTTCAGTCCCCATCGAAAGGTCCAAGGTGGGGACCAAAATATTAGCCTGTTTTCTTTTAAGATGAAGTAATAAAAATGAAGAGTTTTTATTTTTCAAAATCCTCAATGTGCATCTATATTTTGGATGAACTGTATATATATATATATATATATATATATATATTATATATAATTAGTTTGTCCTTTGCTTTTTTCTTTTGCTCTGTGGAGCTGCTGGATCCTAGAATTTGAGTAGCTTCTTCTTGATCTTGTAATGCTATTGAGGCTGGCATTTTTATTTGTATTTGATCAAGTAAACACTATGGGGTCCATTTATCAAACCTAGATTTCTTGACATCATGAACTGCTCTGTATAGTCTGATAAATCAAGGTTTTTGTCTGATAATCTGAAGAAGTCCAGTAGTACACATTTTTCAGAGTATCAATCATACCATACGAATGGACGCTAAATTTTGTTCCAACGTTTTCTCGCTCTGATTTGGGTAAGGGAGTTTGGTTGACTTTGTTTTCATAAAAAACTGTTTTTTGTTTACAAGGGCAACTGCAATAAAATAGACACAATTGGTGTGTATTGAAGTTATTCATTACAGGTACATGTGCATATACTCAATTCTTGCAATGTTCCCACCTAGTCTGCTCTGATGAACTGTGCACAATAGATGCATAATGACACTAGGAAACCCTAGAACTACTGCCTTGGAATGTAATTGATTTTTTTTTTTTAAGATGACTTGTAAATTGGTTTGCTCTTCCACACATTAATAACATCCTTTGCTTAGTTGAATTCTTTATCCTTTGGTTCTTTAACAGTATGAAAAAAACCACCACCACTAGCAAATGCACACAAGTCTTCTATTGCAGTGCAGTAGCACTGTTTTAGAGGTTAGAGGACTTCCACATCTTACAACTGTCCCATAACAGACCATTCTCCTAATATGGTACTGAAAAAGACAGCTACTAATTAGTGACCAAATTTAAAAGCAAAATGCCCCCATTTAGAGGGGTATGTAACTTGCTAACTAGAGTTTACATCTGTCCAGTTTTCACCCAGACAGCCCATTTTTTTGGAGGGCTGTCCTGGTTGTCCAAATCTGGACAGGGCTTTAAAAAGAATGACGCAGCCAATCGGTGATTGCCACAGCATAATTCCACCCTCTGTGTCAAGGCCACACCCCTGGACCAGCACCCACCTGCCCTCTGAAATTGTATGCCTGCCCCAACATCACTGGGACCACCCTCAATGTCATTGGACCTGACCGGTCTGTCACTCGGAAGAAGGTGGTAACCCTATAGCTTACTAAAGTAAACAGATGCATGTCAGAGGCCTTAAACAGATTTTTTGTATATTTTTACAGGGACACTATCAGATATGGCCAATCCACATTGCTTCTCCAGATATTCTGAAAGCTTTGACCATATATCTTGAAAGAATATACAGTTGTAGAAGGGAACCTGAGGAAAGATTTTAGTATTTCTGGAGGGCTATTTTAGAGGGCTAGTATATGGTACAAATGCTTGTTACCCAGGCCCAGACTGGCAATATATGGGTTAGGGCAAATGCCAGATGGGCTGCTATAAGGTCGAATAGAAAGTCAGTATTTAGTGGGCTGGTGAGGACTTTTTGGGCCTCTATGTGACCTGATTGGGCCTCTGTGTACCTGAAATGCCAGGGCCTATTTTGATTCTCAGTCCAGTCCTGTTGTTACCCATTTCACTGTGAGCAATCAAATATCATTAATCTATTTTTATTCCACGCAGATAAGTAAATAAATACAAAGGAAAAGAAATGCATCACCCAAACCTCAGTCCTGCAAGGCTTTTCATTTCCTACAACAGCCGCCCAGGAAGCAAAAACAGCATGTAAATTCTAAAAGGATTTTCAGCCTGCAAAGTGCCATCATTTTCCATTTCTGTTTAATGAATCATAAGAATTATAGGAACATTACAAATGTATTTTCCTGAGCGGGCTATTAGTTTGTTTCTCTGGGCTTCTAATAGAAGGCATGCTTCATTTAAAACGCAGAGCAGCCCCCAGGCTATCTGGGAAATAAATGGTATTATTTTAGGCGTGTGTCTCATTTTTATATGATCTTATCAGGAAATATGCTGGGGTATTATTGCTGAGCTGATTATTTTAAACCAAAACCCTCTAGTTCCATATTGTTTGACAAAACTTTGCTGTATTTGAACACAACTACGATATTTTAATGACATTTTCTTTTTCCATATTACCATTGTGTCACATTCAGTCAATGGGTTAGATTGTGAAAATTCTTTTTGTGGGAAGACATGTCTTCTCCATCTACTCTCAGAATACAGCCAATCCTGGCAAGATATCCTATGTAAGTTTTTTGACAACAACTGTGGTTATCAATTTAAGTTGCTTTCAAGATGCATTTTGGAATTGTCAACATCCAGATCACTTTAGGAAACAGACTAAATTGGGATTTAAACAGGCAAACTTTTAAGGTAATCTTACTGGGGGACTGTCGCAGTAATTTGATTTGTAACTGATGATTTGATGATTAAGCACTTTCTTTTGATGCTATTATTTGTATAAATGCAGATTAGTACATGACTCAGGAGGCCCCCTTAGAGGTCAGCCAGCAGGTTGCATCAATTGTCACAGACCATATTACCAGCTTGGCGCTGACAAGGGATGAACCACTGCTGCACTTGAGCCTGAAAAGCAGGCAGGTTCTGAAGTGACTCCTCTCTCCGAGGTGGATAAGTAGGGATGGCGCGAACTGTTCGCCGGCGAACTTGTTCGCGCGAACATCGGCTGTTCGCGCTCGCCGGAAGTTCGCGAACGTCGAGCGACGTTCGCCAATTTGGGTTCGCCTTAGTTGGCGCTTTTTTTTTGCCATTTCTCCCCCAGACCAGCAGATACATGGCAGCCAATCAGTAAGCTCTCCCTCCTGGACCACCCCCACACCCCCTGGACCACTCCCCTTCCCTATAAAAACCGAAGCCCTGCAGCGTTTTTTCACCCTGCCTGTGTGTGCTGAAGAGCTAGTGTAGGGAGAGAGCTGCCTGTTAGTGATTTCAGGGACAGTGGATAGTAAGTTTGCTGGCTAGTAATCTACTGTTCTTCAAACAACTGCCATCTAGCTGTGTGAGCTTGTTCACATTCTGTCTAAATATCAATAATATTACAGTGTCCACAACCACCTGAGTGACTTTTTTCCCTTTACAGCACAAAACGCAGCGCTGTGTCAACAATGGATTTTTCAGATACATTTTTGCCCTTGATCCCCCTCTGGCATGCCACTGTCCAGGTCGTTGCACCCTTTAAACAACTTTAAAATCATTTTTCTGGCCAGAAATGTCTTTTTTAGCTGTTAAAGTTCGCCTTCCCATTGAAGTCTATGGGGTTCGCGAACCGTTCGCAATTTTCCGGAAGTTCGCGAACATGTTCGCGAACTTTTTTTCCGCGGTTCGCGCCATCCCTATGGATAAGTTGTAGACTGAAAGTAATTTGGCTGCACTGAAGTATAGTTGTGGGGATGCAACAATTGGGCTCTGCAGTCATTTGCATTGAGGGTAGGGCAGCAGAAAAGGAGAATGAGGAGGTTGTAGCTGAGGAAACCTGGGGCATTTGCCATCACCCCAGGATGAGGTAAATACAGCCTCAGATGTGCTCTTGGTTGCACCCTACCAAAAGAGAGACCATAAAGGCCATAAATAAAATATACTGCCTATGCCCATGTCCGCTGGTCCATATGTCAGTGGTGCATTGCATACATCATCCCCCACCACTGGAGTCAAGGCTGCCGTTAGAAATCACGGGGCCCCGCACAACAAATTTTTCAGGTCCCCCTGGGCCCCGCCCACCCTGGCATCGGAGCCCCACCCCCGAGCCTGCCCACTCCACATAAAAGTTAGCAGACCACACAGACATCAGTGCTAAAAAGTAACCCCCGCCACACACATAAAAATTGGGGCCACAAAGAATATTTAAAAAAAAAAAAAAACTTTTGCGCCAAGTTTAAAAAAATTGGGGCCCCAGAGAATATTTTTTTTTAAAAAAACTTGGTGCCAGGGCCTCCCTTACAAGTTAAAAAAAAAATTTGGGGCCCCAGAATTTTTTTTTTTATTATTGGTAGCAGGGCCCCCCTTACAAGTTAAAAAAAATCGGGGCCCCATAATTTTTTTTTAATTGGTAGCAGGGGGCAATAAAGTATTAAAATTAAACATTGGTGGCCAGGGGATTTAAAAAAAAAAAAAAAAAACCCACATTGGTGTCAGTAGGCTTGGGATCCACCAGTTAGGGGCAGTACAATACACCAGCTGGTAGAAAGTTGCATCAATCTGATGATAGGGCAGCAGTTGCACTGCAGCGGCTCTGCCAGGTGCCCATTAAGCATCTGCACAGTGTGATGGCTGGAAGAGAGAGACTCTTGTTGCCATGGGACTGGGGGAGGGAAATATGGTGGCACAGGGACCATGAAAAATTAAAGGTTAAGAGAGAAAAGAAGGAGGAGGCTGCAGGAGATGCAAAGCTGCACAGTGGCCACCTCCAGTTGTAAGCCTCTAAAATCTCTCTTTCTTCAGGGGATGGGAGCTGGCACCACTTCTATTAGGTATGGGAGGTGGAAGAAAGGAGGCCTGCAATGTTTGTTCTGCTCCCACATCATTCTGTGGGCAGATGGCTCTTCTTATTGGACTCTGGCTGCAGCCTGTGAATTTTCTGATCAAATCTCAAAAGCCAAATAATCAAGACAATTAGTATAGATTCCAAGGGGGGAATTCACAAAAGTGGAGAAAGACCATTTTTGGAGTAAAAGTGGTGGCAAACTGGTGTAAAATACTTTCTCCATATTTAACAAAAATCTGCCTAATTTCCTACTCACCCGACACTTTTCATTTTTTAGTGAAAGAAAGACAGTTTACAGGCACTTTTATGAATTTGTCTTTCAAACAACATAAAAAAGGCGCAAAAACTACATTTTAAATGAAATTTTCTCCTGACATTTTAAAATGGAGTATAGCTCAGTACAGTTGAACTCTTCCCCATGTGTCAGATCAATTCTAAACTAATTTGCTCTGATTTAGTTCAGACAATCTTCATTTCACACCTCTTGTAGGTGCCCCATTGGGGAAGAATTTGCATGATAAATGGGATTAGCATTTTATACTTAGGGCACAAGTTTCTGTCTAACCCTACAGGTGTAAAAACCTCATTAACAAAACAAATAAAACATCATATATCATCATATATAACCTCATATATAGCATAATATATCATTTTAACTTACAGTTGTGTTATTTTACTAGTTTTAGCTTAATGAATGAGGCATTATTAGCAACTTGAATATACGAATGATAACTCAAAAACTTTTTTCTTTCATGGTTAATGGTTGGTTGAAGCCATTTATTGTCAAACAACTGTGTTTACTCTTTTTAAATCATAATCACTATACAAACTAACCAAATGACCCTGATCAAAAGTTTACATACCCCGTTGATTTGGCCAGATAACATGCACATAACTAGACACAAAAGGGTTAGAATGGCTATTAAAGGTAACCATCTTCACCTCTGATCTGTTTGTTTGTAATTAGTGGATTTTTATAAAAGGTCAATGACTTTCTGGACTCCTGACAGACCCTTGCATCTTTCATCCAGTGCTGCACTGATGTTTTTTGGATTTTAAGTCATGGGGAAAGCAAAGGAATTGTCAAAGGATCTATAGAAAAAGGTTGTTGAACTCTATAAAACAAGAAAGGAATATAATAAAATATCAAAAGAATTGAGAATGGCAATCAGCAGTGTTCAGACTCTAATTAAGGAGAGGAAAATTAGGGGTTCTGTTACAACCAAACCAAGGTCAGGTAGACCAACTAAAATTCAGCCACAACTGCCAGAAAAATTGTTCAGGATGCAAGGAAAAGCCCACAAATAACTTCAGGTGAAATACAAAAATACATGATATTAAGAAATGGGTTATGTAAATTTTTGATCAGGGTCATTTGGGTAGTTTGTGTACTGATTATGATATAAAAAGAGTAAACACAGTTGTTTGATAATAAATGGCTTCAGCCAAACACTAACCATGGGTGAAAGAAAAGTTTTTGTTTTATCATTCATATTCTCTGAAAAATGGTTAAGAAATCATAAATTCTGCCAGGGTATGTAAACTTATGAGCACAACTGTATATATGTGTGTTATCTTTTTGTGTTCTTGTAATTGTCATTGGAAGTATCATGCATTGCCTGTACTATGCCAGCTGGCTGATCATCACCAGGGTTGTCCATAAATAAGAATAAAACATATGTACAGTATGTATGATAGGTCATATGTATAGGTCATGATTGAAACCTGTCTTAAATAGTCTCACACACAGGATTAGATTTGTTTTTATTGATTTCCAAATCTTACAGTTCAATTTTATGCTAAAGTGTTATGTATATTCATGTAAAAAGCATCTTTAATAGTTGTCTAGGAATGGAATGAAGGTGAAATAATGAAGTGGGTGAAGCAGAATTAAGCAGCATGTTCTGGCTCATTTCAGGAGGTTACAGTTTGAAATTCAGTTTGCATTGTGGCACCTTTCCTTTCAAACGCAGGTTAAACTCAACTGTGGGCTGAGCTATACAGTAGAGAGAGTACTTCTCAGCAGAGGCATGCAGAATTCATTCAGAGATGACAGCTATTAAATATATGAGGCACGCTTGAAAGGATGAATACAAAACAAACTGGTAATCTGAAACAATTACTTGAGGCTCCTATTCACAAAGTCTTTTGTGAATGTAATAAAACAGATGCAAATAAGAATATAGAAATGCATTCGACAGGCAGGACAATGAAAGGTCAAAGGATCTTCATGTTGGAGTTTTTATGTATTAGTGAAGCAAGCATTATTTTTCCATATCCTTCACTCTGTCTATCACATCTGGTTTTGGAACAAGCATTTCCTAAAATGGTGTATGTCATGTTAGGTCATTGTCATTAGCAATGGTTTGTAAGAAGTTTTAAGAACACCTTCAAATTTGGGTGAATTGAAACATATTAGCACGCGGACAGCATATAAAAATATTTGTTTTACCCTCTCTCTCTCTCAAATAAACAACCTGGTATTCAACATGTTGCATAAAGAGAGATACTGGCATATTTTCTTCAAAAAATGTGCAGATTCAACAGGAGTCAATTGTCATGTATTGTTTCATTCAACAGAAAGGGTGATATTTGTGTGTCCTTTTAATACAGTATAAATGTTCAAGCACAAACATACTCAAATTCAAGGCAGCTCAACTCTTGGTCTTCAATTCTATCAATAAAAGAGATAGTCCTGTAGATGCTCAGTGATTCACAATATACAGTTAAAAAGCCTTTTAAGCATATGCATATCTCCTAGTTCAATAACACATAGTAAAGCTTCAATTTCAAAATGCAGTGTTAATGTTTTCAAGTTTCCTCTTTATACAGTATACTAGGCAAGCATAGATCCGCTGCAGGTAATAGTAAAATAATGGGTGAGAAGCATATGTATAAAGAATGCCAGATAAATACGGCACTAAAGAATAGCAATAAAGAAAATTCACCCATGTTCAACAAACCAGACCTGATGACATTTCAAAAGACATATAGTGCATGTCAGTACATAATAAGAATGGCATTGCTAACAAGCTAATCAATGGCAACAATAAACTGTGGAATCCTCCCCTCTAAAAAAAGGCACAGTTGCTGATAACAGATGAAAATCTGTTGTCGTGCCGCAACCTTGCCCAAGCAAATATTTTTCATAACGTGTTCTATTTGTTGAAGTGTGTGGGGTTGTTCGCCTTCAAATGACCTTTTAGTATGATGTAGAGAGTGAATTTTTGCTATTGGGTTTCATTTTTTATTATTTGTGGTTTTTGAATTGTTCAGCTTTTTCTTTGGTAGCTTTCCAGTTTGCAATTTCAACAATTTGATTGTTAGGGTCCAAATTACCCTACCAACCATGCATTGGATTGAAAAGGTGAGTCAAAAGAAGGCGGCTAATTAAACGATTGCTTAGGATTAGTCATGAACCACCCTTTAAATTCTATGCCTCAATTAGTGTGCTATGCCATTGCTCGCCTTGATATTACCTGTACATTAAATAAAGTGTCAACCGGGCATTTGTATATAAAGATACTTACCTGTTGATTATACACTCTGCACTCCATCTTATATTGCTGTGTTTCTGTACATTGTTTTTGGGATGTAAGCTATGTTCCTAAATAGGTAGGGTTACATTCCTGTATATGTAGCATAAACATGGACCCAAGCTCCAACTCCTGGAAAGAATCATATTTTAACAATGTGTAGTCACATCTTATTACTAAGAAGCATCACATTTCATTATTATACAGGCTAACTCCACATCTTGCTCAAGGACAGACTAATGCATTCAAGGCATTCATTACCAGACTATAGTCAAGCAACGTCTGTCTCCTTACTAATAAAGTGTTTAGCAGAATGAAGCTTGGCAAAATCAGATAGCACTAGCACTGCCAGGGGCAGCAACATATTTTCCTTCCTGGAATTTTCTTTCTGCTTTTAGAGCATATCACAATATTTGCTGTATGTTGGTGATGAAATTAGATGTAGAGATTGCATTTGTCTATTATACTTTAGAAATGGGAAAAAGTATATTGAGTCTGTATGCAAATATAATATTCACTCATTCTACTTCTGCATTTTCTAACCATGTACAATTTGCATGTATATTTTTTGTTCGAAGCTACAAAATGTAGAGGTAAATGTTTGAAGTATAGCAATAAACTCACTACATCCATTTATACATGAGAGCATCCCCTGTAATGTCCAGCATGATTAAGGGCAATCTGTAAATAAATTATTTGAAAGCAAAACAATACAAAGTATGAGAAGAGAGGCGATAATTATGAATACCAGGAATAGAAAGAAAGAACCATTGTATACACTTGTCAAAAGCCAATAAGTAGAATTGATTGAGTGCTCTGGAGTATTGCTGATAATACCGATGCAAACTTCGATGTGTCTAGTTTTTTAATTGAGGATAAGTTGAGTTTTTGTTCAGTACTTTTATGGGACATTCTGTATTTGACTATGTGACTCTAAGGGGGTTATTTATCAAGCTCCAAATATCCAAAATTCGAATAACTACTAGTTTTTGGATAAAAAAAAGAGTTTATTAAAGAGTTTATTAAAGTCCAATGGTCTGAAAAACTAGAATAAGAAAACCTAGCATCTCAAAGCTCTGCTGGTCCTGTATAAGTCAATGGGGAAGGTCCTAGTTTTTGTGCTGCTGTCTGTACCAATATCTGATGATTTCAGGGATTTTGTCTGTCCTCTGTGATATTTAAATGAATACTGACATCGCATACTGCAAATATCCACAGTAATTATAGTTCCATTACATTTTTTTTAATTATAGCTTTAAACAGCCATAAACAGCACCCTAAATCACAATTTTGCCCATTAAAGGAAATTGTAGTTCTAGGCAACTTTTTAGTATATATTCTTTAGAATTGTTCAATGGTTACTTGTAAATGTAATCACTAATGACAGCAGTATGTGTGCACCTTGCTATTCTCTGTACTGTTGATTCTGAATATTGAAACAATTTGGTAAAACCCAACTGATAAATAAACATGTTAAGAATGCAATGAAATATGAGAAATAGAGCATTGATGGGAAAAGCACTTATGTCTGCTTCATTTTTTCAAGTATGTACCAGCAGTGCAGAAAAGGACAGCCAAATACTGTTTATGCTTGTTATTACAAGTCAAATTACCTAAAACCAGTGAAAATATGTAGTTATTGTGTGGTGGAATAATTTTTCGATCCTAATTTTTTGGGGCTTTTTAAAACATGTCTGAATATTGACTCCACTTTACTGCAATGTATCTCCCATGTATTGGTACAAGTACCAAATAACCCTGCTATATCAAATTAAAGATCAATTATCACGAATTTAGCAAAAGCTCACTTTCTATGTTTCAGAAATTTCATTGGCCAAGAGTCATGGCAAGACTTCTCTTAAAAAGGGTGGGTACAGTGGAACCACCTGAAGACGGAGTAGAACCCTAGGAATCTAACTATAAACAACGTACTCATGTTCTTGGTAGAGTAATTAGTTAAGTGCCCTAACAAACTATCAGCTGTAAAATCTCATCCAAAAACAGCTAAGCTGAGAATAAAAGATTTTATATAAGTTCTGTTATTTGAATAAAAAGTGGGCTTACTTACTGCTACAAGCTGCACAAAAAAAATCCAGAACCCTATTTCAAATGTGTAACTATTACTTCAGTCCTTACTCAAAATGAAACTCTAGATTTAAAGGGTCATTTATGACTATAAGCGCATTTGCGCATAAATTCAAAACATTAAAGGTACTTGTGTTTTACAACTAATGCGCTTGCCATCGCTGTCTGCCTCCTGTTCCAAATTTTGTGCAATTACACTTATTGATGCAAGGGAACCTCCACAGTTGTGGTATCAGGTAGCAGCTCCAGCATCGTTGTCACAGCAGCCTGAAACAATTAAACATTTTTAAGAGCATTTGCATGAGTTTTGCATCACCTTACAACTGCAACTGCATCAATTTTGTGTTAGATGCATATTCCCCTGATGACCACAATTATGCTGCAATCAATTAATTATGGGTGAAAAGCATTCTAAATCCACTTAACGTTGCACTTAGTCTACTGCATTTGCAGTTGTAAAAGAACCCTATAGTTAGGGTGCCACCTGGCCAGTATTTGACCAGCCTATCTGGAAAACCACTAGCTAGGGCCCGCACTGGTATTAAAAAATTACATTGCCAGTACATTGCCAGCCCCATTCACCTATCTTTCATCAACCCACCTGTTCCACCCTCATTTGTATTAATCCCACCCCAAATGATGTCATGATCCCTGGTGACGTCAAGGCCCAACCTGAAGGCCAGTAACAGGCAAGTAAAAAGGTGGCAACCCTATGATCTATTATTTCTAACTCAAGACACACCAAGACAAAATAATAATAACATGAGCAAATTTAAAGATGAGATAAACCATGAGATATGTTTTTTCATTGAACTGACTCTGACCCCTAAATCTATACCAAAAATATAACAAGCTGGTGCTACGGCAAAAAGAAATAGAGGATATAACTATGATCCACATAGACTGCCTGCTACAGATGGATACGGTGAAAGTAAATAACATAATTGTTTCCTCTAAAACATTTGAAAAAATATTACATCAGCTAACTAATTCACGAATACACAACAAAAAAAAACAACTCAGATTCCTAAATAAAATCTTGCTCAAAGCTAAGAGACATGATAAGGATCCCATCATTATTGGAAGGAAATATAATATGCTACTTTCAGAGACACAAACCTGTTCTACCAAGACAACAATACAAGGAGATATAGAGCAATCAAAAAAATCATAAGCTTGACTTGAGAGATCTTTGGAGAGTAAAGTACCAAAGATAATATTAGTAAACCTTTTAGCCAGCGCAAGACAAAATGTATACACTAGACTATATTTTGAATTGGTAGACAGAGATCTTCTATGATTCCCTTTAATATCTGAAATCAGGCCACTACTCTGGGGTGACCATGCAATTGTGAGTATACAGTACATATCAATTATTATTGTATCCACATTGGAGGCTCAATGCAATACTTCTATATAAACAAAGAGTAAAATCAATCTCAGCATTATTTAAAGCTCAGAAGGCAGTGATGAAAGAAAAATGTGTAGCAATCACTTAAGAAGTAGCAAAAGCAACTTCAGAAAAACAAATTAGGATCCAAGCTATGAAAGAGAGCCCAACAAAGAAATTAGACTGGTTATAGACAGATAGATATAATTACAGCAAAAATGATGAAGTAGAAAAAAGCTTAAGTGGATGGACCAAATGAAATATGGCAAAGGGGATGATAGCCCACACATACTCCTAAAGAACAGAAAAAAAACAATAGTCTTCATAGACATAGGCAAAAGAAAATGGACACACGTCAGATGGGAATGCTAAAATGTTCCAAAAATGTGATACCAATGTATATAAGCCTCATTTTAAAGTTTAGAAAGAAACATAAGCCCTTTATTGAAGAGAATGCTAAACTCCTTCAGATGTTCCTTTTGTAAAAAGAAATACATTCTTCCTCAGTTTGGAAAACTCAGACCCCAAAGGTCTATTACAAAAATCTGGACGTGTTGATTCCCCCATTTGACTACCCTATTTAACAGTTTTCTCACACGTGGTAGCTATGGGACCGTAGTTCTCCTTTATCCTAATTTTAGGATATTTACTAAAATACTAATAAATTATCTCCATTAGGAAATTATTAACTTGGATATTACCTCAACACTTTTATCAAAGAAACATTAACACCAAAAAAAATTAAGTGTTTTTAAGGAATAACAATATTATCTCCATTAGGAAATTATTAACTTGGATATTACCTCAACACTTTTATCAAAGAAACATTAACACCAAAAAAATTTAAGTGTTTTTAAGGAATAACAATATTATCTCCATTAGGAAATTATTAACTTGGATATTACCTCAACACTTTTATCAAAGAAACATTAACACCAAAAAAGTGTTTTTAAGGAATAACAATATAATACTGTATACTGTTGCCTTGCACTGGTAAAACTGGTGTGTTTGCTTCAGAAACAAAATAATTGCTTATATAACAAGCTATGTAACCATGGAGGCAGTCATTCAAGCCCAGAATACACAGTAGATAACAGGTAAAGTCTGTAGAATCCCATTGTATATGTAAGGGCTTACTGTTCCCCTGGTGGTCTAGCGGCTGCCCCTCGTGACAGTATACTACAGAGCTTATCTGTTATCTGCTATGTTTCCTTTTCCTTTCCATTTAGATAGCATTCTGAACACACATTGGGTTCAGAGGACCATTTTAACAGCTATTAAATACTTACGGTATTGGATTGGGACGTAATCTTATATAGGCCTTAGAGGCTATGGTGCAATTCTGTCTGCTGAATTTAACCTTTCAATATGGGAGTGAATGTCCTGTCATACCCTTTCTGTTTGTTGCTTCCCCCATAGAACCAGAATGAGGATTATAATAAGGAGATTAAATAACGCCCTCTTTCTGAGGGGATGGGTGAGGGAAGTCAATATATAAGGTAGTATATTCCAGTTGTGAGGGACTGGGTAGTTTTTGGGAGCCAGTAGACAAAGAACCACTTGGCACCATGTGTCTAATCCATTATTTGAATACAATCCACCCTAAGCAAAGCAACCATATTCTTTTATGGAAGGGAGACCCAGAGACCAACATTCCCCCCCTTAATGCCTGTTGACTTTTAGGGAACTATCAGAAGACTGCAGTATGCCAGCCTATCTGTGACTACACAAAGACTATCTATTGGATACTTTAGATAAATCTTGCCAGTTGGTGATTTATTCATCCCATATACATGCAAACAGAAGGCCTTCTGTTTGCATGTATATGGGCTGAATAAATAAAAAAGGACTTTTTCACTGAGACCCAAAGTAGGTGTTGACCCTCCAGTTTGAGCACCTGAATTCTACACAAGGAGACTATGTTGGGGGTAGAGCACCACATACTACGATTATATGTAAAATTATTATACTATTTTATGTCTGTAAATGCAAAGCAAAGAGTCAGGAAGTGTTTAAAATATAAGTAAAATGAATTTTGTAACAACGGCACAATTGCTCATGCAGAGAAATCTAGTGTGAGGCAGGGCTATTTTAGGGCTGGGTATGTAGCACACCGGTAGGTGGGCCCGAGAATAGTGTGGAAAGTGTGATTGTGAGTGCCTCCCAGGTATCCTTGAAGAGGTGTATGTGAATCTCTTTAAGCACCTTACCAGGGTGAAGACACAGCAGTCCAGAGGGTTGCTTCAAACCAATAATTTATTTGTTGAACAGTGGTGTATGATCAGGGCCGCCATTAGAAATCATGGGGCCCTGCATAACAAAATTTTCAGGGCCCCCTGGGCCTCGCCCACGCTAGCACCCAAGCCCTTCCTCTAATCCCCGCCCACTCCACATCAAAGTTAAAAGACCACACAGACATCAGCGCTAAAAACGTAACCACCCCAAGGTTCCCTTATAAGTAAAAAAAAAATTTTCCGCCAAGCCCCCCCCATTAAAAAGCATTGGTGCCAGGGCCCCTCATACAAGTAAAAAAAAATTGGGGCCCCAAAAAAATATTTTTAAAAAAAAATTGGTGGTCAGGCCCCCCCAACAAGTTAAAAAAAATTGGGGCCCCAAAAAAATATTTTTAAAAAAAAATTGGTGGTCAGGCCCCCCCGACAAGTAAAAAGAAAATTGGGGCCCCAAAAAAAAATAAAAAAAATAAAAATTGGTGCAGGGGCCTATAGAGTATTAAAATAAATACATTGGTGTCAGTAGAATTGAACATGTGGCTTCAGGACTTCAATTATAGCTGTTTTTGTGACTTCGGGTATTTTAGCTGCTTCAGGACTTCAGTGTTGGCTCCTTTCGTGACTTTGAGGTATTTTCGCCACTTCAGGATTTCAGTGTCGGCTCCTTTCGTGACTTCGGGTCTTTCCGCCTCTTCAGGACTTCGCAGGAAGTTCGGCACTTCCTCATTCAGCTGCAGGACTTCGCGACCGCTCGCTACTGCGCTCGTAAGGGGGGCCCGGCTCTTTGAAGATTGCAGCACTGCCGGGCCCCCCTTCAGCCCCAGGCCCGGGACACTTGTCCCCCCTGTCCCCCCCTGATGGTGGGCCTGTGTATGATATGGCTCACAGCAGTCTGGCAGATTAACTCCGCAAGTACAATCACAGCAACTCAGTGGAAAACCTTCACACTTTATGGTATTTTCAGTAGATCCCTCTCAGGGTTAGTGAAGTCTGTCTTGGTAACTTCCATAGAACTAGGGATCCCACAGAGGAACCTTGCTCAATGGTACTTTCCCTGCTTCTGAGCTCACTCACTCATGTCCCTGTTTGGTGGCTTATTCACTGGAAGAGTACTAACCCCAAATACTGTCATTGTTGGAGCTTGAAAGCTGCTCACTAAATATCTTGCCTCTAACTTTCACTCCTATAGCGACTATTACAGAACTTCTATCCAGGGCCTGCCACCTGCCCAGACCCACTCCTGTACCCACCTCCCCTCAAGGTCGGATCCAGGAACTGAGCCCTGAGCGTATGTCTGTTCTCCCTTTTTAATTAAATTATACACCAACTGGGCAAACCTTGAACTACAAGGGACCCAGGTAAAGGGGCATAGTTGCCTTGGGTAATTGAAAGGACCACTTCAAGTGTCCAAATACAAGGAATCCCATGGGGTATTTTGCTCCTTGTCACTTTCCCTGCTCCTGAGCTCACCCACTCGTGTGCCTGTCTGGTGGCTTATTCACTGCAAGAGTACCAACCCCAACTACTCTCCTTGTTGGAGCCTGAAAGCTGCTCACTAAATACCCTGACTTTTGCTCTTAGAGTAACTATTACAAAACTTCTGTCACTTAGGGGCAGATTTACAAAATTCGTTTGAAGAATTCGAAGTTCGATCGAATCTGCATAAAATTAGAATTTGAATCTTCGAATATGCAAATTAGGCAAATTCGGCCATCGAATATTCAAATAATTTGAATATTCAAATAAAATTTCATTCGAATATTCCACTATTCGATGGTCGAAGTACTTCCCCTATTCAACCACCTAGTTCACCAGATCCAAGCTGCTGAATTGGGGACCATTATTTTTGATTGAATAAAAAAAATTCGACCGATCGATAAAATCGTTTGAATCGATCGATTCGAACGATTAATCAATCAATCGCATTGTTTGTATTCGATCGTTCGATCAAATTGCGGTAAAATCCTTCTAATTCAATACTCGAATTCAAAGGATTTTACATCACATGGTCGAATTTCGAATTTTTTAAAATTCGAAATTCGACCAATAGTAAATATACCCCTAAATAATCTTTCCCTATCCACGGTCTGTCACCTGCCCAGCCACACTCTTTTACCCACCTCCCCTCAAGGTGGGATCCCTGTTTATGTTTCCTCCTTGTATAGCACTGCATAAAACTGTAATGGTATATTAATAAATGAAATGTAAAATGCCTTGGCTAAGGTAAATAAAGAGTAGCTCCCAGTCACATGTATAAAGCATGTCATCATACCTTAATGCATGATGATAAGGAAAACATGAAATCCAAACCCTGCTATATATAATCTGCATTTCCCTTTTCACACAGAATAAGAGGTGGCATTTTATTATAAATATTTGCATTACTTTGAATAAAATCATTTTCTATGTTTGAACTGCAAAGCATAATGGCAAATCTTTACATAAATGAGATATGTTTAAATCAAGTGAAACAGACTACTTCTTTAAACATCTTATTAGCAGCAGAAAAAATGTTAATAAACGGCTTTGCTTTAATGAAAAGGTTATGATCTCAGTCTTAAGAGATTTTTTTCATGCCATGTTAATCGGTGTGAGAAAAGAGTGGGTGGAAAAATGTTGCTGCCCATGTATTAAATGGTAGGGTATTACTCATCCATGGCTTCACGGACCATAGTAATTAAAGTTCCAACTTAAAAGAAGCCAGGAAATAGCTTGATGTCTGACTACCCTTCCATTCCATGATTAAAAATCTGTCTTGCCAGCTGAAGAGAATGCTTCCTACTTGCCCCATTTATGATCCTACCTCACATCTGGCACAATGGACAGGCCACAATTAGTCCTGAAGCTCTTTTTTAAATAATGACAATAATGAGGTTCCTCATACAGTATTTTAAAAATTTAAAATTTTCTAAAAATGGATTCTATCAGGGTCAAAAAGCTGTCAAGGAAGCAGGGACTGATGAGGAAGATGGCACAGGAGAACAGGCAAAATATGCAAGAATGCAATGGCATGTTAGCAAAAGGTTTAATTAGATTTGTAAGGAAAGTTCAGGCACAGATCAGGGTCGGCAGCAATCAGGATAGGCAAGAACAGGCAGATGATATAACACAATATAAAGCTAAATAGTGTTCTCAGGAAATTAGTAAAATAACAGCCCACAACTGGGTACTGAACCTGCTGGTTCTTTTGTTTTTAATGTTGAGTCTGGCTTTGTACTTGTGCTTAGTGCTTAGTACTTATTGATGTGCCACTATGACTTTACCAGGTTGCAGTGCAACCTTACAGTTCCAAGTTGATTTTGAAGAAAGTGAAACATGGGTATTTGGAAAGTGAAAAGAGGCGTGGGTTCTCTCTATGTGTGTGTGGAACTGCTGATGTACCATGCACCTACCAACAGGGGGAATCAGAAAATTAATTGTTAAAGGAGAATTCGACCCTTTAGTAAAAAACCCTACCCCCACCCCAAGTAGACACCCCTCCCTCCCCCCCAGCCTAACTGCTCCCAGGAAATGCCCAAAATGTTTTACTTTGTGTCTTCCGGCGCTTCGGCTCCAACTGCACGTGCACCGATATGCGGGTCTCTGTCTCAGCTTATTGAAGACCCAGAAGAAGGCTACGTGGAACTCTGATGCCTGAATCTGCACCAAGGGGTAAGTAAAAAGTTAGGGGCATTTCCCCAGGGGACAGTTAGGCTGGGGGGAGGAGGGAGGGGGTCTATTTGGGGTGGTGGGTAGGTTTTTTTGCTAAAGGGTTAAATTCTCCTTTAATGAGTAAGAGCTGAACCCCAGGATTTCAACATGCTTAGAGAGTCTGACAGACTATTTAAATAAGACAAACAGGCTTATTAAATTTGGGCATATATTTTCAAGCTGTGGTCTATGTTGGTTGTGTTTTTGCTGGTATTATAGCCTCACTTCTCTTACTCCCATCACAGCAAACCAGTTCTTTCCAGATTTCATATTGTGCATAGTGACATTATCATACTGAAACAATATTCTTTAGTCTTAAGGTTTGTTTTCAGAAGAACTACAGGGCCCCCAGCCCAAACCATTAGAGACTGCCCCAAACCATTGTTCCTCCTCCTACAAACTTTACTGTTGACATAGCAATGTAGGCAGGTAGCATCTTTTTGATGAGAACATATTTTTTATTACAGTTTGCTCCATAATCCATTAAAATGTTAACTGATTTGTACTTACTATGACGCAAATCTCTCAAAAAGAGTTTCCCATCTATCTCCTATCCCATTGAAGGAAAACTATACCCCCCAAACAATGTAAGTCTCTATAAAAAGATATTGATATGTAAAACACTGCTTCATGTAAATAAACCATTTTCATAATAATATACTTTTTTAGTAGCATGTGTCATTGGGTAATCATAAATAGAAAATTGCCATTCAATGTATCTGTTGCTCAAGTATTCATTTTCATGATATAGTTTTCCTTTAAGATACATGGCACTAAATGTTATTGTTCTTACCATATGTGTTCTTAACTCATAATCCACTGTTTCATGTTGTCTTAAAGAATCATATAAAAAAAGTTATACAATATCAGGTAACCTTAAGAAAGGGAATATATTTGTGCGTAGACAGATAGATTACATTGCTATATAGATTAACAGATAGATAGATTATACATACTTACACATGCAATGAATGCTATATTTCTGAAATATCCCTATAAAGTAAAAGTAAAGCAAATATATTTGTTTGTGTGTTTAGTTAGAAACACTTTTTTTCAGTCATATTCATTGTTTATCAACATGGCTCATCCATTCTAGAAGGACACTTCCTTCTCAAGGGGTAGAATTGATCTCTGCCATACTGAGCTCTGCAGATAAAATGACCTGCATCAGTTTTTCTGTGGATTCACTTGCTTTGACTCATAATGTGACTGGACTATTGACAAGTAGCCTGTTGCAAAATCAATACAAGTGCCAAGTGCCGAGTAGACTGTATCAGGTTACTTACAGAATATGAAGTATGGGAATTGTCAGATTCTTGTAAAGAAGTTATTGCATGGAATTGCATGATGTTCAGGAAGAATCCTTTAAATATGCATCCTTTTAATCCTTTTAATCCTGCCTCTATGCATTCTTGAAAACCTAGATTATTCTTTACTTTTTTTTGAAAAGGTTAGAATTTTAAAAAATATTCCTTTCTTTTATAAAAATCAACTTGGAACTGTAAGGTTGCACTGTGTCCATTGTGACCTAGTAAAGCAAAAAACTCTGCTCTGTAATTGGGTCTAAACAGACAGTATTCCATTTTTGGGCCGTGGAACCATTATGGCTAGACAATATGTTTTTCTATTAAATGAGGATCTGTAATTGGGTCTAAACAGACAGTATTCCATTTTTGGGCCGTGGAACCATTATGGCTAGACAATATGTTTTTCTATTAAATGAGGATCAATAGAACCATTAAAATTGATACGAACCCAATTATATAAACCATCAAGTGATTCTTTATACTAAATGGTGTTCATTTGAACACTATGGTGGCTGCCCATCTTAGTTTAAATTAGTGTCAGGCTTTAGTAAATGTGTGCTTAGTGGCATTTATTGCAGAAATAAATTTTATTTTCCATTTGGATAGGACTCTTCAGATTATATATTCTTTTGCTCTAGGCTGGCATTTCCATTTGATTAGTAACCAATCAGAAAGCAATAGTCTTTTAGGAACAATCATGCTTACTAGAGGCATCATTATTATCTGCTCCTACATCTATTCGCTAAAGTACAAAAGAAAGTAAATTGTTAAGGCTGGTAATATAAGAATGTTTTTATTTACAGTGCGTAGGTAACAATATAGGGATAGGGACTGTAGCTGTTTTTGCCAGAGAAAAATTTAATTTCTTTATGTAACCCCACTTTTCACAAATACCAATTATGGATATTGACAATTTCCACCCATTTTGGGGCATGCGCAGAGTTGTCAGAAACTGGCAAATTACTCCAATTGCTCATGCGCTGCCACGCCGATCTCCCAGGCAGCATACCTAAGACCCACAAGATGACTGCGTTGAACTCTGCTGCCTGAATCTGCACCGAGGGGTAAGTATAAAGTATGGGGCATTTCCCCAGTTAGGCTGGGGGACGGCGGGAGGGGTTCTACGTGGGGTGGGGGTAAGGGTTTTTTATTATAGGGTTGAAGTCCCCATGTTCCTAGTGACCGTAAGATCCCTAATCCCACTAATCATCTATATCCATCAATCAATACATGTGGTAAGTGCATGAAGTCATGTTTTTCAGAAACAATCCCATCATATGAATATTTTATAATACACTAATATGTAAATAATTTTTAATCCTTACTACCTCAGTCAGTCATGTGATACAAATTGCACCATTAAGCACTTTTTGTAACTGATGACCTCACTAAGCAATGTTTATATATTTATGTACAGGATATTCATGGTTCTTGTGTTGTAACCACCCTATCTCTAAATTATTTTTGTTGTACATTTAATAAAGGCTTTTTAGCAGATCTATGCTTTATAGATAAATAGATAGATAGACAGACAGACAGATAGATAGAAATAGATATTAATATAAATAAATATAATGCTTTGCAAAGTATCGCTATAAATTCTTGCTATGCAGCTTTACAGGCCTAGAATGCCTCTATTACTGCAGGTTCTATCCACTCCCTCTTCCCCAATTTTTCCAAACTTTTTTTTTAAAATGTAAGCTCTTCTTCCAGCATTTTCATTCTGCTTTAAACGGATATGCTACTGAGCATGAATAAAGATGACAGGGACTATTATAAATTCAGAAAGTTCTTTAACAGAGCGGTGTCCTTTATCCAACCAGAAAGGGAAGGAGGTCATGTCTTATCTTATGTTATATGCAGCTGTAACAGAAAATTCACAACAGATAAGACAAGCAATCTGTGTATTGGAGCAGAAAAAAAAAACCAGAACAGACATTCTTCTAAACTCCAATTATATTTCCAAATGATTTATATCGTTTTTCCGTTGATGTGGAGAGTCTAGGTTCAATTTCCCTTATCTCTCATATCAGTGACATTTAATGAAGAGTCTGTAAAAGGAGGGTAAATATAAACTCTAGTGAATTGATTTAACAGTTGGGTTAGAAGTTCCACAGCCATCATTTGAAATGTCATATTTTTACCAGCTTAAAAACAGTGTGACATGCTTGTTGAAACACAAAAAATAATTTTGTAATAAATTAAACACAAAACTTTGTACATTAGATTATGCATAGTTTTTTTTACATATACTTGTAATGGGGGCACCCATGGATAGTGAATTTCTGTCACAGAAAAATTGCTTCACTGTGGAATCTATACATATGAGATAGATATGCTATGAACCAACAAAACTCTGCGCCACGTACAACATACTGTTATAGTATTCAGAAAAGGCAAATCAATTAAGAATTGTTGTTTAAATAGGACACGATGGAAGATGGATGTCACATTTCTGTATAACATGTTTTCTGACAATAGATTCCATAAACAAAATATTATAAAAAAAAAATATATATATATATATATAATTAAAAAAAAGTTTATTTGCAGCAGAAAAGAATAAGAACGCATATTTACATTTTGGTTGTAATGAGTCAAATGAATTTTATATCTTTCATTTCAAACAACAATGGAGAAACTTCTGAAAACTTCAAATAGGCTGTTATTAATAGCACACACATGCAGTGTTGTTTAGTAAATGAAGTAAAACAGACCTTGCATCTGTGGAACTGCTACTGTTACAATGAGCTGACAGCTAAAAATGCATAAGGCCTGAACATTAAATAACTAGAGTTTTCTACATCAAACTCCCTATGCTCTTTTCTAGTAAGCAACTATTATGGAGAGGGAAGCTGGGAGGATCAGCACCATGGATAGTTCCCATCACACTGCATGAACTGGGCCACAAGTATTAACATGCATATCTAGTCCTGGAGATTTATAAAATTGAATTTATTTAAACCTCAGAGCAGTAGCTCCTTTGTTCCTGCTTTAGGCTCACCTTGTCTTTCACTGCCTTTGCAAATTAAATATTAAAATAGCATTGGGACATTTGTTAACTAAATTTGTGGAGGCTTTTGTTATTTGTGGTGTGCAGTTGCATACTATGAATGCCAGCATTAGCCCATTCAACAATGTATAGATACATACCATTAATTTTTACATTTATTACTTATAACTAGTTGGAAGCTGTTTGCCATTGTACTTGTTTGTATGAATTTATTTCATATTATTTTTCATTGGCCCCAGTTTGGTGGCTCTTCTATCTCTCTACATTGTTTAAGTCCTTGAGGTGAAACGATTTCTACTTTCATTGTACAATAGTTATAACACTCTACATACATAAAACAGACAAGTGTGCCTTGAAATCAGAAACAAAAATTGCTATATCTGTGTTTGTAAAATTAGCCAAAGTGTATCTAATATAATATTATATAAAGAGTCTTTAAATATAACACATCTGAGTGAGTGTTAGAATAGTATTGGCAAAATGGATGACAATTCAAGTTTACAGCAATCAATTAAAGAGGCCGCATTGAAATTTTAATTAGGATGTTTATACATTAAGTACCAATTTGTACCTTTCATGGTTTAAGTGAGTAGAAGGCAGATCATTAGCTAATTTATTCCTACTATACGAACAAACAGATTAATCATAATTCATCTGTTGCTCAGCATTTTCCAGAGAAAAATCCAGCCATAAATAGGACCTTACAACTGTGTAATTGTTTGAATTAGGAGGAGATATGTTATTGTGAAGTAGCAGTACTTTAATCTTAGAGAGCAATTTATATGCCAACCAAATGAAGCTGTATCACCTGTTTAAAGGGAAAATATAGCCACATTGACCTAAGAAGTAGTGATTGTTTGCAAAAACAGAACCCACTGCTACTTCTAACAAACACAAAATAGACAAAAATATGCATCTGCAAAAATGGTATATCAAAAGTATTTCCTATGCAGGCATATAACATTATTATCAATAAATTAAAGTTGTTCAATATTGTATGTGCTCATGTCTACATAGAGCCCTGGATTGCATGGCTGCATGTGATGCTTTCTCTACTGCCTTTGTAACTACCTGTAGCATCATTAGCCAGTTATTATCATTGATTGGATATAGGCCTATCTCAGTAGATCTGTTTTTATGCACCAGACCTAGCTTGTTCATCTGATTTTCCTATTTACCTGACTTGACTTTGAAATATTCTTGTCTGCCATCTGATGCCTTCTGACCTTTGGCTTAATCCTGGATTGTCATCATCTGCTGATTGCCCTGGATGAAGACCTCAGCCTGTCTACAGGCTTGTCTAGCATTCCTCTAACTCCTCTACAACCCTATATCAACCTGAAATGCAGTTGAATGTGTAGCAAGGTACATTCCTCTCTGGTAATTTGAGTCACCAAGGTATTTTACAGCCCTTGGCTTCATATCTGTGACTAATGGTCAGATTTGCCAAACAAATAACAAATAAATTAATAAAGACTCACCCACATTCTTTTCATTCCTATGGGATTTTTAGAATTGCAATGGGTGAAAGTTAGAACTCTCCATTTCATAAATATGGTTCTAAAAATCCCATAGATGGATGAAAAGAATGTGGGTGAGTTTTTATTCATTAAGCTCTAAACTCACATTTTGGTAAATCTGCCCCTAAGGCTCAATGAAGAAAGGAAAGTGCGTATCTTATAAAATTGTCTTTGAACACTACTAAAGTCACAGTTTTCTCTTTCTTACTTAGTTCCTACACTCCTATTCTTTCTGAGATGACTAAAATTCACATCGATTTCAGGAAAGATAGAGAAACAATTTTCATAGATAAATAAATTCACAACAAAGTATTTTTGGATGAGAACATACACGTATCATACTTATTTATTTAAGTAAAGGCCACATTTTCTTTAACCCTCTATAAAGGTATGCAGATTTCCTTAAGTCTGTAAATGATACTAACACAAAAAAATTAGAGTGCTCTTATCCGTTTAGATGTGATACTCATCTGGTGTGATGATACGTGCTCGCTTTAAAGGAACAGTTCAGGGTAAAAATAAAAACTGGGTAAATAGATAGACTGTGCAAAATAAAAAATGTTTATAATATAGTTAGTTAGCCAAAAATGTAATGTATAAAAACTGGAGTGAGTGAAACACAACATCCTGCTTTTCAGCTCTCTAAATCTGAGTAAGTCAGCGACTTGAGGGGGGGCCACATGGGACATAACTGTTCAGTGAGTTTGCAATTGAGCCTCAGCATTCAGCTCAGATTCAAAAGCAACAATTATGACCCATGTGGCCCTCCCTCAAGTCATTGATTGGTTACTGCCTGGTAACCAGGGTAACCAGTCAGTGTAAACAAAAGAGAGCTGAAAAGCAAGAAGTAGTGTTCTGTTCTATTAGGTTAGACTTGCAGTCACTCCAGCTGTCATACATTACATTTTTGCCTAACTAACTATATTGAAAACATGTTTTATTTTGCACAGCCTATCTATTTACCCAGTTTTTACTTTTATACTGAACAATTCCTTTAAGGTCTCAAGCCTGCAAGTGGAGACGTGTTTGTAATCAAAACAGGAAAACAGCAGCTCTTTTAGGGGCAGATTTACTATGGGGCGAATTTTCGAAGTGAAGTATTTCTAAAGGGCTTTATCAATCAAAAATGGACCTATTTCAATCTAATAGGTCCATTTTCGAGCGAATAAAAAATAGTTCGAATCCTTCGATTGGATCGAACGATTCTCCGCAAAATCCTTTGAGTTCTTGGAATTTTTCAGAAAGGTTCTAAGAGGTCCCCCATAGGCTCAAATGGCAATTCGGTAGCTTTAAGCCGGTGAATAGTTGAAGGATTTTTATTTTGGGCTGTTTGGCATAATATTTGGTGACATAAAACAAACAAAGTTACAGATAAACTAAAATCTGGTTGTAATAAGCAACCTGCTTTAGTTCTGTTACTATCTCAGAATTGAATTATCATTCACCCAACATTTGACCGTAACTGACTTTCAGGCTGCTCACTACCATTCACTGCTTTGGGCAGCCCAGTAAAGGCCAGTCTCTGCTATTTCAAAACTTCTATACTGCAAATCACACAATGCTGACTAACGATGCAAGGGCAAACCAAGAATATGACAACATCATCCATGCCAGAGAACTAGTTTCATTACCCTTAGAATAAAATGTTGAATTGAATTTTCTGTGTTGAGTCTAGCACAAGCCCCTCAGGCTATGCAGGTTGCAAAAAATCTGCATTAAAAACCCTGAAATGGTACACGTACATTAAGTAAAATCAGAAACAGTCGATAAGCATTGCAGCGTAGAATTGCTTTCTTATCTTCCACTACCACCCGCACACAGGCCCCCCTCTCATATATTAAGTCTTCTATATATCCTATAACATTCTTCCATTTGCATTGATTTAAAAGCTTTCTTGTGATTTTTGGAAGGTCCAAATAAAAAAGTAGGTTCAACTGCAAGTATTTAATTCAACATCTTCCATAACAACCAAAAGTAAGCATTTGTGTCTTTATTCTCAAAAATATAGTTCCTCTTGTTATGTTTCCTTTTTTGAATATTTTATCCAAAGTATTAAAGGAGAACTAAACCATAATGTTAAAAAAACCCTACCCCCCTAACCTGCGTAGACCCCATCCCTTCTCCCCCCCCAGCCTAAGTGTTGCCCAGGGCAAATGGCCCTAAGTCCTTACTTACCCCTCTGTTCAGATGTGGTCCTCTTCTTCTTTAAACTCTGTTATTTTCGTGAGTTTCTGCACATACTCAGTTTTTGCGAATATGAAAATTGCTCCAACTGCACATGCGCCAAACATCATTCTCATTCTGAAAGAAGCAGATGGGGCCCATGAACTGCCAAGGACCAAATCTGCACAGACAAGTAAGTAAGGACTTAGGGGCATTTGCCCGGGGTAACACTTAGGCTGGGGGGGAGGAGGGGGGTCTATGCAAGGTTGGAAGGTAGGGTTTTTTAATATTAGGGTTTAAATGCTGGGGATAAATATATATATATGTGTGTGTGTTTATATTGTGGTGAGGTCATTACTGAAATACCTGGGAAAGTCCAGGACGGATCTTATTTATGCCCTAGGTTCCTTACAGAGTGGTTCCGGGACTGCTAGTCCAGCCCAGGTTTTTTGAGTTTTTCTGAGGCATCTCAGGTGGATAATT
>CM044433.1:82821419-82880747 GCA_024363595.1 Xenopus borealis
AGTTTCTTGATAGTAATAGGGAAGAGAGAGAAAAGAAAGGCTGGCATTTTTCCAGAAAGGGCATAAGTGTTCTACAATAAAATTTACTTTTAGGGACTTGGAATTAAAGTAATTGGGTCGATTTATTAAACGTCTCATTTCCCCCTTTTCCAAAAATTGCAGTGCAAATTGTTCAATCTGTTGGGTTTTTACTACAGTTGTAACCCATAAGTGGAATCATGATTTTTGTGTTTACAGTTTGTTTGTTTAGTATTGCCTTCACAATGTCAGCAGATACCAATGTCACCATACCTGAATTCAAATTTTAAAGAAACAATTGCTTCAGGTCCAAATCAATGCTCAAATGTAGTTATTGGTAGTTAACTTGTTGTATGCTCTCTGTATTTTCTCATTATCCTGTTTATTGATCGTTGGTTTGCCCTGCCTATTCCCTGAATCTTGACTATAGATTGTTTTAAACCTTCATATACCTCTCCATAAGACATTTCTCTATTCTACCTGTTCCCCAGTTCCAGCTTACCAGTGCACTGATCAAACTCCTGCATATGCAGTTGTGGTTTTTGTAAGCCAAGTCAGCCATTGGGGTGTTTTAAATAGATCTCTACAATTTCACAGGCATATCTCTATGTGAAAAGTTAAAGGGATACTGTCATGGGAAAAAAAAATATTTTCAAAATGTATCAGTTAATAGTGCTGTTCCAGAAGAATTCTGCATTGAAATCCCTTTCTCAAAAGAGCAAACAGGTTTTTTTATATTTCATTTTGAATTCTGACATGGGGCATATTGTCAATTTCCCAGCTGCCCCAAGTCATGTGACTTGTGCTCTGATAAACTTCAATCACTCTTTACTGTTGTACTGCAAGTTGGAGTAATATCACCCCTTCACTTTCCCCCACCCAGCAGCCTAACAAAAGAACAATGAGAAGGTAACTAGTGATGGGCGAATCTCCCGAGATTTGCTTCGCCGAAAAATTCGCGAATTTCCAGAGAAATTTGCGAATTGGCGAAAAATTCGCGAAACAAGTCGCGGCACGCTTTTGACGCGCGTCGCATCAACTTTGGCGTTTTACGTTGTTTCCGACATGAGCCGCGTCGTTTTCGGCGCACCGTTTTTGTCATGTCGTGTCAAAAACGACGCGCGACTCGTTTTTCTGGCGAATTCTCACGAATTTATTCACCAGCGGCGACTCGCGGGAATTTGCCACGAATTCGCCCCTGCCGAATAAATTCGCCCATCACTAAAGGTAACCAGATAACAGCTCCCTAACACAAGATAACAGCTGCCTGGTAGATCTAAGAACAGCACTCAATAGTAAAACCCATGTCCCACTGCGTACTATTCAGTTACATTGAGAAGGAAAAACAGCAGTCTGCCAGAAAGCAGTTCCCTCCTAAAGTGCTGGCACGTCACATGACCGGGGCAGATGGGAAATTGACAAAATGCCTAGCCCCATGTCAGAATTCAAATTGAAATATAAAATGTTTGCTTTTTTGAGAAATGGATTTCAGTGCAGAAGTCTACTGGAGCAGCACTAACTGATGCATTTTGAAAAAAACATTTTCCCATGACAGGATACCTTTAAATGACCAGGAAAACATTTGTGTTAGTAGTCTCTTGCTTTGTATGTGATTTGGTAATGTTGTGAAAAAAGTGGCTGAGACTGAAGTTTTTAGAAATATCTTACAAATATATTAAGTACATTTGGCAAATTACATAGTGTTATGTAAAGAGGCAGATAAATAGGAAAAAGTCAAAGGCAGATGTCCCTTTTAAAATTTGAAGATGTCTTTTGACATTGTGATCTGCAGCGGTTTTTGTACGATAATCCAAAAAAGTACAATAATCTGAAAAAGGCAACTCGAAAAAGTCATCCAGTTCGGGCATCAAATACGGAAAAATTATACTATTCGATTTTGTTGAAAGTCGACTTTTTCAACCTGACCTTTTTTTACAAGTTAGATACATTTTCGTTTGGGAGCTTGACTTTGTTTTAATAAAAAATGTTGACAAATTTGTAAATACCCTTCCATTAGTGTGTCTTGCTCAGGTCAACTATCATCCACTTTGTGCAGATCTTCATTTTTAACTGTGAGCGCCTTTGTATTTTTCTGTGTCTAGTTTAATGACTTCATTATACTCTGTAAGTTTATTCCAGCATCAAGCTTGAGTTCATTTGGGGTGCAAAATAAAATCACAGCAACCACTTTACGGCTCACTCTAAACATTTCACCAGATCTTCCGAGACCATCGCAGGAACAGATGGGCACCTTATTAAAACTTGTAAAAGAAAAGCTAAACCAATTTAGAAAAGCGTTATGATTTGCATCAGCTTAAAACCATTGGTAAACTGCTCTCAGAGATGCCATCATTCCAAAGGAACATTTGGCATTTGTAAGGGCCATCTGGGCCCTGTAAAAGTTCTGCTCACTGCCGCCATCCCCAATGAATAGTTATAAGATTATAGTTTGATTACCATCAATAACTTTTTAGACTGTACGGGAAAGGATGAATTCCATAAATGATGATTCAGCGGCTGGTGGGATTTTGATATTGATCTCCATATTAATAAGTGCTAGTCATAATAATAATTTGATGCCCTCCTTGTGAATTGCAATATATTTTTTTTATTTAGAAAAGCACAGTAAATAAAATTATGGAGATTTCAGATTTTTCAAGTTAACCCATTTCTTGTCATTTGCAGGCTTAAGTGAGTCATGTAAACATGAGTCATGAAAAACCTCATTTTAAGCAGCATACATTCAATCATAAGTCGATCTTATTCCCTACAGTATTTTGCCTAACCTCCATAAAAAGAGGCTGGTTTCCATAAAGTTTTGATGGTGATGCCACATTATAGTTTCTAGTAACCAGCTGAAAAGCATTGTTCTTGGTTATGAAATCACTGTTAACACATCTCCTCAGTGAACTTTAAGAGACATGGAAAAACCAGGGGAAAAAATCCCCAGAAGCTTTCATATTTCTTCAGTGCAGCAACACTAGATGAAGTTGGCTCAAAACCCACAATCAACTTGCTCCCTTGACCCCATACCTTCTCCCCTCCTTTACCCAATTTCTAATACACTCTTTCCTGCACTTAGCCACCTATTTAACCTTTCTCTTTCTACTGGTAAACTTCCATCTTTATTAAAGCAAGCACTAATAACTCCTATCCTCAAAAAACCCGCCCTTGATCCCGAGTTCTCCCACCAACTATCATCCAGTTTCCCTTCTTCCATTCACATCCAAATTGCTGGAAAAGCTTGTTTACAAAAACTTGGTCCAGCATCTCACTCTCAACTTCATTCTTAATCCCCTGAAATCTGTCTTCCCCCCAATACACTCAAGTGAAACTGCACTCACCAATAATCTTTTCCTGGCAAAGTCTAATGGTCACTATTCCATCTTAATCCTTCTAGATCTCTCTGCAGTCTTTGGCACAGTTTAGCACAAATGCCTCCAAGACATTCTATACTCAGCTGGCATTAGTGACACTGCTCTTTCATGTTTTACATCTTTTCTTTCTGACCGTTCCTTTAAAGTTGCCTTCTCTAACTCTACTTCTACTACCTTCCCTCTCTCTGTTGGAGTTCCTAAAGGCTCTGTCTTAGGTCCTCTGCTTTACTCACTCTATAATACTTTGCTAGGAAAACTAATTTAGTCTTTTGGACTTCAATATCACCTTTATGCTTATGACCTCTCTCCTTCTGTCCTTTCACAAGTTACAGACTGCCATTCTGTTGTTGCCTGGACATCACAGTGTGACCTGAAACTGATTCTTTCTATAACAGCACTCATTATATTTCCTCCAAGATCCCCCCCCCCCTGTGCCTCAGATCTCACTCACAGTTAACAACATCACCATTCACTTGAACACTCAGGCATACTGCCTAGGAGTTATCTTAGACTCTCATCTGTATTTTTTACCCTACATTGCCCAAATACAACTGTATTCCGATAAATTGCCTTTCACAACCTGTTCTAAATGCTGCTGCTAGACTCATTAATCCATCTCATCATTAACTTCTGCTCCTCCCCTATGCATATCCCTTTACTGGCTCCCAATCTCTGCTAGAACCAAATTCAAATTACTAACATCACATCCAAGGCCCTGAACAATGAAGCCCCTCCCTATATTTTATCTCTGGTCTCAAATACACTCCTTCACACACTCCTTTGCTTCTAATATTCACCTCTTTTCTCCTCTCGTCACTTTCGGCTTTTCTCTGGAACTCTCTGCCTCAAGCTGTCCTACTCTCTCCTTTCTTAAAAACCTTCCCTAAAGACCCACCTGTTTAGAGATGCTTATTCAATGTATCTTAATTAATCAGCCATATTATAAATCACAAATTTGTTTTTAAATTTATATCCCTCTTAAGGACCGGAGTCCAAAACTGCACTGCATACTCCAGGTGAGGCCTTACCAGTAACCTATATAGAGGCAGAACTTTATGTGCTTTTGTAGCCACATAATGACACTGCCCAGAATTAGACAACTTGTTATCTACAAAACCCCTAGATCCTATTAATTTAAGAAAACTCCCAACACACTGTCATTTAGTGTATAACTTGGTTTTTTATTATTTTTGCCAAAGTATATAACTTTGTATCAACATTGAACCTAATTTTCCAGTTTGCTGCCCTGTTTCCCAACTTAGACAAATCACTCTGAAAAGTGGCAGCATCCTGCATGGAACCTATAGATCTGCACAATTTAGAATCATCTGCAAAAATAGAAACAGTGCTTTCAATGCCCACCTCCAGGTCATTAATAAACAGGTTGAAAAGCAAAGGAACTAGTATAGAGCCCTACACAACACAACACTGGTCCAATTAGAAAATGTCCCATTTACCACCACTATTTGTAGTCTATCTTTTAGCCAGTTCTCTATCCAGGTACAAATGTTATGCTCCAAACCAACATTCATTAATTTAACGAGTAATCTTCTGTTTGGCACCGTATCAAATGCTTTAGCAAAGTCTAAGTAAATCACATCCACTGCCATCCCAGAATCAAGGTTCCTGCTCACCTTCTCATAAAAAGAAATTTAGTCTAGCAAGATCTATTACGCATAAAACCATGCTGGCACAAACTCATAGCATTATGATTTGCTGTGAATTCCAGTATCTCATCCTTCCCATCTCATTAATCCTTCAAAAAGCTTTCCCGCAACTGATGTCAGACTAACTGGCCTATAGTTTTGAGGCTGAGAACAGGATCCCTTTTTGAATTGCAATTCACCTGTTTCTCGGCACATGATTCCTGAAAAATTAAGTAAAGAGGTTTGGCAATCGCAGAGCTAAGTTCGCTTAGATGAATACCATCTGGCCCCAGATGTTTGTTCATCTTAACATGTACTAGTCTCTTTAGAATTTCCTCATTTGTGAACCATGCATCATTAGTTGTATTACTAGAATTGACACTATTAAGAAGGAAACCTTCATTAACTGGTTCCTCATTTGTGTAGAAAGATGAAAAATAGGAGTTCAGAATTTTTTTTTCTTCTCATCAACCAGCTGACCCCCCTCTGACATAAAGATCTACATCTTCCTTAAAAGGGAGGCAGACTGCATACCTCATTCATATGACCACAGGAGATCTATCCATTCAGTAAAGGTGGACACACACGTAGAGATCCACTCGTTTGGATCTCTATGTGTGTGTCCACCTTTACTGAATTAAAGGATACATTTTATATAACCTTCATATTCTGATATATAGTTGTGCTCATAAGGTTACATACCCTGGCAGAATTTATGATTTCTTAACCATTTTTCAGAGAATATGAATAACACAAAAACTTTTATTTCACTTAAGGTTAGTGGTTGGCTGAAGTCATTTATTGTCAAACAACAGTTTAGTTACATAGTTACATAGTTACATAGTTACATAGTTACATAGTTACATAGTTACATAGTTACATAGTTACATAGTTACATAGTTACATAGTTACATAGTTAAATTGGGTTGAAAAAAGACAGTCCATCAAGTTCAACCCCTCCAAATTAAAAACCCAGCATACATACACACACACACAAATCTCCACTCTTTCAAACACAAACCATATCTATGTTTACTCTTTTTAAATCATAATCACTACACAAACTACCCAAATGACCCTGATCAAAAGTTTACATTGCTTAATATTGTGTATTGCCCCCTTTAACATCAATGACAGCTTGAAGTCTTTTGTGGTAGTTTTTGCATTTCACCTGAAGTTATTTGTGGGTTTTTCCTTGCGTCCCGAAAATTATTCTGGCAGTTGTGGCTGAAATTTTAGTTGGTCTACCTGACTATGGTTTGGTTTCAATTTCTTAATTAGAGTTTAAACACTGCTGATTGGCATTCTCAGTTCCTTTGATATTTTCTTATATCCCTTTCCTGTTTTATAGAGTTCAACTACCTTTTCCCGCAGATCCTCTAACAATTCTTTTGCTTTCCCCATGCAAAAAAAAAGCAACCAAAAAACATCAGTGCAGCACTGGATGAAAGATGTAAAGGTCTGTCAGGAGTCCAGAAAGTCACTGACCTTTTAAACACACCCACTAATTACAAGCAAACAGATCACAGGTGAAGATGATTACCTTTAATAGCCCTTTTCTAACCCTTTTGTGCCAAATTGTGTTCGTTATCAGGCCAAATCACCCGGGTATGTAAACGTTTGATCAGGGTCATTTTGGTAGTTTGTATAGTGATTATGATTTAAAAAGAGTAAACACAGTTGTTTGACAATAAATGGCTTCAGCCAACCACTAACCATTCGTGAAAGAAAAGTTATGAGTGAAGAAAAGTGTTATCGTTCATATTCTCTGAAAAATGGTTAATCATAAATTCTGCCAGGGTATGTAAACTTATGAGCACGGCTGTATTACTCATCCTTTTTCAAAACATTTTGAAAGCAGTTTACCTCCTAAAACTGTCCTTATATCAGAGCTTCAGAGAGAGCGTATGCTCTGAGTCTGGGCTGAAATGAAGAGTGGGAGTGGGTCTGCTAATTTTCTCACAGGAAGTGGTCACAGTACTGACTCACAGGCTGAATTTTGCTATAGCAGCAAACCCCTCCCCACCCACCCACATCAGGGGCATAAGGCCATATCCCAGGTTTTACAAATTCACAGTCCCCTTTACAAAATGTTCACATGTTCAAATATAGCAAAATTGAATGTCACAGATCGCAAATTTCTTAAAGCAAATCACCCAGTTACTGAATGTCAGTTGCATGTAATGTCTATATCAGAGTGCTCAAAAGTCACAATTATTACCATGATGGATTGTTTCTTTGCATATATTGATAGACTCTTGAACTTTTTTTTTTTAAACCATTAAATCAGTATTACTGTGTATGTCTACTCAGTCTCTTTAGGTGGCCGGTAAGTTATACAGAGCACTATGTTGGACCTATATTAACCGTTCCATGACAAGGTTTATATTTTAACTTCAAAATCAGTATTGCATGTCCCGATGCTGCACAGCAGGCAGATAAGGTACCTAAAGGAGAAGGAAAGTCCTTTTACACTTGGGGGTGCCAAAAGTTAGGCACCCCTAAGTAATCACCTGACACCATGGGCTGGTGCATCATTTAGAAGAAAACTGCACCAGCCCATTGGTCTACCAGAGTGCACCACAGAGCAATCATCTTCCTGCTTTCTTCTTACAGTTGCGCTATTTTGTTCTACTGCACATGAATCTGCCTTGGGAAATTTGAAGTAAGAAGAATAACGTTGGGCCAGTGCAGTTTTCGGTGCATTAGCCCTGGGTATCGGGTAAGTAAATTAGATCACTTGGGGCTGACTAACTTTTGGCACCCAGGATTGTAGGATATCCAAACGCACTGCTATTCAGTCCCAGTATAGGAGTTCAACATTCCCCTATCGGGTCACCAGTATCCAAAACTGTATGCTCAAATCTTGGAATTGGAGGAGAGTGCTCAAATCTTGGAAATGGAGGAGAGCACTCAAATAGCATAACATATGCTGTGAAATTCTTTTGTTGCCGACTAATACACAACATATTTCGGGACTTTCATGCCCTTTATCAAGTGTAAAAAATAAAGTGTAGGCTTTTTACAAGTTGAGTGTATGAATGGTCAGATATGGGATGACTTTGAAGTAGTTGGCCAGCTGACATATATTGCAATATATGGACAAACAATCCATGTTTTTTTTTTTTTTAAGGGGAAGGCATTTTAGTAGCTTAAGGCACAAAATGTTTCAATATCCTTAATATATTGAAGATAGGGTTGCCACCTGGCCGGTATTTTTGATGGTTGGTCCCAATGTTATTAATAGGAAAAAAAATATAAACGTATAGGAAGGCTGGTATTTTTTTCAAGAATAGGTGGCAACCCTAAGTGCAGAGGACCTCTTGTATTTATCTATGTGAATTTTGTTGTCACAACCTCTTTGCACCCCGCTTAATTAGTGGTGAGCACAACTTTCCCTTGTTTGTTATAGATATATATAGATAGATATAGATAGAAAAAAGAATAGCTGCACTCGCTTACTGAAGAAAAAGCCTGGGTGCACACTGCAGAAAAATCACATAGAATATCATGTAAAGCAATGGCGCCAAAATGTATTTTGCAATTAATTACACACATTTTGGCACCATTTTCAAGGGGAGGGGTATAAGGTTTGAATTTTTTCACTTTGTTGTTACCTTGACAAAGGTCTCAAGGCAGACCGAAACGTTGGAATAACGAATAAACTTTATCTATTTTTTACCATATGTGAGTGCTTTGCTTCACATGATATTCTATATAGATAGATAGCTATATGTACTAGTGATGGGCGAATCAAGGCAGAATCGCTTTGCCGAAAAATTCGTGAAACGGCGCACGTTTTTGACGCGTCACATCGTTTTCGACACGTCGTGTATCTCAGTTTTTTTTTTTTTTTTTTGGACGAATTTTCGGCAGGCGAATTTTTGTGGGTGTTTCGCGAATCGCAGGAATTCGCCCATCCCTAATATGCACCTTGTTTCTACACAAAAATCTTAATTTAGTTTCTTCTAGAGTTACATTATATAAGTGGCAGAATAAAAAGAAAGTTTGCCAGCAGCTGTTCAAATTTAACACACAGAGTTGAACACACTGGACTTCTCTATAAAGACAACTTTGTTCTATATTTAATGCTTTTGCTTAGCTGGTTTGTTATAATCACGCTGAGATCAAGCCATTACTAAATGGAGCTACACTTCATGGTGCAAGGCATTTGAATGATCACAGAAATGGTTATAGGTATGAAGGAAAAACAGGATAGTGTGAAAATGGGAGAAAGGGACAGATATAAGGGGATAATGTTGAAAGGACATGCTTTCCTTTCATTCCACCTTTAAAAACAGATACTGTACAGCCTGTTTCCTATGCAACTTCTTGTTTTCAACCTTCCACTCTTGTACAATAAAAGGAGACCATATGATTTGGTTTTATTGAAATGTTATTCAGGTGAAATTATTGAAATTCTCTTCATGTTCCCAAATTATAAGCATATCCTGCAGGGAGAAAAGTCATTTAGACAGGATAACATGGAAAAGTTCCATTACAAAATTTAAGAAAGATTAGAATTTCACATTAGATTGGTGAACTCCGGACCGGAACTAGGGGTACACAGAGTAGGCACATGCCTAGGGCGCAAAGCTGGGGTGATGCCAGGCACGTACCTTCTCTGTAGTCTACCCCATGTCCGGTCCCTTCTCTCCCCAAGTGTTGCTGCATTTTCTTCTTCTCTTGTGCTCCTATGCATGCACACATGAATGTGCTCCATTTTGTGCATTCACGCATGAGCACTCTCTATTTCACGAATGCGCACGCGAGTGTTTATTTCAATGAAATATGGAATATCAGGGCTGGACCAAGCTGACTGGGGGCAAACCGACTTGCCACCATGCTACCCACCCCCTGCACACAGATGCGCCAGTGGAGGGGAAGGACGGGCTGGGGAGGGACTAGAGAGTGAAAGAGGGGAGGGAGGTGAGAGCAGCAGAGGGAATACTACAACTCAGAATAGGGGTAGGCAGAAGACCATTTAAAGGAAAACTATACCCCGAAAATGAATACTTGAGCAACAGATATCAAATGACATATTAAAGAATCTTATCAAACTGGTATATATATATATTTAAGTAAATATTGTCCTTTTACATCTCTTGCCTTGAACCACCATTTCGTGATGGTCTGTGTGCTGCGTCAGAGATCACCTGACCAGAAATATTTCAACTCTAACTGTAACAGGAAGAAGTGTTGAAGCAAAAGACACAACTCTGTCTGTTAATTGGCTCATGTGACCTAACTTTATAGTTTGTTTGGTATGTTTGTGTGGCCTGTTGGATCCCAGGAGGCTGTCCTTATTTTTTAAAATGGCTATTTTCTATTTATGATTACCCAATGACACATGCTACTAAAAAAGTATATTATGAAAATGGTTTCTTTACATGAAGCAGGGTTTTACATACAAGTTGTTTTATGCAATATCTTTTTATAGAGACGTACATTGTTCGGAGGGTATAGTTTTCATTTAACAGGTACCTGCCCAGTACCCCCCCCACCACCACCACCATTGTTGCACCCTAGGCAGATGTCTCTTCTGCTTACCCCTAGTTCCATCCCTGTGAAATATTATGAGAGAGTTGAATTTATTCAAATAAGAGCAGCCTGGCTGAAAGTAGCCTAGCATGGATTAGTGATGCACGCACAAAAATTTGTAGGATTCATATAGTTTTACTCTCAAAGGAACGAGTCAGTTTCCCTGGCAAACGACCTATAGAAACCCCATCACTAATGTCTTACACTTATACACAGCACAATGTTATGGAAAGGCAATCTTTAAAACAACAGATGGGACAGTTTGAAGGTCATATAAACTATTTGCAAAAGCCACATCTCCTGTCCAAGAGAATATTTGGCGCTGGAGAGAGCCATATGTGGTATGCAGTTTAACTCCCATAGCATTCATGTTAATGTAGCTCAAAAAAAAGCCTACATTCTGCTAAGTTTTAATAGCCCTCTTTCCTATAGTTCTTTTGACCTACCATCTTTTTATAGCAATAACAAAATTTCATGTAGTCATAAGATTGCAGAATGTGTTATGTGAACCTGTTCTCATCTAGTGAACTAGTAAAATATTTATGTAGAGTGTAGTACATCATATTGATTCAGAAAAGTATAGATTTAGCTTTTTAATGTATCACCATATATATTTACGCTGCTTTTTACAAACTGGGAGAATTGTGCCATATCCCAAAGTGTTTCAGGCTACATTCACTTTAAAAATATGCCTTTTAAAATATTTTTTTTTTTTTTCTTTAAATGGAATTTTAAGACTGAACCAAGTGCCTGATGGTAATACCTTCTTCAACTAATAGTAACATGTTCCTCCGTTGCTATTTGGACTACCGAGAGGTATATTTCCTCTGTGTCTTGCAGACATAATTAAAAAATTATTTCAACATAAAATATCCACAATCCAAAACAAAAGTTATTTTTTTTTCTTTATACATATTAGAATTCTATATTCAATATTTTGTGAACTCCCTAAAGTATTTGGCAACTTCAACTGAAAAATATATTTGATTTACAATGTTCCATATTCAGGTTCATTTTTTTACTTTAAAATTTTAAAATATATTGCCTGGCTAACAAATTTCTTTCTTAAAGGTGTTGTTCACATTTGTAACAAATTGACAAATCTAACAGTTCACATTAATAGAACAAACTTTTCCTATTAACTATTCATATGGCAAAGTACAGTTGAAGAGATATTCACCTCAGAAGTTTCCCTGTACTAATCCTTCAGTTCCACATGGACCCTGTGCTGGGAGGGGGTCACTGATCCCCACAAACACTACTGTCATTACTCCACTTCCTTATGACATCACACATAGTACTGGCCGCTAACTTAACTCCTATTGGCTGTGTCTGCTGTCAATCGGCCACTGCTTCCTGTGCAGGGGAACTTGAGCACTAGCATTCAGCTACTGAAGAAAAACTGTTACAAGTTTGTGAGGAGGAGTGTGGGCTGTGTGTGTTGCAGAGACTTTAACTGTGCAGATGGGGGATCGAGGTTCTTTGGACCTGGGGTTTCTGGATAATGGATCTTTCCATAATTTGGATCTTCATACCTTAAGTCTACTAGAAAATAATGTAAACATTAAATAAACCAATGGGCTTGTTTTGCTTCACATAAGTATTAATTATATCTTAGTTGGGATCAGGTACAAGCTACTGTTTTATCATTACAGAGACAAAAATAAATAATTTTTAAAAATGTTAATTATTGGATTATAATGGATACTATGGAAGATAAATATAATTTATTTATTTTTTTTGTATGTAGAGTTCTAAATCATTTTCCAGAAGTGAAACACTCAACTACTCAGGTTCTCATGCAAAAAAGGTACTGTTTTCCTAGGTAAACTACTCCCCCCTCCCCCCAAAATGCCTCTAAAGGAAGAGAGCATAAAATGTTCCACTTGTACTGAATGCACTTAAAGGGTTAAACCTACGTGCCCTTGTCACACTGCTCTGCTTGTCACTTAGGGTTGCCACCTCATTCCTTTAAAACCGAACACACATGGAATCCACAGCCTGCTTGGCTAATTAGTAATTAATTTAGATGTATGTCTGCAGCATGCATCTAAATGAATAGCAACCCTAAATGGTAAGTAAGTTTCTAAGTAAGTCAGTGCTGGTTTTGTTGCAATTTTGTACATACTGTAGCTGACATTATGTACTCTAGAAAGTTAGTTATTAAAAGATAAAAATATAGAAGTGCCGGTATTTATTCCCAAAAAAGGTTGCACCACTTTGGCACTCCATTCAGTCGGCTCCTTCCTTTTCTGCAGTAATTGTCTGCATGGCTGTGTGATTGTTTTTTTAATCTGATGTGTCTACCTATGCCATTACAATTGAGTAATCAACCAATGACCATTCAAATGATGTCTAGCTGCAGTGCACAAGCAACCAATGAATTACTAGGAGGAGGGCTGTATCAATGTCCAAAAGGAAACAAGTAAGGGCAAAGCCTGGGCATGATGATGTCATCATATAGGAAGTTCTTGGTGTGTCAGGTTCAAAATAGGCCACTCCCATCCATTCAGAAAACTGGTCAGAGTGACAGGAGAAGGACTTAAAAGTTAAAAAATTCACTTTTACAATGGCATTTTTACTTTTGTTATTGAAAATGTTTTTTCTTACACATTGAGAGCATTGTTAGTGGTTTCATAAGATTTGTACATTGAAGGTGAACAACCCCTATAATATTTTATTTTAAGTTTATTCTTCTTATGCTTGTGACTTTCATAAGTAAGCCAAAGAATCAGTCATTTTTTCTTTATACCTGGATGAGCATATTGATTTTTGTCCTAACATCCTGGAAACTTTTCCCAGAATTTTATAGGTTTTCATTACTTTTCTCCCAGATCAAGAGGTTTAATTATGAAATCATTATCAATTCCTTTACTTGACTTTCCCAGAAAGTCAGCCCTGTGAGCACTTTGGAACCATTTTCTCCTATGATATAAAAAAATATTCCAAGTCTGCTCCAAAGTGACCCACAAGTGTGAAAAGTCATAAAAAGTGTTTTACTCTGAGGGAGTAAAGAACTGGTAAAGAATTAACTATGGAAAGTTTCCTGACAAAAATTTGTATCACTGGTTATAAGATTTATGAAACAAAATTAAAACAATCTGCTTAACACAGGTCCTTAATGCAAGTAACACCATCCTATGAAAATGTTGAATCCTAGTTGGGTAGACCCTCTTTGGTTGTTTATGCATTAAAGCTCTGTTTGTCTAGCTATAGCAGGCTGTGCAATGTAAACGAGGCATTGTCTGTCAAGGGAGGTTAATTGAATGGAAAAGTGAATGTTCCATTAACCATTTCTTCACACCATGTTAAATAAAATCTATTAGATTCTTTTTTAAAAGCAGTATATTACATTTTGCCTAATGCTCTGGTTCACCCGACTTGTAATCAATGAACTCTAGAAAAGCTATCAATACCTATGCATGAACACATGCAAAACATTCAGTGGGTTATTAACTTTTCCAGACCATGGTTAATTAATGAGCCATGATTAAAGTGAGAGGAAGAATAAATTATATCCCATCTACAGAAAGGAGAGGTTTATATGATGAATAAATATGGAATTTATTTACTACTGTAGAGCAATGGAACTTGATGTATAAGGATTTTTACCCGAGTTTCTTCAGCCATTAATTTGCTTCATCCACATATTTTATGTGGCATTTCATAATGTTCTTAATAATTTTTAACCAAGTATTTATTATGGCTTCAGAACATCAGCCCATCTAGTTTCAGGCATTACATCTACATGGTCCTTTATTGAGCAGAGGAGAGTAGCTTAGCCAGGAACCACATCCAATCCAATGGTGATTATGATTGTTGATTATTATTGATTATGGTGACATCTGGGTTCATTGACGGTCAGCATTGTGCATGGTAAGTGAACAATAGAGATCTGTTGCCAGCAACAGTCAAAGAACAGTTATTAAATCAGAAGAATATGTTTGGCAGTGAGCTAGAGACAAATGATAGAATTGATAGAATTCCATATACTGTTGATCAAGTCACTGTATGAATATGAGGGGATGAGTATGCAGCAAATGGACTGAATTCCAATTAGTAATGCATATTATTTGAGAGATCAAAAGATAGTGTATTATTGGTTTCTTTTTTGCAACAGCTACCCTTTAAAAAGTGGACACAACCATTTATTGTGAAAATATCCCATCCAAGGCAATCCCAGAAGATCTTTCATAAAAATGTTCTTAAAAGCAACAAACTACAATTGTACAAATGCATACTGTAGATCAGTGATCCCCAACCAGTAGCTCGTGAGCAACATGTTGCTCTCCAACCCCTTGGATGTTGCTCCCAGTGGCCTCAAAGCAGGTGCTTATTTTTGAATTAATGGCTTAGAGGCAAGTTTTGGTTACATAAAAACCAGATGTCCTGCCAAACATTCTCTCCTGTACGCTGCCAGTCCATATAGGGGTTACCAAAAAGCCAATCAGAGCTCTTATCTGACATCCACATGGACTTTTTCATGCTTGTGTTGCTCTCCAACTCTTTTTTAAATTTAAATGTGGCTCACGAGCAAAAAAGGTTTGGGACCCCTGCTGTAGATCCTGGAAATTACAATGCTCCACTACAATAACAAGGAACTATGCTGTGTGCATGCCTTAGCAATGACACCTTTCTGGGTATGTGCTTCTTCAAAATTTTGAGTAATGGGCTTCCTATTTACTTTTTAACATGTTAGATAATAAACAGACAGATATTCTAGAGTTAGAATGTGTGAGCAATCCTCAACAATCCAATCCTTCTATTAACCTCCATATTGCCTGCAAGATAGCACACCTCAAGTCTGTCCCTGATGCATTTCTGCAATGTTTTTTTTTTCTTTGAGTGCTCCATAAACCGGACTTTATCAATTCAATCTTCTTGATCAATATATAAGTGCTTACAGAGCTTGCTCCATTGATTTATGCTTTGTATGGCTTTATTTCTATAACATATCAGGATCACTCCATGCTTTTTTCAATGTAAAAATGCAGGTCTTTTACACTTTTGAAGATACTGATGCACATCAACATCACAAATGCTTTTAACCCCAATGATTTATTTTGCAATCATGGCCTTCTTCTGGTCAACAAAATGTTTTAATGAAACTGTAGGCTTATTTTCATATATTCAAAGCGTCAACTGAAATGTAACAAACTAAATATTTATTTAAATATACACTTCAAATGCCTAGCGTTCATTTCTTAATGTGATTTCTATTACATTGGTGGGTTTATAGTACCTCCGTGTTATGGCAAAGTGGATTGCTACACTGATAGTTTGCAAAAAGCTATGGCACTCTAAGGACCTTTTAAAAATATATACAACTTTATGCTATTACAAAACACATGGTTATTGCCTTAAAGTCAATGTTCAGTCTGGTCTTTGATCAGTTATTGACTATAATGCAATAGTCATTTAATATATAATTGAAGAAATCCAAATATTTTTTCTAAAAAGGTATTTTCATGTAGGTTGTTTATTATTAGCACATTTTCAACAAGAGAAATGTCATTGTTTTGTGGATAAGATAACAATTCGAAGCAAAAGAAAGCACTGAATCCTTAAACATGCATGAGCAGTATAGATTCAATTTTAAGGAGAACCATTGATTATTTGGGTGGAATGTTTTTTTCATGTTTGCATAGCTGCAGTAGCAGTCCATCAGATTTATATGTGCAAGATATAGTAAGTTAAATAGAACCTATTACTTAATGTGATTGGACCATAAAACAAGAAGGTGCTGAGCACTGTGAAGAAAATAAGATCATGTTTTGAACTAAAAGGGAACAAAGGAAAAACTCTTGAACATTGCTCCCAATGGACTTTGATTATACAGGCTCACTATTCCCGTAATACATATGAGAAATGTGTGCTTAGCAAGACAGATTTCACCAATAATCTCAGGCTCACAATTTCTCAAAATGACTATAATATAAGGACTTTTGATCAGTTTGCTATTGTTGGCAACATTTATTAGATATGCATATGTTGGAAGTGTTAGTAATATATTAACCTTGCTATACCGATAGGAGACAATCATAGGCAAACTCATATTTTCCACAAACTGCAAGAAGATGACTTTTTTTTTTAGTTCTGTTATGTAAAATAAATGCAAGGTTCTTTTATTTGGGGCTCCGAGGAATTTTATATATCTGTTCTAAAGGGCATGCAGCCATATGATAAGAGAGCATTGACAAAACACACCGAACAGCCAAATTAAATTACCTAAGTTGTACTATCACATAATGAATCCCTCCAGGGATCCACTCAATAATGTACCTTTTGGTAGTTTAATTTAACTATTGTGAATTGCTGTTAATGCAACATTTAATCTTGGTGTGGAAAATTGAAACCATAAAACCATGTATATGGGGGGCGAATAATCTAATAACCCTTTCAGGAATTTGTCTAACTCATTTGTGTTGAAAACCTCTATAAATGCCTTTCAGAATAAATCTTCATAAGAACAAATTCAAGAAATCCCAATAATTTTTTACGTCAACACATGGAGGATATTAAAAAATAAGTCATCTTGCGAAAACAATGTTATTTTGCTTTAGAGGTAATGCAAAAATAATATTTTAAGAAAATATTTATCCGCGATAGGGATTATTTGAAAGACTATTGAACAAATTATTTCTTTTAGAGGGGAATCCCATAGAATCCACACTATTATTTCAGACTGAATAGAGAGAGAATGTATATGGTTATTAATCATTTCCTGCAGCAAGTAATACTATTAAAAATATTCTGAAAATCTAATTGTTCTAGATAAGCCGGACAGATTCCCAAGAGTCAAATTATTTCTTGCCATTCAATTTTTAGAATCCTTCCTTTGTTTCCACTAAAAGGTCACAAAGGAAGACTAGAGTAGGCACGACAGTTCCATTATGATGCACTGGGGGGTTTGTTCGATTAACATGCCCTTTCTCCATTTTCTAATAAAAGTATGTCATTTTAGCCAATAGGCTTTACAGGGTCTGTAACTGTGGTATTGCAATGAAGGCATTTATTTAAAGAGTGCTGTTGGTATTCTGTTTCTTATTTAAAGAACGTAAGATCATAATTGTAAGAGTGATAACTATATGTTCTTTTTATGCTGTTCTGGTACTGCAGGTCTGTTATTAGTTCTATCACGTCTATTAGTGAGTTTGACAGCTGATATATTAACATTAGCCTCATGCTTTATAACATAATTATATATTTCTTATACTCAAAAGCAAATATTGGTACAGGTATGAGACCTGTTATCTAGAATGCTTGGGACCTGGGGCTTTCCAGATAACAGATTGTTCTGTAATTTGGATCTTTATAACCTAAGTCTACTAGAAAATCATTTTAAACATTAAATAAGCTCAATAAACTGGGTTTGCTTCCAATATGTATTATATCTTAGTTTGGATCAAGTACAAGGTATTGTTTTATTATCACAGCAAAAAAAAAGGCCCCGGGTTACAAGTTGATTAGGCAAGTCCTTTGTCTCATTTAGGCAGGACCCCTTCTGTGTATGCCTCAACCATGAATACAACATTTTGATTGGTTGCCATGGGTTACTGCTCATGGACAAATTTGCTCAGTGTTGATAAAAGACCCACATAGTGTGGTTCTCTGGTACTAATAACCGTGTGAAGCTGAATCAATAAATGTTTAAGGAGTTGTTCACCTTTAAGTTAACTTTTAGTATGAGGTAGACAGTTTGCAACAATTCAGTTTGCAGGGGCATCAATTTGGGTACTAGGGTCCAAATAGCAATAGCAACCATGCATTGCTTTGAAGAGACTGGAATATGAATAGAAGAGGGCCTGAATAGAAAAATTAATAATAAAATGTTGCAATGACGAAATGTGATTGTGTAGCATTACAAAGCATTTGTTTTTAGATGGGGTCAGAGACCCCCACTTGAAAGCTGGAAAGAAGACAAAGATTCACTTAGAAGAATAATTAAAAAAACTCTAAAAAATAAATAATGAAGATCATTTTAAAAGTTGCTTAGAATTTGCGGTTCTATAACATACTAAAAGTTAACTTAAAGGGGAATTCAAGGCCCCCCTCCCCCACTAGGCTACCTCTCTCCACCGGGCAAATGCCCCAAAGATGCTACTTACCCCTCCACTGATTGAACTTGGACTGCTGCCGGCTTTTCCAAATATATGTAGGCAGTAGTGATGGGCGAATTTATTCGCCAGGGGCGAATGCGTGGCGAATAAATTCGCCAAAAAAATGAGTCGCGCAACGTGTGTAAAAAATGCACTGTGGCTCGTTTTTCGGCGAAGCGAAACGGGGTAGATTCGACCATCACTAGTAGCCAGCAGCATACATTTCAATCAAGAGATGGGATTGCCATATTTGTGCAGCAGGAGTCTGTTAGTATTAAAAACTTTAAATGACAGGCTGATATGGGACAGTCAGGTTGGCAAACAGTCAACTTTAGGAACTTCAGTTAACAATTACTTACAAAAACAAAACTCTCAGCAAAAAACATGACCTATAGGTAACTTTTAATGTACATTCATATTTTAAAAAGTAGTTTTTTTAGTGTCCGTATCACTTTAAGGGAGTTGGACAGCTGGCTGTACTTGAAAAAATAACTGAAGGTAAATGCATCATAGGAATACCTGCATTGTAACTAAAGTCTTCAGTTGACACTTGCATGTTCCATGAGTAACATGGTGGCAAAGTATCCCTTTATTCAGACAAAAAAAACAACAAAGTATAATACATTCAAAAAGATTTTTCCATTAGTGATCATCCCTCTGTACAATATTTTCATCATGTATTTACCATCACATTTCCCATCACAAAATGCTTTATATTTATGCTTTAATTGCCACTTTAAATAGAAGATTTTTCAAGCATAAATGATGCTAAAGAAGCTATTTGTACTTTACAGTAGCTCGAAACCTGATACCTTTTATAATAACTTTTTGTTTGAAATGCGTGTTGTAATCAGAAATACAGATACAATCTACAATACAATTAATCATAAGTTGAAAAGTTTACATAGAACATAATTTCTGGCTCTGGTAAGTAGTCGGCATGTGGTAAGCATACCACAGTAATTGAATAGCTTTATTTTCAGTGCCATAATACAGAAAGTGTTCATACAAACAATGTGATAGGGTCAGAGATATCTCTCGGTTGCCTCAGGAGGTTCTTGAGCAAAAGGCAGATTTTGTACCAGTCTGTACAAACATATTAAGTGATAATAAGACACCCCACTCTGTCTCTGCAGGTTATTTTGTGTTAATGGGCACTCCAAGCTGATTAATGGATTTCATTCTATTGCCAATCATAAATCTGATCTGTCTATTTCAACACTTCAACACAAAGAAAGTTAATGAGAGTCATTTTAATGCCTTCTGAAAAATAACCCATTATCAATCACAATTGCACATTGTTGTTATGAGTGTCATATATGAGTACAGAACAAACAAGATACACAAAATAGTTCATAGAATTTTTAATTAAACAAAAAAAAAACAACTAAATCGTTGTGTTTGTGAGGACATCTGGGGATCATAGGGCAGAATTACAGATACACTTCAGACATTTATGCTATTTTTGTTTGTATATATTCATCTCAAATTACTACATAGCTGGCTTTCAAGTTAAATCCCTGTTTTTGTCTTCACTGGGGCCAACAGTTTGGAAACCACCATTGGTTATATATTACAGAACATTCCTTATCTAGAATACCCCAAGTCCCAAGCATTTCTGATTCCTATATCTGTACTTAAATAATTACTGAGGGGTATCAAATTCACATTGGTTGAAGAAAGTTTCTTTTTTGACATTTTATTTCCATCATTTTTTGTAATTAGAAAAAATACTGAAAAATAAAAATGTAAACAATACCACTTAAAAACTGGCAAGATGCCATAGAATTCAATGGAAAGTGTATATTCAGCATTGAAGCAAGGTGAAAATCAAATCATTCCAAGGTTTTGTAGCAGGTGTGATATTTAAGAACACTTTTCCTCATGTAACTTAATGTCATTAATGATTTTTTTTATAATTTTGCAGAAAATTTGCATAGTCATGCTTAGCAAATCGCAACAAATTGTGCTTTTTTCCCACAACCACGCAATTTTTTTGTTTTTTGTAAAAGTGTCCTTAAAGGTGAAGGAAAGTAATTTGTACTTTGGGGTTCCAAAAGTTAGGCACCACCAAGAGGTAGTATTTACTTAAATGACAGAGCCGGTGCTCTTCTCAGCAGAAAACTGCACTGGTCCAGGGTTCTGTCAGCGAGCACCACAGAGTAATAGTCTTCTTCAAATCTTTGCTTTTCTATTTTTCCTTGGGAAGATGCATGCGCAGTAGAACAGAATAGTCAGCTTTTTCGTTATAGTTTGGCTTTTTGCTGTACTGCGCATGTGCAGTTGCCAGCTGAAGGAAGAAGCAGGAAGAGGACCTCTCCTGGTGATCACTGGAAGAACCCCAGGCCAGTGCAGTTTTCTGCTGATAGGAGCACTGGCCCGGTGTCATGTGAGTAAATGCAATCACTTGGGGTGCCCAACTTTTGGCACCCCAATCATAAAAGCACTTTCCTTCTCCTTTAAGTGGATATCAACACCACAAGCTCAAAATGTATTTCAAGGTCATCATAAATCATGAGAAAAGGCTCTGGAATGACAATTACAAAGGTGAAATTACATTATGGTAAAGGTTTTTTTTGTCCAGTTTGAATGGAGCACTGAGTTTTGTGCAGGATCCCTGCTTCTACCAATTGATAACTGCTAGAAGGTAATGTACTACCTCCAATATGCCATAATACCATAAACTCGATTTTATCGAATTATAGGAAGCAAACTCCAACTTTATCAGATTATCCATCGTAGATCACAATGTCAAGAAACCACTTCAGCAACATATGCCATTGACTTCTACATGACCTTGACAGATTTGAGATGAAGCATTTTCAGATTTGGATTTCTGGTAGCTTTGTGGTATGATAAATCTCTAATTATTCGAGTTTTTTACCTTGAAAATTTGAGTTTTCCCCCTTTAAAAACTTGACCAGATAAATTTGAGGTTTAATAAATGGGCACCTAAATAAACACAACAGGATTATTGTGCCACCAATATGGAGTCATGCAGTTAGCATCAAGTACAAACTAATGATTTATTACAGAGAAATACTTTTTTTTGGCCTTCAAGTCATTCACTTTCTGGGCAAAGAGTTTTACTTAATAAAGTGTTTGTCATGTAAAATTATTTCCTAAATGAGTTCTAGTTCCTGGGATCACATTCTCTGATATTGCTAATATGGCTGGGTGAGGGAAGCAAAACATCTCCACTCTGCCACAAGTTGTTGTCAGCTTGATAAATCCATTTCCAAAACCCTGGAGATTATGTTCCCAAGAGATATTGTTGAGCTTTATAAAACATAAACATTAAATATATTTTCTGAATGACTAAATGAATAATTGAAACATTGGTTTCTAATGTATGTGCCCCAGAATAGGTTGTAAAAGAATCTAAACTTTAATATATATTCAGAGCGTTGCTCATAAAAAGGGTCCAAAGTGCAAAATAGTCACAAGGCACAATGCTTATTTGCTCTTGGCACCTTGCCCTAGCTAGGGTAAATTGGACCCTAGCAATCAGATCACTGAAATTGCAAACTGGAAAGCTGCTGAATAAAAAAAAAAGCTAAATAACTAAACAAACACAAATAATAAAAAATAATTAAAAATTGCAAATATCATGCTCTAAACTATACTAAAACTTAATTTAATTGTGCTCAGACATATGTATAATATATATTGAAGACTGCTCCTTAAATTGTATTTTTAAATCGGTACTAAATGTATGCATTTTGTTTTTTGTGACAATGCAATCATTAATTCACACTGAGCCTTCATTCAGTGTAACATTACGCTGAGTAGTTCAAGACATATGCAAAGCAATGATGTGCCAGATACTGAAGGAGATCAGATTGTCTTAATCAGAAAATGGAAAATAGTTGACTATCTGCCAAAATCCACACACAGCTATCCAGTGTAATGGAATTTAGACTAAATCACAGAAGACAATGTACATATTTTCAAGCCCCTTCCCTTAACCATAACCAGTGTTCGTCCATTCTATTTATTTTTCTAAGCTATTAGAGTGATTTAGATTAGGCTGATTTAGACCGCCTTATATTCGAAAAAGGTTGCATTAACTTCTAAAAAAATCTAAAAATCCCATAAGAATGAATATAAAGTGGGTGATTTTTTCAGCAGTGAGCTGTAATCTCACATTTTAATAAATTGGCCCCTTAGTAGCAGTGTTTGTGAGGTTCCAATGTAAAAGCCATTTAGGGTGACATTTGGTAGTTGAATGCTAATGCTTAAAATTGATCAGATCATGTGACTAAACAGACACATCTATAAATTCCAGCTTGAAGGGGTGCATTTAGTGCATTTAAATGAACTGCAGTCGATCTGTAAGCAGTGCAGGTCAGAAATGTGCATTCATTACCCGTGTTCCCTAATATCTCAGATTGTTAGGTAGCCTTATAAAGGGCCAAAAGTGAGGCCAAATAGCTAGCAGAAACCAAAAATACTTAATACTTAAATGCAACTCTAAATTCAATTTTAAATTTGTGTCACCACAGTTTGCATTGTGTGCTGCTTATTAATTAAATTATTCTAATAATGTGCAGAAAAAAGGGCTGAGTGCCAACACAAAATATATTCCTGTATTACTGAAGTTATTTTAGGAAAACTATTTAAATTTTTAAACCAAAATATAATGTGCAGAAACTAGAGAGAAATGTAATGCATATACAGTAAGGTTGTACTTGCCACATAACCCTGGAAATACAGTGTCAAATTTTAAAGAAATACCCAGTTCACTCATGTAAAATACATGGGCTGTGAAACTTTTTTTTAACAATCTCACATTTGCTCTCTTGCCACCTCAACTCCCACGTTACATCAGTTTATAGCAAATGGAATGTAACTACAGGATGGTAAGTAGTCTAATAGGGCTGCAGACTGCAGGAAGTGAAATTTTACCTATACTTGTTACAGAGAAAAGGACATTATTAAGCACAAGATAGAATTGCTGCATTTTTTTCCTAAAAGGAGAACTTAACCCTAAAAATGTATAAGACTAAAAATGACATATTTTATAAAATATACTGAATTTGTTGCACCAGCCTAAAGATTCAGCTACTCAATGGCAGCAATGATCCTGGGGGTTACCATTTTGGAAAGTGTCTGCTTAGGGGTAGTCGCAAATTATCAAGCAGAAAATGAGGTTGGCCTGTAATATAAGCTGATGCTACAATTCTGATGCCAGTTACACTAGTTTCTGTGCTACCATGTAGTAATTATCTGTATTAATTACTAAGCAGCATTATGTTATGACAGTTGTACAGTTTTCTATTTGTATAGTATTTTCTTAGTTTTTTAGTTAGACCGCAGCCTGGAACATGCACAGTGAATCAGCAGAAAGAAGATGGGGAGCTACTGGGGCATCTTCAGAGGCTCAGATCTTTACTGCTAAAGGACTGTGGTTGCCTTGGACTGGCACAGAATTCCAAAACATAATGTGTAACATTTCTAGCCTTTTATAGTTAAGCTTTAGTTCTTTCTTTAAGGACATCTAAATCTTTAAAGTGAGGAGGCATTGTATTTATGAAAGGTCAGATTTTAGGTTCTACAAAAATTCTCCAAAACCACAAATGTCATGAAATGCGGTTCGGCACATTCTGCTGGGACATCGGAACGGAAAGCAGCACTACTTCAGCACTTGTAAGGGGGGCCCGGCTCTTTGAAAAGTGCAGCACTATCGGGCTCCCCTTCAGGTCATCCCTGTCCCCACCTGATGGTGGCCCTGCCCATAATGACTGCAGTATGATCCAAACCCCCATGCAGGGGTGGCCAAATCAGCATAGGATAACACCAATTCAACCCTACACCCACATAGAGCCCATAACATCATGTTTGAAACTTTTGTGAGAATTACAAATAGGGCATACCAGAGATCCTTAGCCTGCCTCCGTAAGCGTGGTTATGATCAAAAGAAATTCCACAAGAAATGAATGATGAAATATATTGGTTTGGAAATCATTACAAATTTAAAGACTCCATCCAACCACATGGAGAATCCCTGGAAAAATGCTACATCTTCCGAAGAAGGGCCAGCCTGATATATTATTCCAAAACCATACTGGAAGTCTATTTAGCCTCAACTAAGGTCAGTGTTCATGACTCCAATTTTTAAACTGGGCAATTTTTAAACTATTATTGGGGTGTTTATACAAATGGCCTGCGGCTGTCCCTGTGTATACACAGGACTTTCTGTACAGCTTGAAAGTGAAAGTAGGAAGTACTGCAGTTGTGCAATGGCTGCATGAACCACTGTTATATTCTCCTCATACCAAAACAGAACAAATGGTGATGAGGATAGGATCTCTTTGCTCCATTAAACTTACAATTAGTGGATGGTCTCCTTACTACAGCACCAGTGACTGCCACAGAGCCAGTGTCTAAAATTTCACCACAAATCAACACGTCATTGGGTTGTGCAAAGAACTTTTTACACAAAGTTAAGTTGAGACCAGATGTAAAACCAGTATGCCACAAATTGAGGCAATTTCTCTACTCTATAAGGGAGACTGTCTCACAGGAACTAAAGAAACTGGTAGAGCAAGATGTGATTGAAAAATCAAAATCCTCTGAATGGGTTTCACCAATTGTTGTAACAAAGAAGAAAACTGGAGGTATTCGATTGTGTGTTGATCAAATCAAACTGAACCTTTCCAAATGCCACTTCAGACAAACTCAGCTATCATTTCTGGGTCATATAATTTCACAAGATGGATTACGGCCTGACCCTGACGATGTCAACACGGTTACACAAGCACCTACTCCATCTGATTTCCAGACCTTACGAGCTTCCTTAGGTCTTACTTCTTGGTATTCTAAGTTTATTCCCAACTATGCTTCAGCTGTGGAGCCACTCGGAGCACTACTACATGGAACTTCAAGTATGGTGTGGTCAGAATCTGCTCAACATAGCTTTGAAATAGTGAAACAGCTAATTGTGAACAGTCCAGCGCTAGCTTTATTTGATCCAGCACTACCCAGTGTGGTTACTACAGATGCTTCAGACTATGGCCTTGGAGCATTTCTCACACAGATCCATGCTGATCATACAGAGAAAACTGTTGCATTTGCATCCAGAACACAGACAGAGCATTCGTATTCAACTGTTGAAAAAGAAGCTCTAGCATGTGGTTGGGCAACAGAAAAATGGAGAACCTACCTATGGGGTAGAGAATTTACCTTATGCACTGATCATAGCCCTTTAACTACACTACTTACCACAAAGGGACTAGGAAGAGCTGGAATGTATATACCTGTAGCTAGATGGTCAGCAAGGCTATTGAATTTCAATTACAACATGCAATACAAACCAGGTTTTAAAAATGTTACTGCTGATTGCTTGTCACGTTTACCTTTATTTACAGCTTCTGATACGCTGGATGAAGACATAGAAGTTGTAGCATTGACTGATTTACTATCATCTACTGTTACAACTGCTGATTTTAAGCAAGCTTGCCTCACATGTCCAATTCAAGTAAAACTACGGGACATCTTACAAAGCAAATGGCCAAATGCTAAGAACCTCAGCCCTGATCTTCAACCGTACTACAGGATTAGACACAAATTATCCTTAGTAGATGGCTATGTTGTCCGTGGAGCTCACCGTTTATTGGTACCAGAGACCTTGCGAGAAAAGCTCATACAACTTGCACATGAGTCATCAAGGAATTGTACGTACAAAACAAAGACTACGATTCAGCATGGGAAAAACTTGCTATTGATATTGTCGGCCCATTTGCAGATGCTCCTATAGACTGTAGATTTGCTATAACCTTGATAGACTATTACAGTAAATGGCATGAAATTGCATTTGTTTCTCATGTAACATCATCTACAGTAATAACATTTCTGTTTAGTCTTCAGCAGAGAAGGAAATCCAAAGATGTTAATAACAGACAACGGACCACAGTTTGTCTCATATGAGTTTGAATCCTTTCTGAGAGAGAAGAATAGTGTGCATAGGAAATCTTCGGTTTAATACCCACAAGCAAATGGAGAAATCGAGCGATTCAACAGAAGTCTGAAAGAAGCACTGCAGACAGCAAATCTTACTGGGAAATCTTGGAAAGTATTTACAACAGAGTTCTTACATAACTACAGAGGAACATGCCATGCAACAACCCAAGCATCTCCAGCTTAATTATTAGATGGCAGACTGATGTACACTAAGTTACATGTTGCAGACATCAAACTTCCACCAAATACTGTTCCTACAAACTTATCTACTGCTGACATTGTCAAACGTCAACAAGCCAAATGCAAGGCTTATACTGACAGAAAACGTAGCGCAAGAGAAGTGCACTTTCAGCCTGGATCTTTAGTCAGAATTTACAAACCAGGAATACTGAAACAATGACAATCTAAATTTACTACACCACTTGAAGTGAGATGTCAGCGAGAACCATACACATATGAACTGTCTAATGGACCAATATGGAATGCAAGTCATCTTGCTCCTGCTAGATATGACTTTGCAGACTTTCCATTTGATGAAGGACATTTTCCTAACCCTAATGCCAGCTGCAATAGCCCTGAATAAAATTAATCTATAAGGCGTAGTGAGAGAATCAGAAAACTACCTACATGGACCCAGGACTGTGTGATGTGAATAATGTATATTATTGCTTTAAAATGCATTGTTGTTGTTTAGTACATTTGCCCAAATGCTTTCCTACTATAGGGGGAATGTGTGGTGTTTATACAAATGGCCTGAGGATGTCACTGTGTATACACAGGACTTTCTGAACAGCTTGAAAGCGAAAGTAGGAAGTACTGCAGTTGTGTAATGGCTGCATGAACCTTTGAAAAAGCACTGTTATAGTCTCTTCATACTTGGGATACCAAAACATAACAATTACTGTATTTAAATTCACCGTCGGCTGAAGTGTTATTTGGGTACTACAGTAAGACAATAGTAAAATGACTATAAAGATTCTCATTCAGCCAGGTCATGGTATATCTAACCCAAAGTAACTCAAAGTAACTTCTTCTTGGATAAAGAAGACAACTGGTTTGAAAGAGTCGTGAAAGAGGTGATTCATGTTAAGATGGAGAAAACATCCTTGAACAGAGGCAGGGGCCTTCGACACCACCTGTCTGCTACATACTATGCTGTTCTAATATCTGTACTTTCAGAACTCTTCACACATCCATTCATGCAACTCTCACAAGTAACACCTGTTTCTAGGAGTTGCATGACACATTTGTTAAAATTTCTCAGCAAGTCCAGTTGTTTTGACTTACTTTGTTAGTACAGGTATAACTATTGGAGTGGTCAACATGGAAAATTACATTGATATTCTCTCCTACAATCAATAAAAATTTTGGCATGCTCAGATACCATGTTGGCGTCCACTACGCAGCTATGAGTTTTAACTTTAAAACAATACATTTGATTACAGCTATAATGTGACTAAAGAATAAAATAAGTGTACAGAGTAGTTTGTTTTCTCTAGGCAGTTGTGCAGCTATGGACCCTTCTGAAAACTTGGCAATGATGGATATGGACAAAAACTTCCAGAAAAAAAATTAAGTATTAAAGTTAACTAGACTTCCATTGTTATCAGACAAAGGTGGTAGTGGATACAGCATGATATGGAAGCAACATGACATTTGCATTACAGTAATTTGGAATGAGATTCTGCTAGTCTGTATGGTCTGTTTTAAAGGGGAACTAACCCCTAAAAATGAATAGGGCTAAAAATGCAATGTTTTATATACTGAACCCATTGCACCAGCCTAAAGATTCAGCTTCTCAATAGGAGCAAAGATCCAGGACTTCAAACTTGTCACAGGGGGTCACCATTCTGGAAAGTGTCTGCAACACTCACATGCTCAGTAGGCTCTGAGCAGCTGTTGAGAAGCTAAGATTAGGGTCATCACTAATTAATTATCAAACATAAAATGAGGTTGGCCTGTAATATAAAGTTGATGCTACAGGGCTGATTATCAAATTACGATGCTAATTGCACTGGTTTATGTGCTGCCATGTAGTAATTATCTGTATTACTTACTAATCAGCCTTATACTGTGACATTTATGTTCAATGTGTACTGTGTATTTTGAGTCAGTCCCCAAGCTCAGTAAGTGACATCAGCACAGAGCACGTGCAGGGAATCTGCAGAAAATAAGATTGGAAGCTACTGGGGCATCTTTGGAGACACCGATCTTTACTGCCACTGCCAAGCGCTTTGATTGCCTTGGGCTGGTACAGATGCCCAAAACATAATGTACAACATTTATAGTTCCATCTTTAGTTTAACTTTCCTTGTCCTTTAAATTCTGATGTTATGGGAGATGTGATTATAGAGGCATTTTATATTTTCCTTTTGATTTATATTATTATTATTATATTATAACAAGAGCCATTAAATGTCATTGGAGCACCTCTAGTATCTAACACTAGGTCACTCTTACTAGCTATCTGTATTAATATGTTTCATCAATACTACCTTTATAAATTCATGTTTGACAGATACATCTGATTTTGTAACTAGGTTATAAAATACCCCTCTAGGAAATTTACTGTTGTGTTCTTTGAATAGTGTCATAATTCATTTGGGTTGAAAAAAGACTGAAATCCATCAAGTTCAACCCCTCCGAGTGAACCTCAGTGCATGTATACGCCCACATATTTAAATTATATATACCGCTATCTGTAATATTTGTAGACTGATATCCCAATAGTCTTTGATATTATGCTTGCTCAAGAAATTATCCTAGCCACTCTTAATGGATGTTTATGATCTATCCATTTGTATATCACATGAGAAAAGTATAAGCACATATTCATGGCATTCAAAATTGCCCAACCACAGAATTAACCTTGTAGCATTTAGTTTGAACTTAAAGGGATACTGTCATGAGGAAAAAAAAAAATTTCAAAATGCATCAGTTAATAGTGCTGCTCCAGCAGAATTCTGCACTGAAATCCATTTCTCAAAAGAGCAAAAAGATATTTTTATATTTCATTTTGAAATCTGACATGGGGCTAGACATATTGACTAGACTGCTGTACTGCTAGTTGGAGTGATATCACCCCTCCCTTTCCACTCCCCATCAGCCTAACAACAGAACAAAGGTAAGTTAACCAGATAACCGCTCCCCAACACAAGATAGCAGCTGCCTGGTAGATCTAAGAACAGCACTCAATAGTAAAAACCCATGTCCCACTGGGACTCCTTCAGTTACATTGAGAAGAAAAAAAAACAGCCTGCCAGAAAGCAGTTTCCTCCTAAAGTGCTGGCACAAGTCACATGACCAGGTGCAGCTGGGAAATTGAAAAATGTCTAGCCCTATGTCAGATTTCAAAGTTGAATATAAAAAAATCTATTTGCTCTTTTGATCTTTTTGCGATTCAATTAAACCCGAAATCTCCCTTCACACTCTTTCTGTCTTTTATTCCCACACATGCACTTTATCACAAAAGTGTTTTAAAGGCACTTACAGCTACATCTATATGTATTTATTTGACAAAATTACTTTCACATGTTCTAATGTTTTTAAATAATAATTTGATTCAAAATATATTACATATTTACCTTATTTTAACTTCTATTTTAACTGTCTATTTTTATATGTATGTGTATAACACTTGACTAGTACCATATCCGCTTACCCTGGAAGTACACAGGATTCTTATATTCATCAATCTACAGACAAATCTGGTCAATTAAGTGGTGGTTAGATTGTAGGTAAGTATTGTTTCAACTTTCCATATAATACTAAATATGTTTGCATAGTTTAGGCATGTAAATCATTTTTGATCTCTTATTACATACCAATGCTGTTTAAACATTGCGACAAACAATTAAGTACCATGAACTATTACAAGTCATCCTTAATCAAAACCATGTTTGATGTAAAGTCCCTTTGTTAATATGATTGAGATGTGCTACTACTAAACATTCATCCCAGCCCTGTTTGCAAAGGGATGAAAGATAAATCTTTCAAAAGGTTTTCAATAGGAGCAAATTTGTTGACCCTCTAACTTTTGTTTGTTAAAGTAATTAGCTAGCTGTTTTACATAAAAGCTTTTTCTCTTCACTCCATTCTCTCCCAAAGAAAAGCTAAAATGCAATTGTGGACAGAATTCAAGCTGCCAAAATAGCAATATAAAGTGTTGAAATTTTATGAAGGTTAATCTATGTAGAATAATAAAACTCACTGTATGGATTTAAGCATATATCAAATCTGTTTAGCCCAATTGCTAATCCATCCACACCTAGTGAACACAGATACAATGCAGCACATCAAAGGGCCAGAAAAGTCATGGATCGTTACTCAAGATGTGCTTCCGTTGTTTGGACCATTCAGGGGGTGTTCTTCAATATTACCCTAGTAAAGTGTGCAATATCATTTAAGCAGCCTGCATTTTACATAATATTGCACTGGACAATCATGTATGGGGGATCTGAAGCTATTGAAGGTGCTCAACAACATAAACATCCTCCTGTTTATCTTACAGATGCAGACCAACATGGGAACTAGGTCCTGCAGCAAATCATTCATGGACACTTCTCTTGTAAGTTAGTTTAGATTGATGGCATATGAGGTTCTGATTGGTTAGCTTACAAATCTCATGTGTCTGCTACCTCGTCTATGAACATGCTAACTTTCATTTGATGTAGTTTGTATCACACTGAAAACTCTCCTTTTTCAAGCAGGACTATTGAAATGTTGTAGATAAGTGTGACTTGCACAATTTATGCTTTTAAACATGTATTACAGTCCCCAACACACTATATGCTCTTTGCCGTTTACTGAAACATTATCAACATCTTCCTTCCATAACATCCTCTACAATTTAAATCTCACTCTTTCTCACGCTCTCCTCCCCTCACTCCCTCAACATAGAAATTTTACATTAGACATTATTTAAGTATATATAGATGAATAAATTCCATAGTTCATTAGATTGATAGATTATATAGTTACTGAGATTATAGAAAGAGAAACACCTAGACAGACTATCACACAACTTCAGTGGTTGACTTTTACCTTACATTCAGTGTCGGACTGGCCCACCAGAATACCAGGAAAACTCCCTGTGGGCCAAGGTGTCAGTAGGCCCTCATGCTGCTAAAATTTTGGCCTATTTCATGGCCATTCCCTATTTATATGAGAACAAAGAGGCTAAATATAATATTATGTAAAGAAAACAAACTAGAATACAGGTTGATTGAGGAGATGAAGAATAATAGTACTGAGAAAGGCCTCCTGGTATAAGGTTTTATGGTGGGACCCTGGTCTAATGTTTTTGGGTGGGCCCCTGGTGTCCCAGTCCGACACTGCTTACATTTTGTATTGTTAGATCTTTTTTTGGGGGGGGTTAAAAAATGTTAAAATCTGACTGATTTTTTTTTATGTGGAAAAGTTCATATAATTTTTTATCAGATCATTGGTTCTGCAGATACTGCTCACACTGCTGAGAGGTGCTGTGATTTCATTTCAGCAGACTGATTTTTCTTGAATATGATACACAGACTTTGCAAGTTCTAAATAGATCAATACTGTATATCTTTCAGTGATTTTCAGACCTAAACATGTGGACTTGTTGCCTATCCTCTAGATTGGCCTCCATGTAGTCTGAATGGGTGTCTTCTTCTGACCTTGGATTGACTTGGCTTGAAGAACTTCTTGTGAGTCACTATGTGAATCACGTTAGGTTGTGGTAATAATGACATTGGTTACACAGAGAAAATTCTTTGTAACTGAAGATTTCAAAACAAATAGCTTTATTGTTGCAGTGTGTGACCCTAGCAAGCACCCTGATTTTGTTATGGCAGACTAGAATAGTATTAGAAAGGGACACAAACATATACTTGTCATGAATCGGCACCCAAAATCCAGAACCAATGTTAGGCTCCCTGGTCTTGGCTTGCTTCTGCCTATGACAGCCTCCTTTCACCTCGGGAGGAGCACTCGGCTAATTGGATGCAGCCAGGTCTTAAAAAGAGAGGAGACAAGCGAGGGTTCTGGACGAGCAGAGGGGCACAATCGTTAAGCAAAGTCACTGTTTAAGGGATAGACAAAAGCGTAGTCAAGCAGGCCAGGTCGATGCAGGCATAATTCAAGAGTCAGACAGGCAAGGGTCACAACCGGCAGTTGCGTAACTACTCCCTGGTGGTCCCCGGTACAGGATAGGCACCTGGGCCCCCCTGTTGAGCCCTTGCCTCTACCGCTGTAAAATCTCTCCCTAGATAACCACTCTGCCATTAATATTTTAGTGGCTCCGATGGGCCCCAAGTTGACGCCAGCGTCAACGCGCCTATACCACCAGAGTAAATCCTCACAAAACTTTTTAGAAATATTAAAAATAAAATCTGACACCACAAAAATGTGTGATAGTAGGATCAATTTCCAATTGTGTAAGCATTACATTATGCTGAAATAATAATTATATATTTTTCATTTAACAGGATGATTTTAACCTTTAAATGTGCATTATGAAGAAGCCTAATTATATTTAGACTTAAAATAAGTGAAAAAATTAGGCATGGCCAGTAAATGGTTCTAAATTATTAAGTATATGTTTTTTTTAAATAGTTATAGATGATGAATGTTACAAATATATGTGTTTAGATGTGGGTTATTTTGGCACTCATACATTAGACCTCCTTTTGAAATACAAAACACACATGAGAAGATGAACACTTGCAAAAATTAAAAGCTAGATTATCTGTTTGCAAGGCCGGGGAAGGTCCTTTTCAGCTGGTGTTGTGTAAACTATAAGATGATAGGCTTCCCCTTTCTTTTTTTAAACATCAACGTACTCTACTCACTAGACTCTACTAGTCTCCTGGGCCGGTAAGGGTTAAGTACACAGCTCTAAGTCTCCCTCTCAGTGAGGGAGTTTTAGCACCTCCTGATATGCTGGGGTACTTTCTAGACTCCAGTTAATTCCCTTAAATCGGTGGCTAGAGGCCCTTCCAGAAGATCCAGTAACTCTCTTGGAGGCCCACGTAATGGGATCCTTTGAAGGTCTTAGGAATCTGGTATATAGAAAACACTTTCCTGCTAGTCATTCCACACCTTTGATGAAAAATGTGGTAAAGGCATGGAATCAGGTCCACACAAGACTTGGCCATTCTGACTCATGTATATGCTCCCCTATGGTATAATGAGAATTTGGAACAGTTACTTTTGATTCCGGATCCCTCTCTATGGGCACAAGATATATATGAAGACAATACTCTGCACTCATTCCAGCAACTTTAGACTAAATTCAACCTCCCTAACAGGATGCTTTTTCGATATCTACAACTAAGGCACACTCTCAACCAGCAATTTCAATCCAATCCTTTACAGATACAAGCATCCTCAATTGAAAATCTTCTTCATAAAGATTAACTTAAAAAAACCCTTCTCAACAATCTATAACCATATTGGTCGAGCTAACCATTCTACAGCGCAAGAACTCTATAAGAAGTGGAACACCAACATTTCCAGATCTCACAAACCAACAATGGGATATAATTCTGCATGATACTTTACGACCTCTGATCACATCCCGTGACAGGCTCATACAATTCAAGTACCTACACAGAGCATACTATACGCCATACCTTCAACAATCCATCAATCCCAGATCGGTGCAATAGATGTAAGAGCTCACAAGTGGACTTCTTTCATATGGTATGGTCCTGCCCTCAAATCCAGTTATTTTGGACAGAAATCGCCTCCTACCTTACACAATTAATGGCCTTACCAATAGATCACCATCCCACTGTTCTCCTCCTCAATTACCTCGAAGAGACAGTGATCTCTCGCTCAGAAAGAACTTTACTCATTTTCCTTCTCTTCCAGGCAAAAAAAGCCATTGCCATAAACTGGAAAGAGGAACATCCTCCTACGTTAAACTTTTGGAAAGAATTGGTCGAACAAACTCTCCCAATACTGGAGCAAATATACATAGCAAGAGGCTGCCCCTCAAAGTTTACCAACACCTGGACACTGTGGATTTTAGGTAATGACTCATTCAAATAGACCTCAAGATTCACCCAAACCAATTATGGATTGGCTACCGCAGGATGAGTGAGATACTTGAGTGAGTATTTGTCTTCTACTCAGGGAGAGAAAAGTCAGGAAAAGGAATTCAACATTTGGTGCCTCATGGAATAGTTTGAATGTAAACATACTAGGTCACTAGAAAGAAAATGTAAGAGAAAAGTGTCTAATATGGGAATGCTTGCTGATTATTGTATGTTCTCATTTAATGCTCTCTTGCTTCCCCCCTCAAACTCCCCCCTACATCTTTTCCTTTATCCCTTTTTTCCCTATATTCTCTTTCCTTTTCCCTCACCAGTTCCGCAAAATTGACCATTTCTTGCATTCACTTAATTCCACATCCCAATTAATCGAATTAGTTACAATTGAGCATTATTTTGGGAGGCAAACACATCCTTACTTCATTGAACATTTAGTGCATTGAATTGAATTGAACCCAATGTTGCAAAGTTTGTGCCAGCTCTAGTAACCCATAGCCACCGCATATAGCATTTTCTCATCACCTGTTTCATCGGTTGCTGTGGGTTACTAGGTCTGGAACAAAATGTGAGAATTTAATTATAAAATCCCTAGATATTGTGATTGACAAGTAAAATATCCAATGCTAAAATTACATGTGAAAACCTACAGATAAAAAATAGTGTGATTGTTACAACTGAACCGAATTCCTGATTCCAGTGCTTTATTTGCCTTCAAAGGAGGTCTCGGTCAGCCAGTTTTGCATTTACTATTTAATTGCAAGCCTACATAAATGGTGCTCTTCCCTTCCCTTTACTACCTCAATCCAGAACCACTAACCTGCACTATATGTATACCTTTTATAAGCTACCATTACTAATTCTAATATTTGCATATTTAGTTACAGTATGATTAACAAAATGTGTCTGCCTCTTCTCCCCTGTAGCCTTTTATACCATCAAAATAATATTTCTATGAATACTAAATAGACTGACTCTAAAGAGGTTGTCAGCTATTTCAGACATAAATATTTTCCCTACAGCACGAATCAGAATTGATGTTTTATTGCTGCCTGGTGGGAGGGGGATTATTAGTGATACAAATGAAAAAAAAAAAAAGTTTTCAACGGAAATGAAGCAACATTAAGTAGAGGCAATAATTTAGTCACCTGGGCATAAATAAGCTCTGTTACCCTCAGCAATCCTGTGAAAATATTGCATTTGGCATTCTCATGGTGCAGCTTATAATATATCCCACCACTACATCAATATAATCCCCCAATGGCAGAATGAATGGAAACAATTAAGGTATAACATCTATGATCTCCAAAGGCGCATGCAGCCTATTGTAGCACTGCCAAATCTAGGGATACTTCTTTGTATAGGTTGTTATATTTTTATAGCTTTTTTATATAATTAACGTTCTTGTATTTGCATGTAACCTTTGCAAATGTGCTTACATAACATAAGCACAAGCCCTGCTGTGTTTGCTGTAACCATTACACCCATAATATTTTCTTTGAAAATGAAAAAGCACTTAATCTGTATGTATGTGCAAAAACAGCGATGCCAAGCACTTTACCATCTCTGTTCCGCTCAGCAGCCAAAGTCACCACCTGCATGCAGTTTGCTGTAGTACCCTGCAGGCCTTTAACAATAATCAGTATTCTGTGCATACAGCCATAGCGCTCTGTGCATATTCTTTTTAACAGCGATTCATCTTGAAATGCTGACCTGACTGAAGTATAGGAGACATGCTCTGTGTATATTTGTCATTGTGTTTTAATATTGACTTTTGCTGATGAGATTCTGTCATGCCCTATTACAATCCACGGAGCTGCCTTGTCAAAATGTTATGCATCAGAAAGTGTTGCTTTAGAGACATTAATCCTTACATTGCCAAGAGAGTAGCCAGCCAGCACATTGCTGCTTAGTTACTGAATCTGAGGGGTTAAATATCTCAACCAAGTTTTTTTTATTCTTTAACTAAGTACCAGACTGTCTTTTTAATACAATGTGTTTATTAAATAAATAAATATATTCATTCACAAACAACCTGCACTCCTTACCACCTCCAGATGCAAGGTCAAACTGCAAATACAGATTACCGAACCTTTCACACTTAAATCAATATACAGGTATGGGACCTGTTATCTTGAATGCTTGGGCCCTGGGGTTTTCTGGAAAATGGATCCCATTTGGATCTTCATACTCTAATAGAAAATCATGTTAACATGAAATTAACCGATTAGGCTGGTTTTGCTTCCAATAAGTATTATTACATCTTGGCTCAAGTACAACGTACCGTTTTATTTCAGAGAAAAGGGAAATCATTTTTAAAAGTGTGGATTATTTGGATAAAATGAAGTCTATAGGAGATGGCTTAGCTTTCTAAATAAAGGGTTTCCCCGACAACAGATGCCATACCTGTACAAAAGTAAATTTACATATGTATCTCAAAAATTAGTTACTGTACTCAGACTGAATTATTACAAGAAATCCATTCAGAAGTCTAATATATTGATCACATTGCAATGACCTTCATCAGAAATTTTAAATTTTCATCCACCCTTTTTCCTCAATGCATATAATGTTAAAAACCATTGTGGTTTGTTCTTCAAATTCACCTGAGTGCTGTAGACACTTAGCAAGGGTGAGCACCATGCAAAGAAAGGAATGCACATTGTACCTGATTGGTCAAAATTTAGTTATTTGATGCATAACTGCCTTTTATTCTAAAGCAGGAGGCGGAAACAGGTCTCCCTGTCTCCAAGCAAGATCTAGTTCCTCACGTATTAGGTACCTGGCAGTGAGATAATTCTGTACTTCCAGCAAATGCCCTGAGTCTACCTCTCACTGCAATCTGTTTGAGAGGCAATGGGCCACAAATGCTGTGTATATGGAGTTCTATTTTCTGAACACATTATGCACTGCCATTAATTGATAAACCACACATTCTAAAAAATCCCATCTCTCTGGTTCTTGTGAGAAACTGCATAGTTGCTGGTGGTTGTGTGAGATGCCCTAAAATTGCCTCTGGCGATTGGCGAAGGTAAACATCTATTCAATCTTAAAACCATAAAGGGTTTGTCTTTTCATTGGATGGTCAACAAATATAAGACTGGTCACCAGCTTTCTGTTTACACTGTATACATAAGGATTGAGTGAAGTGAAGACTAGTCAGCTGTGTTCAGTGTGTTTAGTGCAGCTAATGGGAAAGAACTACTTTTAGCAAAGTTTTATTTCCTCTCCCATATCGGTTGTCCTAAGATCATTGTATTATTTTAAAAAATTAGATTTTGAGTCCTATTCACTATCAGCGATGGGCGAATTTATTAGCCAGGCGTGAATTTGCGGCAAATTCCCGCTATTGGCCGACGGCAAATAAATTTGTGAAACGCCAGCAAAAAAAAAAAAAAAAGCTAAAGGTAGCAATCTCTATGCTGTGAAATACTAAAGTTCCCTTTTCAAATATGGTTCAGAGTACAGGGCCTCCCCTGTTAACTGGTTGCTTATAGCCGATGTTCTCACCTTGCAGAGTATGTAGCATGGAAAGTGCATTGGTTGGGAAGGCTTTATATTGTCTTGTATTTGTTTAAATAAAACATTTTATAGTTGCATTCTCTTTTAAGTTACATCATATATGTAACTTTGATTTCATTTTCAATGGATAAATCTTCTTCTTATATATAATATAATGCAACTGGTCTTGGGGACTTCAAACTGCTTCTAAAAGTCTAAATAAAGTAATTTGCTTACATTATACGATTTTTTTTTTTTTAACTATATGATGGGTTCTTTTAAAGAAACTCTGTCCCAGCAGGGAAAACTACACGTAACAGAAGAATTGAAAGCCTACAACGCAATTACTGGAAGCTACTCATCTAGCACTGTATGTGACAAATTTGTGTCAATGCACATGTAGTAGAAACAGACAAAGGGACACTTCTTTGCAGCTGGCAACAACAGTGACACTTACATGGAAAATATTCTTTAAGTGGCAGGAGGCGTGATTGCAGAAGCAATTACACAGATGATGCTGTAGAAAAGTGCTGGAGAGGGGGCTACAAAATGCCAGGCAAATGTAGTGTTCATGTGAGCCATAGCCTTCAAATATGTTGCCACTGAGAACTACGGGGTCAAGTTGAACGAGGCGTTGGAACTGTAGCTTTGAAGTGAGAAAGACAGTAAAAACAATCTTAACATTTACTGGCAGCACAAAGAGAAAGATGGATAATAGTATCAGCTCAGAAAAAAAAAATCTGTACAAATATTAGGGTCAGTCTGAGCTTTTCTCATGTCTGGTTACTAAGAGAGAGACTTTGCAGATTCCTACACTTAAGCACTACAGCTGCAATTTGGAAACATTTAAATTGAAATAAAAATGCCGTGGTTCCATAATTATTAGGCAAAAATGTAGTACCATCATTTTGTTAAAGAAGTCTGTGAACGGGTTAATTATATTTTCAATCTATCACTGCGTCTAGCAAAGAAGTGCTTCATTTCAGCATCGACCAGGATAATGGTAGCCTCTTGTATTGACCAGAAAAAGAGCAATTCTGTCTTTCTAACAAAGGGAGACGGGCATCGGGAAAGATTAAAAAGACAAAGCAGAGCATTCAATGAAAAAGCAGCACCGCTTCTACCATGTGACAATGTAAAACAGGATTCACAATTAAATGATTTGTAATTTGAAGACAGTCATGCTTAAAATCCCTGCCATCCTGCATGTAATTATGAGTAAGGCCTGCTAATCAATGTAAAGAGGCAACAAGAAGCTCTTTATAGGATGCAGAAGACATGATGCTAAACCAGAATCCCCTGCAGTTTTCTAATTCCATCATTTTAAAAGGACAGTAATGCTTGAAAATGAGTTTTAGGTGAAATGGCAATAACATATCGGGCATTATAGCTATGTGTGTGTATGAAGAAGTTAGTCCTGGAATATTAAGAATTTGTGTTTTATATCACATGATAATGAAAGTAAGTCTGAAATGTTGGAAACGTCTAGAAAAAGTATATAACGTTAGAAAAATTAATAAATAGCTGCAATACCTGTTGCATTTATACACTGGAAACGGGGCATTTGCAGTTACTTAACCCTGCAGAATAAGCCAGTAGGGATGTAGCGAACGTCGGAAAAAATCTTCGCTAACTTCCGGACAAAAATGCGAACGGTTTGCGAACTTCGCGAACCCCATAGACTTCAATGGGAAGGCGAATTTTAAAAGCTAGAAAAGACATTTCTGGCCAGAAAAATGATTTTAAAGTTGTTTAAAGGGTGCAACGACCTGGACAGTGGCATGCCAGAGGGGGATCAAGGGCAAAAATGTTTCTAAAAAATACATTGTTGACACAGCGCTGCGTTTTGTGCTGTAAAGGGCAGAAATCACACTAAGTCATTCAGGTGATGTTTCTGGACACGGAATGTGAAAAAGCTCACACAGCTATGTGGCACTTGGTTAAAGACTGGGCAAACAATGCCTACAAGGTCAACGTATACACTACTACAGCAGTGGATACGGATTACGGAAAATATTATTGCTGCTTGAAAAACGTCACTCAGGATGGTGTTTCTGGAGACGGTATTATTATTGATATTTAGACAGAATGTGAACAAGCTCACACAGCTAGATGGCAGTTGTTTGAAGAACAGTAGATTACTAGCCAGCAAACTTACTATCCACTGTCCCTGAAATCACTAACAGCTCTCTCCCTACACTAGCTCTTCCAAGCACACACCACACACAGGCAGAATGAAAAAACGCTGCAGGGCTTCAGTTTATATATGGAAGGGGAGTGGTCCAGGGGATGTGGGCGTGGTCCAGGAGGGAGAGCTTCCTGATTGGCTGCCATGTATCTGCTGGTCTGGGGGAGAAATGGCAAAAAAAAAGCGCCAGCTAAGGCGAACCCAAATTGGCGAACGTCGCGCGACGTTCGCGAACATTTGGTGAGCGCGAACAGCCGATGTTGGCGCGAACAAGTTCGCCGGCGAACAGTCCGCGACATCCCTATAAGCCAGAAGCTTTAAAGTGTATTTTGTTGCTTTAAAGGGATACTGTCATGGGCATTTTCAAAATGCATCAGTTAATAGTGCTACTCCAGCAGAATTCTGCATTGAAATTGATTTCTCAAAAGAGAAAAAAGATTTTTTATATTTCATTTTGAAATCTGACATGGGGCTAGACATATTGTCAATTTCCCAGCTGCCCCAAATCACATGACTTATGCTCTGATAAACTTCAGTCACTCTTTACCCCCTCCCTTTTTCAGCTTAACAACAGTACAATGGGAATGTAACCAGATAACAGCTCCCTAACGCAAGATAACAGCTGCCTGGTAGATCTAAGAACAGCACTCAATAGTAAGGGTAGGGGCAGAGGAGCAGAATCGGGGAGATTTAGTCGCCGGGCAACTAATCGCGTCTTCTGCCCGGCAACAATCTCCCCTAACTACCTTCTTCCTGCCTTCCATGCACTTCAATGAGGAATCGCCTGCACTAATTCACAGGGCTGGATTTACATAGCGGGCGCCCCTAGGCCCACTGCCGTTGGTCGCTTCCTTTATTCACAAATTTTCATTATCCGGACCAGAGCAATGGGGATGGGTGCATGGAAAATTTAAAAAAACTATTGTATCTCCTGTGTATCCCCAGTGTTTCTTAACCAATGTGGGTGTGGCTGGGCAGCAGGCCACCCCCTAAAATCCCACCACCCTATGGCCTAGGTGGCCTTTCCACAAATCCGGGCCTGCTAATTCACTCACAACGTTGGAAATCGAAGCGCCATGAGTGAATTGGCGCAGGGATTCCTTGTTAAAGCACACGGAAGGCAGGAATAAGGCAATTCGGGGAGATTGTCGCCAGTGGAAGAAGTGATTAGTCGCTCTCCCCGAATCTGCTTGTCTGCCCCTACCCTAAAAACCCATGTCCCACTGCGTTCCATTCAGTTGAGAATGGTTGAAGTCCCTCCTAAAGGGACTGCAAAAAATGCAGTCTATAATTGCAGAGGCACAATAACTTCATGTAATCAGTGACGGTTTAGAAGTCTTTGTTTATCTAAAGACACTGGTCTGTTAATCTTGAATGATTGCGGCTCTATTTGGCAGTGTATCTGGTTTTTATACAACCAAGACATGCCACTAAGCCTGGAATTCAAAATTAAGCACCTTCTTTGAGGCCACGGGGAGCAACATCCAAGAGGTTGGAGAGCAACATGTTGCTCACGAGCTACTGGTTGGGGATCACTGTGTTAATGCCTTTAATAGTGGCTTGGATGATTTCTTGGACAGACACAATATCAAAGGCTATTGTGATACTAAACTCTATAGTTAGTATAGATATTGGGTTATATCATTTATGTGAAAGTGTGGAGGTGGTGTGTGTGTATGGATGCTGGGTTTTCAGTTGGTGGGGTTGAACTTGATGGGCTTTGTCTTTTTTTCAACCCGATTTAAATATATATATACAAGAGGTCCTCTGCACTCTTTCTTAATAAATCAGATGGAAATTGAGAGTAGGACTGGTCAGATATGGGATGACTGACGTAGTTGGCCAGTTTAAATATATTGCAATATATGGACAAACAATCCCTGTTTTGTTTAAAGGGTAAGTAATTTTTTAGTAGCTGTATGCACAGAATGTCTCAATGTCTTAAATATATTGATAATGGGTTGAGTGCAGAGGACCTCTTGTATTTGTCTATATGTATTTTGTGGTCACAGCCTCATTGCACCCCCTTGTTTGTATATATATATATATATATATATATATATATATATATATATACAAAAACAAAAAGAGGATGCGGCACTCACGAAAAAGGTAATTCCATCAGCGTGGGTGCAATCCGTAGGAATAGACGGTAGATACAGGAAAGCAGGTCGCACTCACAGGACTTATATCAATTTAAAGAACTTTATTGCAGGCAGAATTACTGACGTTTCGGCTTCTTTTTTTCTTTTTTCTCAAAGAAAGGCTGGTGTCACAGCCGAAACGTCAGTAATTCTGCCTGCAATAAAGTTCTTTAAATTGATATAAGTCCTGTGAGTGCGACCTGCTTTCCTGTATCTATATATATATATATATATATATATATATAGTGATGGGCGAATTTATTCGCGCGATTCGCCGCTGGCGAATAACTTCGCGAATCGCCAGCTAAATTTCGCTTAGCAAAAATTCGCCTGAAAAACGAGTCACGCGCCGAAAACTACATGTCGTGCGCCGGAAACTCTTTAACTATGTAGGTCCACAGGGCAAATAGCATCTTCGGTAATATTTGAAGCAGGAGAATTGTGATTTGTTTTCATATTTAAATATCTCAGGTATGTAAAGATACATATCTGTATATGCCTATAACTGTATGTCAGAAATCATGAATAACATTTTATTTTCCCTTAAATGTTTGTTTTAATTCCAGCCACACTGTAACAGTATGCATTCTGCTAATAAAGCACTTAGATATTGTATCTGTTTGCTTCACTGTGGTGTATGTGTACAGAAGACAAGGTTTCCTTCCTTCATCGGTCCACTACAGAATTAAAATAAGCGTAATTATGAGAACAATATCTACAGTACAGGGCAGTAATCCCCCAAAAGAACTTTTAATATTTCCAGAACCACTTTGTATTTCCCAGAAGGCACAAAAGCAAGCTTAAGTTTTGAACTGTAGCAGAAGCAACAATCTTTCTTTACTTAATTAAGGTTTTTTCTTGAGCTGTCTCCCCTTGCTCTTTTCACACACCGCTTCTCAAATTAAGATAAGGGATTGATCTGCATTGCCGGGACAATGAGTAGTGCTTAATTAGTTCATTACTCTATATTTTTTCCCATGTAGTGATTGATGCGTTATTAAACTCCTGGTAATTGCATAGTTTATTACTTTACACCAGAAAATAATAGCAAAATGTTGAACTTTTTTTTTTTAGCTTAAGAAGGTTCTTAACCGAATGTACAAGAATTATAGGTTAGTCTCAATAGAGACTCAACAAAGTAAAAGTGCTAGCCTGTTTGTTGGTATTAACAGCTTAACCTATGTTTTGTAAAGCCCTGTAACTGAAATTTGTATTATTTATGTCTGTTCCATGGAGCCCAAAGCACTTTAGACCTATGTCACTTGGGACTATTGTATTGTTGATACTTGTAGAAGCAGTCATAATGCATGGTCGGAAGCACCATATGTCAAGGGTGGGGCAGGGGGAGCTGAAGGGGGCTTGGCAGTGCTGCAATTTTCAAAGAGCCGGGCCCCACTTAAGAGCATAGATGCGTGCGCTCCTTACGAAGTCCTGAGGCAGAATGCAGAAGTGCCGAACATATACGAAGTCCTGAAGAGGCGGAAAGACCCGAAGTCCCGAAAGGAGCCGACACTGAAGTCCTGAAACGCCAAAAATACCCAAAGTCACGAAAGGAGCCAACACTGAAGTCCTGAAGCGGCGGAAAGAACCGAAGTCATGAAAACAGCTATAATTGAAGTCCTGAAGCCACGAGTTCAATTCTACTGACACCAATGTAGGTTTTTTGTTTTTTTTTTTAAATCCCCTGGCCACCAATGTTTTATTTTAATACTCTAAAGGCCCCTGCCACCAATTTTTTTTTAACTTGTAAGGGGACAAAGTTTTTAAAAAATATATTTTCTGCAGTCCCAGTTTTTTTTTTAACTTGTAAGGGGGCCCTGGTTTTTAACTTGTAAAGGGGCCCTGGCTCCAAGGTTTTTTTTAACTTATAGGGGGGCCCTGGTTTTTTTAAAAAAAACATTGGGGTCAGGGGGCCCCATAAAAGTGTTTTTTTTTTTTAATTGGGGGCCCTGGCACCAATGCAATTTTTTTTTTTTTTTTTTTTTTTTTTTTTTTTTTTTTTTTTTTTTTAACTTTTATGGGGGGGGGCCTGGCGCCAATTTTTTTTTTAACTTATAAGGGAGCCCTGGGGGTTACTTTTTTAGCACTGATGTCTGTGTGGTCTTTTAACTTAGATGTGGAGTGGGCGGGGATCAGGGGGCGGGACTTGGGTGCTTGGGTGGGTGGGGCCCAAGGGGCCCCGACAATTTCGTTGTGCGGGCCCCGTGATTTCTACTGGTGGCCCGGCTTCTGACCACCCTTACGAGTAATGGTGATCATAACCTGTCATGCTGTCTTTACAGTAGTAAATGCAGACATATAATTGAAAGTCATTTTGCCAGTATCTGTGAATTGTAGTTCGCCAGTCATGAAAGAAAAAATAGAACATCACACTTCACTAAAATACTAACATCCTTGGGGGGTAAAAAGCAACTCTGGAACCACAACTACTTTGAGTTAATACATAGGGTAAATAAATGTGGGTACTTTATATCCCTCTTAAGGACTTGAGGTGGAATGAGGGAGGGACATGGGCAACCATCTGCAATCCCCTTATTTACATACTCCCCAAGGGACATGGGCGAGAACCATGGGTCACAAATTGCTATGGAACACCCAGCAATAAATCCATGCATAAGGTGCTGCACTTATTTGGCACATTTAGGCACAAGCAGTATAATCACTGTATGGTAATTTCAGTATAATGCACTGCATGGCAATTGCCACTATTCTGCAATTATCATTAGCAACCAATTAACATTTGCAAGTTCTGGATGTGTTGTCCCTCAAAACATTAAATAGTATGCATTATCTGAGCTTATTTAAGATTTTTTTTAAGATTATTTGTGGACACAAAGCATTGGTGTTTTGATTTGTTTCAATGTTTGTTCATGAACAGAAGCAGGACTTGAATGCAGTTAATCATTTTAATTACATCTTTTTAATAAGCAAAATTTTAAGTAACGTATTAATGTTGGGTTATACATTTGAGCTTGATGTTCATGTGTCTTTTGTTAAACAATAAGCGAGCCACAATAGTAAAAGATAACTTCATTGTAACGGAGTGTAAGGAGACAATAAAAAAGGCCATCTTTAATAAAGATATTACTATAGGCAGCAATATGTTTTTATTTTACCTATGCATTATTCTGGTGAAAATGTGAAGAGCTAAACATCTCTTTTTTACTAATGCAAACAAAATCACCTTTTATTTTGCCATATGAGAATCACCAGGAAGTACTAGAACCTGCTACTAAAAAAAGAGGGGCAGGCAAAACACAACATTTTTTCCCATGCATCCTTACACTAAATAGACTTTGTCTCTTTTGGTGGCTGGCCACAAGCCTCATTATCAGATACTACTGGCCTGTTTTATGAGAGCACATGCCCTCAGGTGTCATGACATGATGTTATTGGACAATTTCAATATTTCATAAAACACCCTTCGAAGTAGAGCAACTCCATATGCTTTCTCTATAAAAAACAAGTTTAGCTATTCATGGTACTCCTTAAAGGGGTTGTTTACCTTTGAGTTAACTTTTACTATAATTTAGAGAGTGATATTCTGAGACAATTTGCAATTGGTTTTCATTTTTTATTGTTTATGGTTTTTGAGTTATTTAGCTTTTTATTCAGCAGCTCTCCAGTTTGCAGTGTCAGCAATTTGGTTTCTATGGTACAAATTACCCTAGCAACCCTGCACTGATTTGAATAAGAGACTGGAATATGAATAGGACATGGACTGAATAGAATAATAAGTGATAAAAAGTGCGACTAACAATACATTTGTAGCCTTACAGAGCATTTGTTTTTAGATGGTGTCAGTGACCCCTATTTAAAAGCTGCAAAGAAACAGAAGAAAATTGCAAATCATTAAAAAAACTATGAAAAATAAATAATGAAGACCAATTGAAAAGTTTCTTAGAATTGGCCCTTCTACAATATACTAAAAGTTAACTTGAAGGTGAACCACCCCTTTAATAAGCACAACCATGAAAGAATATATGTGCAAGCAGTGGTCCTAACTGATAATTACATAAATACATTGTTTTGAAAAAGGACCAAAGTTCATTAAGTTCAACCCTTCCAAATGAAACCCAGCATCCATATATACACACTCACCCCTTCCCCTCCATAAACTCACAAACAATATATACACCAATATTTATACCAACTGTAGATATATACACCAATATTTATTAATATATATTTCATAAACCACCCTTTGAAGTAGGGCAACTCCCTATGCTTTCTCTATAAAAACGTTTAGGTTTTCATGGTACTCCTTAATAAGCACAACCATGAAAGAATATATGTGCAAACAGTGGTCCTAACTGATAATTACAGATACATTGGGTTAAAAAAAGACCAAAGTTTATTAAGTTCAACCCTTGCAAATGAAACCCAGCATCCATATATACACACTCACCCCTTCCCCTCCATACACTCAAAAACAATATATACACCAATATTTATACCAACTGTAGAGATATACACCAATATTTATTAATATATATTTCATAAACCACCCTTTGAAGTAGGGCAACTCCCTATGCTTTCTCTATAAAAACGTTTAGGTTTTCATGGTACTCCTTAATAAGCACAACCATGAAAGAATATATGTGCAAACACTGGTCCTAACTGATAATTACAGATACATTGGGTTAAAAAAAAGACCAAAGTTCATTAAGTTCAACCCTTGTTAATGAAACCCAGCATCCATATATACACAAACTCACACCATCCCCTCCGTACACTCACATAATATATACATCAATATTTTTACCAATTGTAAAATGATATTTGGCTTGTCCAAGAAAACTTCCAAGTCCCTCTTGAAAGCATTAACAGAATCAGCCATTACACACACATCACAATATTATCCAGCACGGAATTCCACTTCCTCACTGCCCACACTGGGAAGAACTGCCTACGTTCTTTTTCTTTCGTCTAAGGGGTGGCCTCTGGTGCACTGATATTCTAATGTACTTGTAAAGTATAGTCGTGTCCCCACGGAAATGTCTTTTTTCAACCTTTCAAAGCAACCCCAACCTTAACAATCTACCCTCTAATTTAAGACTTCCATCTTTCTAACCAATTTAGTAGCACATGTCCCCAGCTCATTTACATCCTTTCTTAGGAACCAAAACTGCACTGTATACTCCAAGTGAGGCATTACCAGGGACCTATAAAGAGGCAAAATTATGTTTTCATCCCTTGAGTTTAGTCAAATCACTCTGCAAAGTGGAGGCATCCTGCATGGAACCTATAGTTCTGCAATAGTTTGTATTATCAGAAAAAATAGAAACGATACTTTCAATACCCACCTCCAGGTTATTAATAAACCAGGTGAAAAGGAAAAGACCAAGTACAGACCCCTCTCCACTAACAACACTAGTAAACAAGTTTCCTAATGGATGAAATCCCATGTCTCTACATTTAGATAAAGGCAAAAAAAACTATATGGTTAAAAACTTGATAAGCAGTCAGAGGTCATGTAATAGAATAGCTTTTTGTTAGCAAGTGGGTTAACTCCATCTTTACCATTTTACCTATTGTAAAATAAGGCATTGATCAGGCCTGTTAGGACAATATCTTTAATTATTTCATTTTATTTTAATTTGTTCTGAGCTGCCTGGATGCTCTACTAAGTTAAGTTTATTATAGAGTTTATTATTTTACAAAGTTTACATGAAACTCAGCAAATTGGAGACCTTTGAGGGCAAAATGTCATGCCTTTTCAATACTATGGGGAGAATAGGTTTTTGAGGAGATTACTCTTTAATCCCTTGATTTTTAGTGTGCTTCTTGCATTACTCAAGATATGTAGGCTGGAAAGTTACACAAATCAGTTTGTAACTAATGTGTGGCCACTCATCCAAATATAGTGAGAACATTAGCACAAAAAAATATACAGTTATTAGTGCAATTCTAGAGAAGTACCACAATGTTACAAACAGTCAAAACTTGGCTTCCTATAACCCATCAAAGAAACTCAAATCCAGACCCATTCTCATAATAAATAGGTAGCAGACAGATGCTAGGTTTTCTATAGACCTATGGTTAGGCCATCATTAGGAGATTCTCTGGTAATCTTGCATTCCAGACTGACCCTGAGTCAACAAAGGGGCTAGACAACACTGGGATATGTGGGCCATAATATACTAAGTTGGAAAGAACTAGCTGACAAATAGTGGAGCATGCAAAGTAAAAATGACTGTCTGATGTTCTTTTAAAATTAAAATAAAAAGATTACAAAAAAATTAAACAAACATGGTTCAAATAAATTATGCATACTCCTAGTAGGAAGAGAAATTAATACACACACATAATTTAGTACAACATCTCCAACATCGACTGCAATGCCAAAACGTCATGCAAGTCCTCGTTTTTGTTTTCCGCGAATCTACCCTTTCTACCAAGTCTTAGCTCACAGGGATTCTATAAAGACTATAAAGCTATTTTGCTGCCTTCAACTCACTAAAATATATATATGTACTGTAGATCTAGTCTACTCTTCCACAAAACCTCTACAGAGCAGGGACATCACTGCATGTGTTTCACTTCTTCTACTTCAATGTCTCATGTACAGTATGTGGTATTATTAATACATGATGTGCCATGTAAATAAAGGAATATTCATTTTTACTAACATACAGTAGCTAGAAAGCAAAGGAGAGTCCAGGGTACACAGTGTGCAGGAAGAGAGAGGAAAGAGAGATATTTCCATTGGACAAGAAAATACAACATTGTATTTTATATAATGATACAGCCACTTGGATTTGTGTGTTAAATGCGTCGCGACTCAGGGTTAATTGAAGAAACTGTTATCTAAAGTTATCTTAACTCATTTAATGCATTTAACCTTTTCATTAGCATACCAAAGAACCATTGTTTTCAATGGTGAACTCTTTAATTGGATGGGATGCTGTGACACAATATTCTGTGTTAAGTGGGAAAAATGGGATTTCTGAGTTAAGTTATTCTGTGTCAAACAAACAATCCAAAGTGGCTTCATCTGTAATATAACATTACAGATATTTACAAACCTTTTCAGTAAATATAGTTGGTCATTGAGGGTCTTTTTTCAGGTTCACCACCTAATACAAATTCATTTTTGGAGTTCACTTGGGAATCACAGAAACAGGCTATATGCAAATCAAATTCAACCCATGGGATTATTTTAGAGCTAAACTGACAATAAAGATAAAGCAGGAAAAAACACACATAACAGATTTTTTTTAGTATAATAGGATGTATTAGCAGATAAAATGACTAGGGCAATATACAAAATAGGATACATAAGTGCTTATTAAAGTTTAGAAAAGGTTTCTATAACTCAACATATTAACATTGCAAATTAGTTTGAGCCAAAATGATTGCAGTTTCTACTAAAGTGCTACTCATAGGTATAGAATTGATCTTGCAATAGTTGACATCATTTAAGGAAGTATACAACGGGTCATGATTTTGGTCATGGTTTTTGTTGGCACCATGTGCAAATGGCCACACTGATGATGAAGAATTAGTTGTACCATGATAAAATGTATTACATTATTACTCAATGCTATATTATATATGGGATAAGGTAAACACTACATTTAGGGCAGAAAGAGACTTGAGCAATATTTTGAGCCTATATGATTCTTTATTAAGCTAAATAACTATAGGCTTGAAGACTTGCTCATTCTACATTGGCATTGCCCACATGCCATTCCCAAATTCCATACACCATTTTGCCACAGGTATCATATAATGGCAAATATGAATCTACAGCATTCAGATTATTTGTTGGCATGTTTCTTTTTATAACTTACATTTTATAACTTGCAACTGTGCAACTGTTTTTGAGCTCACTTTCTGCAAATGGTTACATTCATGGCAAACCCAATATGGTATTGTGTGTGTCGATTTGTTTCAACTTTTACTGGCTGTGATTTTTTTTTGTTAATTTATTTGAATTATTTCATGCATCTGAGGTGCCACGTCACCAATATGTTGAGGCAAATACACAACTCATTGTGTTTACTACGTGCTTAAAGTCTACTCTGTCTGTATGTAAGGCATACATGCACAATTTTCTTGCAACATCTACAACATTAATGAAAATCCACTTACGTGTGATGTAATGCTGGAATTAAACATGCATGTAAGATGCAGTCACAAATAACATAAGGTCAAGTACAACTGACCACAGGGCAGGCAGTAAGTATGAGGGGACAAACCTCTGTAGCAGTAGGTTACCCCAAAACCTTCTTCTGTTATACTGTATTTACAAACTTCACAACATTTAAGTTTACATGGTCTTACAAAAACAATACATAAACATTAGTGATGGGCGAATCTCCCGCGATTCGCTTCGCCGAAAAATTCGTGAATTTCTAGAGAAATTCGCAAATCGGCGAAAAATTCACGGTTTTCGTCGCGTCGCGTCAAAAACGACGCGCGACTGACGTGCGACTCGTTTTCGGCGAATTTTCGCTAAGCGAAATTTCGCTGGTGATTCGTGAATTTATTCGCCAGCGGCGAATCGCGGGAATTCGCCGCAAATTCGACCTAGGCGAATAAATTCGCCCATCACTAATAAACATAAGTTATTGTTGCCAGTAACAAAGTTGTTACATCTTAAGGGTATTTATTTCTTTAAAAGAATTCTACCGCTGGCTAAATTTAATGATATTTACTTCCGTCTGGACAAGGAAGATACTGGTATACGCAGGGACATAAAAACATAGGGGCAGATTTACTAAAGGGCGAAGTGACTAAGGCTAGCGAAAATTCATCAGCGTGACTTCGCCAAACTCAGGCGTCCCTTCACTGGCGAAAGGAGAAGTACACTAGCGTTCTTTCGCACTCTAACGCCAGGCATATGTTCGCTCTAGCGATTGTATGTAACTCTGCCAATTCACTAAGATGCGGATTTTACTGAACATTACCTCTAGCGCCAGACTTGACTTGCCACCTTAGACCAGGTGAAGTGCAATAGATTAGATAGGAGTTCGTCCAAAAATCGTAGTCCCAAAAAACGCTAGTGTCTTTTCCTTTTTTACAGGGTGATAGGCTGCAAAAGATCTTAAATTTTTTTGGGGTACCTGCCTTCCCCTCTACATTTCCTAACATATGGAACATAAACTATACAGTGGGCACATGTGTAGGACAATATAACAATTCTATTTTCTTTTATTAAGGTTTCCTGGGCTTGTGTAATTTGTATTTGTTGCAACATATACATCCACTGAACATCTAACATCTAACTCCACACCATATGCAAGTTGGCAACACTAGCACAACTTTGCTTTGCTTGACGAAGTAACGCTAGCACAACTTCACCAGTGTTCGTCACCCCGGGCGAAACTTCACACTTTATTTATTAGCGTTGTTTGAACTAATTTTGCGATGCATGCGAAGCCGTCGCTTCCTGATTCTTCCTGATTCTTCATGGTCAGTGGGTCGCGGGTCCGGGTTGCGGATCGCATGTTGCAGGTACGGTTCGGGTCGCGGGTCCAAGCGGGTAAGAATGCAGGTCGCGGGTCCGGGTTGCAAATTGCAGGTTGCCGGTACGGGTTGGGTCCCAAAAAATTGATTTGCGCAGGACTCTAGTAGAAGCTGCAGAAATACAAATTAGACTTTCATACATGAACATTCGTTATTGTCAGAAATTATCCAGAAATCTGTGAAAAAAATAAAGTAACTTTTAAGAGACTGAATAACTCCTTAAATTTTATTTGAACAACCTTTTTAAATTCATGGGCCATATAGAGCAGATTTTAGATTTGTTAGGGCTGTTGTTACCAGCAATATAAATGAACGTAACACTGAATTTTTCTTCACTTTATGTGGAACCCAATTAATCCATCCAGTTTGGACACAGTAGGCTACCCTGAGTCAGTAAATTGCAAAAGTTTACTTCATAAAAGAATAGGAAGGCCAATGTTTTTCAATTATTCACTCTGACAGTCGATCACTATTCAATAAATACACATTATTCTATGAAACTGGAGGTGGGTTCAGCATCATCATCAAACGTTTTTCTTTAACATGTAAGACATCCAGATATTTGACATCCAATCAAGAAAATCCAGACCCGGGAAGAATAACGCAAGATCAAATATAGAGCAGAGTAACATCGATCTTGTTCTCATGCCAGCTGCCTCGGTCTCCTTTAATCTACACCCATCACTCATGGCAGGTTATGGTGTCTAATACATGCCTTTACAAATAGACTTCACAGTAATGCCTCGGTGGACAGCCTTTCGGCTCACTAGAAAATTACCTTTCTTGTTGAGTCTTTATATCATTCATAGGGGATGGAAAATTTTGTGCAATGTGAATATTTAAAATGGTTGTTGACAGCACTCCAGAGAGTCATAAAACCAGTGTTTTTCCCAGCAGGTTTTCTTCTCCTTCCCTCAAACTCTTGACAGCAAATGTTTTGAGGCAAATCTTTGTAGAAGCATTACTATGATTTGTATTATTAGTAGTATTTTAATCTTTCAATAAAATCTATGAAAATACTTATCTGGATAAATCATTAAAAAAAATCCCCCAAATCCTTACAGATAATTTTTGCAGAAGGAGAATGCAGTAAAGAGATAGATACCAAACTAAACATGCCCGCACATACCCCATACCCTGATGTCACAACAAAAATACCCTGATGATTTAAAACAGGGTTATTCCACATATATGTTCCTGTTTGTTGTAAAGTCTGCTCTTAGGGATACTTCAATTGTTTAAAGAGAAATGTCATCATATTTACTGAGACCAACAACTGCTAGCTGAGGACGTCCTGTAATACTTAACACAGACAAACAACTTCACACTGTGATCCTTTTAAAGCCTATGGCAATAAACTATTCCTGATTGACTGGTACCATGGATTATTAGCAGCTGGAAGCTCACAAGTACTTCCAGTCTCGATTGCAAAAAATAATTCTTTTTACCTCAATGTTATGTCATAAACACCTACAAAGACAAATGTACTTTTTATTTTGTTTGAGTAAGAATTATTCTTTGGTGCTGTGGAGAGAGGAAATGTTATTTGTCATGGATGATGTCATTGTTAGTTCATTCAGACAAATACAAGAAGTCTTCTGCAATCAATCCATTAACTATATTTAAGACATTGAGACATTTTGTGCCTTAAACAACTAAACATACCAGGGATGCCTTTGACTTAGTTGCCAGCTTAAATAAGTTGCAATATATGGACAAACAAACCCTGTTTTTGTTAAAAAGGTAAGGTGTTTTTTGGTAGCTTAAGGCACAAAATGTCCCAATGTCCTAAATATATTGATAATTGGTTGAGTGCAGAGGATGTCTTGTATTTGTCTGTATGAATTTTGTGGTCACAGCCTCATTGTACCCCCGCTAATGTTTTAAAAAAATTAGTGGTGAGCAAAACTTCCCTTGTTTGTTATAGTTTATACAGGAGTTGTGCCAGCTCCATGTTATAGCTCCCACCCGTTAAAGTTATAGTCAGGTGTTCCCACTGGTGGCCAATAAAAGGGCACCACCCAAGTTTGGGAGTTTTAACCTCGAATGCAACAAGTAAGCTGCAGGTAAAACTTAGTCCATGTAACTGCAGCAATATAATTCTTAATGACTCATATTAAAGGTGAGTGTAGGACTGGCTATACCAGGGAGGACTTTGACGTAGTTGGCCAGCTTAAATATAGTGCAATATATGGACAAACAATCCCTGTTTTGCTTCCCGGTAGCTTAAGGCACAAAATGACCCAATGTCTTAAATATGTTGCACCCCAGCTTAATGTTTTTAAATTTGGTGGTGAGTGTGATAACCCAGTGCAGGGTGTTGTGGCACTGGAAGAATGTACACAGAGATGCCAGACTGCAGGGTAGAAGTCAGCTTTATTCCTGGCTGCTCTCTCCACACTTCACTCCTCCCCCTTCACTTCCCATTCCTGTGTCCATAACCTTTCTCATTTCTCCACCTAGTGCTAAGCTGCTAATGCAAATGAAAATTTAACTTCACAGGAATATATGGAACAACATTACATCCCTCCCCACCTTATAAAAACAACCAAACTGCAGCAAAATAGATATGAGTTTTCAGAGGCAGAATGTTTTTGAAAAGTCAGTATCAAGAGATTTACTGAAAAACAATGTCTTTGAGGTGATTTGGCATTGTTCTGTGTGGATAGCACTGAGCTATACCAGGCTATACCAGGATGTGAATCCTCATGTGCGTTTGCTGCTTGAGTTGTTGTAGGTACTTCATAAGACATATCACCAGGTGTGTTTAGAGTTGAACTGGTGTTCATTTCTTCATCATCGTCATCATAAGCCTTTTGGTCCAGTGTGGCCTTGAAGTTTCTTGAAGTGGGATATATTTCTTTCTAGTTACTTTTTGTCCATTGCACTGAGCAGTAACCATGGTACCCTTGACTTGGGTAACTTGATAGGGTTCAGGATGATATGATGAAGATAACTTGCTGCCAGGTCTCACTCTCTTGACAAGAACCAAGTCACCAACATTCATTGTTATAAAAAACTAAAGCTTTTTTTTAACACAATCTCTTAATTTCCGGGGCTCAAAAGTAATTGGACAAATTAAAAAACTGAAAATATTCATTTCTAATATTTGGTTGAAAACCCTTTGCTGGCAATGACAGCCTGAAGTCTTGAAGTCATGGACATCACCAGATTCTGGGTTTCCTGCTTTTAATGCTCTGCAAGGCCTTTAATGCAGCAGCTTTCAGTTGCTGTTTGCTTGTGGGCCTTTCTGTCTGAAGTTTAATCTTCAACAAGTGAAATGACTGTTCAATTGGGTTCAGATCAGGTGACTGACTTGACCATTTAAGTATATTCCACTTCTTTGCTTTAATAAACTCCTGGGTTGCTTTGGCTGTATGTTTTGGGTCATTGTCCATCTGTATTATGAAATGCCTCCCAATCAATTTGACTGCATTTGAGCAGACAGTATGTCTCTGTACACCTCAGAATACATGCTGGTTCTTCTGTCCTGTGTCACATCTTGGATAAACACTAGTGTCCCAGTGCCACTGACAGCCATGTACAACCAAGCCATCACACTGCTTATGCCATGTTTTACACATGATATGGGATGCTTTGGATCATTGGAGCTGTCCAATCTAGCCTTTCTATTCTTGATGCTCATGAGTGGCTGGCACCTTGCAGTGCACCCTCTGTATTTACTTTTATGCAGTCTTCTCTTTATGGTAGACTTGGATATCGAGAAACCCCTGGAGAGTGTTCTTTACTTGGTTGGCTGTTGTGAAGGGGTTTCTCTTCACCATGGAAATGATTCTGTGATCATCTTATCACTGTTGTCTTCTGTGGGGACGTCCAGGTCTTTTTTGCGTTGCTGAGTTCACCAGTGCTTTCTTTCTCAGGATGTACGAAACTGTAGATTTTGCCACTCCTAATATTGTAGCAATTTCTCTGATGTTTTTTTCTGTTTCTGCAGCTTAAGGATGGCTTGTTTCACCTGCATGGAGAGCTCCTTTGACCGCATGTTGTCAAAATCTTCCACATACAAGCACCCCACCCCCCTCAAATCCAGGACTTTTATCTGCTTCATTGATAGACACACATTGATAGCCCTTACCTGCCCATGAAATAGCCTGTGACTCAAATGTCCAATTTCTTTTGAACCCCTGGTCCAATTACTTTTGAGCCCCTGAAATTAAGTGATTGTGTTTAGTGATGGGCGAATTTCACCTGGCGAAAATTTGCTTAAAAAAATGACGCGCGTTGAAAATAACGCGACGTGCGTTGAAAATGACTCGACGTGCGTTGAAAATGACGCAACGCGATGAAAATGACGTGTGTCAAAAACGTGCTGTGACTCGTTTCGCGAATTTTTTCGCCAAGCGAAACTGGGTAGATTCACCCATCACTAATTGTGTTAACAAAAAGGCTTTAGTTCCTCACATTGTTATGCAATCTTTACATAGATAGATAGACAGACAGATATTTAGTGGAAATACAAAGATTATTCAGGAATCAGCTAAAGTTGTACTCAAATGAAAGAACATGCCTTACCATAAAGGTGAGTTTATGGTTCATCTTTTTTCTAAAAAAGTATATCACATAACTAAGATGCACTTACCATGAATTGTTTTTATGCCCCCATGCATAATCATGTGCAAGGACAATGACAGACTCTTACTCTACTTTTACCAGACCTAAATTCCGCAGTCTGGAATTCTCTTAAAGTTTGATTTAAGTATAATTTTGCAAGGCAGATCCTATTGTTTAGCTCTATTGAATGGTTGTGACAAATTCTTCTATGCCTTAGACATTGTATGTGGATTAGTCACACAAGAGCTTGTCACTCACATTGCCTTGTGTGGGTGGTCTGCTCCTAAATTGGAAAGCTGATTATACTTCACAGAGCAGTTAGAAAGACAAAGGCAACAGTTAGATGCAAAATTGTGCTGTTTTTTAAGGAGACGTGTCTGATTCATGTCAGTAAAAATAGTGTATTCTATGGTAAATCACTTCAGTTTTATCCATTTTTTTATTGCAAGGAGGGCATTTTATTTTCCTTTTAATAATGCCACTTGCATATAACTTCCTGTTGAAAAATGTACATAGAAAATATTTTGATAATGGAAAATTTTAAAGATTCATGGGTAACAAACAATAAAACAGCAAGTCAGTTGCTGGCAATAGTTCCATGCTTATACAGTACAGTTAAACTAAAGCTCAGCAAAAACTAACGCTGGCAATGTTACTTTTTATTACAGCCCTTTAGCAGTGAAACTCTGTGCCTCTAAAGAAGCCCATCTTCTTTCTGTAGATACACAGCATATGCCTCGGGCTGCTGTCAGTAGCCTGAGCTTAGGGACCAACACACAATATGTATATACAAGATAAATACACAATGCAAGGTTCTGTCAGGTTTACAACGGGGAGCCGCTGTAAATCAGGGGAGTCACTCTATGGGGTGTAGCCATAGACAACTGGAGCAGGCATAGTGAATTAGATGGTTTAATGGTGATAGTGAAAACAGAAATGTTCAAAGTCTTCACCAAATGCAGGGGAAAAGCAGGAACATGGAATCCAGGTAACATGAGACAAGGTGGTGGGAACAGAATCTCAGGAACAAAGTAAATCAGGAACAAGGTATCTCAAGGCAGGGTTGGCAGGTCATCCACGAAGACTAGAAACAATCAATGACTCAGCCCTGAGCAAAGTTTAGGACTGGGTATTTAAAGGGCGGTGATTAGAGAAAGGGAACACATGGGGGTAATGAGGTGGGAGGACACAAGAACAGGACAAATATGCAAATAACAAAACAATAACAAACTCAAGAGATCAGGATCAGCCCCAAAAGCCCCCAGTGGCTCACATGATAAGTGAAAGTCCACAAACTGGGAATTAAAAGTTCAAGTTCCAGGCTGATCCTGACAGGTTCCTACTTATGGTTGCGTAGAAATCAGTCAATTCTGCACCAGAAATGATAAGTCATTAAAATATAGGGATGATATGTGAGGTTATGGATAAAGCTTGCATTCATGGATCATTGCGTTAATATTATGCACATAACCCTAGTTACGCCACTGTGCAAAGAAGTGCAAAGAAGCAAGCTTCTGTTCATAATAAGCTATCCACTTACTAAAAGGACTGCAAACATTATTTTCTACTGGTGTTTTGATGACACCTGAGGACTAACCTTCGGACTCAACAGTAGCCCAGAGAACAATGAGTATTTGCATCCAAAGGATGAACTAACAAGCACTTTAAAGCCATGATGATGCTGAACCTCTGGGCTGTACACAAAGTTCAGTGTATGAAATACAGAATTTGTAGCCACATTATTTATAGATTATCCATATGCTTCCCTTCCCATTTGTTATGACTGTTTTATTAGCTGTAACCCATTGTTCAGGGGAATTATCTTGCACTAGAAATCTATCTGCCTCGCAAGATTAAAGATGAAGTAGCTTCAGTTTGCAAGAAATAACAAAAAAACCATACAAATCATAGATTTTTGTTATTAAAATAACAGAAAAAAGTATATTCAGCACAAGCCAAATTAATTGAACTCATATTGGCCATCTTAAATATATTGCAATATATGGAAAAACAATGCCTGCTGTCAGTGTCGGACTGGCCCACCAGAATACCAGGAAAACTCCAGGTGGGCCAAGGCGTCAGTGGGCCCTCATGCTGCTAAACTTTTGGCCTATTTCATGGCCATTCCCTATTTCTATGAGAACAAAGAGGCTAAATAGATGGAATAATTGATGATAGTTTGTAAAGAAAATAAACTAGGAGAATCGAGGTTGAGTGAGGAGATGAAGAATATTAGTACTGAGAGTGGGCCCCTGGTCTAAGGTTTTTGGGTGGTCCCCTGGTGTCCCAGTCCGACACTGCCTGCTGTGCTTAAATGATAATGCATTTTCTTTGTATCAATGTCTTAAATATATTGTTAATTGGTTGAGTGTAGAGGACTTTTTGTATTTGTGGCCAGCTCCATATTGTAGCTACCACCCTTCCAAGTTGTAGTCAAGTGATCCCACTGGTGGCCAATAAAAGGGCAACCAAGTTTGGGAGTTTTAACCTTGAAAACAGTAAGTATGTTGCAGTAAAACTTAGTCCCTGTTTAAAATGTATAATGAAGCAATAAAATTATTAATGAATCAAATTAAAGTTGAGTGTAGGACTGGCCATACCAGGGATGACTGACGTAGTTGGCCAGCTTATATTGCAATATATGGACAAACAAGACCTGTTTTGTTTAAAGGGTGAGGTATTTTTTTGGTATCTTAAGGCACAAAATGACAAAAATAGTGTCTTAAAGGGCAAGGAAAGGCAAAGAAATAAAATCCCATTTTTACTTTCTTTAATG
>CM044433.1:82890482-82965001 GCA_024363595.1 Xenopus borealis
TATATATATATATATATATATATATATATAACGGTTAGATAAAGGTTGATAAATCAGACAGGGCAACAGGCGCCCTTTGACCAACATACATACATAGTACTATGGTGTTTTAAGAATTATAAAGGTAATGCTCACTTAGAGGAGCCAGTTTTAGTCAGCCCTAAAGTAAAATGGAACGTGATAAAGTATTACATAGCATATCACATTTTCTAATAAGAATTTAGGAAATACAGTAGTTACCATAGTATGACTTCATCTGAAGATAGCTTTCACTCTTTTTTTGTGGGAACTACTTCAAATTTAAAAGTTAGGTAGGCACCATTTACAGAAGATAGATTTTGGGATTATGTCTTCTCTGGAAAGTACATAGAGAATGAATGGTCTTAGTTTTAAGACTGCTAAATGTGTGCACTTATAGCTGTGTAACCTGGACAAACAAGCACAAAAGAAACAAATCAAATGCAATACCGCTGCATGAAAATGAAGGATAGGTAAGATGGTAGTAAAAGCAAGACTTTAGATAACATAAATCCAACAGGCAATTGTGGTGGACTGTGTATAAACAGGGTTTACCCATAATGTCATTTCAGATACTTAAGAGAACATCCTATAATGGATAGAAGGTATAGGTTTCTTTATATTTATCTGTTTATATAAATAGAAATGCCACACCACTTGACTCAGTAGAGGCATAGTTCCTACACTGCTATAAATTGTTTTCATAATCCAAAATGGATTACACTGGGCCAGTGCCAGATTATGGGATTTATGATCCTGGAGATGCAAACTGTTATGATACTATTATCTGACCATTTAAAGTCTTATCAAAAAACAAAAATAAAAAAACTAATCTGCTGGTTTATCACAGAAATAGGATTATGTTTTAAAACAGTCTTTTAAATTGCAGCGGATGCTGTTGTAATAACAATTTAGAACAAAGCTTCTACAGTCAGAAGTGCCCAAATGGGAGGCTTAAACTGATGATTATGAAAGTTTACACAAAGTTTACACTAACTCTGGCTCCTGCTTTGATATAGCTTGGTGCACTGTGAATTATAGTAAGTAAAACATTAGAGGTGCACAGAAATACTATGCCTGTGTTTATGCAGTCAAGTACATCACTGCATGGATTGGTCTTGCTGGGCCGAAACTGAAGCCCAGTTAGTGTAAGCTATGGTTTCATTCTCATTTTTCCTTGTAGACCAATATTGAAGCCAAGATTAAAGTGGTGGTTCCCTTTTAAGTAAACTTTTAGTATGTAATAGAATGGCCAATTGTAAGCAACTTCCATTGGTTTTCATGATTTATTTTTCATAGTTTTATAACTATTTGACTTTCCCTCTGACTCTCCAGCTTTCAGATTGATGGGGCTGACCCCATTTAAAAAAAAACAAATGCTCTGTAAGGCTACAAATGTATTGTTATTGCTAATTTTTATTTCTCATCTTTCTAGTAAGGTCCTCTCCTATTCATATTCCAGTCTCTTATTCAAATCAATGCATGGCTACTAGGGTAATTTGGGCCCTATCAACCAGATTGCAAATTGAAGAGCTTCTGAATAAAAAGCTAAATAACTGAAAAACTTAAATAATAAAAAATGATAACACAAATTGTCTCAGAAGATAACTCACTACATCACACTAAAAGTTAACTCAAAGATGAACACCCTTTAAGTAATAGTTACAGCAGCAGTAGACATTTTCATAAAAGCTAAATGCATCATGGTCATTTCTACAGTGTAGCAAACACAGATATACTTGGAGTTAGGCAATAAATTGTAACAAACAGTAGTCTTAGCAAACAAGTGTTACCAAATGAAAATAGGACTGGAAAGCCCTCTTCACAAGACCTAACAATTCGACATATGTTAAGTGTTGAGGACTACCTAACATATGTTCACTCTCAAGCCATAAAACTGGCCCTAGTAAGTCTGCACTACAGAGAGTAAGTAATAAGATATGCCTATTTAATTATGCTTTACCTCTGAGGCACAGCCTACAATTTATGTATTAATATGGTTGTCTCACTTCTGTCAATCTTGTGCTTATGTATTTCAGGGGTTTTGTGTTGATAAGAAGTTACAGCTCCTTTGTAAGGTATTAGCATCCTATTGTGTGGGCATTTCATAGTCTATTTAAAGGAAGAGATCTTATAGTTATGACTTTTGGATTCCACTCTAAGAAGGGGGTTGATGATGCTTCTGGAGAGCCTGAGGCAGCAGGCCTCAGTTGTAGCCTGAGACTGGAGGCTTCAGTAGGGATAAGCCTGGGCCCTTAAGTAAGGTAAATGCTGTATCAGAAGTAAAGGAAAAGGAGCTTGTGAATGTGGGCTTGTAGCAGGGGACACAATAGCTACTGTCATAGCATTTTCTATGGGTGTGAGAAAGAGAGGGTAGTTAGTAGAGTGATTCTGTGCTCCACAGAACATATTTCTGTTATTCAGTAAATTCATTGTTCCCATGTAAAAACCACTGGAGCAAATAGGACAAATCAGTACAAATAGGACGGCAAATAGAACAAAGGTTTGGGAAATGGACCTTACATTGCAAGACTGGCGGATTTTGTTCCGAATGGTAGGTATGGCAAACAATATATCAAGGTTTTTTTTGTGTGGACTGGATATTCTCAGAATATTGTAGTTTCTCCCTCCTAATATTGCCTAAAAATCATTGTTTTTACCAATGTATTTTCAGAGTGCTGTATAATATTTTAAACATGCAACAAAATAAAAAGAAGATATTTACATATTTCCACTTAAGCACATATTAGCATATGAGAGTATAAAAACAGCCCAGCTGGCACGGTCTTCCAGCTTGAGACAGTTAATATTTAATTGTGAACCGTTTTTTTTATATTCTTTATTATTTTACCTCCCACTGGAATATAGATTTTTATCTCCAATGGGCAGCTGCATCATGAGACAGTTCAGTTTTCTTTATAGACAAGACAATGTGAACTCTCCACATGCGGTAAATGGTTATTGCATTGATGAGCGTTTCAAAGTATTAGACATTTTGAAAAAAATATTATGTGCAGTCTTGTAACAGATATCTGTTTTGCAAACCATGCTGCTATTGTGAGATGAGAGGCTTCCATATACCTCCAGCACTATGCTTTAAAGGGGAAGTTCTTCTTTATATTGACTTGTGGCATTTTATAGATTGACTAAAGCTGGCCATAGACGTAAAGATTTTTGAAAGATCCAATGGTTATCGTGAGACCACGATTGTCTCAAAACGATCGTTTAAATGTCCGATGTGTCCATCAACTAAAAAGACCATTTCAGGCAATATTGCCTGCAAAACTGAAGGATCGCAGCCTGCTTGGCCCTGCAAACATAGGTAGATTGCATGGGGACCGATAAAGATTTTCTAACCTGGCCGAACAATCTTCAGACCAATGTCGGATGAAAAATCGTAAGATGTACGATCGTTTGTATCACACTAACCGCACGATAATTTGTCAGATTGGTCGGACTTCGCTAAGATCGGTCGTTTGGCAGGGAAAGATTGTTGCGTCTATGGGGAGCTTTAGTTTAGCAACTTTTTACCTGGTCAGTTAATAGCCTTGCTATTCTGGTTCCATGAAGTACTGTATGTAGTATCATCTTGTCTGCCCTGCTCTAAAATCATCCTTGCCATAACAAGATGATCAGCAATCCAATGCAAAATTTTATGTTATCTTTCAGACTATATCAAACTATGTAAAATTGCTCTTTCTCGGTTGTTTTGTAGCAAATGATTTTTTAAGCAGCAGAGAAATATAATCATTGCTTAATTTTAGTTAAGTTTCTAAAAAAAAAACTAAATCCAATTCTAAAAAGTTTATGATACAAAGCAGCATAAGTGAAAAGAGAGAATGTTGTTATAGACTACTTCTGTAAATAAAAGGAAAGTTGAGTTGCCCTTCCAATAATTGGAGACCTTGGGACAGCCTCCTGTCTCAGGACCTCCAGCACATCCACTCTCTCCTTTGGGTGGACTCTGAAGGGATCCTTTCCCTCTTACAATCTAGGAAACTCCTACAACTCCCCTGGTCCAATGGGAACACACACCTCCCTTAGGGCAAAGGTTATATTTATACAGAAAGAAAAGTTTTCTTCTCATGCGCTCAGGGCTGTCATTAGAAATCACAGGGCCCCCGTACAACAAAATATTTGGGACCCCCTGGGTCCCACCCACCCACCCTGGTGCCCAAGCTCCACCCCTAGTCCCACCCATCCTGGTGCCCAAGCCCCATCCCTGGTCCTGCCCACTCCACATCACTCCACATCACAGTTTAAAGACCACACAGACATCTGCCAAAAAAGTAACCCCCCCACACAGACAAAAGTTGATGGTCAGGGCCCCCCTTACAAGTTAAAAAAATTGGGGCCCCAAAAAATATATTTTAAAAAAAATTGGTGGCAGGGGCCTATAGAGTATTAAAATAAAATATTGGTGGCCAGGGGATTAAAAAAACCCACATTTGTTATTAATCCCACTGTTTCAGGACTTCAGTGTCGGCTCCTTCGTGTCTTTGTGTCTTTTCGCCGCTTCAGGACTTTCATCTCTTCGGCACTTCCGCATTCAGCTGCTCAAGGGCATCGAAAGGAGGCAGCAGGGCTTCAGCGCTCATAAGGGGGACCAGGCTCTTTGAAAAGTGCAGTACTGCCAGGCCCCCCTTCAGCCCCAGGCCCGGGACACTTGTCCCCCCTGTCCCGCCCTAATGGTGGCCCTGCATGTGCTACATACAATATTTATTGTCTTCACAAAAAAGTAATGTTGCACACCCCTAGGTGGTAAATGTGAGTCTGCTTTCTCTAACCAGATTACACCCAAGCCCCAGTAACCAGGCACACAAAATGGCAATGCAAAAGGCACAATGCACAATGTGAACAGTCACCAGACAATTATATACTTAAACTCTGAAACTTCAATAACTATAAGAATTCAGCAAGAATCCCTCAAACCATGGTGTGCACACCTAAGTCCCCAACACGTTGCCAGTTGGATATATTTTGTCCTGGTGGGGGTCCCTCTTACTCGGATGAAAAGCAAATGGCATAGCAGCCTAAATGAAGACAAAGGTAATTGCCACTGTATAGTTATGCTGAAATGGGAAACTGGATTTTGTATCTGGGTGTAAAGGCAACACACGATGATGATGTGTCCCCTAGTAAAGGTAAAGTTCCCTCCAGTGCAGTTTGATGTGTTAAACCTGTGATGTCCAACTGGCATCCCACTGGCTGCATGCAGCCCATGCCCCCCACCTTGTGTGGCTCCCCACATGAAAGTCTGTCTGTTTATCATATGTAAGCTTTAAACGTTATCACACAGAGAATACAGAGAATAACTGGCCCCTGCATTGCACACATGTTATCCCCCTGCATTGCTCACACTTGTGACACATCTATTATTCCCACCCCTAAAGCCCTGTACTGTTCACACCTGAGACCCAGACTGAAACTGCCCATATGGTTCACCTGTTCACACTTCATACAAAATGCAGATGGGGCACCAGCACTTTGTCACTGCAGAACATCTTAGAGTGGTCCTGTCTCCTTCTCTCTTCTGCCTTCTCTATGATCCCTTTGTGTGTCATACTCTGCCTGTCCTATGCTCCCTTTGTATGCCATACTCTGCCTGCCCTATACTGCCTATGTGTGCCGTTCCTTTCTGCCCTATGCTCCCTATGTGTGCCATATTCTGCCTTCCCTATGCTCCCTGTGTGCCCTGCTCTGCCTGTGGGACATGAGCCTGGTAGGGCTTGTTATGATTTGAAAATTGTTGTTAGGGGCCCCTAAGGTGTTTAATCACGTGCTGGGGGTGCTGTCTTATCCACAACGGAGGATGAGGCATGTAGATTTAAGGGTATGTCTAAATATAACTGATATTAATATGGCAAGTGATATCCTTGCAGTGAGCGCCAACCATTTTGTTTTTTGGTGTGCTACAACAATTAATGTGGCCATGGTCTCATGGTAACATGGGTGTTATTTAAAAACAGGAAATGGCTAACACTGGCTTCCATTATCAGCCCTCCACTATGTAGGCCTGAAAAATTCCAGCCCTTGGTACCACAGAAGTTGGACAGCACTGTGTTAAACAATGCTGTCAGCTCTCCTTGTACTGTATGTCTCTACCACCAATGGAAGCAGGATAATATCTGGTTATATGACTTCCGATGTCCCTTAAACTGGAAACACAAATGTTAATAACTTAATAAGTTCAGAAAGAACCTTGCTTCTCCTCACACTGTAGCTTTCTCCTTATCAAAATGGCTGACATGCTGTGCTCTTGGATCACACTAGGTTCTTTAAAAAGCTTGCTCCAGGGAACATCTCCCAGCCGACTGCACACTGCAATGTTTTCCTAATGCAGATTAACAGCAGAGTCTCTGTGGCTGGTCACTTAGGCTGGAACACAAAACTCCCAGTCTACAAAAGACCTCCCAGCATATCTCTCCTAGCTGGTTTCTCTTCTTGGCTGATTCCATTTCTGGCGCTGACTGTGGGGGCAGGACCCAGACTGCTCCCCTGATGATTCACTGGAGAATCCCTTGCTTTCGGCAAGTTGAAACATTTACTAGTTCCTCAAGGCACAGAGGACTACATTACCCAGCAGTCTTGCAGGTACAGAACCTCAAGGGGCAGATTTACAACATTCGTGTGAAGGATTCGAAATTCAATCGAATTGAAAACTTTCGATTCCTTCAATTTTCAAATATGCCAATTAGCCCACTTCGACCATCGAATTTGCAAAATCGAATAGATCGAATAAAAATATATTCGATCATTGGACCATTCGATGGTCGAAGTATTTCCTCTTCGAATTTTTATTCGACTGCCTACTTCGCCAGATTCAACCTACCGAATTGCAGTAGAAGCCTATGGGAATCCCCTATAGGCTTTTTTCAAGTTTCATGTTCGAATACAAATCAAACGCTTCGATCGTTCGATTCATGCGATTTTTTCAAACAATCGAACGAAAGTTTACAATTTTTTTTTTTTACTATTTTTTCGTAAAAAATTTTTATTGAGTATATAATGTAATATAAATATAATTGAATAGTGCTAAAATCCAACAAATTTGATGTTCGATTTTGTCGGATTTTAATTTCGATAAATCGAAAAAGGGTCGAATTCGAGGGCCCTTGATCTTATACCCTTGATAAATCTGCCCCTAAGTGTGCTACAGCAATAGTAATGTGAATTGGCTAAAAAATGGTAGATATATTGTTAAACATTATAAGCTAAAGGACATGCAACTTGCATTTAGCTACTGTATTTGGCTATATTTTATTATTTTTAACGAGTGCATTTCATGTATTGTACATGTGTAGGTGCAACAAAAGCACTTGTTACTGTAAAGTCAACAATTTCTAAAGATTGCAATTTTCCCTGTGTCACTATAACTTCTGCTCATTTGCCGGGGATTTATTCATGTGCATTTAAAGCCTTAATTTATTTACTTGGAAATTGCGTTTAAAAGAAGATTCAGTTGCAAGACTAACACAGATGTGACTTTTACAATGCACAGGAGACATGTTATAGATCAGTTTAATAGGATTTCATTCAATACATTCTGCTTCTTTCACTTGCTGTTCAGGTTTACTTGTAGAAATATTTCTGGTAACTTTATTATATATAATGTAGTTTAATACACTTGTACCCAGAAGAAAGACATAGTTTTCCCTGTTTTTGAGTATCAGTTGGGAAACAATGACTTTCTCATTCATAGGCCAGTATATAATCTTATAATATAGTGATAGATTGTAAGCTATATGGGACAAGGACCTCTTGTCTCTTTAACGCTTGCACTTAAGCTTAAATGCAACTGTATTTTGTATTTATTTTTCAGTTTGTTTTTGTATTGACCCTTGTATTGATCTATTGTACAAAGCTGCATGTACTAGTGAAATATACATACAGTACATACATCACACTCAGCTGTCTCAGGATATTATTTTCCTAAATCCATTTTGCAACTTGGTCGCAGCTCCTGATTTTTGCAACCCGACATCTACACCTTGCAAACAGATAATAAAACAATGCCTCATCAGCTTAACCAGAATATAAACAGAATAAAAAGCTTTTTAAAAGAAGAGTCAGTTTTATCAGTGTGTGTGTGTGTCTATCCTTCAAAAGAAACTGTATGTTACCCTTACTAAGTGATGGGTTTATACAATTATACTAAGCAGATATTCATTTTAAAAAAGATTAGGCAATCCAACTTAAAAATGTGTTTTTATATATAAAAACAAAGCATTGCCTACTAACTTACTAGTCACTGTATGAACTGGGACTGCATCACAATCTATACAGTGTAACTAACAGAGAATTTAAAGTCTTGTCTCATTTTTAGATCGATATCTGTTTTTGACAAAAAGAGAAATCTAGAACAGAGGGAGAAATCTAGGACAAAGTGAAAATTACAATGAAAAGAAAAATACTTGTTTTTTTCTTTCTGGCCCATTTCTTGCTTTCAGACAATTATTATGTTTCTTACAGTTAATTGAAAAATTGACAGGTATCATATCTTATTATTTATTATGACGTTCATTAATATTTTACTGGCATTTGGAGTGGTATAGTCTCCCATAAAAGAGGAGGCTGCAGACAGCTGTTTCACATTCCAGACTAAATTTTCCCATCATAGAACTTTTAGAGGCAACTTTATTGGGAGCTGGTAAATTTCAGCTTTTGATGGGAGGCTGGCCTCCTCATAGAAAGGCTCTCATTGATTGTCTACACCACCAAATATCTCAGTGCATTATAACGAATATTTTTGATGACCAAAGCCCACCCTATGCCTGCAATCAACATCAGTATTCACCTCCTGAGTAAATAATGATTATTGCTAGATGTGAACCTGTAGCATTTATCAGCAAATAGCTTCAGTGACACTGGTCCATCTGGCTGAAGCCTAGCTGTATCCAATCGGGAATATTAAAGGGCACTTCTGGAATGTTTCCATATGGCCTGAGCATCAAACATATTCAGATACAAACTTAATTATACTACTCAATCTTGCATTTTTAATATGCAAGTCATAAATAATTCTTTTGCAGGCATATCAAATTTAAAAAGTGATGTTTTGCATGTTAAACTTCACTTTTTTTTTAAATTCTCTGAATGGGGTGCAGCACACACTGTATACACAATTTGTAAAAGCACAGACTGAATTGAATTATGATTTTTTTTTTATTCAAATAAAAAGATAGTTGTTATTTTTGCAGTTCAGATGCCATAGACTTTTTTTCTCCTCTGATAAACGAGGGTGCCAAGACATGGGATGGGAATGTGCTGCATAAAAGATCTTTTTCAGACCTTGAGGCCTATTATCCAAAAAGAACATGCCTGCCAATGCCTCCAGTCTAATCAAACTACTCCCCATTACTCAAGCAAAGTTGAACCAGATTCGGAGATGGCGGAGCTCACCCTGCACGTCCGTTCCCCACTCGGGTGCTGCTCTCGCGATATGCCGGCCACTCCAAGCTGGCTGTAAAACAAAGCAAAAAATCGCTGTGGGGCACTGATCCATGCTGATCCAAAAGGAGGGTGAAAAGGTTCACCCTCCTTTTGTATTGTGGTGTTGACACGCTGGAACAAAGCTGTATTGATATTAAGGATGTTATTCTCCCAATTATGCTTGGATCAGCGCTCCGCGGCAATTTTTTGCTTTGCACTCCCCTCCTCACAGACACGTTCACAATCCACCCAACCATCATCCCTCTTAGTGATGAATGAATCTGACCGGTTTAGCCAATAATCTGCAAAATGGTGAAAATTCAGCAAAATGCATAAAGTCAAATTTTTTTGTCACATGGCAATTTTTTTCACGCATCTTGGTCTTTGAGGCGAAATGCTGGGAAAATTTTGCTCATCACTTAGCTCTTAGAGTCAATTAATTGGATTGTTGTGGCTCTTTGCTTGGAGTCCCCCCAATGGTGGCCCAGTGTAAAGATTTTCTATGTTGTATACCCCATTTTTGTTCTGAAATTATGTTATTCATTTTAAACATAAAACCTATAAGTTACATATTCTAAAACAAATTTGTTATGATGCTAAACAGACAAGTGGAAAAAGTTTATACAGCATAAAGACTTTTCCTTTTATACAGTACTCTTAGGTAGGGATAGATGTTTGAAAGTATTCTCATTGCACACTACATACCCAATAGTATATTATACATTAACAACTGTATGGTTTGCTGCTTGATTGTAGAGGTGAGATCCATTGACAGCTTGGGGTTGAGGCTGCAGACAGTGTCAACTCATGACAAGAGGATTCCTGCTCAGATCTGCCCTCTTCGGGTTTTGCATATTCTCTCATCACGTCAAATTTTCATAAATGCTCTAGAATGACAGTCCCTGTTTTCCACTGACAACTTAATGAGGAGTTGCTGGATTGGATGTTTTATGCTTTCTTTCCCCTTTACATAAATGGATTAATGTTCGCTTTTTTTGTTTAGCAAGACTTCACACATCAAAGGGAAAAGAGAATAGACTACAGAGTTTTGGCTTTTTGCTTTTTTATTTATATAAAATTCCTGCTTTTTTACAGTAATCTTTGTCTCAACCACTGTGACACCTATAAAAGAATAGTAGCTTCACATATTGCTATTGAGGTGAAAATGGCACCTAACATAGTGGTTTATTGGCACAATTAGTAAAAATAATTTCATTATAATGTCACTTTTTTCACTAGTTTGCTTGTGTGTACTATTGTGTGATATTCATATTCCTTAAAAAGGTTGTCATCTTAATATTACATTTTTACACCATTTTTGAAATTTAAAAATTTCATTCGTTGACTTTATTACACCATCAAGTACAAGGAATACAAGATACTTCTAGGCCATTGGTCTTCATAGTTTGTTTTTTAAATAATTCATATTTTGTGTTCTGTAACTCTCAGACTTTAATACTGTAAACTTTGAAATTCCCTACTGGTAAATAAAGAAATAAAGAAATAAACTAAACATACAGTGACCAAGGGTGTCCAAATTGTGAACTGTATAATACCAAACCAAAACAAAATTGATGGACTTAAGCCCTTGATGACTGTTGATCAATCAACATATAAAAAAGAAAATAAAATGTATTAGCATATCACACACACTGCAAACACAATTAAAAAGAAACCTAACCTATAAAACTTAAAGGGGTGGTTCACCTTTAAGGTAACTTTTATTATGTTATACAATGGCCAATTCTAAGCAACTTTTCAATTGGTTTTCATTATTTGTCTTTTTCTTCTGCTTCTTTGCAGCTTTCAAATGGGCGTTGCCGTCCCCTTCTAAAAAAACAAATGCTCTGTAAGGCTACAAATGTATTGTTATTGCTACTTTTTATTGCTGATCCTTCCATCCAGACTCTCTCCTATTCATATTCCAGTCTCTTATTCAAATCAATGCATGATTTCTAGGGTAATTTAGGCCCTAGTTACCAGATTGCTTAAAATTCAAATTGAAGAGTTGCTGAATAAAAAGCTAAATAACTCAAAAACCAAGAATAATAAAAAAGGAAAACCAATTGCAAATTGTCTCAGAATATCGCTCTCTACATCATACTAAAAGTTATCTTAAAGGTGAACAACCCCTTTAAGGCATTACAGTTTTTTTTCAAAGGGCCCCCTTATTATATATAAACATTGCACACATACAAGTGAATAGTTGTCAAAGTGTGATGTGCATTAAAGGAGAATCCAACCTGTAATAAAAAAAAATCCTAAATTTTTGTGACTGTCGGCGCATGTGCAGGGGTTTAGATTTGGAAATCAGAAGAAAGAAGATGGCTGCCATGAACTCCCATGGCCTGAATCTGCAGGAGGGGTAAGTAAAAAATTAGGGGCATTTGTCCGGGGGGGGGAGAGAAAGGGGTCTACACAAGGGAGTGGGAGGGTTTTTTTCTCATTACAGGTTGGATTCAACTTTAATGTGTATATATGTCTTGAGTGTTCATAATTTCAATAAATCCCTGATCCCGGTCAGGGCTGGATTTCTTGCTGAACTATGCTTGCCAAAACGCACAGTTTTACTGTACTTCCGATCTCAGCTTTGCTCCCAATGAAGCGCATTGATGCAGCTAGGTCGCATGTCACCCCTAAAAATGTGCTGCCCTAGGCCCGGGCCTTTGTGACCTTGCCAAAGTCCAGGCCTGATCCCGGTTGTATTTGATATAAAGTGATACGCGGGACAGCGCATGCTGGTAAGCGGTACATGTAGGGTTGCCACCTGGCTGGTATTTTAACGGCCTGGCTGGTATTTTTGATGGTTGATCCCAATGTTATTAATAGGAATAAAAGATAAATATATAGGAAGGCCTTTAATTTTTTCAAGAAAAGATGGCAACCTTAGGTACATGACAGGGACAGGACAAAGCTGCCTGGCAGGGGATGAGTAGTGGGTTTAGTGACGTAGTTGGGAGTGGGTTTAGTGACGTAGTTGGGAGTGGAGTTTTTAAGGGGATTTATAGCACTAACAGTTAAGGAGGGCATCCATTTAGGTAATATAAAAGGAGTCCCATCCTCCCTCCTTTGTATTAATCCTTTGTGCTAGGTTAGTGGGGCACAGGTTAAGTGGACATGGAATGGTGAGTATTGGGCTGACTAACTAAGATGTGATGAGAGGGAATCGCTTGTTATCACAGCCGGGCGGTGGGTCCCTGGCAATGGGGAGAGTTAATTGAAAACCTGGAGTATTTACCAAGTCCCAAGTTGGTTAATGGAACTTGGCTGGTGGTGTTCCTCTCTAACGTTGGTCTCTGGGAGGTTATGTTGTATTGGTGGTACCATGCAATCTAGTGTACCCATCGTGCTGGAGGGCACAAGAGGCTGGTGGCTGGTACGATTGCATGCACCTAATTGGGTCCATTGCCAGGGGCCTTGCAGAGGATTAAACGTTATTGGTACATCACTGTTCATATTTGTTTCCAATGTTGTTAATAAAAATTGTTATAGATTTATGAGTTATCTATTGTTAAAATATGTTTGGTGCAATGAAGCTGTAGTCAAAAAGATTTCAACAAAATAAATGGATGGTGTGTGAGTTGGTTATTTATAGGCCAGTTTGGGGAAAGAAGCAGGTACTTGTCTCTGCCCAAGAGATTTCTCAAGAGGCAACACATCTGGAAATGATGTGTACTTAAAGGGAAATTCAGTGACATAAGCAATCACAATTTGCAAATCAAAAAGGTGGCAACAGAGATGTCCTCAATGGAAGATACACTAGATAATGTTATATTAATCAAGATATAAATGAAAAAAGCCGTAACTTTAAATTTTTATAAGAAACACTGAAAATTTGTCCATTAAGTCCAATGGATTTTTTCAGATCTCCCCCTCTCAGGTCTCCATGTATACTATCTATACATTGGAGTCATGGGAATAAATCTAAAATATCTGCAATAAAGCAAAAGGTAGTCTTCAGTTGCCAGAAAGGAAATAGAAATAGTTGGGTGAGTGCCAGGAAATAGATTCCTCCATACAAAAAAACAACCAATAATTCTTAAAGCAGTATAGTTAAATTAAACATTTGTTTCCAGAATTGCACTATTTTACATAACATTTCACATTCTATTAAGGCAATGGTCATTATGTCATTAGCTGCCCTGCTGAAGGTAACCTGTCAATGAGAATTCCCTCACTGTTTCCTTTTTCCTCCACAAAAGGGAATCAGGGGGCCCAAATGAAGCCCATGGATTTGACATCTGTAAATAAGCACAGGAGCAGAATAAAAGAGCAATCTCTGGAATAAATAATCAAAGTGGAATTGATTTTATGTCCAGGTCATTTTACTAGTGGATACCATGTAATGATTTTTAATAAAGAAAAACTTACATAAGAATCAAGATTACACTGTAAGGAAATGATTCCCTATTAACTACTGTAGCATAAATGCAGGTTGGATCCCTCACATCACTAAGTATAACTGTGATGCAGAAAATCAGGACTATGTTTTTATGTTGTTATCCCTTATTGTTTTCTTTGAATCCACTTAAGAATGAAATGACCCTATGTTAGCAATGTATTGTTTCTCTTGTATGGGGAAAGCTGGCATAAAATAGATATCAAGGCACCATTATTGATTAGGGAGATAAGAAGAGGTGAAAATAACCTGGGAATTTTGTTAAATTGGATTATCATCAGTGCTTACAGGTTAATTAAACCAAGAGTATTTTACTTGTTTATTGGCTAATCTGATGTAGACAAGAGAGCATGTACATTGAGACACATATTTAAAAGATAACAGTAGGGCTGTACAAAAGTATTTATCACAACGAATTTGCAATACAAATGTGGAAGAGAAACATTGGTAGTTTTTGTATCTATTTGTGTAGATGTAATGTATACACCCATTTATTGCTCAATGCATAGTTGAAAGTAGCATAGTAAATTAGGCTGATAAAAGACACATGTCCATCAAGTTTAACCTTTTGACTTTTTTTTTTTTAAACTGCCTAACTGCTACTTGATCAATCTGAAGCCTCTCCAATTTGCCTCAGAGGGGGGGAAAATTCTTAATTCTTCCTGACTCGGACTAGTCCCTTGATCAACTTGTATAATGAACTATCTTCCATAACCCTATACTCCCTCACTTGCTAAAAAGCCATCCAACCCCTTCTTAAAGCTATCTAATGTATCAGCCTGTACAACAGTTTCAGGCAGAGAATTCCACATCTTCACAGCTCTCACTGTAAAAAACCCCTTCCGAATGTTTAGGCAAAACCTCTTTTCTTCTAAACGGAATGGGTGACCTCGTGTCAGCTGGAAAGACCTACTGGTGAATAAAACATTAGAGAGATTATTATATGATCCCCTTATATATTTATACATAGTTATCATATCACCCCCTTAAGCGCCTCTTCTCCGGCGTGAACATCCCCAATTTGGCCAGTCTTTCCTCATAGCTAAGATTTTCCATACCTTTTACCAGCTTAATTGCCCTTCTCTGTACCCTCTCTAATATAAAAATGTCCTGTTTGAGTGATGGAGACCAAAACGGTACGGCATATTCTAGATGTAGCCTTACAAGTGCTCTATAAAGTGAAAGAATGACCCCCTCCTCCTGTGACTCTATGCCCCTTTTAATACAGCTCAAGACCTTATTGGCCCTTGATGCTGCTGACTGGAATTGCTTGCTACAGGCAAGATTATTATCTACGACCACTCCCAGGTCCTTTTCCATAATGGATTTGCCTAGTGCAGTCCCATTAAGGGTATAAGTGGCTTGGATATTTTTACATCCCAGGTGCATGACTTTACATTTATCAAAAATGAATCTCATTTGCCACTTAGCTGCCAAGATCCTGTTGCAAGGATGCCACATCCTGGATGGCATTAATTGGGCTGGATAGTTTTGTGTCATCTGCAAACACTGATACATTACTTACAATACCCTCCCATAAGTCATTAATGAAGAAGTTAAATATGTGGACCCCATACCTAGCCCTGAGCGACCCCACTAAGAAAAGTAGAGAATGTACCATTAACAACCACCTGCTGTACCCAATCCTGTAGCCAGTTTCCAGACCTTAGTTTAGAAAGCAGTTGTTTGTGGGGCACCAATCTCTCAGCAACACTGGGAGAAAATTACCTTGGAGGTCCTCGTCCTCAACATTACACCTAATTTTTTTAAAATTGTTCTTGAGGACTTCACCACCTCCTCTAACATTGTCATTGGTACCTATGTGTACAAAGACCGCTGGGTCTTCCCTAGCCCCTCCCAATAATCTGTTCACTTGCTCTTCCACATGCCGAACCCTAGCACCAGGCAAGCAACAGACTGTTCAGCATATAGGGGCCTTACGGCAAATTACTCTATCCACCTTTCTAATAATTGAATACACTATAACTAGAACCTGCCTTTCCTTCCTTGCACTCCCCCCACCACCCGTATTAGAACCACTTCCCCCCCAGTGTGCTCTGAGAGTCAGCCTGCTCCATACACGCCAGTTCAGAACTTTCCTCCCCAGCATCTTCAGCCAAAACAGCGAATTTGCTGTTTTGGACAAGCTGTGGACCAGCCCCCCTACTACCCTTCAGTCCCCTACTTCCCCTCCTGACTGTCACAAACCTTCCTCCCTCTGCCCCTTCTCCTCACTCCACTAGTGCCTGCCAGTGGTTGCTCTTCAAACTTTCTTTCCTCCCCCTCTTTGCCGCTGCTCTCAGTGCAGCCAGTTCCCCCCTTAGAGTCTGCAGTTCAGATTCCAAGATGAAAACTCACTGACATCTCTCACATGTAAATACTGCATGGAACTGCTGATCCAACACCACATACATGCAACAAGACACACACTGAGTAATACCAGCAAACCCACATGCACGTTATACTGGGTCTTACAGTCTCCCAAGTGCAATTCCTCACAAATAACTTTTTAGTTTTCAAAGCCTTAATAAACTGGCCAAAGATCAGTTATGCTCAAATGAATTGTCTGTTCATATACAATTTAAGACAGGATCTAATGACTTTAGTCCAATCTCCACTGCTTGGGTCCAAGGAAGCATCAATTCCATACATTTAAATGTGGATAAGAACTTGGTCAAATGCAGCACATTACTGCAAAAGTTGTGCTTTTATTGATCCATTACATGTTTCCAGAAGAGAGCACTTTTTAAAATCACTTGAAAACATGCTCTAAGTTTTTATCCACATTTACTTTTATCAATTGAACTGTCTGTGTTTCGGAGTGTGTCGAAGTGTACACAAAGGTCCACTGTCCAACTTCCTGAAATCTCTTGTCTGAATCCCTAACCGAATCCTGGATTCGGTGCATCCCTAATTGTTTTATCGTTTCTCTTCACTCTCCCTTTCTCACCATCTGATTCTCTTCATGGTCTCTTCATGCAGAGTTGGGTGGCAGATATTCATTGATAGTTTGATCTAATATACAGTATCTTATAAGGGGGCTCCTTTTGCCTAGCAGATGTATTATAGCTCACTCTATTAAAATCACCAGACATCATGTCACTCTACATGCAGGATTTGTCAGTTATTTTGTTAAAGTAGATTTTGTTTTTACTGGAATCAGTTGAGTGAGCTCTAAATGTTTCCCCCTGTTCCGGCATATTTCTGCCTGCTGCAAGTTTGGAGCAGGTGGAAACCAAAGGGAGTTTTTTTGCTTCCTGAAAGAGGTCAGAAGGATTCGGATTCAGCTGAATCCTTGTGCATGGCTGAACCAAATCCTAATTTGCATATGTAAATTAGCTGTGGGAAGGGATACCCCTGTGAAATCATTTTTGTCACATTTTTTCCCACCTTTTCCTTTCCACAGCTAATTTGCATATGCAAACTAGGATTCGAGTTCAGTTCTGTATTAGTCTAATCTTTTGTGAAGGATTTGGGCATTCGGACGAATCTCCGGGCGTTGGGACAAATCTCAAAAAGTGGAGTCCATGCATCAATAAAGATTCAATGAATCATAATAAAGATTACATAATCTCTTGAACCTAAACCCCAAACCAGTAACTAAAACATAAAACAAATCACTTTGGAATGAGCAAATGTTATTGTTAGAGCAAATTTCAAACCAAAATACAATGTTCTTCTCACCTCAAGCAATTTATTGTTGCTACAGTTATTGTGCATAATATATGCATGTATGCCTCCTATTCCAAAGAAGTCCATAAAAAAAAGTAAAGAAAGTAAGGTGAGAATAGGTTATGGTTTTAAAATGACTATACTCTGCATTTAGTCCGTAATTAATATGCGCTCCAATTATTCTGTAATTAGTGCTCTCTGCATTATGCTGTAGATTATTCAGCAGTCAATATGCTCCACAATTATTCTCTAATTAATATGCACTGAAATTATTCTGTGATTCATTTGTAATGCGTTGCTGTCCCAGAAGTCAATTTTTAACGAGTGACATTTAAGAGGAATTAAGGTGATTTGTTAAACCCTCCAATTTTTTTTTTCTTTGTGTGAAAATGAATTTTTGTATTTTTATTTGAAACAAAAAAAAGTTAAAAGAAAGAAATGACAACACAGTATGCAGAGAAATAATATGATAATAATAATAATATTATTAGGAGATTTGTTATGTACATACAACCAATAGTATTCAAAATGAGCTTTCAGAATCGGCAGCTAGCTTTAACCAACCCAGTCCATTGATAACAATGATCAGGGGTATGTTTAGAAGCCAACTCAAGTCCTAGTGCAAAGTTACCTAACACCTGTCCCCAAATCAACCCCAATTAATTTTGTCTCTCTCAGTTAATATAGGTTTCTGTAACTGTATACGATTTTCTTTTTTTTCTCTTGGCGATTTTTTCCTTTATTTGTGCAAGGGGGGAGCAACTGTCTGCTCAAATGCAGAAAATATAAAGAGGGAAAAATATCTTTGCTGCATGCAGCGCGGCAAACAATTTTCCCCACAATTTTGCCATTGTTTGGTCACACCCCTTATTACCATGCCCATTTTACAAAATATGGCAGGTTGTGGAAAGTTTTCTTTCTGGGGGTTTTAGGGTCAGGTTTTATGTGTTATAGGGGCAAATTCACTAAAGCTCAAAGCGTCTAACGCTAGTGCTAATTCGCCAGCGTGACGTCATTTTTGCAACTTCACCAATTTACAGTTTCCCTGGCGAAAAAACGCTAGCAAAGTAGATTAACTAGAGGGAGTTAGCGCCTGGGGGTTTTAGTTCTCCTTTAAATTGTTACAAAAGTTTCTTTGCTTATCTTAAATTGTTACAAATGTATCTAAGTGCACCTGGTACATATTTTGGGCTCTCTGACAAAATCCAATTGAGTTTGTATCTTTTTCTGGCTGTTCAGTAGTGGAGATCAAAGAGAAAGTCAGAACATTTCAGTAACAATTTAGGAGCTGTCAAAATCGGGACTATCCCATTAAAAATGGAACAGTTGGGAGGTATGCAAATGTATTTATTAATGCCATCTCTTTTGTCCTTCAACCCCTAAAGTCTAGCATTGCACGTAACATGTAGTTGTACCTGTATTTAAAATAGAGTTTATTTTTCTTTTATTACCCCGAGAGCATGATTAAGGAAGATCCGAAACATATTGTGCTAACATCTCATTAAAGGCACTAACATATATACTGTATATCTCATTAAAGGTTCTCCCATAGGTTTATTTTCTTGCTGAACCTGTAATTATATAGAGAATAGATTATGTTAACTGTAAAGGGACTTGATTTACAAAGGCTGCTGTCCAAAAGTTATTTTAGTATTTCTGCCATGTTGTATACAGTACAGGGGTCCCCAACCTTTTTTGCTCGTGAGCCACATTTAAATTTAAGAAAGAGTTGGAGAGCAACACAAGCATGAAAAAGTCCACTGGGATGTCAAATAAGAGCTCTGATTGGCTTTTTGGTAACCCCTATATGGACTGGCAGCCTACAGGAGAGAATGTTTGGCAGGACATCTGTTTTTTATGCAACCAAAACTTGCCTCTAAGCCAGTAATTCAAAAATAAGCACCTGCTTTGAGGCCACTGGGAGCAACATCCAAGGGGTTGGAGAGCAACATGTTGCTCGCGAGCTACTGGTTGGGGATCACTCATTTCTGAGTAATTTCGAGCTTCTTTTATAGTTTATGTAGTTACAAAGCATGTCTTTGTTAAAGTGATACTGACACTAAAAAATAAATTTTAACATATGAATGTACATTAAGGGGCAAATTTACTATTATTCCCCAAAATTCCCTCGATCTTACTCGAAATTCGATAAGCACTCGACCATCGAATGCTTATCGAATTGTTTAGGCCAGTGGTCCTCAAACTTGGCCCTCCAGCTGTTAAGGAACTACAAGTCCCACAATGCAATGATGGAGTCTGACAGCCACAGTCAGGCAAATGCATTGTGGGACTTGTAGTTCCTTAACAGCTGGAGGGCCAAGTTTGAGGACCACTGGTTTAGGCTATAATTGTGCTCGAAATTCGATTTCTTGATGAATTCATACGATCGGATACCGACCCCCCCCCCCTGATCGTTTAATTGCATGAAAAATTCGTATGATTCGAACAATCGACCGCTTCGATCGTATGAATGGTATTCGAGCAGGACTTAGTCTCAGAAGCTTATGGGGGGGGGGGGTTCCCATAGGCTTCTATTGCAATTCGGTAGGTTCAATCTGGCGAAGTAGGCATTCGAATAGTTTTAAAATTTTGATTCCTTCGATCATCGAATGATCAAATTATCGAATATCCGATCATTTGATCTTTTCGATAATTCGGTATTTGATGATTGAAGAGGCCAAATTAGAATATTCGAAGGTCTGATTATATCATACGATCTTAATTCGATCGTAATCGATCGAACTTCGATCAATTCATGTGAATTTTGTAAATCTGCCCCTAAATGTTACCTATAGGTCATGTTGATTTTTGCTGAGAGTTTTGTTTTTGTATATAATTGTTATTTGAAGTTCCTAAGCCTGACTTTGACACTCTGACTGTCCCATCTCAGCCTGTTAGTTACAGTTTATAATACAGGAACATGGGGGATCAGACAGGTAATGTAAAAGCATCATGCAAATACTTTATGGCAAAGTTAGAAGTAGCCAATATTATAATAGATGTAAAAAAAAAGAGTTTAATTTCAGATGCCAGTATCTCTTTAATGTTCTTTTTAATAACAGCATCTTCAACATGCAGGTGGGGACAAGTGCAAGAGCACAAAAAGGATCAAAATGGCATCCCTTAGTGCTCATCTAGAAGCACTTGTGCAGCCACGCATTGTGCCTATGTGCTACCTCCAACACCAGTTGAATCAAGTGCTACCTAACGCAGGGATGAACATCTGTTAGCCTCAGTGACAGCAGTTGGAATAGCACCTGATTGTTGATGAGTATACTGTCAGTTTTAATGGTTCAGTTATGCTCTTCCATGGCACCATAATAGCTTGGTTCCATGGCATGCTCGTCCACCAACTTCGGCCATTTCTTCACTGGTTGAAAACCCCCAGTATGTCGTCAGCCTAATTTGTTTTCCAGTTATTACACCACTGATCCAATATAGGGATTTTTAGGCCCTGGCCATATGGAGCACTGGCTCTGCTGCTCTCAGCATGCATTTTTCTGCAGGCTGAGAGAAACAGATCTGCTGACTTTGTATCTACCTGTATCTGTACTGACAATCACAGCTTCCACTTGCTTGTAGCTACATGGGTCGGATATTGACTGCCGATTGCTGCTTCCACTCAGCTCTGCAAGCAGATGGAAGATGTGATTTTCAGTACAGCCACAGGTAGATGCAGACACAAGCTGATGCTTCTCAGCCTGCAGACATTGTTCCATGTGCCCAGGGTCTGAGGAACATTTCTATGTAACATTTACATGATCAACATGACCATCAAAAACCCTGTCTCACATAAAATGGGTGCAGACTGTGGTTTTTCGGATACAATTGCAACACAGTGGTCTACAAACTATCATTTCAACCCACAGACATATAAAAATGTACCGTGGGTTGCTCGAGAGCCATTAGTCTACAATTCAAAAGTGCAGCACAGTTTCGGAACCCTATCTTATTCTAGTATCTTGGGCATCTGTGACTGAATGTTGTCACAGAATAATGATTTGCCTGAAAGCCAGTTTGATATTTAAGATTTTTTTTTTTAATCACAAAACTTTTTTTAAACTTATTTGTACTTTAAAGCGTTTCAGCTCAGAATAACTTCTTTTTCTATGTTTCCCCCAGCTTCAGATGATAAGAATCTGAGTGCTGGAGATGGTTTTTTTTTTCTCTTGCCTAAGCAGAGGCACGTAAGTATGATAAAAATTAATGCAGAGGCATTTTATACAGTTTCCTGCTGTGCAAAAATGTAATTTCACGAAGAGCCACTTTGGAGGTGGAGTAGATGCTGTGATTTGCATGGATTTGCATAATTATCAGCTGATGGCTCACAAGCTATTACAGCCACACAACTTGTCTGCCAACCCATTCTACATTTCTGTTTAAGGAAGTTTTTGAAGAGTCCACAGAGTGTAAATTTGATGAAGTATAGGAGAGGGGTCTGGAATAGAAAAGGGATTGGCTATAACAATTAAAAATGTATATAGCATAGATAAGTGAGTGCTAAAGTTGGTTGTGATTTCACAGTAAATTGATAAATGCTAAAATTCAACAGTAACAAATCTTTAAAATGCATTGGGGCTATGTTATAAAAGACAATGAAGGTGGTTGTACACAGGCCCGGACTGGCAATCTGTGGGTTCTGGCAAATGCCAGAGGGGCTGCTATAAGGTGCCATAGAAAGTTAGAATTTAGTAGGGATGCACCGAATCCAGGATTCGGTTCGGTATTTGGCCAGGATTCAGCCATATTCAGCAGGATTGGATTCGGCCGAATCCTTGTGCCTGGCCAAACCGATTCTGAAATTTTTTTTGGCTTTTGCCCTTGCTCTCACTAATTTCCATATGCAAATTAGGGTTCGGGTTCAGTATTCGGCCGATTCTTTCGCAATGGATTTGGGGGTACGGCCAAATCCAAAATAGTGGAATCGGTGCATCCCTAATATTTATTGGGATGCTGGGGGCTGTTTGGGCCTCTGTGTGCCTCAAATGCCAGGGTCTATTTTAATTCTCAGTCCGGACCTGGTTGTACATGAGTCAATAAAAGCTTATTGGTAGCTTACTGGTCCATGTATGGGGCCAACCAATAGACCTGTCCAACAGATATAAAAACTAAGACAAATATCAATCAGGCAGTTTTGAAAATCCCATCAGAAGATGTATGCTTGGTGCACTGACGCAGTCCTCATCCAACTGATCACTATAGACCCCACTGTATGATCTGATCATTGGCCCTAGAACCTTTCAGTAGAAAGGTAGACACTTCCAAACATTCCCACTAAATCCACAGGTGCACTCTAATGTCTACGCCAATTTACGAAGATGCGGATTTTACTGAATGTTACTTCTTGCACCAGACTTGCCTTCAACACCTCAGACCAGGTGAAGTTACATAGTTACATAGTTACATAGTTAAATTGGGTTGAAAAAAGACCGAGTCCATCAAGTTCAACCCCTCCAAATTAAAAACCCAGCATACACACACACACACACACATCTCCACTCTTTCACACACAAACCATATGGGCTATATGCCCATAGCTATACTAACTGTAGAGTTTAGTATCAAAATAGCCTTTGATATTATGTCTGTCCAAAAAATCATCCAAACCCCTCTTAAAAGCATCAACAGAATGAGCCAAGAGAGTAGATCAAGAAATAGTTTAAATTGTTTTCTAAGACCCCAAAAAAACCTAGCGTCTTTTTATATTTACAGGGTAATAGGCTGAAAAAGATCGTAATTTTTTTGGGTATACCCGGCTTCCCCCCTACATCTCCTAAAATATGAAACATAAACTATAGAGTGGGCACATGTATAGGGCAATATAACAACTCTATTTTGTTTTATTAAGGATTCCCAGGCTTGTGTAATGTAATTTTTTGCTGCAACATAAACTTCCATTGAACTGTAAGTTCCCGCCATATGCAAATTAGGCAACGCTAGCTCAACTTAGCTTTGCTTGACGAAGTAATGCTAGCGCAATTTCGCCAGCGTTCGTCGCCCTGGATGAAACTTCGCACTCTAGTGAATTAGGAGAAGTGTTGCAATGGCTGCGAAGTGAATGCTGCTGTTGCACTCTTTAGTAAATTTGCCCCTAAGGGTCCACATTGTTCACCTGTTCACACTTCAGGCAAACTGCTAGAGGGGCATCAAGTCCTGAGTGTCCCTGTCTCCTCCTGTATTCTGCCTGCCCTATGTTCCCTGTGTGTGCCATACTCTGCCTGCCCTATGTTCTTTGTGTATGCCATACTCTGCCTTCCTTATGTTCCCTCTGTTTGCCATACTCTGTCTGCCCTATGCTACCTTTGTGTGTCATACTCTGCCTGCCCTATGCTCCCTGTGTTCCATAATCTGCCTGCTCTATGTTCCTTGTGTGTGCCATACTCTGTCTGCCCTATGCTCCCTGTGTGCCATACTCTGGCTGCCCTATGCTCCCTGTGTTCCATACTCTGCCTGCCCTGTGATCCCTGTGTTTGCTATGGGCACCTGCCCTATGCTTACTGTGTGCCTGTGCCCAGGGGAGCCCGGGAGGTACAGGGGACCCTGTGAAGCCCTAATTAATGAGCCATTTCAATATATATTGGTAAAACAGGGCAACCTTTGCATATTTGTGGGGCCCTAAAATTAATTTGCTGTTGGGCCCAATAATAGTTATGCCCATGGCTCCTTGTGTGTACCATACTATGCCTACCCTATGCTCCCTATGTGCCATACCGACCTGACGGACCTGGTGAGGATTTGTTGGCGTATGGATATACCAAGGTGTTTAATCATATGCTGGGGTTTGCTATGTTATCCACTGGGAAGGATGAAGTATATGAATTTAAGGGTATGTCTTAATATTTTGTTTCACATATAAATGATACCCTGCAATGAGCACAACCATTTATTTTTTTGGTGTGCTACCACCATTTATGTGGATATAGTCTTAAACGTTATTGTGGTAACATGGGTGTGGCTTTATACAGTAGGTACAAAAAGGGGGGTTGTGGATGAACTCCTAGGGCTAAGTAAAGTATATAAGTATAATGGAAGTGCTACTGACTTGGCCATTTAATCAGAGCACATTCCCTGATCCCCTGTCTGAGTAATTCAGTTTAAATGCAAGTGCATATGTTTACAAAAACAAGGGTTTTTAGTTACAAAGTTATGATCATAATGTTGATAAGCCACCATACCAAGGTAAACCCCATTAAGGTGGTCCCTAACTTGTTTACCTCTGGTCAAAGTAAAAAAGGTTTAGTACCCCTCTGCATAGGAATCAGACAGGGAATAAGGGAATGTGCACTGATTAAATGGCCAAGTCAGTAGCACTTCCATTATACTTATATACTTTACTTAGCCCTAGGAGTGTATCCACAACCCCCTTTTTGTATTTAAAACAGTAGGTGGTCAACACTGGCTTCCATTATCAGCCCTCCGGACCTCGGTACCACAGAACTTGAACAGCACTGATCTAGGGTAGTAGATGGGGCTTTTTTTGGGGGGAGGGGGGGTTAGTTCTCCTTTAAGCTTAGATGTGCCTGCGGAAATAGTTTAGGTTCCATTTCCCTGGCCCTGCTCTGTATATTCTCAAAATAGCATTGTACTGTGTCTGATGCTGCCAATGTCACAGTTACTGAAATACCTCTAATGGTACAAAGACAAGAACATTGCAGGAAATGGATTCCTTTTAATTTACTAAAGGGATTTTTTTTGTTCCTTCTGTTGCCACCACAATAAAGGTGATCGTATAATCTACTGTAACAACATATGTGATCTCCACAGGAGGCAGAAAAGCTAGCTATCATTTCTAGCACCAGAAAATCCTACAATCTGAACCACATAACCCTGTAGAATAATATAAAGGTTTTGTTAGAAAATTATAAAATGTGCTGTCATGTTGGAGTGAAAGGACAAGCACAATCAGCCTAAGGTATGATATTGGTACTTCAATGGAAGAAAACTGTATATTAGTGTTAAATAACCATCTCTCGTGGCACCAAGCAATATAACTATTTAACATTTTTAGTTTTTTAAACATTTATGGGAAATATGGGGTTTATCAAATCCATTAGACATTCTTATGATAGATTATATAGAACTGTACCAACCATGGCTTGTTGAATGCAGTATTGTATTTAACGTATCAAGGTTTGCACTAGGTCTAGTAACCTCTAACAACCAATCTGAAGGGAGTATTTATTGGTCACTTGCTAGAAAGGGTTCCTAGTGCCAACCTTTTAGCACATTACATTCATTTAACAAGCATTTGAACCACTGGACTCTGCATCTTAAGTCAAATTTAAAGTCTGTCATGCAGAGCACAGTGCCCATTGTTGCCTTTGTCCTCTGACACTTCTATAAGAAGGGGTGGGTGGGGAATGCAAAGTGCCTCCTCCTTTCTGTACCTTATAAATATAGTTCTGACTAACACAGTCAGCACTGCATCCATGAGAATAGCAGAAGATAGCTGTACACTTAAATGGATGCAGAGACCTTCAGCAATGCACAAAGAGCAGAAGATAGTATGAAAAATACAATTGCAGCCTTTTTTGCACTCTGCACACTGTCTACAGCTAAGACAGTAAATGACCCCTCATGTCTCCTACCCTTTTAAAGATATGCCCCTCCAATAATAAAAAAAGATTAGTTTACTAACAAACTGTTCATTTGAAATTGCTGCAATGCAGCGACTTGTAACAGCCAATCATCCATTTGCACTAAGTCAATTAAAACTCATTTCTGAGGAGTAGCAATAAGTTCCTGTATGGGTCCAATCATGATTAACCCCACTGTGTGTTACTTGCTATTTGAAATCAATTTAGTTGCTAGTATTGATTGACGGGTTGTTTAAGACAGTGGATTGCAGAAACCAGTATGTTTGCTGTGTCCTTTGGGACTTCAGATGTACTCATGGAATCTGATTTCCACTTATTAGGCGTGAAAAAAATGAGCTGCCTCTCAGGTTTCATGGTAGAACTAGTAATAAATTAGATGTAATGGCTAACGAGTCACTTGTGAGTTTTTCTTATCATGTCTGACTACACCACAGCCCTGTGATATTAGAGGGAATTTAACAGCTACTGTAGAACACCGGCCAAGATATATTATTTGAAAGGGGTTCACCTTCCAAGCGTTTTTTTCTGATTATTTTCCAGGAAAACACTTTTTTCTATTACATTCAATATTTTTTTTTTTGCCATTTTTCCAAAACTTTTAAAGTTTAATGTTCATGTTTGTGGTGTTTCAGTCTGGCAGCTCAGTAATCCAAGTGCAGATACTGAACTGTTACATTTAGATGCATTAGTTGATTTTCTCTGCAGCATCTGTTGAATATTAAAAACTATTGTATCAATTCTAACAATTGCCTTTCCTGAAAAGCAGGGAGTCTGCTCAGCAGGGCCAAAGATAAGAAATGTATCAACTAAATGTATCAATTTAGAACAGTTTACAGAGTCTGACCATCCCCCCACCCCCATCTAGGCTGCTTTCGGAAGACATACGAAGGTGAAAAATGAATCGTTAAATTTCAATATTAGAAAAAACCGTCACACATAGAAAATTGAAAGTAATTGAAAAAGTCTGGTGAACTATTTCTGAACAACTGAACTGAAAAAAAAGTGGTGGAAGGTGAACAATCCCTTGATGTTTTTTGTCATTATAATGTAAAATCCATGTTTATTTGCCTTTGTTTATAAAGCACTTACTTTTACACAGCACTTGGCAAAGAATGTTTATCATCAGTCTGACTTCAGTCCAAGCTCCACTGGAGCTTACAATTTAAGGACCCTATCACATTCACACAGCACACACCAATTTCCTCTGGAGACAATTTACTTACTGTGGCTCAGAGTAGTGCCGTGGAGGACCAGTACAGGGGGTGGGCATTTGATTGAGGTCTTCTTGAGGGCCCCGAGTATGCCAGTCTGGCACTGAACTCACCTGCATGGCTTGGGAGTGTGGGATGAAACCAGAGCTCACAAAACCTGCACAGACACAGAGCCAGTGTACAAACTCCTCTTGTGGATGACACACAGAGACTCTGGAATGCCCCTAATCTGGAGATCATGTTCATGGCAGTAACTATGTACAAAGTACACTTGTGCCCATATGAACTGCACTCTTGTACCTTAAATCAGATTTTTAATCCAAAGGCAAGGTGCAAGAGTTTAGCTTGCACATACCACTAGTACAGGTTTGCACTGCATGGGCCAAATAGGCAAACTCTCTATCTTTAGTGCTCATGCACTTGCCCCTGTACTAGTGGTGAATGAACCTTAATATCAGATACCCGTTTGTAAATATAACTACAAGATTAGATTAGATGTAGGGTTTTTTTTACTACATCTGATAATCTTCTCTTCATACATTACATCTGTGATTATATAGTAGTGTTCTACATTATTGGATTTACTTCAAGGCACTTGTGGTGATTGGTTGCATCCTTATATGGGCAATGTTATGTGCAGACTTCCTCAAGCTGTGTATGTAACAGAGATGTCTGGGAGCCTTGGCCTTGGCTATTACATCTAGTAACATCTTAAACAGTGTGATATCTGTTGAGCTATAGCTGAGCAAGGAAGGAATGAGTATACAGTAAAATAGACATTTTAGATATATGAAATATGCAATAGCTATAATTCCCTAACAAAGCATACAATCCCATTTGTATCTGTGCCTGCTGGCAGATAAAGGGTTAAAATAAATTTAGTTGATATAGCTAGTTTTCACTTACTATATTCTTTTGTGGCATAACTAGATATTAATGGGCCCCAGAGAAAATTATTTTCTCAGGCCCCTAAAATGTCTAGAGGTTTACCTGTGCTACCAATATTTATTTAACTTTTATATGAATTAGGGCCTCATGGAGCATCTATACATACTGGGGCCACATGCAGCTGCAGGGTCTGCTTCCTCTGTAGTTATTCCCACTTTTTCAGTCTATTTAAAAGACTTGTTTTGCAACAATTTGCCAAATTTTTTAAACGTTGCTTATGTTCTTTACCATTAAAATGCAATTCATAACATTTCTACCTTTTTATCAGTCTGTAGAGTGCCCATTTTTATAATAGACTCATAATGAAGGTGACCTTGGTATGCCAAATTGATATCACTAATAAAAGGAAAATGGACTGGCTATATCCAGGTAGAGTCAGTGCACACTGGGAAATATATATATATAACATCAGCTACAGTAATAATATTTCTGTCTACAGTCTTCAGCAGAGAAGGAAATCCAAAGGAGTTAATATCAGACAACGCACCACAGTTTGTCTCAAATGAGTTTGAATCCTTTCTGAGAGAGAGGAATATTGTGCATAGGAAATCTTCAGTGTATTACCCACAAGCTAATGGAGAAATCAGGTGATTCAACAGAAGTCTGAAAGAAGCACTACAGACAGCAAACCTTACTGGGAAATCTTGGAAAGTATTTACAACAGAGTTCCTACATAACTACAGAGCAACATGCCATGCAACAACCCAATCATCATCAGCATGGCAGATGCGCACTAAGTTACATGTTGCAGACATCAAACTTCCACCAAATACTGTTCCTACAAACTCATCTACTGCTGACATTGTCAAACGTCAACAAGCCAAATGCAAGGCTCATACTGACAGAAAACGTGGTGCAAGAGAAGTGCATTTTCAGCCTGGATCTTTAGTCAGAATTAAGAAACCAGGAATACTGAAACAAGGACAATCTAAATTTACTACACCACTTGAAGTGAGATGCCAGTGAGGACCATACACATATGAACTGATGGACACTGATATGGAATGCAAGTCGTCTTGCTCCTGCTAGATATGACTTTGCAGACATTCCATTTGATGAAGGACATTTTCCTACTCCTGATGCCAACTGCAATAGGCCTGAAGAAAATGAACCTATAATGCATACTGAGAGAATCAGAAAACTACCTGCATGGACCAAGGACTATGTCATGTGAAGAATGTTTAGATTGCTTAAAGAAAAATACTGTTTAATTGTTACTGTTTATTAGGGGGGAATGTGTGGTGTTTATTCAAATAGCCAGCAGGTGTCACTGTGCATACACAGGACTTTCTGTACAGCTTGAACACAACAGAATATTTGTTACAATATAAACTATTAAAATGAGTGGTCCACCATTTCTGGGGAAATCTGATAGTGTGCACCCAATCCTTGCGTTTTCCTTTGCCCATGTATTTGCCCATGTATTAAAACTGCCTGAAGGGCTCCTGATGATGATGCTAAAAGGAAAACTTTGTAGGTCCCTGTAAAAATATATTGCATAAAACAGCTCATATGCAAAACCCTGCTTAATCTAAATAAACCATTAATATGTGCCATTGGGCAATCCTACTTAGAAAATTGCCAATTTAAAAACTAAAGGCCATCTCTGGAATCCCACAATTCACGGTGCACATAATCAAGCCATACATGTTACATCATACAGTCCAACCAATTTATGGACAAAGTTCTGTTCTTTGCTTCCATATTTCTTCCTGTTACAGTTAGAGTTGTAGTATTTTTGGTCAGGTGATCTCTGAGGCAGCACACAGACCATCATGAAATGGTGGCTTGAGTCAAAAGATGTAAAAGGGCAATATTTTCTGATATATTTATTTCAGTTTGGTAAGATTCTTTAATATGCTGCTTAATATGATGTAAAGTATCTGTTGCTTAAGCATTCATTTTAGGAGTATAGTTTTTCCTTTAAAAAGAGTTTGCAACGCTGGTCCTGTGTGGACAGAGTCTAACCATTTCATTATATGGGCTCCCAAGATTTCTGAAGGATACCCTGTCAACACAGTATCCTCAAAGGAATCATTTTTCTTTTTTGGGAGAAATTGGAAATTCTACTATTACCTGCATCAGTGAAAAGGTTGTTAAAAAATAAAGAAACAAAAAAATCAAGCCTTGTATGGATATACACTGGAACACTGACTCTAAATCCCATAAGTGCATTGCACACAGTGGGGGCTGCAAGTGCATTGGCACGTTCCTTATTGATCTTGTGTCAGTACTGAGAACTAAGGCTGTTTATACAAGGCAGCATACACTTCCTAGCAATGCAGACTGAACACTTACACAGATTCCTTCTCCCCAGACATGTCGAAGTCACTCAGGGCTGAGAGCTCAGGAGCAAAGTGTTAATGCTGAAAATCTGCAGGATTATGTCCTCTGTTTTATCAGGAGTAAATTAATTAACAGCACAAAGAGCAGATAAATGTTATAGAGCGTTTTTATAGCTTCACAATGCTGCCACCTACAGAGAACACAATGAGGACACACACATCTCAAAATCATTGTTGTATTGTTATTCCTTTAATATGTTTTTACTAGCAAAAATTGTATATACAGCGAACTTAATGCAGCACATGCTCTTGATATCTTTGCATCGTATTCATTCAACAGAAATAAGAAACATTCTCACTATAATCAATAAAAGATTCTGTACTGTTCCTAAAACAAGTTATTTTTCACCATCCCTCTTTCAGCAGTTTGTCTCTTTTCATGCAGCTTTGTGTTTGGAATCGGTTATTTTAAACAGTTATCTCTAATACGTTGCCAAGGCAAAGGGAACACACTCCAATGTATTAGAGCTAGCTGTCGCTGAAAATCTGAAGACATCATGAAAAGACAGATCACTGGATGAAGGATTTTGAAAAGTAATTTGATAACTTTAGAAATGGTACAGAAAGACATATAGGGCATATTAGTCCTGTTATTATTAGCCTGCTGTCCTCTATTGTAGTTTAAGGGGATTATTTATTAAAGGTTGAATTGTGAAATAAAAAAAATCAAGGTTTTTTCACTAGAAAACTCAAAAAAAGGGGAAAAAACGTCATTTTTTTTTTTTTTTTTTACATTTATTTTCCCCCGATGCTGCAAAAAGCCAGAATACAAACATCAAACCTGTCGAGGTCTGGTATAAGTCAGTGGGGAAGGCACCTATCCAAGATTGAAGTAATTGTGGTCTGTGCTGGGTTTAGCCTGAAAAACCAACTTTTTCTGGGTTTTCATTCAAAAATTCGAAAACAATTCATGAGAGATTCATGAAAAAGCCAGAAAAATAAAGATTCACTTTTTCACTTGATTTTATTGATTTTTTTTCATGATCCAATTATATCGAGTTTTTTTTATTAATAAAAAAGCTTATTATGAGATAAATTTGGAATATTTTAAATAACCCCCTTAATGTCCTGCATTGCCCCACTCATCTTCAGTTCTTCCCAGTCAACTTTTTGCACCCTGGGCCTTGAGGAAAAAAAAAAACAAGACAGCCATTCGTTCTACTGGGATCAATCTTACTGGCATTTATTGATCTTACTGGCATGTCTGGGGTTATTGAAGTGCTCACTGGCCATTTTTTCAGTGAACTTTCTGGCATGTTTGGGGTAAATGAAGTGCTCACTGGCCTTTTTTTGCTGTGATTTTACTGGCATGTCTGGGGTTAATTAATTAATTAATTAATTAATTAAGTGCTCAGTGGCCATTTCTACAGTGATCTTACTGTCAAGTCTGGGGTTCATATTCTAGTTATCCATATTCTTTAATGCAGTATACTGTAAAATGCCCATTATCAGGCTCAGACTGTGAGGCCCGGGCCCACCGGGGCTAGAGTTTTCCTGCTGTGATGCATGTGTTTATGCAAGTGTGCATGAACAATGTGGTTTTGCCTGTATAAGAGAGGAAGAGCAGCAGAGCAGGGTGCGGCTCTGGGCCCAGTCTGACCTTGCCCATTATCCATTTTGTGTAGTAATTTTAATAGCACATCTGATGGTAATATGTTCATCATCCATTCATTATATTGGAATGTTAATATGCTTATTCTCCATTTTGGCCTTGTAATTTAATATGGTCATGCAACTTTTAACTGATTTGGGGCTCAAATTTTGGGATCCTTTGCCATTAGCTACTGTTTAGGCTGTCTATGGTATGTGTGACTGTTATGCTGCTTGTTGGGCACCATACTGGCTATCTCCCTAACCCCAATTTTTTAAACGGGTGGTTCACCTTCAAGTTCAATTTTGGTATGTTGTAGAAGGGCCAATTCTAAGAAACTTTCAAATTGGTATTCATTATTTATTTTTCATAGTTTTTTAACTATTTGCAATTTTCTTATATTTCTTTGCAGCTTTCAAATGGGGGTCACTGACACCATCTAAAAACAAATGCTCTGTAAAGCTACAAATGTATTATTATTGCCACTTTTTATTACTTATCATTCTATTCAGTTCATCCCCTATTCATATTCCAGTCTCTTATTCAAATCAATGCAGGGTTGCTAGGGTAATTTGTACCCTAGAAACCAAATTGCTGACACTGCAAAATAGAGAGCTGCTGAATAAAAAGCTAAATAACTATAAAACCACAAACAATAAAAAATGAAAACCAATTGCAAATTGTCTCAGAATAGCACTCTCTACATTATACTAAAAGTTAGCTCAAAGGTGAACAACCCCTTTAAGTATTCATAAACATATGTATGTACATATGTATGTAGATATGTACATTATAGTAATCCTTGTAATAGCTTATTGCTTATTGATTTTATGGACTGCTGGTCTTAGGAAACAATGCATTGCATGTACAGTAGTTAGGTTTTGTGGTACATTTCTGGTAACATTTTAACAGCATATCTTAAGGCCAGATGAAAGTTCGCAGAAATTCCAGCCAGTGGCTTGTGAAGAAGGATAACATCTCAGCAGTATGTTCCAAACAAGTACTCACAGCCACTTCCCACCGCTGTAGCTAATCATTTCTATACAGATGGTGTTTGCATGAGAGGACTTCCCCTGTTATAGACCTGTAGGCTACATTTTACGCTAAACAGCATGGCTTCTTATATTAATATACCCCATTCCAAACAAGTGCTGCCTGCAGCAATGCTGAAAAAGGATTAACCATTAGAAGGCATAAAAACTGATACTTCTTTCAAATGAGCAAATCCATATTGCCAGTAATGACAATGACACAGTTGTGTTATAGATCTTATTTCTAAAATAACGGAGGGGTCAATTTATTCAAAATATAAGGGCTTTAGGCGCCTGTTTACTTTAGAGAGTGTTAATGACTGCCCCAGAAATAACATCAGGAAAAAAACTCCAGAGCTGGTTTTTGGGCACAGGTTAAAGCAAAGTTCCCAATCCCTATCCATCCCAGAAAGGGGGAGGATTGTTTGTTGTTTTGCTAGTTGTCACTTCTGTGGCCTTTGAGGGCAGTGGTAAACTAACTGTAGGTATTGCTGGGGCAAATAATTGGGTAAATAATTCTCACAGGTGAAGGGTCATGCTGCTGGGTTCGGAACCTCGTCTTTCTGCCAAGGATATCTGTTCTGCTATAGAGGTGTATGCTGTAGGTGATGGTTTAACCCCTATAGTGGGTGACCAATAGTGTGGACAGACTTACAGTAAGTCCTGTTCAGCCCTGGAAAACAAAAGCTATAGGGAAATCTAATAGCGGTGCCTTGGAACTGGATGTGTATCCTTTGAGCTACTGTATGTGCTAGACATGAACAGCGAAAATGAATGGGTCCATTGATTGATAATTATTAATATAAAATTTAAACAATTGATTACTGATATTAATTTGTCATAACAACATTTAATAATATACTTATATATTGCTAATAATTGTTTTTCCTTTCTGTCTTTTGAGAAGCCCATTTTATAGCAGATTGTGGCATTTATTTAAACAGTTGCCAACAAAATCACAACTCGCCTGAAAAAACAGCTGTAAATAACAACAGCTAGCGCAAGATACATTCAAGGCATCACACTTAAACAAGGAGACATTTAAATATGGACAAAAATATTTGCATTAGTAATGAGTTATAGGCAACTTTAGTTGAACAGATGCCATTGCCCTGTTTTTTGCCCAACATGGAGCTCATGAATTTGTGGATTTGTATCTCTCAATAGAGAAATAATATCTCTCTCTTCTCTCCCTTCTTCATAGCCTATTGTTCTGTATAAAATAATTCCCAGCATGCACTGTCTGAGATGTATCATGGGTGTGGAATACGTAAGTGTTAATCTCATGGATCACAAACACCTCCTGGGCATTAGATGGCAAAGCATTGGCTGTACAATTTAAGCAAGAGGGAGGCCCATCCATTAACATTATGACAGCCTCTTCAAAGATTAATCTTTCCTTTTTCTGTCCTTTTTTATTTTTAAGACGGAACACTAGATGGGCATCAGAGCAGGCTCATCTTTAATTCATTGGTATTTCTGATTAATACCTGTCAGCTTTCAATCAAGCATAGCAAAAAAAAAAGGCACAGAACTGCACTGAGAATTGGGAGGTAATCTCCAGGAAGAAATAAATAAAATATACATGGCAGGCGTTTAAATAATACAAATGTAAAGGGGATATGTATATTACTAAACTTCTTCAGTTTTTTAAGGTTGTACTAGATAACTGCAGTTATTATTAGCAGATCATTTTGCTTTTTATACTTCATTGAAGAAGGGATTTTAAAAAGCAGGTCATCAAGATGATGTTAGGCTGCCTTACCTACCTACTTCTGAATGCCAAAGAGGACTTTTATATTGACCTTAGAGAGCTAATTCTAAAAGCACTGGGCCTGGCTGTGCACTGTACTTTGCACCAGATTGACAAACAATCCCTAACTTGCACATCTGAACAATGTGCAAGTCAGCTCCCTAGTTACATTACTGGGTGCAGATTTGTGTGTTGTGCTTTGAAATTGCTGCCCAGGCTGCAAACTGCAAAAACATAACGGATTTTGCCCATTTATTTCATTTTACACCATGGCCTCAAGTGGTTTAGAGGTCATATATCTGTCATTTCTTACTATAATATGCATATGAAGAGTGTTGCCAGAAGGGGTCTATCTTCCATGTTTAAAAGGTGCTTTGATTGGTTAAACGAAATTGCTGTGCTTCTTTTGATTGAATGTATCTTCTTTAGCAATTAGGTTCAAGGCAAGGCAGTTATCCCATGTTATAGTACAAATACCAGCCTAATATTTAATTAAGTAGATGGACATGGCTGGGCTTTGCGCCCAGTTTTTATACTTTGCACCTTGTCCCAAAGAGAACTTTGTGCAGCGTTTTGTGGGGCAACTCATTGTGCTCCGTTTGTTTGTCATCCATAAAGTGCAAGCTGGAGAGCACCAAGGATACAAGGCAAACCAGAAGATATTTTTTACATTATTCCCAGCAATTAACCTAGCATTGAATTTTTTTTTAAAAAAAGTCTGCAGACTCCTGTGTTGTATTTGCCCTTTATCATCTCATACTCTTACTCTTACAAATGCTAGGCCTCACACTATCTACATTCACTACCTATTCTGCTTCAGTAGTTGTTTGCTTGCTATTCTTCCCAGGGGGCTCCCCCTTTTACAAATTCCCTCTCTCCTCAGTCTCCACTTTCCCTAACTATTATTCCTCTCTAGCTCCCTCTGGTGGCCTGCCCAATTTTAACCACAAACAATTCACATTTCTCCCCATTAAAGGTGTGTCATTATCTCCATTGTAGGAGTGTATGGTGTTTTGATCATTTGCAATGGCCCAGTGCATCATTATAAAACTTTTTCAAGTGTTTTTTTACAGACAACAGTGACAGCACCTTTAGCATGGCCCTGTTATGCAAGAAGGAGTTCTGACTGCAGACCTGTGGGAGTTATCATTAACCTTTTCCGCTCCTATGAGCTATTGATTTAAAAGGAATTTCATTTTATTTATCCATGTAGCCTAGAGATTACATTACATTAGATTATGTGTAGCTCAGATCTGCTGTCCAAGAAGCTCTGTGATACCCAGACTGTGTATATATATTTTACTCCACTTATTTTCTGCCTATGTCAGGCAGGTGTCACATTTATCTGTAAATCAATGTTCCTGCTGCTCTTTTATCAACTTATATGTTGTTTTATTGTTTACTTTTTTATAGTAATTGACTTTTAGTCCAAGATTTTTATACAATGCTTTCTCTCATGGTTTAACCCATTCTGTTCCTTTTTTTCTTATAAATGTCTATAAGGTATTGCTGTGGGAACCTGTGCTTAGTATGTATTGATCAAGTTAATAGCTTACACTTGCAAGGCAGCTAATAAAATTTTATTGCAAAGCTTTCAGTATACCAAGGCAGCCTTGTTTAAATTGTAGAATCAAGCTAAGCATTCACACCAGGCTTGTAAAGTGTTGTTTACGGGTTCAAGAGAATAAAGCAGTTTATACATTATATTCAGTGAGGCCTTACAGCTACATTTATAAAACAAATATTAGATTTATACCAAGGTATACAACATGAATTCCTCTGCTTTTGAAGTTGAAACTTTATGGTCATATGTCTTTTGTTACCAGTGCCTGCGTTACCTAATAATGTGTATTTTATAAAGGAGTTTCTTCTCTTCTTGGTTTGAAATAAAAGGAACTTGGCTGTGTATCTATAGAAAATGAATCCACTGGATGGTCTTTAAGAGGAAATCTGTTATGGAATTAATGCCTTGTAATTATCCTTTTCCATAACAAGTAGTGGCTTTATAGTTAAAAACCATGAGCAGACTTAATTTTTTTTTTTACAATCTTTTTTTGCAAACCCGGCTGAGAAAAATGAAGGCTTAGAACTACAGGACCTCAAATGTCATATCCAACCTACAGAACCAAAAGAGTCAAGCACATTGGCACTAGGTTAGCGTTAGGGAAGTTAAGTAGTCTAGTAAAAAAAAGCAACATACAGAACTGTATTATTTGCTATCAAAGCCAAGTTAGTAAAATCATCATATTGGTACTGTAAGCTTGAATGTGTAGTATTTATGAATACAATAACACAATTTAAAATATGGCGCCCTGTCCTTTCTGCCTGCCCTAAGGTAGGTGGTAATGATAGGGCTGTAACACATCTGTAACAGTTCTCTACAACAAATGTTTGATCCGTTTCTAAGTGCAGAGACCAGCAACCCCAGTAGGCACAAGTGCTTTGTAAGTGAGAACCAGGGGGCATTGCACATTTTCACCAAAATGCATTATTAATTAGAAAGAAAATATATACATCATTCTAACCTAACATTGGCATGATAACTCCTTTTTTGTGCAACATTAAAAAGAGTATAATTCGATTGGACATGCAGTTGCTCATTGGAGTGCTTTTGCAAAGTAAATTTAAGAGAAAGGCAGTAAACCTATTTTGGAAATATCTTCATTTTATAGTTCCCCAGTTCTTCATCAGCATAAAAGGCAGAAGGGAGATATTGTGGTGCTAGATTATAGCCTTCGATTGCATAGCTTTCCTGCTTCCCCTGATTTCCTATATGTAGTGAGTTAGCTGCAGAGCTAAGATTGATTTAATAACATTCTTGCTTTCTATCCAGGATAAACATTCTCCATGGGTACTTTAATAACTTCCTCTTTATTGCCTGTGAATGTGCTCAGCCACTTCATGGGCAAGTAAATGTGAAATCAATACTCTATGTGTCACAGATTAGATGGATGGAGTTTAGGGCTCAGAGACATGCAACCCGGCCACCTGTCACATGCTGTAGTGTGTTTAGTAGATTCTGCTCTGTTATCAAATTATCTGGGAAGCACTTAAGAAGTGAGCTGCAGATTAATACAGGATACATTCTAAAAAGCATTATCTGAAATAAAGATTTTGAGAAAATGTGCTGTTTTGTCTATCCAAATAGAAATGTGGTCGTCTTGTGACATTGATACAGGATTTATCAGTATAATAAGGACTGAGGAGTTAAAGCTTTTTTTACCCTACTTAAAAAAACATACAAAATCATGTACACCTCTCATTCCTATTCAAGTCTGCAAAACAGTGGCAGAAAAACAGACAGAGCATTCTGTTGTGAGAAGTAACCTACATCGGGTGTTTAGATCACTTGGGGTCACTTTGCAATCCCAGTTGTAGTAAACTATACAGTGATTGTTCCTGACATGCTCACTTTGAAGCAGATTTTCAATGTAAGTCAGTTTAATTCTCCATTGCACATTATTATTACTACATTATTAACAAGATTATTGAGTTGACTGAAAGAAATGTATATGTCTTCACTTTCTACCAATGAATAAACAAATTACACACTCTAGCTGGACCATTGTGTGTAGCTATAGCTTTCTTTCAAGAGTAGAAGCAAGTTGCAATGAAGGCAGTAAAGGCCTTCTACTTGCACACATGGAAATACATATATACAGATACAGCTGATAGGAATACGCCTGATAGTTTCAGCTGTTCACCTGTGTAAATCACATTTATATGTGTGGGCTTCCCCACCATTTCACTAGACAGATCCGGCAACCCATGTTAACAGAAAACCTTCATGCTCGGTGATCTACAGTTCTCTTCTTTTGCAGCATACTACCCTGCTGATGACAATGATGTGGTGTATCTGTTTATTTGCAAGAACACTGCTGCACAAATCACAGCTTTCATTTAAAAGCAAATTGATTTTACGTGCTCTTCTTAAATGACTCTAAACTCTTGGCTGCCTTCTCTCTGCTGACACTTGTGATATGGGGTTAGTAGGACAGACTGAATAGACATTTACTGTAGATAGAGAAAAACAGAGAGACATATGGATAGGTAGATAGATAGATGATGATTGATAGATATATCAGATATTGATCTGAAAAAAAGAATGTTCTTGTAAACAACAGCATTTATTATCATTTATGTTATTATTAGGGGTATTTGTTATGTTTTGGTAGGTGAGGATGGGGAGAGTATAACAGTACGTTATTAGCAGCCATTAAACTTCAACAGTAACTTGAACTCTAACGCTTTTAAGCAGTATAGAAAGTACAGTGTATGCACAGTATACTCTTGTGCACAGTGACACTTACATTACTCAACAGGTCCAGATGTTTTAGAATGACTTATACTAGATAGATTTATCAATAAATGATATCTACAAGATAGATAATTAGTATTAGGAGCTATTATTTCTTGGACGTTAAATGATTTGTGCAGTGTCTACCATAATGCTTGAGAAAGGCGTATGTCCCCGAAACGTTGCACTGCACTTCCACGTAAAAAATATTTGCCTGGTCTAGACAGCAATAACATTCTTGTGTGCCGGCATGCTTCTATTTCTACATTGACTGGAGGTTGCCATTGCCTCTATTACTGAGCACCAAGTTATTAGTTTTATCTGCCAATATAAGGGTATGCGAGTGCTCTTCCTTCTACAATAACACAATGTAACCCAATTAGAATTATTTCTTCTTGTTATTGTGAATTATGTCAGAAAATCTGGTGAGAATTAAGCTTAAATATATATGGATATATATATGGATCTGTATAAGAATTATTGTTCGGACATTTCTCGGTATTCATGCACATCTGGAGCATCCCAACTGGATCATGCGACTGCAACTCCCATTATCATTGTACTAGCACAGCTGCATAACCAAAAACAGAGGCTGCATCCAACCAGCCTATCTACTCTCCAATAACGGCTTAAACTGGGAAATATTTAATTACTCACAAACAAAGAGAACAGAGAGGTTCTGTAAAATACTGCTCTGTATCATACTGTATGTAAGAAAAATAGCAGACTGTATTACGTATTAGTACTTTCTTACACAAGACACCTTGGAAAAATGTGCAGGAGCCAATTTATAACACACTACAGTTGTAATAAAAATGTTCAACGTTTGCAGATTTCAGTTTATCAAATTGCAACTTTAATGGGAATCTTTCAGTCCAATACAACTTTGATGCAGTTTTTAACTTTGAATGTTTATTCTCCTTTCATCCCATTTATAAAAAAAAAAAAACACCTTGAATTTTCACTTCGACCAAAATATAATTTAAATTGAAAAACTCTGCCAGCCCAGACTTGGCAAAATCCCATCATTTCTTAACAGAGGATGAAGAACTTCTTTTTGGCAAAGTGAGAGAAAAGGTCATCAATATTTTACAACTCAGCGATAATCTGGTCAAAGTCGTTGAAATGCTACTGAAATAATGGCATGCCAGTAACATTTATCTACTGCGATGAAATTTCCATTACTACATTTACAAAAACGTCACATCCCAACAACTTTACTGGAAACTTTTCTGTGCAGTTTATAGTGTTTCAGCATAAGATGCAAAGACACCATGGAAAAATATTTTGATATATACATTTTTTAGTTTAATCTGTCTGTGGGTCAATTTATCATAAGTGATATTAAATATCTAATTCTCTTCAAGCAATATAGTGGTATACTAAGTGAAGCGGCATATTAAATAAGGTTAGACCTTCTGAGGGTACATGTTCACCACACTTTAGTATGTTGTGCTGTCCTTTAATAACATTACCCAACCTAGGGAGCTCCATCAATCTTATTAGAAAATTGGATTCCCCATCATATTAATAATCTGGCTAAAAGCACATTACAAGTCTGTGTCCTTAACACGTACCCTGTTTTGTGATAGCTCAGCACCCATGGAAAGAGAAAAAGCTACCGATTAAAGCTGTCAGTTCTCATTCTGCCTCTGAATGCGGCTACTGAACTGACTATTTCTGCTACAGCACAGCCGAGAATCTTAATAGGATCTGAAAATTGAATCCAATCCTATATAAGAACTCGACCACTGAAATTTGTGAGCTTTGGTGCCACATTTAGGCTGCAGCTAAGTCTGTAAAATCAAACAGGCATGAAGAAAAACTCTCAGGGGGAAAAGTATATTTTTTCATATGGGATCCAATAATTTCATAAGGGAACATTTATTCTAAAAAAAGATCCCCATTAAACTCTAAAATCTTTATATGCAAGGAGATAACCTAGTAAAGTATCAAACCGAAAAATTGCATTACTGTCCAAAGTGCCCTATTATGTATTCTACAAATATGGATAATGTTTTATTATTTTTCTATGCATCAATTGCCTAAGTTGGCGATTAACAACTCTCATATTTATACTTTTATTATTATCTGCGGAGAAGTGCTTTGGGAACCTTATTTCTAGTTGGTTCGAAATGGCAATATTCATCTGATAAATGGGGCATAAAAAGAATGTGCTTGTAAATTATTATCATTAATATTATTATTATTAGGGGTAGTTCATCTAATTATAGCTTTAATTATTATAAGACTAGTATTCTAAGGCAATAATTATTCTTAATTTTCTTTTATTTGTGTTTTTTTTTTTTTTTAATATTTACATTTTTTTATGTGAGTGCAAGACATCTAGTTACTAGGGCCTAATTACTATACCCTTATAATCAGGCAGCTGTCTGGGTGTCAGAAAAGAAAACGAATAGGAAAAAGCCGGAAAATAAAGTAATACAAAAGAATAACAATAATACAGAAGCCTCATGGGATCCTTAATAAAGGTTCTAATGGGGACCAAAATGTTGAACTCTATTCTGTATGTTTAAATAAATATTTCTTAATATTAATATAAGGGAGTGCTGATCCTGAGATGCATTGATTACATGTTTATTGACTGTTAACCCTGAATTTCAACCCATTTGACTGAAGATCTACTTTAACCATCTGCTGTTTGATGCATGCATTCTGGTCTATCAGCATTCCTTTTATTTTGGTTCCAAACACTGCTGGTATGATTACTGTTGTACTAGCCCAGATCTTGGCAACCCATTAAAAAAATGAAAAGTTCAGTTTCTAAAGTGACTGTGTAAAACACAGCTGCAGCATGTCCTTTACCTTTCATTCCTCTTTGAAAAACATAAGATGCTGTAGCAGGCCATGGCCTTCCTTGAACCTACCAGCTATTTAACCTACCTATAGCAGTGATCAACTTACCCCTGTATTGCTAACCTATAGCTTTATCTCTTCTAGTGTAAAAAGTAATTGTCAGTAATCTAGTCCATGTAGCTGCATCACTAAGCCCAGTCTCAGAAATCATACCAATGTGAAGAATTACCTTATTTTGCTAGGTATGCTTTTGTTTTATATTCCTATTGTCTCTTTAATCTGAGACTACCTGGGGAGTACTGAAAAATGTTAAATGGTTTAAAGACATTTTAAATTAAAACTTTGAAAATTGCCTTATATTACACTTATCTCAGTGTGCGCATAAAAAAAGATGATTTTAAGATGAACATCCCCTTTAACCCCACCCCCTCTGAACACAATCCTTTAGCAATTCACTTAGAATCCCCCAGCAATTTCCATAGTTTTTAGCTCCTCTTCAAAATCCTTTGCTTTCTCTTTTTTACACTTGACTCAGATATCTTGCTTCAATCAGCTGGCACATTGGTTCCTTCTTAGTTCCTTCTGTGTGACTGCCTCTGGAGAGCCCGCTTTTGACAAACCTCATGCACTGGCCTTAAACTAGACCCGCGTCTTTATGGAAACTCAAAGCCATAGAATTTGTGGAAATTCTATGGGGAAAATATTGAGTGTCTCAAAAACATCTGAACTTTATGGTACTGCTAAAAGTTGGGATGCTGGGAATATTTTAACATCCCATATTGAGAATGTTACAAATGTAGTTCTTGAACAGCTAGAGAACAACACTACAAAGCATTATCTATAGTTTAGACCATGTAGAATAATACTACACAGCATTCTCTATAGTGTATACTGTGTATTGAAGCATACTGCGAACCACCTTTCTCTTGTGATTGCCTGGAAAATTAATTGAATAATGCAGTTTATCAGGCATAACTGACAGCATGACGTTGACATACAATGGGTAAAATCAATAGGCCATTGCATTAGGCAGAGTGTAAGTCATAGAGAATAGATAAAAGTGCATGAGGAGCATCTTGATCACTGCCACTCACACTTTTCATGTCAAATCAATGTGCAAGAAAGTGAGGATTCTTAACGTTCTGCCTTGAAAAAAATACAGACAAGTTTAAATAACATAGTAAAGCATCACAAAGTGGTTCCAAAGCAGTCTGAGATCATTTTTCCCCGAACTGTACTTCAATAAAGCAATTATCTTTCTTATCCTTTGACCACAGTATATATGTGTGTGATAGAGGCCTTAGATTGAAAGCTCCACTGGGCAGGAACTGATGTCAATATATAGAGGCACATCTACCAAGGGTCAAATTTTGAATTCATGTCAGTTTTTTAAAACTCCCATAAACTCCCATGAACTCGAAATTTGATAAATTGAAATTTAATACTAAAAACTATTTTTTAAAACTCACATGAATAGAATTGACTCAAAAATTTTAATCAAATTGATTCTAATTTTAAAAACTTGATTAACGTTTTTTTCTCTGAAAAACAACTTGAATCTCAAGAAGACTGCAAACATCTCTAACTTGATACCTGGAGCTCTCCCATTGACTCAAACAGTGATTCGGCAGGTTTTAGGTGGTGAATAATCAAATTTGAGGGTCAGAGTATAATAAATTTAAAACTTTTTGACAGTTTTGACCATTAAAAAACTCAAAAATTCAAATTTCAAATTAGAATTTTCAATTTGACCCTTGATAAATCTGCCCCATAATTTTGACACTTTATAAATAAACAATAATCATCCTTGGAACAGTGAAAATCGAGGATTTTTACCTTATTGTAGTTAAATATGTTGGCACTTCATAAATCAGGCAAAACAAAGCACTGTTGGCCACTATTGCAATAAAATGGTTAATTTAAAATGAATATAGAACTGACAAGTTGTGAGTAATACTCATTTTTCCACCAGTTCTTCATTGGTTTTTCTATTAAGTGCTCTACACTTGGATTATGACATTGATTTTTTTTTCTTCCTTTTTTTTATTACTTTTTCTGTATTTACTCTCCCCACTTCTTTCAGTTTGAGTGTATTTTAGCATTCTGCCATTTAGAATTGTTAACATGAGTCCTTGATGCTTTAAAACCAAATGTAATTAAATACAGCATTTTAAATACACATTTTTTTTTTACTATTTTGGTCAAACAAAGCTCCTAGCAACCACTATACTGCCTGCATCAGGAGGGAGCTCATAGTGTAAGCTACAATTTTGGGAGTCTAAAGGTGCGAAGTAGCGCGTCTATCTACTTTGCTAGCGTAAATGCGACAGCGTAAATTCGCAAGAGACGGTCCGTGCGGCACATGCGCAGTGGCGCAATTCCACGGACACAGGAACTTGACGCAGAGACACTTGAACTTTATTATATAGGATATACAGTCAGTCTGTGTCTAAGGAAACTACACAAATTGCCTGAGGGTAAAATGGAGGAGCCGCAGGGGATTGTGGGAGAGGGCGTGCCCAGAAGATTGCAGTTACCAAGCAACGGCTCAGAGACAGGAAGTGGGCAGGACTGATTACTGACTATTATTATTATGTATTTCTACAGAGCCAACATATTTCATATCGCTGTAGTTTCACAATAAACTCTCGAGGGGCTCGAAATTAATTTTCCTGTGAGTCCAATCAGAAATAGTCCCCTCCTTATATCCGACTCTTCCCTACAGGCCACACCCCGGCCCCAGTATCCCCAATAAACCCGCTTCTTTCAGGCTCCTCCGTTGCTATAGCAACAGCTCATCTCATCCCTGACGGATGCTATTGGTCTCCCCTGTGGGTGTGTCCCACTCAGAGTCACGCCCCTCCCTCACGGTGTCCCCATCTGATCCCTTCGAGCGGTGGGCGTGTCACTCCATTCCCTCTCACTGGTCTCTCACCGTAGTGGACGTGTCTTCCAGACTGGCGTCATGGATGCGCTGCGCTCAGCCGGGAGAGCGATCCTGAGGAGCCCGAGTATCGCCTGAAACAACCGGCGTCTACCGCGGCACCAAAGTGAGACCCAGGGGAACCGTGAGTGGGTCGGGGGGGTGGAAGGGCGGGGCTCACAGCGAGTGTCTCTAGTAACACGGGCACCTGATGGGAAAGTGATGCAGCGAAGGCCTCTGTGAGGAAATAGTGTAAGAGCGCCCCCTACTGTACTCTCCCCTCCCTGCCGCAGTAAAGAATGACTGAAGTTTATCAGAGCACAAGTCACATGACTGGGGGAACCCGGGAAACTGACAACATGTCTAGCCCCATGTCACATTTCAAAATTAAATATGTTTGTTCTTTTGAAAAAAGATTTCAATCCAGGATTCTGTTGGAGGAGTGCTATTAGGAGTGCTAACTGATGCAATTCGTAAAAAAAAAATGTTTTCCCTTGACTGTATTCCTTTGAATACATTTTTGTCAGCTTCTTTAATTTTTTTTTTTTTTACAAAATTGTTTCTGTCTCTTTGGGAGCAAAAACTATAATATCTGTGACTAATATTACTACAAGTTTACCAAAAGTGCATGTGATTAAGTAAAAATTACAATATTCTGCAGCAAATGGCATCAAATATATTAAATTATGAATTATAATGGGGGACTACCCAGAGAAAAGCTCTTCATTATTCTTATACCTGAATGCAATATGGGAGGCACACCTGGGGGATGTTAGCCTATGGATAAAATTGGGTGAAATAACGACTCAGACAGGGCTAATAAGAAGGGTTTCAGTTTTGTTATTTACTCTGTTAGGGTTGGAAGGATACATGTCCTATTTAGTGTTTTATAGCTTGCTGGACAGTTACTGCAGCTTCAAGTTTTAGCTCAACAGTATGGTTCATGTCTTTCTTGCAGTCCATAGTACTTGTGGGATGATTTTGTTCCTTGAACAGTACAGCAAACAAAGAAATGTGGGTTCCAAAATATAATTCTATTACATGGAGAGGAAAATTACTTCTGAATATACCCAAATGAAGCAGCTAATCAAAGGTAGTCACGTAGATTGCTTTCCCATGTGGTCCCTATTCCTTCAGCTGTTCGTCATCTGGTCATACTAAGGTTTTGAAGAGGGAGTGACTGCCATCATTAAGGCAAGGATTAATGTGAACAAAGTAGTTTAAAATTTTGTTCAGAGTAATGGTGGTTGCTGACGTTTGCCTGAAATGGGTGGATATTGAATCATCCTCTCCGAGTGCCACCCAAAGGATGCTGGAGTGAGCGGTGCAATGCCATTGATTGCCTTGTCAAAGCTCCGGCTGGCAGCCAGAAAAAGAAAGAAGAGGAAAGGAGTAGTGATGGGCGAATTTATTCGCCAGGGGCGAATTTGCGGTGAATTCCCGCGATTCGCCGCTGGCGAATAAATTTGCAAAACGTCAGGAAAAATTAGGCGAAAAAAATTCGCCGCCAAAAACGAGTCACACGTAGTTTTTGACGCGACGCGTCAGTGACGCGCGTCGAAAATGATGCGGCGCGTCGAGTTTGACGCAACGTGCATCAAAAACGACGCGCGACTCGTTTCGCGAATCGGCGAAAAAGTCGCGAATTTCTCTGGAAATGCGCCCGTTTCGCCCATCACTAGAAAGGAGTAGTGGAGAGAAGATTTTCCCCCCCAGCCAAGCAGCCGGGGATATGGGAAGTGAAGCAAGATTAAACAAGGGCATGTGAAATATGCAAGTCCCAAAAAAGTGAGTCAAGCACCCCTCACATTCTGCGATCACAGCTCAATGCTTTGGTCAAGCTTCCACTTCTGGGACTATACCAGAGGATCAAGTGTATCCAACTACACATGATCTTAGTGGCCAGAAGTGTTTCCACTTCCTTACATAGGATCATAAGAAGGTACTACACTTGGGGGCAGATTTACTATTGGTCGAATCTCAAATTAAAGGACCAGTAACATCAAAAAATGAAATTGTTTTAAATTAATAAAAATATAAGGCAGTGTTGCCCTGCACTGGTAAAACTGCAGTGTTTGCTTCAGAAACACTATTATTGTTTATATAAATAAGCTGTTGTGTAGCCATGGGGGGAACTAGTCAAAGGAGAAAAGGCTCAAGTTACACAGCAGATATCAGATAAGCTCTGTAGAACATAATGTTATCTGTTATCCATTACTCATCCTGTGCCATATAGCTGTTTTTCAATTGCAGCTTGTTTATGTGAACTATAGTAGTGTTTCTTAAGCAAGCATATCAGTTTTAACAGCGCAGGATAACACTACATGATATTTTCATTACTTTAAAACACTTAAATTTTTTGGTGTCACTGTTCCTTTAAAAAAAATTGAAATTTGACCATCAAATTATTGGGGGGGGTCATTTTTGATCCAAAATTACTATTTTCGATCCAAAACGTTCATTTTCAATCTAATTAAAATAATTCAAAGCAAACTATTAGAACAATTTTTCTTTTTAAAAATCGATTTTCCAGGACTTAAAAAAATTTTCAGGAAAGCTTCCAGGAGGTCCCATGAGCTACAATGGCAAGTCAGCAGCTTTAAGGTGAGACAGTACTTCGAAATTAAAATTTTCAAATTTTTTCAAATCTAATTTACGTCAAAATTTGTACGTATATTACAAATTCTAATTTTATTCTAAAATTCACTTCGACCCTTAGTAAATGTGCCCCTAGATCTTAGCCAAAAGGCAGAGGTGTATGCACACTTTATCAGCTAGTCCAAATAGGCACATCATACCAAGTTTTTGTGCTCATGGACAGTATTGAGGTGACTAAACCAGCTGATCATTTGTGATTGGACATGGGCATCTCCATGGGCTTGGTCCCCTGGGAAAACTAACTGCTTAAAGATAGCAGTAGATATAAAAAGACAGTGCCATGTGCATCCACTAAGGTACTGTAGGTATATGCTGATAATGGTACCTTTTTTCATCTCAAACTGCAATGTCACAGAGAACTAAGGGATTAAGGGATGTAATGTTTTTCTTACAGGATTTAAATGTTATATAAAACTGTAAATGTCAAGCTGTATGGAGTAGTATACACTGATGTTATTGCAAGATGACTGGTACCCATACATGCTAGGACAAGTTATCAGTGACAGGTATCTAAGCACATAGCATCAATACACCCTCAGTTTTAATTCTGTTCTAGTGCTTTGCACTTTGTACTACATTTATAAATGGGCCCTTATTTTTTCAGTTACAGGGGAGAAAATGGCTTTTACCCCTTGAGTTGTTATATAATGTATAGGAAGTTACTTACTAAAAGTAATTTTTTTCTGGTCTGGCTTTTTGTGGCAAAAACTCGAATTTTTCGTGAAAAAAGAAAAACTCAAATTTTTCTAGATTTATTATATCCCCATGCTGCAAAAAAGCAGAATCATAAACCTGTCGAGATCATGTATAAGTCAATGTCAGATGTCCCTATCCCAATTTGAAGATATAGTGGTCTGTGTTGGATCTAGCCCAGTAGTCTGGAAAAATTCAGGCTTCTCGGGAGATAACCCGAAAACATCAAGCAACTCAGGTTTAAAGTCCAAAAAATTTGTATGATTCAAGTTTTTGCTAGATTTTTTTCGAGTTATTTTATTGATAAAATCATGGTTGGGTTTTTATTCTTTAATAAAAAAAATCAGATAGTTTTTAATTTTAGTAAATAAACCCCTTTGTACTTTTATTTTTGTTTTACCTCCGTAGGAACTCCTCTCTTACTGAGTGGCAAGAAATAATGCCCTGCCTGCCTTCCCTAAAATCAACCCTGCTTCAAGAACTTTTACATCAAACTACTTAAAAAGGGAACACTTTACTGGCAGCCAAGGTTATGAGGTTCATTTCTTCTTTCCACTAGCGCAAGATGATTTCTCAAAACTAAAGTGTGAAAAGTTACTTGGACAGAAATTCTAAGTATTTTATTTTCTGTGCTGTTGATGAGGTCCCGAAATCTTCAACTACATTACGCTGCGTACTTGACCTCTCCAGACCTTTAATAATTCCACCTTAAAACAATCATAAAAGCGCTATTCAGAGGAGGCAGTAAATAAGACTATATTTCAAAATTGATTTTCTGCCACGATGGCAGACTCCCCATGCTTTCAGTAACGTAAACCACACTGATAGAGGAAACTCATACGGATTTCATCTGCATCTTACCAATTTCAGAAGAGGCTTACAGTTGCACTACACAAAACAGGGAAGCTTAAAATGGAATGTGGCAGAAGGAGTATTATTCAAAATGAAATAATTTGTGAAGAAATGTATTATTAGCCTATTTTATGTTTGTTTATAAAGGGAAAATTAAACCTGCAGTTACATTGTGTAGTGGATACATATACATCATTTTCTGGCCTTATGCAAGTCAATTGCAAAATGAACTGCTATTTTAATGTCATCTATTGAGGTGCAAAGCTTGCTATACATTTTGTCACCCATAGCAACCAATCAGCAGCAGGCATGTACTGGTCCTCTGTTCAAAAGTTGAAATGGTTACTGCCAGACTTTGGACAGAGATCCAAATTAGGGCCTGGCATTGTAATGCATTTTTAAACAGCCCCCTAACCATCTAAAAATTACAGAGGTGTCCACCTAGAATTTCAATGGTTCAGGAGATTTTTTTGGCATGCAAAGACTGGAGGTGAAATTTGTGGGCGTGGACTGTAGGAGTCCCAGGCATTTTATGTTCACTGCTCGTGTGCAAAGGTTTTTTCATGGAACTGAATGCTCCCTGCACATGCTAAAAGCAATGGACTGTAATACTGTGGGGCCAATAGACTAATTGAGAAAATTACTCCATTTTTAAACAGATACTTTTTCCAACATACATCAAGTACCCCCAGACAAATGTCTTTAATAATAAACATAAACCGTACTGCTTAGCAATTTGCCCGTTGCTTTGCTACACAATGCACAACACTTTTGCCCACGGGTAGTAACCCATAGCTACCAATAAGTGATTGGCTTTTTTGAGCCAGCTGCAAGTCAAACAATAAATGCAACAATTTGATTGCTTGCCATGAGTACTGCCAACGGTCAAATTTGTATAGTGTTGTTAAGTGACCCCAACAAAAATGCAATTCGCTGTTACGCAATGAAGCACTGTACACTAAATCTTTGTTTAGCATGCTGTTCTCTTAACTGTGCCAGTTGAATCACATTTAAAATGCTTTCATAACCATACATGCTCTAGAACATGCCAGTTCCCACCTTTTGCATTTCTGTGGACACCCCAAACAAAACATCAACCCAAACAACAGAATTTAATTGCCACTGCTCACAGCCGGAGATGAAAAATCTGATGGGTGAACAGAAGAAATGCTTTGATAAAAGCATTCCAGAGTCAGGGAGATAAGATGATGAGTCACCATTTCTTTTTCCAAAAAGCTATCAAGAGAAAACATTTTGGTTTCTTAGAAAGTTTGGCAGAGGTTTGCTGTTCAGTTCTAGATCTCTAAAGGAGAATGGCCTAGCTCTATAGTAAAAGTCAGGACCGGATTAACATAACAGGCGCCCTTAGGCCCACTGTTGTTCTTCATCCCTTCCCCTCCCTATTATTCAATCAAATTTTCATAACTGGAACCAGAGCAATGTGGATTGGGTTTGGGGATTTGTAAAACTATCGTATCTCTTGTGCATCCCCGGTGTTTCTGAACCAATGTAGATGTGGCCCCTCCATAAATCCAGGCCTGGTAGAAGTTATACCTAAAGCACATTGTTCCCCAACCTGTGGATCACGAGTAACATGCTCACCAACCCCTTGGATATTGCTCCAAGTGCCTCAAAGCAGGTGCATATTTCTGAATTATTGTCTTGTTAAGTTTTGGTTGCATTAAATCCTGAACAGACATATTCTCCTATCCACATAGAGGCTACCAACCAAACAGATTCTCCTATCCACATAGAGGCTACCAACCAAACACATTCTCCTATACCCATAGAGGCTACCAACCAAACAGATTCTCCTATCCACATAGAGGCTACCAACCACAACTCTTATTTGGCACCCCCTGGAACTATTTTTATGCTTGTGCTGCTCCATAACTTTTCACATTTGACTGTGTAAACGGGTCACGGGTATAATGGTTGGGGACACCCGCTATAGCATTTGGAGGCACAAAAAAGCCTAATTAACGGTTTATTTTATTGTTTAGTTATTAATAATATAGAAAGTATTGTAACTCTGCTTTTGTTTATTTAAAAATTACAGATCTGTAGCCGGGAAGTTATCTTGATATTCTTGCAAGCAATCTATTTGCAAACACTTTCACCTACTTAATGGATTTTACTAGAGTCAATGTTTTATAATAAAATAAGTATTTTTATAAGAATTACATTTTACTTATACAGAATCCTCTTTTCTGCAGGACTTTGCACGCTATAGCTATAAAGAAAAACTGTAAATCTCCGTTATCAATCTAGCCGATCAAAGCTGACACTTACACGCTCCCCATTTCACAGCTAAGGCCACAACGCTGCTTAGTTTACAACTCCCGGTGTGAATTCTGCAATGAATCCGTCATAGAAATGGGATTACAGGGAGCTATGTCTGAGCTTTAAATTCTCTGACTCTAAAGTAGAATTGACAGCAAACTTTCATTATTGTCTGCTGCATTTATTTGCAGGATGTAACTGAAGCAATCAGACAGGGACATCTCTAGGACGCCAAGGTGCTAGGAAGATATAATTCTTCACCCTCGTTGTGTTATTACAGTTTTACCTATATTTGCAGAATTGCTTCAGCAGATACACTGCGCTTTACTTAGCTATTAAACATTTTGTTTGAAAGAAATATTGCAAAGAAGAAACAATGAACACAAAGAGGATAAGTGCACAAAGACAGAAAAAGTAATTATGGGGAAAGGGGGCCTGCCTTAAACAATTACATTTAAAAGGGTGAAGATGAAGATGATGGCAGAAAACTGAATGGATCCGTTAGTGCAGTTGTGTGAATTGAGGTCATTCAGGGTTAGTTCTTGTTACACTAAGCAGCTGAGTCGACAGACTGTCTTTATTTTAGTTGTGCTAAAGGTGGAGCTCACCAAACTCTTGGTTGTTCAATGATAGTTGACCTAGAACTCTATGGCTAATAAGGAATTTACAACAAATCCATGAACTTTGAATTATAGATGAACCAAACTCAAGAGATGGAAATACAGTATTTACATTCAAACAAGCACCTGAAATTACAAAATCTTGGCCAACCCATTAAAATGCCCACACTCAACTCCTCGAATTTGACTTACTAGGCCCAGTAGGTGAGTTTAATAATTCATCCTTAGAGTTTAGTAAAGTATGCACTGCTGGTTTTCTTTACAAATTATAACTAGTTATGGCACTACTTTCCAAACTAATACCAACTGCATTATAAACAGCGCCAATTATTCACTGGTAGCCACTTCTCTGAGAAAGAGTATCAATGATGTTACTGCTCTTTTAGTAATGGATACCTTCCCATCATGATGGGGAAACCTCTTAATCCAAATCATAAATGCAACATAAACAATGTTGTACTGCTAACAGATTCTTTGGATTCTTTTAACTGTGCTAAAAAGTAGAAAGTGAAGCTGAAACTTATATATTTAGGACAACGTTGGCTATATGAATAAATAAATAAGATTCCCTTTCAGTTCAGTATTTGCCCTTTTTCAGTACTCAAAAGAGCCCACACATAAAGGGTTTCTTTATCCATAATGAATGATAATAATAACAATAATAATAATAAAAAGTGTTTTATTCTATCAGTTAAGACTCTATAATTTAGTTTATTACAGGTTTGTTGAACAAGTGATGAAAACAACAAAAACTACATGCTAGCTGTCAGGAGAAAAGATACTTGAAGAGCAATGGCACACCCGGGAGATTAATCATCAGTGATACATCTCTGCTTCTGAGAGCAACTAATCTCCTGTAAAAGCTTTCCCATAGGCAATAATGTGAATTGATAGTGGTAAAACCCATGTGTCAGTTCAGTCTTCCAAAATCGCTTGGCGTTTACTCTTGAGACAACTTCAAGCGATTCTGGGAGACTGTAGCGACATATGGGTTTTACCACCAGCAATTTACATTATTGCCTATGGGAAAGCTTTAACAGGAGATTAGTCGCCCACAAAAGCAGAGATTTATCACTTGCAGTTAATCTCCTGATGTGCCATTGCCCTTGGGGTAATGGTGCACAGTATGTATGTTTCCCACACTGCAGGAGATTAAAATGTTAGAAAATGCCTTTGCATTGGTGTTGTAAAGCGTTTGAATCGCTTAAGTCACAGAAATTGCCTTTTAGGTTTTTAAAAGATTTATTCTGGCTGACATCAATGCAGAGGAATTTTCAGACTCTTTGTTGCTGTGCAAAGTACTGTGCATTGTTACCCTTATGTATTTTTCATCTAATTAAATGAGTTAAAAACCAAAAGATACTTTTTGCAACAGTTAATGCTACAATGGTCTAAACATAAGATTTAGAATACAAGGAAAGCTCAAGGAGGCTGAGTGAAAAAAAGAGACAACATGCTTGCCAAGGAAGTTCCAATACAGAGAGCTGATTAGTGATGAATAGACGTAGATGACATTTTCAGCACATTAATGTGCAACTGTCAGGTGCCCTTCTATGATGACTGAAACTATAAAATCTGCAAGGCCCTCTCTAATATGTAGACTTATAAATCCCTCACTAAATCACATACAAAGATAGGGAGCCTTAACACTTTGGGCAAATTCCATTGTTTGATACTTATCCATTAATATAAACCTTAAATTGGTTTTAAGACTGGCAAAAACCAAGGTTTACTAATGTCATTTACTGCTATCTCTTGTAGTAGAAGGGCCATTTAAAGCAAATGAGTATGAAAATAAATTTGTGTATAGACTTAATTTGTAAGAGTGAACATGTTTTAATAGGACATTCAGGGAACTTACACTGAATATAGTCATGTAACTACAGATCTGTGGGGTCCAACTGCAAATTTAGCAACTGTGACCTGCTTATGCCCTGACAAAGGGTCCTCCCAGAAAGCATGTGTGGTTGTCCTTGAACAAACATGGATGGCTTTGTTTTACCCACCAAGAAGAATGGATATGTGAGCACTTCTGCTTTGTGATGAATGTCACAAGGTGTTCAATTGAGTATTATATTATGCCAACACATTGGCATCCCTTGTTGCCCCTAAAGTTACGAATACAATTATTGTATTTATTATTACTAAATTTAAAACATATCTAAGAAATCCTACACTGACTGAACTTGGCCAGTCATAGGTCAGCAGATTGTTGGCCCATGTATAGGGCCAAATAATGGCCTTCCTGATCAATATCTTAGGTGCAGTGACCTTTCTTACTATAAAAAAGACAGGCTAACTACTACTAGCTACATGCCAAAAACTGAAAAATGGATTATTCCACTGGAAAAAGTATGAATTTTAGTAAAGTGTTGATCACTGTGCATGATGAAATATCCGGAGTAAAAACCACATTTGATTGTTGCAGATAATAGGCAACTGTTTTATTGTCACATCTCTGAATTTCACCCAGAGCGAGTGAGCACAGTCTGCTTTTCCTGATGAAATAAATCATAATTTCCTTTTCTTTTTGAGTAGGAGTAGTAAAACAAAGCTGTGTTGCAGAATCACAATTCTTTCTTTTGTTAAGATGAGTGATGGAAAGAAAAGGTAGAGGAGAGATAAAATGAAAGGGTAAAGAAAAGAAAGCAACTGAAATTATAAAGTCAATGAGGCAAACTTGCTATTTGGAAAGCATCTCAACAAGACACTGTACTTGGCAGATTCTGATTTATAAGGAAACGACTATCTAATTGTTACAGGAGGATAGGTCAGGGTATTCCTAAACCTTCCCTTGGTTTACTATCAACTGGTTTTGGTACCGGTGCAATTGGTCCAACTCCAAGCAACTCCCAGTAGGCACAATATAGTTAGACTCCTTGGGTTAGATTCATCAAAGAGTGAAGTTAAGAGTGAAGTTCCGCCACTAGAGGGAAATTCCACAGCTCTCAATTAATTTCTATGGGATTTTTAAAGGCGTATTCATCAAAGGGTGAACTTTCACTTCATCCATTGATGAATATGCCTTGCAAAATCCCATAGAAATGAATTGAGAGCTGTGGAATTTCCCTCTAGTGGCGGAACTTCACTCTTTGATGAATCTACCCCCTTATCCTTTAGACGGGGTCCCCGATTATGGTATGGAGGAAGGGATTATATATATATATATTGTATAAGCACACAGCATTCCAAGGGTTTCATAATGGGGCAGGACCATATTGTTTGAAGCAGTGTACCTATATCCCTTTCTCGCCTCAGGTACACTGGAGAGAGCCCCAAGTTTACTTTATTCAGTTTACACTGGGTGTCACAGTCTCTGTGTATTAGGTACAGTTAAAGAATTCTGTGTCTGGAGTTGATGAGTACATGATATGTGGCTTTTAAAGTAGCAGACTACTGGGCATCAGTTAGGGATCCCATGTCTCCTTCACAAGCAGATCTTGAGATTAAATGAGCCACTTTATGGGAGTGACCACTTTTACTTTTATACAAGGTGGAAATTTTACACTTAGGTGGGTCCCTCCTGAGAATGATAAGTAGACAGTGGTCCTCCAGGGTTTTAGGGGAGAGTCTGTGCCAGTGAGGGTCTGATTAAATCTCATGAAGAACAGCCATTGAGATGCTTTCTGAGAAAAGGAGCATCCTGTTGTTTGTCCAGACATTGACCATTGTCAAGTCCCCACCTTGTAACCAGAATTTTAGGTGTACATGACAGTTGGGAGGTATGCTGCTTGAAACACCTGACTCTTAATTTCCTGTTCACTTGAACTGATAATCTTAGATATTCACGTGTGTTTGCCACACACAAATTTTGGATAATTTTCCTCAATAAATAAATAAAATAAGTATAATAATTGGGCTCTCATTATCTAGTTTTAAAACTAGTGTGAAAAGGGGACATGAGGAGCTGAATGTGAATGGACCTGCTTTTAAAACTAGATAATGAGAACCAAATTCAATGAATGGATAAAAAACATTATGCTTATTTATTTATTGAGGAAAATTATCCAAAATTTGTGCGTAGCATAAGCTAATTTCTATGATTCTCGGTTCATTTGAACAGGAAATAAGGAATAAGGTGTTTCAATCAATGGAAAGATGTTTAGTTGTCAGTGTGGGAGGCCCTGCTTTAATAAAAAAAAAACAGAAATCTGGGTCTTCACAAACAGAACTCTCTGGAGTGTGTCATGGCTCAAACAAAGGAGATTTCTGAGGACCTCCTATTTCTAAAGCACAAAATAACAAGCAAGGAGAGCACACCTATTCTCAAACAATATTCAAATTTAATCCAAAAAAAGATTACAAATAATATCTAAGAAAAAACAAAAAACAAAACCATACACCAAAAAATACAAAAATACAAAATAGAAAAAAGGAAAAAAAGAAAAAAAGGAGACAATCGCCCAACGCGTTTCGACCACAAGGGTCTTCCTCAGGGGCAAAAAAACAAAAATTAAATAAAAATTATTTAATTTTTGTTTTTTTGCCCCTGAGGAAGACCCTTGTGGTCGAAACCGTTGGGCGATTGTCTCCTTTTTTTCCTTTTTTCTATTTTGTATTTTTGTATTTTTTGGTGTATGGTTTTGTTTTTTGTTTTTTCTTAGATATTATTTGTAATCTTTTTTTGGATTAAATTTGAATATTGTTTGAGAATAGGTGTGCTCTCCTTGCTTGTTATTTTGTGCTTAATAATTTTGGGGACCCTAATGGGGAGTCTCCCTGGGATGAGCACCCGATAAAATATTGAATAGGATGTGCGCTGGCTTCGAGCATTTGTAGACTCCTATTTCTAAAGAGCTTGGACTCCAAGGGGCATATTTATTATGCTGTGGCATAAAATTGGTGTAAAATCTTTACACGCAATGTAAAATAATGACGGAAAATCTGGCATTTGCATGGTGTAAAATTACACACACCTTTACACGTTTTTTCCCCTTTTTTTGTTCAAACTTCATTTTACAAAGCATAATAAATAAACTTCCAACAGTCCACTATTAACAGGCCATGTATGGAGGACATTGAACACCATCTTCACCTTTCCCAAGGGTGGTTGACCACAAAGGTTACACCAAGAGTAAGCCGTATAATACTTGAGGAATGTGTTGCAATGGCAATGATCTAAGGTTTTCTAAAGACTAATTGAATAAGGCTTTAGAAGAATGTTCTGTGAACAGATCTTAACTAAAATAGAATTATTCATTATTGGAGGCAAAACAATCCTATTGGGTTTAATATTTAATGAATATTTAATATGAACAATTATTTAGGAGACTTAAGATATGGAGATCCAAAGTATGGAAATACCCCCTCCAGAAATCCCCAGGTCCTGAGCATTCTGGTTAACAATTCCCATGCCTGTAGAACATGTATGCAACAGATGAGACCAAAATAGAATTTTTGACTTAAATGATGAGTTGTATGTGGCAAAAATCAAACCCTGCATTCCAGCATTAGAACCTTATCCAATCTTTAAAACAAGGTGGTAGAAATATCATTATATGGGCCCACTTTGCTGCCAGAACAGCTTGCCTCCACTGATGGAAATATAAATTTGGAATTGTACCAGCCAATTCTAATAAATAATGTCAGGGTCTCTGTCTATGAGCTGAAGGTTAAGAGAAAGTGAATCATGCAGCAAGCCTGAACACTGTAGAAAACACCTGTCAATCTACCAAAGAATGGGTGAAGTAGAGGAAAGTTGGTTTTTTTTAAATGTCAAAAGTCCTGGCCCTAAAGGAGAACTAAACCCTAGAAATGAATATGGCAAAGATGCCATATTATGTATACTGAACTTATTGCAACAACCTAAAGTTGTTTGTGGTGTTTCTGCAAATGGCCTGTAGAGGTCACTGTGCACATGAGTTATACTATGCATACGGTTTAAAAGCAATAGAGTTCAAATACTGCTGTTGAGAAATGGCTGCATGAGCCTGCTAATAAAGCACTGTTATCCTTTACTAATTCTCGGCTATCAAAACACAACAAGCTTCTTAATATCAGCAATGATCCAGGACTTTAAACTTGTCACAGGGGGTCACCATCTTGGAAAGTTTCAGTGACACTCACATGCTCAGTGGGCTCTGAGCAGCTGTTGAGGAGCTAAGCTTAGGGGCAGTTGCAAATTATCAAGCAGAGAATTAGGTTGGTCTATAATATAAGGGCTGATTATTAAATTCTCATGCTAGTTGCACTGGTTTCTGTGCTGCCATATAGTAATTGTCTGTATTCATTTCTAATTAGCCTTATATTGTGACATTTATATTCTATGTGTTCTGTATATTGTGAGTTGGTCCCTAAGCTCAGTAAGTAACAGCAGCACAGAGCATGTGCAGTTAAAGGGGTTGTTCACCTTTGAGTTAACTTTTAGTATAATGTAGAGAGTGATATTCTGAGACAATTTGCAATTGGTTTTCATTTTTTATTGTTTGTGGTTTTATAGTTATTTAGCTTATTATTCAGCAACTTTAAAATTTGCAGTGTCAGCAATTTGGTTTCTATGGTACAAATTACCCCAGCAACCCTGCATTGATTTGAATAAGAGACTGGAATATGAATATGAGAGGGACTGAATAGAATTCTAAGTAATAAAAAGTGGCAATAACAATATATTTGTAGCCTTACAGAGCATTTGTTTTTAGATGGTGTCAGTGACCCCCATTTGAAAGCTGCAAAGAAACAGAAGAAAATTGCAAATCGTTAAAAAAAACTATGAAAAATAAACAATGAAGACCAATTGAAAACTTTCTTAGAATTGGCCCTTCTACAATATACTAAAAGTTAACTTGAAGGTGAACCACCCCTTTAATCAGTAGAAAAGAAGATAGGAAGCTATTGGGGCATCTTTGGAGACACAGATCTTCCCTGCTAAAGGGATGTGGTTGCCTTGGGCTGGTACAGAAGCAACACATAGGGGCCGATTTACTAAATTCACGTGAAGGATTCGAAGTTCAAATGAATTCGATCGAATTTCGAATGTCGGATTTATTCGTTTGGTCGAATATGCAATTTGTTCATTCGCAAATTCGTTCATTCGATCATTTGACCAGCGAAGGATTTTAATTTTAAAGTTTATTCGATTGCCTACTTCGGCAGATTGGACCTACCATAGGCTTCTGAGGCTAAGTCCTGGTCGAATAGGATTTGTACAATCGAAGTCTTCGATCGTTCGAATCGTACGAATCATTCGAATGATTGAATGATTTATTCGTTCAGTTGAATGATTTATTCGACGGATCGAATAAATATGTATTCGATCGTCAAATGATCGAATATCAAATAAAAGGTAGCTTAGAACTATTCGATTAACATTCGAAAATTAAATGCTAAACGAATATCGAGTAGAAACAAATTTTTTGGGGGGAATAATAGTAAATTTGCCCCATAATGTACAACATTTCTAGCTACTCCTGTTGTGTTTTGATAGCCGAGGATGAGTACAGTATAACAGTGATCTATTAGCAGGCTCATCCAGCCATTACACAACAGTAACCTAAAGCACCTTAAGCAGTATAGAAAGTACTGTGTATGCACAGTATAACTCATGTGCACAGTGACATCTACAGGCCATTTGTATAAACACCACATATTCCCCCCTATAGTAGGAAAGCATTTGGGCAAATGTAGCAAACAACAAAAATAAATCTTAAAGCAATAATTTACATTCTTCACATGACATAGTCCGAGGTTCATGCAGGTAGTTTTCTGATTCTCTCAGTACGCCTTATAGTTTCACTTTCTTCAGTCCTATTGCTGTTGGCAACAGGAGTAGGACAATGTCCTTCATCAAATGAAGCTTCTCCAAAGTCATATCTAGCAGGAGCAAGATGACTTGCATTCCATCTGCATCCATCAGACAGTTCATATGTGTATGGTCCTCGCTGGCGTCTCACTTCAAGTGGTGTAGTAAATTTAGATTATCCTTGTTTCAGTATTCCTGGTTTCTTAAAGTCCTGACTAAAGATTCAGGCTGAAAGTGCACTTCTCCTAACCACATTTTCTGTCAGTATAAGCCTTGCATTTAGCTGGTTGACATTTGACAATGTCAGCAGTAGATGATTTTGTAGGCACAGTATTTTGTGGAAGTTTGATGAATGCAACGTGTAACTTAGTGCGCATATGTCTGCCATGTAGTAATTCAGCTGGAGATGCTTGGGTTGTTGCATGGCAAATTGCTCTTTAGTTATGTAGGAACTCTGTTGTAACTACTTTCCCAGTAAGATTTGCTGTCTGTGGTACTTCATTGAGACTTTTGTTGAATCGCTCGATTTCTCCATTTGCTTGTGGGTAATACACTGAAGATTTCCTATGCATAATATTCCTCTCTCTCAGAATAAGACAAACTGTGGTCTGTTGTCTGATATTAACTCCTTTGGATTACCTTCTCTTCTGAAGACTGTAGACAGAAATGTTATTACTGTAGCTGATGCTATATGAGAAACAACTTCAATTCCAAGCCATTTACTGTAATAGTTATAGCAAATCTGCAGTCTATCTGCAAAAGGAGTATCTGCAAAAGGACTCACAAAATCAATAGCAAGTTTTCCCATGCTGAATCAGGAAATGGTACTGGCTGAAGTGGTGGTGTATGTGTGATAGCTGTTTTGTCATGATTCTGACAAGTAACACAAGAATGAATGGCAGTTTCCACATCGGCATCCAATGCTGGCCACCAGTATAGTTCTCTTAGTCTTTGTTTTGTACGTACAATTCCTTGATTACTCTCATGTGAAAGTTGTATGAGCTTTTCTCTCAAGGTCTCTGGTACCAGTAACCAGTGAGCTCCACGGACAACATAGCCATCTACTAAGGACAGTTTATGTCTAATCCTGTAGTAAGGTTGGACATGCGAGGCAAGCTTGCTTAAAATAAGCAGCTGTAACTGAATAAGTCAGTGCTACAACTTCTATGTCCTCATCCAGTGTATCAGAAGATGCAGGTAAAAGTAAACGTGACAAACAATCAGCAGTAGCAATTTTAAAACTTGGTTTGTATTGCATTTTGCTAGAGCTTCTTTTTCAACATTTGAATACTTACGCTCTGTCTCTGTAAGTGTTCTGGATGCAAATGCAACAGTTTTCTCTGAACGATCAGCATGTACCTGTGTGAGAACTGCACCAATGCCATAGTCTAAAGCATCTGTACTAACCATAGTGGGTAGTGCAGTATCAAATAAAGCTAGTGCTGGACTGTACACAATTAACAGTTTCACTTTTTCAAAGATATTATGAGCAGTCTCTGACCAAACCAGACTTGAAGTTTCACATACAGTAGTAGTGGTCTAAGTGGCTCCACAACTGAAGCATATTTGGGAATAAACTTAGAATACCATGAAGTAAGATCTAAAAAAACTCATAAGGTCTGAAAATAAGATGGAGTAGGTGCTTGTGTAAATGTGTTGACATGGTCAGGGTCAGGCAGTAATCCTTCTTGTGAAATTATATGACCCAGAAATGACAGCTGAGCTTGGCTGAAGTGGCATTTGGAAAGGTTCAGTTTCAGTCCTGCAGAATCAATGCATTTCAGAACCTTTTCTAGGTACTGGTCATGGAGATCCATAGTTGGAGCGCAAACAATTATATCATCCAAGTAGCATTGTACACCAGGTATGTCATGGAGTATAGAAGACATCAGTCTTTGAAAATAACTCAGTGCTGAAGCCAGTCCCTAAGGTACATGGAAAAGAAACAAACCATCATGGGTGATAAATGCAGTGAGGTCTCTGCTTTCCTCATGCAGTAATACTTGATGATAAACGCTCTGAAGATCAAGGGTGGAAAAGAATTTTGCTCCTCTGAGTTCTGAAAAAATTTCCTCTGTGTGGCAAAGGATGATTATCCATGCTTTATTAGGTTCACAGAGATCAACACACAATTCAATACCTCCAGATTTCTTCATTGTTACAACAATTGGTGAAACCCATTCGGATTTAGATTTTTCACGTCGTGCTCTACCAGTTTCTTTAGTTAAACTAATTGTAGGTTTAATGCAGCAAAGAAATCCATTCCAAGTATAGCAGTACCCTTATTCACAATGTAAAAGTCACATTTTGTAGTATTTGATTCAAATTGTACAGTCACTGGCAAGCAACCAAACATGTGGTTTGGGTCCTTTAAGTAACTGACCAGTCTCAGGGCAGGTGCAACAAGCGGATCTTTTGCAAAGCATTATCATTTGGTAGTATAGAAACAGCTGAACCTATATCACGCATCAGGTTAATGGAGTGTCCCTTGTCAGCAGAAGCAGTATCGACATTGACAGTGCATATAAACTTGTATGGAATAAATGTACCAGCTTTATCCAAACTTAATACTGTAACATTTGTAGTAGTGACTTCATGAACATCTTTAACAGAACTACGGCAGATCTTAGCAAAATTACCTACCATTTTCATTTGCAGCACTTTACAGCTTTTGCAGGACATGTAGCATAATTTGCAGTGTGTTGTGTTAAACCACAGCGAAATCAGTATTTTTTATTTGTATTTGCTGCATGGTTTTGCAGTGAATCCCTTTCCTAAGCACTGTATTTTGACTCTGACTGTGCATTATTAGGCCTTGATGCTGCATTCACAGTCTGTACATTCCCAACAGTTCTCTGACTGAGAGTTTTAGCCTCTACCACTGCTGTTTCAATTTGGCTAGCAACTGTAATAGCCTTTGCAATGGTTAAATCCTACTCTCGGAGCAGTCTCTCTGTAATGCGTGGTGAATTTGTTTGTTCCACTATTTGGTCTCTTAGCATTTCATCTGTTAGATTCCCATAGTCACAGGTAACAACTAGCTCTCTCAAAGCTTCTACAAATTGTTCTGTGGATTCGACGTTACGTTGTCCACTTTAATGGAATTTATATCTTTCAGCAACCACATTTACTCTTGGCATGATGTTCTTTATAGCAGTAAGTGCAGTTTCAGTTTCAGGTTATAATGTATAGAATATACTATGTCCCTCTGCTCCCACGCAGTGAATAAGTAAAGCACGCTTTTTAGCAGCAACGATGTAATTATCAAACATACGGATCCGAGCAGTAAAAGGTATGGAAGGCTCACCAGGGTTTGGGAGAAAATGTGCAGGCTGCTGCAGAGGTAGAAGAGACATCTTATCACCAATCTGTTGTGTTTTGATAGCCGAGGATGAGTAGAGTATAATAGTGCTTTATTAGCAGGCTCATGCAGCCATTACACAACAGTAACCTAAACGCTAGCACCTTAAGCAGTATAGAAAGTACTGTGTATGCACAATATAACTCATGTGCACAGTGACATCTACAGGACATTTGTATAAACATCACAACTCCTTTAGTTTTCCTTTAAATCCTATTGAGATGTTTTGGAAGGACCTGAAGAAGGCATTTCATGTAAGGAAACCCACTAACATCCTGTTCTATAAGGAATAGGCTAAAATCCCTGCAAGCAGATGTGCAGCACTAATAAACACTTAATGGAAAAGTTTAGTTGCTGTTATTACTGCCCAAGGGGGAACAAAAGTTCACTATATTCATATACTTTTGCCACACAGAAATATATAAACTGGATCATTTTACTCAATAAATAATCAAGGGCTATGTTATAGACTCAGGGTTCCCATGATCTAGTGTTAATACAATTGAGTGAATTTTAAGATCCTTCCAAAATGTATTTAGGTATAAATATACATCAGTTTTACATTGACGTTTCGGTTGTGTTCTACAACCTTTCTTAAGGTGTGTTACCAAATAAATATAATAAATTACATTTTAAACAAGATATATAAAAGCTGTTTAGTCCTGCCCAATTAATGACATCATAATCTTTAAGTCCTGGTTAACCAACCAAATGTTGTTAGCAGAAAGCGATCAGAATCACAATTTAAAGGGAAAACTACCTGGTAAATGATAGAACCCATGCAACAGTAGCACCTAATTTTTTTTTTTTTTAACTTCGGGTAGTTTATTGAGTGAATAAAACAAGCTTTTTTACAACAATAATAATATGAACATGATATAGTAGAAAACATATCATGCATTTTACCTTTCCTGCACCTTTTGTGACTTAAGCTACTGTAGATTGGGTTGAATGTTTTGGATAAATATCTGTCCAAGGACCCCAAACTTTATGAAACTTTGTAGGGACTCCCCTCTTTAGGTATACTAACTTTTCAGTATTGCAGGTATCCTGCATTATCACTTTCCAGGTATCAGATGTAGGGGGGGGGTCACTGCTCACTGGTTTTGAGTAATTAACCTTTTAGCTAGTAGACCCTCTAAGAGAAACATTGACTGTGACATTGACTATTGATATAGTTTAAGGTCTTGTATTATGGCCAAAACACATGTTTTAGGTGTTCTGGGAATTGCCACCTGTAGAATTGCTGTTTAAAGGAACAGTAACACCAAGAAATGAAAGTTCATTAAAGTAAAGAAAATATAATGTACCGATTGCACTGCACTCATATAACTGGTCTGTTTGTTGCAAGAACTCTAAAATTGTTTACATAAACAAGCTGCTGTGTAGCCATGGGGGCAGTCATTCAAAGCTGAAAAAGTAGAAAAGGCACATGATACACAACAGATAACAGATAAGCTCTGTAGTATATAATGGGATTGACGTTACTGTTCCTTTAAACCACTATCTGTCTGTCCCTTGCTATTTGATCAGTGCTGGTTCTGACTATTAAGGGTAAGGCCAGCTGCGAAGATTCGGGGAGATTTGTCACCTGGGGACTAATCGCCAAGACGAATCTCCCTGAATGGCTTGCTCCTATCTCGCACCTGCTAGCAATAAACTCGCCTGCGCCTATTCACACGTAGCAACGCGTTTTTCAAAGTCGATCAAAATTGCCTCGTGAGGCAATTTCGAGCGACTTTGAAAAAAGTATCGCCCAGTGTGAATAGGCGCACGCGACTTTAGCGCTAGCGAGTGCGAGATAGAAGCAAGCCATTAGTCGCCTAAAAGACGCGGCGATTATTCGCCAGGCGACTAATCTCCCTGAAATATTCCCGTGTGGCATAGCCCTAAAACAAATTAGTAGAAGCCAGATGATTTACAAACCTGAGAAGAAGCATGCAAAGCATTGTGAGAATGTCATTATTTGCTGTAATATTTGTTAAATTGAGCTATATTTTACTACATAGATATGCTTATTTTGATTTTATTAGTAAAATAAAATGTTATTAGTATGTACTGTTTTATATTACTGTGTATTAGCATGTGAATTATTAAATCACACAGCAAGGGACAGTCTTGTTATGAAATTCATTGGTTGCACTTCTGGCAGGCCTGGGGTTAAGTTAAATGACATGTCTCTTCAGTGTTAAACATCAAGCCTTATTATGATATATTGTTTAATGTAGCTGTTATTTTCTTGGCACATTGTGTCCGTAGATGTCAGTTACCTTGGGAGATGCTGACAGCCAGCTTTATGTCTTGGCAGTTTCCTTAAATATGTGTTACCTCCAGTTATTGACAAGCAAAGAGGAAAGGAGAGAGAAGCACATATACTGTAGGTGAGACAACATCAGTCCTAGTTACAGAGAAGCAATTCGCCCATTTATTTGTTCCTTGCCCATTAAATACTGTAACCCTTTTCTACCCTTCATAGTACATTTATACAGCAAGTAACTTGCTGGTAGTAAGCTTCCCTGACCCCAGCAACCAGACACCAACCAAATTTTAATTCAAACGTACAACTTTAATCACTGGTAACACTGTTCAACTTATCCAGGCAACAGAGATAGTATCAATGCGGCTTTCTTTCAACATAACTTGTATTGTATTACCACAGGTTATGTTGAAATAAAGCCACATTGATACTATCTCCATTGCCTCCTGTGGATAAGTTGGACAGCGCTATCAGTGGGTAAAGTTGTACGTTTGTATTGAAGTACAAAAGTGCTCCGCCATTGCCGCGTCTCTACATTTGCCAATATTGTACCAGCCAAATTTTAGGTTAGAGAACTGCAGAATTAAAAGCAAATACAGAGCACTGCAAATGAGATGATACTTAAAAAAAAAAAATTTTTAGTGTTAAAATAATGTTCTTTTGCGAGCTAGAATGAGTGGATTATTGTGTCACCACATCTGTAAGGTTAGGTATTAGTTCAGCCTCACATAGCCATTTAAATGTAGCTTGTAGCTTTTACATGAAAATTAATTGAGTCATCAGCATTATCATTTGAATGTTACTCACATGCCAATCACTGAATTCCAAAATTCTTCCTTTTCTGTGACATTTATTAAGGACAAGCATAAGAAACTTCACTGGTGAAAATATGTTAGGCACCCCTCCCATGAATTAAATTTTGCCCTGGCCAATGCTTCTTTTTTCCAAAAATGAGCACCAACCTATGGAACATGCTGGGATGCTGAACATATTGCCCATCAAGTGAATTTGCCTTTCCCTGTTCCTCCCAAACTGCTCAATCCCCTAACTCTTAAGGGTTAATATGAATCTCAGCTGGTACTTCAGCAATATGGAAACAGCAGGTTTGGCATCATTCCTTCCTTAAACTTCACCCAGCTTCTTTCAACACATAATTGTACTGTACAGAATGCAAATGATTGTTATCTTTTTCACCTCTGGCTGTTATCACATAAAGACTATATAATTTATGACACAGAAGCCTCCTGCCAGCTGTGCGTTCCTCCTGGCGGCCATATATTCTGTGCTCAGATGAGAAATAAAATAGTAATGCAGTCTCCCCTCCCCGGCACTCAGACTGTATATCATGGAGCAATGAAGATGGTGCAGTGCTAAAAGAAAAAAAACTTTAAATACAACTGTACATTACAGCTGCTAACCAAATTATAGAAACCTGACGATATGGTCTTCTGTTTCCTAATTACTTACAGACAGAAGGGACTTTAAACTAGGCTGTCAGTTTCATGTAAGGATAACAAAACCAAATGCCTATTAAAGAACAGCTAGCTGCACAGAGGAGCCGGCACATCTGCATCTTTGCTTGTAAAGTTTTTCAGTATCTGCCTCCCTGTGTACCTATCTCTCATGCACACATATACAAATGTGACAACAGCAGCACCCAAACAGTTGAAGTGCAGAAGATTCTGTAAGCCCATACATACTTTCACCAAGTCATATAATGAACTCACTAAGCTGTACACACCACATACACTAGGGTTGCCACCTGTTTGGTTTTGACCCAAACAGTTTATTTCTTCTTAGGTGTGGTTGAGTCACAACTGTCTGTTCAGTTTCAGCCTTGTGAACCCAAACAATAATTTGGCCAATAACCCGTCAGATGTCAAAACCACAACCATATGAAGCAGAAACATGCCCCCAAATATCAATACCCCACCCCCATATGTCACTGCTTCATCCCCAATACCATCATCATCCAGCCTCCTTGATCTGTTTTTGCAGATGTCAAGAAGGTGGTAGCCCTATCATACAATGCACAGTACAAAAAGCAAGGTAATGCATTATATTTCAGGAGCTGCCATATTGCACTGCCACTTTGGATTCAACAACGCCATAGTAATAAGTCATGTATTCCAGAAAACAGATATACTCCTTTTTTTCTCTGTATCATCTTATCTAGGAGTAAATAAATACCATAAAAATATAATTATTCAAGAGCTCTGTCAAAGAGACTTCAGGTCAGGGGCATCAATCTTCACAAGGCATACTCCCTTGCAGTATAGTCACTAAATGTCAGCAGTGAGGAGAGCACTCTTAGCGGTGTAAATGCTACAGTTGAACTTAAAGTTAAAATTTTGCACTTAAACTGCATGAAGAGTGCTCTCCTCACTGCTGAAATATAGTAACATATAAACACCATTTGGAATGACTGCATTTTTAGAGAATGCAAATAAGACTACAGAACACTCTAGCTTTCTTATACGTGTACCTGGTCCACTAGTCTCCAGTCTCCCATTTTTGCCTTCATATAGCATCTGCATCAGTTTCACATGAGTTTTGGACCAGAGAGTTACACTGAGTGTTTTCCAGCCCAATCTCCCCACGACTCAACTCGGGAGCCATGATGCCCCTAGTATCATCAGAAGTGGGCGAGTCAGATACTTAGGCCGGGTATGATTTGGGAGAGGGCGGGTAAGGGTTGTTTGCATTGGTTGTTGGTTGATCAGTGATCCCAGGCACCCAATCAAAAGCAGGGCCATAAGGAAAAGCTGTTATGCATCTTAACCAAACCTTCAGTCTTCAACCTTCATTTCTTATTGTGGGACTCCCTGAGGTTCCCAGACATTCTTAACATGCTTTAAGTATCCACCAGTTGTGCTTAGGGGTCATCAGCCACCAAAATAAGAGTATCAAAAAGTCTTCAGTCAAATGTTTTCAAGTAGTTTGTCCAACACTGAAATCATTCCTTCTGACGGTGACAGCTTTTAATGTTAGCAGTCAAGTGTACAAATATAGTTTCTGACATTTTTTCTAAGCAGATCAGAACAGATGAGGTCCTTACCAGTTTTCATGAGTGAACAGAGGAGCCTACACCTATGTATGTATTGGTTCATTACAGACACGATTTCTATTGACCTAGTCTATTAAAGCAGCAGTCGACACTTGTGAAAAATAATGGAAATATTTTTATGTTGATTATATTTTGTCATTTACTATACATCTCAAAACGAAAAATGGCATATTTGACTTTCACTAATAGGACATATTGTATTGCAATTTATGCATAATAATCTGTATACATATTAGAATACTTAAGCAAAAGGACTAAACAATGGTTTTGTTGTTCAGAATGTACATTTTAATAAAAAAACACATTTATTGATAAGGTTTTGGAACTAGAACAGAACAGCAAGGATTCAATACAAAACAGTTCTCAGACAGAAAGAGAAAAAAAACAGCATTTTGTTTTCACATAAAAGAAAAAAAAAATAACCCTTTTACACCTTTCTCTGTTACCCTTTTTTTCTCCCCATCTCACTGAAGAAATTGATTTCAGCTACTGCTGAAGGTAATATGACAATCACATATTTCAGTCTGTGATCCTGAGCAGCCAAGCATATTATTCTTGATTTGACTTGGGGTGATAGCAGCTTTTGTGTCAAATGTAGCAATTCCTGCAGATTTAATAGAGTCGACCTCTGTAGCACCCTCCCTTCCTTCCCCCGCCCCTCATTCCTACTCCCACCCCTCCTCCTCTGTGCGTAAGCCATGATAATTTCTGCATTTATCAATTGTATCTGCAAGCAAATCTAATTCATTATTCCCATGGTGTCTGTGTTTCCGGAAGCTCAGGAAAGGGATATTAAATAGCATTTATATTTATCTGATACTAAGAAGTAAATGGGGTCTTCATTTTAATTGGGTGCAGAATTCATTTGGAAACATTCTATTAACCATTTGCTTACAGATACTGTGTGATATTGGGGCTTGGAATGAACAGGTTATCTTTTTGGCTGGTTCATTCGTATGACACCATCAGTACAATCGAAACTAGGTGTGGGCAACGCTAATAAACGATTGTCAGCTGTTTGGTTTCTAGTAGTGCTGTTGCATGTACACTTTGTTCTGGAAGATGACAGTTGTATTTTAAACACACTGTTTTCAGTAAGATGACAGTTGTATTTCATATTCATGGTTTTCAGGAAGATGACAGTTGCATTTGATATATCTTGTGCTCAATAAAATGACTTTTCTAGTAGAAGACAAAAATTACAAAGGAAAGCAGTGAGTGAGAAGAAATAAGGCATAAGTTATAAGGAAGGAGGTTTTTTTCTCAAAGAGCATAGAACTCCATTGTTTTAGAATACCACAGCTCTGCTTCTTATGTGTCAGTAACAACCAGGTTTGTATGTTTAAGGCATTTGGGAGACTGGACCTGGGTGTTAGAGAAGGGATATGCTGTTTAGAAAATCCTACTCCTCTAAACTCTATAATGAATATTGAGATCAAAGCTAAAGCACACTGATGGCAGGGAACACACTTGCATACAAGTTGCTGAGCTGGGTGTGGCCTACTGTGAAGGCAGAATATGGTTCTATATTAGAGCAGGATACTTGCAACTGCAAGTGCCGCAGCAACTTAAATAACATTGGATAATTTTGCTGTTATCAGAATACATTGTATAGACTTTACTGTAGAGCAAATGTTTTTTCAGTGTAGCATGGCTTCACAGTCTTCAGCCTTCTCAACTCTAATGGCAATTGAGTCTTTTTTTTCATGAAGTTGCATTGTTTCAGTAACACTTTATCTCACCAAAGTGCTCCCAGCATGATGTGTAATGCAATAAGCTACAATACAGAAAACCACTTTCTATTCTCTGAGATGTGCAAGCCGCCTAGCATTACACAGCCTGCCCACACCGAAAGTTCCACTGGCGTTTTTCATATTTAATGTAAGATTATGTTTATAAGTTGTAACTGTATCCCTCGGGAAAGAGATAAGGGAAATGGAATATAGTGTAGCATTTCTTTGAATCAGACATACACCCAGTGCCTTTTGTGAATGAACAAATCAGTGTACAATATAGTAAAAACCTTCACCATTAGTGAACAGTGATCTTAATACCATCAAATCATCCAAACAAATACAGTGAAGAGAGGGATTATCGCCTGGGGGGTTGAATTCCCCTTTAAACCCTTGAGGGTTGTCGAATTACAGTTCAGCCAACACATTACTCAAGATCAATGGAACCATTGTGATTGGATGTCTGTGACTTTACTACCCTCAAGGGTTTAAATGCTGGGGAATTACCAACCACTTCACTTAAATTTAAGAAGCCACTTGGATGAGTGGTGAAGTTTTTCCAAAAAAACTCTAAATGTCCACTTGCCTTTTACTTTATTCTACAAGATACTGTGCATTTATGCTGTGTTGGTTATACTTAACTTGTGGAGGTTCATGCTATAACCACCTTTAAGAAATGACAGTTAATCCTAACTTTACAACACATATTTTATTTTAGGAAATGCAGAGTATGCCATTAGCCTAACAGTGGGGTATTGGATGTATACGTAAGGCTGTACTGAGGCTTGATACCAGTACCTCCTGATTGTTGGGTGCTCTCCTAAACCACAGGGTTAGGAGATAAGTCAATGCATGCTCGTCTCCATTCCACCTGTTTACCTGGCTGCGTTGACTCAAAGCCACCAGCAGCCTTATTGGTTGGGTGGGATCAGCCAATTAGGGCTGACTCTGCCCTATATAAGCCCAGCCATCTTCACAGTATTGAGTATTGAGTGAGTATTGTACATTCTGTCTCTAACTAGTCTTGTTCTATTACTGTTCCCTATTCTTGCTTATGCGCTTGTTCTTGCTCCCACACTTTCCCTATCCTGCCAGACCTTGATTCTTTGCCCTCATCACTGTAGTGTATTTGGCTGTGACTACTATGCTGTGCCTGAAGCAGTTTCTTTTCAGTCCATCAAGTTTTAAGTCTATGTACTGTGTAACCTGCCTAACTGCTAGTTGATCCAGAGGAAGGCAAAAAATCCATCTGAAGCCTCTACAAATTGCTTCAGAAGGGGGAAAATTTCCTTCCTCACTTCATCATGGTGTCAGAAGTTTTTCACAAGCACAGTTGCCCAAAATAGGACATGTGCTCTGCCTAAGGTAGTTGGATGAAACATTTCAAGCAAATACTTCCAAGCAAATACTCTAAAGAACATGGGGGGGAAGAGAGAAACCATATGCAGTACTTGTGTGTGCAATTTGTTTGATGTAATGGTTTTGTTTTGTATATATTTTATTAAAATATGAAGTATATTTTTTCAATAAAAACACTTGTATGTGTAAATGATAAAAATGATAAAAATTATAAATAGATAGCACGAAAAGACCAATTAGGCAGCAAGGCTGCAGTTTTCCTGTCTTTGGGCCAGGATATAGGGCTTTACTCTGCATTCTTTCATTTTCAAAAAAGAAAGGTTGTGGGAGCACTCCATAGCTAAATAAAAATGTACTAAAATACAATGGAAGTGCTACTGATTTGGCCAAATTAAATATACACATAGGGGAAAAAGAGGAGAGATTGATCAATGCACATTCCCTGGTCATATAAGTAATCTATGCAGTTGCATGTATACAAAGACAGGGTTTTTTTAGTTACAAAGTTATGATCATAAGATTGATAAGCCACCACACTACATCAAGGTAAAACCCATATGGCGATCCCTAACTATTTACCTCTGGTCATAATATCAAATGCTATAGCCTCCCGGCATGAGAGCATTACCTGAATAAAGGGCATTACCTGAATAAAGGTCTCCTGACCTGGGCATTGGTTTCATCCATTAGTCCTCCCCCGCCATTAGCTTTCAAAGAGGAGAGACAACCTAGACCCCAAATTTGGTTCCATGAGATTAATCCTCCCCCGCTTGCGGCTTTTAAGAGAAAGAAACTTCCCAGACCAACACCCATTTCCAAAGGCATTGTTACACCATTTAAAGGGACATGCATTGATCAATCTTTCCTCTTTTTCCCCTATGTGTATATTCTTTCATTTTCACCAATATAAATTAGTGGAAGGCCACAAAGATTGGAAACTGAACTCTGCACAATTGCTTAAAATGATCATATTCTTAATTAAGCAGGTTGGAACTATCATCTATATAACACAGAAAGAAAACTTACAGAATACAATTTATTGGTGCCAAAGCAAAGTGAATTAGTCTTAGCGGGCAGACTTTCATTTGGGGGCCACACAAGGGGGGTTCACAAGCCAGATATGGGCTGAGGGCTGCCAGTTGTACAGCATCAGTCTAGATGTATGATTTTAATTTAACCCGAAGAACCTAATCTGCCATTTCTCTGAAAACTCCACTATAGTCTCCAAGGTAGAGATGTACAATGTGTTGTAAGCACACTAACGTTCAAACAGATATAGAGGCAGTTACACGCAAGGACAATTTATACATTAGTTTTTCATTGTAAGAAAATGTGTTTTTCTGATTCCAAAATCAGAGTTCTGCTAGTGTTATCATGCATTGTAGGAGAGAGGAATCCCTTGTGCCCCAGGGAGTTTTGTTTTCTCCTTAGTCTACAGAAGGTAGAAAACAGATTTCCAGTCTCTTTTTAATTCCACTGTATGGAGGAGTGCTGCTAGTGCAAGAGGTCCTAGTTAAGAAAAGTGCATCAATTTAAGGTGATCACCTCAATAAAATTGAGGAGATAGGGACACCATGAATGAGGGCCTTATTTGATGAGAATAGCATGGGGTTAGTGTGTACACCAAAAAGCCTATCATACTACATGGATTTCAGGCGTTAGGACCCACAGTATAGTGGACTCCCTAGGAATAGGTTACCTGTATGTGAGATTTCCTTGTCATTAATGGTGTCATTATGTGAGGAACCTGTGATCTATTGAAGTTCAGTGTACTAAGTGAAGTACAGTATGTTTCCTTTAAAGATTCTATTCAGCCATTGATTGTTCTTGTTTTAGAATCACTGGCACCCAAATCTTTTGTTTAGCGCAAAGTATGTGTGAAACAGCTTGGCGACCCTTTGCTTTAAATACTACAGTAAGGGCCCAGCAGAGAAAGAGCTGAAGGCCTTGAAACCAGCACGTTTAGTGCCATCTACAAAGGTAGCCACCATTAATTAAGGATTAAAAATGTATGAGCCAGCATTGACTGCTTTTTAAGACAAATCTCTGTTCAACAGCATATATGAGTGTATGTATGTATAGTTTTATTTATATAGTATTTGTGTTTGTTACTGTAAAATACCAAAACATTTACAGTAGGCTAGTTTACCAGGTAATTCAGTATTCCTTCAAACAATTGATCCACTGCCATTGTTAGGGCAGTTTTCTAATTGTAATCTTGTTTCCTCTTATAATATTGGTGCCACTACCATTCTGGAAACAGTCTTCAAAAACAGGAGTCCATAGATACTACAACAACCCAATATAATTCCACTCAACACCCTTAGGGGGAATTCCTTGAGTGTCTGTAAATGTATCTGTTTTTACGCTATTCTGTACCAATGTGTGTGTTACATTTATTTACATCCATGGCCTGAAACTACACTGAATAATAAGTAGTGAATATGACAGCTCCTTTCTGTTTATTGTTCTGCCAAGCTGATTTTTAGTGTCTGATGCCTTTCATTTTAAATTTCTGTGTAGGCATTGGCTATACACTCCATAGCATTAATTGTTTTGGTTTTCAGTCTTTGCTAGATTGACTTCCTTTTTTGCAGTGTTTAGTAAATTTTTCCTAGACACTTGAAGGGATACTGTCATCGGAAAACATGTTTTCTTTTCAAAAAGCATCAGTTAATAGTGCTGCTCCTGCAGAGTTCTGCACTGAAATCCATTTTTCAAAAGCGCAAACAGATTTTGTTACATACAGTTTTGAAAATTTGACATGGGGCTAGGCATATTGTGAATTTCCCAGCTGCCTCCAGTCATGTGTCTTGTGCTCTGATAAACTGTACTGCAAGTTGGATAGATATCACCCCCCTCCC
>CM044433.1:82965258-83030382 GCA_024363595.1 Xenopus borealis
CCCCCCCCCCAGCAGCCAAACAAAAGAAAAATGGGAAAGTAGCAGCTCCCTGGTAGATCTAAGAACAGCACTCAGTAGTAAAAACCAAGTCCCACTAAGACTTATTCAGTTACATTAAGAGAATTAACAGCCTGCCAGAAAGTAGTTCCATCCTAAAGTGCTGGCACAACTCACATGACCAGGGACAGCTGGGAAAATTACAATATGTCTAGCCCCATGTCAGATTTAAAAATTGAATATAAAAATCAGTTTGCTCTTTTGAGAAAAATTGGTTTGCTCTTCTGGATCAGCACAATTAACTGACTGTTCAAAAATTAACTTTTGAACTTTTCCATAATAGTATCCCTTTAAAGGCAACTCTGCCTCTCCTAAATTTGACAAATGGTATACTCAATTGCTCTTCGCTTAGACTCTGAGAATAGTTCCAGAATGGTGCCATGAAATTTACACTCCTATATTCATTACAAGACCAACTGTCAGTCTGTCTGATATACATGAATAGCTATCGATTTTATCTATCCATTTGTATCAGAATCGTATAAACAATCTTAAAGATACTAAGGGGTCCGTTTCCTAAAGTGCTATAAATTTGAATTTAAGTTTCTGCATGTTATCGCTGGGAATATTTTTCCGCCAGAATATTCGCAGCGACTACGTTTACTAAACAGTGATATGCTCAGAAGTTTTTGCGATCACTTGCGGTAACTATGTTAGCGAACCAGCTTACGTTAGCAGTAATTTTAGCGAGTTGTGAATTTGTGAAATAACGTTTGCAAATATTATTCTAGAAATAGTCTTGTTTTTTGTCGTTAATAATGGTGTTAATTATGGCAATTTTTACTATGACATTTATGGTCAGAAATGCATCTTCAAAACTCAAACTTTACTGACTGATGATTATACCATCCAACAACATTACCAGAGTGACACCAATCAAACATGTATGTATCATATAAACCCATACGTCATCCATCCACACACACACCCTTCTGCCAATAGAATCATATGAACAAGAAATCATACCAGTTATCTCTGTGTATCATTTAAATGCACAGTTTAATGAGAATTAAACTCCCATTGAGAATTTTCTGGCCAAAAAATATATAGATGGTGCTAAAATGTTGTGAATATTCTGGCGTTAATTTTGTCTTTCACACATTTCGCTGTTGAGTAAACCAGGTGTTATTGTGTACGTAGCATTATTTTCAGTGAATGCGATTGGCAAAAACATATCCTTGAGCAAGAATAATCACAAATTTGTATTTACCACAGGTTAAAAACCTATTCTGCGTTAAACTTGTCTATATTTTGTGCGCAAATTTTTACCACACTTTAGTAAATGGACCCCTTAGATACTTAATAAATCAGTTTGTGAAACTATACACCCAGGGATGTCCAACCTGTGGCCCGAGGGCCGCATGCGGCCCAGGATGGATATGCATACGGCCCAGCTTGAAACCTTTGGTTCCCAAGGAAACATCATGTTGCAAAGGATATAGGAGTAGGCAGTAGGGGGGACGCTGCCCATTGCCTAGTTAGTAGTAATAATAATATAATAAGTCTATTTAATATCCAGGTGGCCCAGGGAAGCCAAAAGGTTGGACACCCCTGCGGACACTATACTAATAGTGCCATATATAACTGTGAGGCCTCATAATAACCATACCAGTGAAAAAATAAATACTAGATTACTACCAGGTTCTAAAGGGTTAACTAGTGAATGCATATTAGTTTTATGACTAGTAAAACAGAGTATATAAATTTTTTAGCACTTTCAGTTTGGTTTCTCAGGTCCCTCAAATTATGACTGCCGAGTCTGCCGTCTTGTGACTTCCAATGACTCTCGAGATGTGTATCATCTAACCCCCCTTTCATGTTGAAAGCATGTTGGGAGCATGTACATAACATACACTAAAGTTCTATACTATTTAAAGATGATGGCTGCAAATGCTACTGTAGAAATATATTTTTAAAAAAAATGAAAAGTAAGATATTTTGAGAGAAAATATTTTGCTCAGTGGTTCCTTTGTACAAGCATTACAGGACCAAATGCTTTTCTGACATCTGTACCCCGGCAGTTTCAGAACTCTTCACACATTCATTTATGCAACTCTCAGTAAGTAACACCTGTTTTCTAGGAGTTCCATGACACATTATTAATCCTATCACAGTATCACGTCTTCATTAACATTTCTCAGCAAGTCCAGTTGTTTCGAGTTACCTGTTTTAGATATACCCTGACCTGGATGAATGAGAATCTTCATCAGCTCTTGTGCAGCAGTTGCTGCTTCAGTGTTAAATATATTTCTGCATCTCCTGGTTTAGTAACTATGAAAGGATCAGGTACAAGAGAAGAGATGCAGAATTCATGTGTTTGTATCACTTTAAGGAATATGGATAACTTCTGTTTTAAGAAGGCTTATACTGTGTTTAATCCCCAATATGGCTGTACCAATAATGTTTTCTTTTATAAATGCAAAATCATTTCCTGTTGCACATGACCATTTACTGTACATTTTAGTGCCTCCTGACTCTTGAGGCAGTCATAGTCCTTTAGGGTTAATGGATTCTGTCATTAGCTAGAGTTCCTTCTCATTCTAAGCTAATCAGCTTCCAGTGTATCCTGTGACGGACACACACATCCACACTCACGTACGCACACTAGTTATATCCTAATAACACCTTGCTAATTGTATTTTATGCTTGATAAGGCTGGATTAGAGCTTTGACACACATCAGCATTAAGGGAGCAGGTCCCATGTGGGCCCAATGTCTGCTCATCATCATTCAGTGATGGACTTTACGAGTAGACAACTGAAGCATGAAATTAAACCATGGCAAGCTCATCAACTTGGTTAACCCTTTCAGAAAAGAAAGGGTTAACCCATATTTTTAATACACTAAACAAGCTGCAATAGAACAAAGCACCTAATCAATTCAAAACATAATCTAGAATGTTTCTAGACAAAAACCTGCAAGAGTGCTCTGAAGGCATATCAGATTTATGGCCTGGGAATATTCAGATCTCTGAAATGTGTTCATCTGCAGCCTTATTTTCTGTTATTTGGGTTCAGTGTTACAATTATTGGACAAGAATTTGAAAGTATGTTGTGTGCATGGTATTGAAGTTAATTTCTATAATGATAAAATAGTGAATTCTCAGACTATCTATGCTTTTTTAGTATCATGGTATAATTTATTAGGCAGGGCAGAAACACAAGTAGAACTAATCTTGCATTTTTGCTCAGTACTATTCCCACCAAACCATTTATCACTGTCCTTCCTGAAAACCATAATGCCGATTGCCCAGTTTTCTCAAAACTATATGCACCCCTCAAATGTGGGTGCATTTCTGACATAGTAAATTATCCAAGGAGCTTTCTCTGGATTATTGGGCAGAGGACTTCTAGGAGAGGGTGTCACAAACCTACCTTCTACCAGCCAAGTACAAAAGTAACTTTTGTTTGATGCTAAGGTGCTAAATAAGAATGATAGATTACAGACTGGTAGACCAGTATGTTTTGTTGGCATCCATATTGCTGGATAGCCACTGATCTGCCTCAAGTCTTCATTATCTATAATTCAATCGTCAGCTCTCTAACTGTTATTAGAATATAACTCCCTACATTACTAAAGGATTTCTTTATACCCTTTAAGTAGTTATCCAAAAATCATATACAAAGGATTAATGTCAAAATCTTACATTATTATAACACAACTGACTCAACTTATATGCCGGTATCTTTGTCATGATTTGAACACCAATATTAAGGAAATTGTGGAGGAAAATTAGAGGGCTTATAGGTTAAACTTTTCACATATTGTAAGGAAAATTAATTGCATAAATATGCCATAGGCCCCTCATATAAGTAATAGGTAAGAGGCTACATTCCTGTTGCAAAAATAAAGGGCGAAAAGGTTGGAGCAAGTCTTATTATTGGTGAATTTTAATCAAATATGTATTAATTGGTAAAGTAATACCGTTAGTACAGTTAATTGAAGCACTTTGTAAACATTTGCTACAGGACAATTTTATGTCATAGATTGTCAAGGACTGATGAGGACTGAACCATAAAATATGCTATATTGGATCTACACACTGTATTACAAAAGTACCAGAATATCTGAGTGGTAGTGAACATACCTTGGGTCAACAAAGAAAACTCAGTTTTAGGAAAGCAATCTTTAGCACCCTAAAAGGATTGTTTCAGATAGTAGATTGAATTAGAAGATTTTTAGCTAAAAACACAGATCAGACATGGTTGTATGGTTGTACAGTATATATTTTTATATATATATATATATATATATATATCTGAGGGACCTGTTAATGGTGAATGATCTACATATTGACAAGACAGATTCTTGGCTCAGATTGAATAAAAATGGCTGTTACCGATGTCGGGGCTGTAAGACCTGTGGAAGCTTACTAACTGGTGAAACTTTTCCCCATCCACATAGTGGAAAACGATATAAGATTCTATACAGATTAACCTGTTTTTCAGACTTTGTTATATTCTGTCTAATTTGCCCATGTGACCTTTATTACTTGGGGAAAATGTGTAACAACGTTCCGGTTACGGATGAACAATCATCGCTCTGTCATACGGGCAGCTCTGGCCACAGGTAAAGCTGACACTCCTTTAGCCAGACACTTTTTGGGCTGCAAACACCCCCTTCCCTCATATTCCCCCTCCACGGAGAGGGTGACAGATCAAAACTGCTATTACAACGTGAAGCTAAGTGGATGCGGACTCTTAACACAGTGGCCCCTAGAGGGTTGAATGAAATGTATTCTCTTGCCAGCTATTTATGAACTATAGCTCTCTGTGATGAATTATTATGATATGGAATTTTGGGAGGTGATATTGTTTCTAGTGGGTTAGAATTAGCCGCTATATATATATTGAGTATTTGAATTATTGGTGATACATCCTTTACACCCTTTAATTGTATAGAGGCTGGGCTTAACCTAGTAAGTATTTACATAAAATGATTTTTCTATGAGGAGTTCAGATATATCTATCTAGTTAGCGATTTTATATGTAGCAATTGTTACAAGTTTTTTGGTAATTTAGGTGGCAATTTTTTAGAGATATAGAAGATAAAGATCTGGAGAAATTTTCGGAGATGTTGCCCATAGCAACCAATCAGATCCTAACTTATAGGTGGCTGTTTAAATCTAATTGCTGATTGGTTGCAATGTGGCCACATCTAGACTAGAATTGTTTTAACCACTATATTTATATTTTTAGCTTTTCACTTAAGATTTTAAGAATTTTTAGACATCACTGTTGTATACTGTTGTATATATACAAACTAATATTGGCCACATAATTAATGTTTACTGAATATTATCACTATTTAAAGGGCTTGTAATACACTTACGTATATGGGGTTCTTTAATTAATTACTCACCCTGATTTAATGTTGGGTCACATCTCTGGTCATTATCCTGACGATGGTTCTGTGTGAGCCGAAACGTGTTGATACACCATGCATGAATAAATGAATTAATACACGCGGAGTGTGCTGTGAGTGCTTTCATGGTATATATATACTGTATTAATTAATATGAAATCATTAGTGTTTTCAATGTATTCCCTTTAGAAAGAAAAGCAAAATCATTAAGAAACATAGGAATGAAGAAAAGTACAAGTAAGACAGGATAGACACTTCTTTTGAAAACTATAAATCCTACAATAATGGTTATAAAGCAGATTCAGACACACAAAAATTGAAAATGGGGGAAAATTTCATCCCAAGCAAGGACAAATCCCAAATTTTTTATATATACAGTATATTTCAGGAGTTTGAGAGTGAGGCTATATTGAAATTGAGATATTAAGGTTACAATGAGCATGAAAACAAAAATTAGCTTAATCCGTTCTTTACCACAATGTACTGAATATAATTGAGGAGTTAGACTTGCAGAACCAACCATGTAAAGGTTTTTCATGGCTCAGCACAAATAAGATGTCAGTAACAGACACAGTATTCAATACTAATATTTTTAAGAATAAAAAATTTGATCAAGGGCCCAAGACCAGATAACACACAACCTCTGGTTAAAAATGGATTATGAGCTCAACCTGGCAATTACAGGCCCATGAAAATGGCCATACACTGTTGGATTTAAGATGCCAATTCAGTTCCTTCAGACTGAGTTGGGAGCTTATCTGCCCCTGTATATGGCACTCCAACAGGTCTAACTGGCCAATCAGACAGGTTTACTCATTGGGCGATGACTGTATCAGATCATATGGTACACCCCTCATCGTGATACAATTGTTTAACTCTAGGATCAGCCAGATATCGTCCATGCCAAGTGAGTGGATCAGTGCATGGCCAGCTTAAGTCTGACATCTGTTGTGGGCAACCTATTAAAGGGGAACTAAAGTCTAAAATTGAATAATGCAAGAAATGTTAAATTTTGGATGCTAAATATAAACATGAACTTACTGCACCAGATGCTAGATACTAATTATGATTTATGTTTTCAAAGTTGGCCGCAGGACCAAGACTGCACATGCTGAATGTGGTCTGGGCTTCTATTAGGAAGTTAAGCTTAGGGATATTCTTAAATTAACAAAACAACACAATTCAAATAATATCTGCCATATAAGCCAATAGAGCAAGACTGATTAATAATCAGAATATGCAGACAGGTCTGGATCTGTGGATACAATCTCTGCATGGTCACTGGCTGTTCTACAAGGAAACCAACAAGCTGCTCAAGTTCTAGGAAGTAAGGTAGGGGGCTCCCCCTGTTGTTTGAAAGTATGATCCTTTCAGTGTAGAGCAGTTAAGGACCATCTGAAGTTTCCTATCTGCAGCTGTCAGAGCAAGTAGAAGGAAGGGGGAATTTCACTGCATACAGTCAGGTTTATTGTAAAAAATGGTAGGCATTTTTTAATTAACATATTGGAGATAGATTTATTTTTCGTTAAAGAAAGTAAAAATCGGCTTTAATGGATTTATTTATTTTTTTTGCCTTTACATCCCCTTTAAAATGTTTGCTATGTGATCCCATTCAAGATTATGTTCTGGAGAATATTCAGCTTTATGGAAAGACAGGCTTTATAAAACACAGTTAAGGCCAGTTAAATTTGATAGCTTTTTATGATGAGGTAAATGGGAACGTGGCCAGTGGAGTTAAAGATGGAGTGGTATATTTAGATTTGTTGTTGTCTATTTGTCTTTGTAATGTTTTTCAAGGATCAAAATGTTTTATTGTGTACCAAGGGTGGTTATTAATAGTATATTCTCCTCATGGGCATCCACAAATAGGGGCAAGGCAGGGCATTTCCCCATCCCTGGAGTTTCTGACCTGAACAGACCACTGTTTTATGTCTGCTGCCTGTAGATACTGATATTTCAGTATCAGTGTTTCAGTCCTGATACAGCTCAACACAGACCATGGGGAACTTGTGGATAACAAATTCATCTGTAGCAAGCAATGCCAGTTAGCAGCAGGATGGGCCAGAAAGATATTTTCCTGCATAGACTCCCTCTTTACAAAGCACTGATAAGGCTGAATCTTGAATACTTGTTGGTCTTCTTCTGTTAGTTCTGGGCAGGTGCATGCACTGCAAACTGAAAGGAAAATAGAAAAAAAATCCAGCTTTTTCAATTTACTGAGCAAGCGCCTGCCTGCACTTGGAGGAAAAAAGACAGAAAATTAAGAAGATCACAGCAGTTCAGGTTCTACAGAAGCACCCCATGCCATGGTAGTTTTCTGCTAACAGAAGCACCATCCCAGGGTATCAGGTAAGCAATTTTAGTTATTTTAATTAGTGGCAGGGGAGGGTAGAAGAGGCACCTGAGAGGGGATATGATTATGTTGTACAAATACAGTATACAGGGGCACCATAACGATGCTTTATTCACCAGTAAATCCTTCCTCCAACAAGGGCATCCATTCACGTTAGAAGAAAGAAGGTTATATCTTCAGCTAATTAAAAGAATTTTACAGTGAGAAATATAATGTTACAGAACTCTTTCACTGAGGATGTTGTCCTGTCAGATACTTTAGATTTAGAAAAAAAGGTTGATTCCTGTTTTAGAAAGTGAGAAAATACAAAGTTACTGAAATTAAATCTTAACACAGACTTGATTATCTGACTGGTCCAATTTCCCTCTTGGAGTCAGGAAGACTTTTTTTTATTTATAATACTGAAAAACAATTTCTACGGAAATATTTGACAGTATATTAATGGATTACTACTGTAATTTATAAATATATTATAAGTCAACAAAGAGTTATGTGACCATATAAAAGCACGAGGCGGCAGGCCGAGTGCTTTTATGCAGGTCGCATACCTCCAAAGTGACTTCTGATTTCTTTTTAAATTTCAGTAGGGGATACATTATGCATTATAATCTACAGTGAAATGTCGGGAGGCGGGGGTCGGCGTCCATTCTGGTCCAATTCAGACGTGTGGCATCCAATTCAGCAACTGGGGATCCCGGTTATAAACGGCGCATGCTGATGTTAACCATAGTAACCAAACATGTCACTGCGGTCTTCTTCTTCTTTAAGCATGTTTGCGAAAATTGACATTCTTTCCTATGCTATGCTGCAACAGAGCCGAGCTTGATAAAGAGAATTAAATATTGCTGAAACTTCGTAAACAGTACACAGTACCAGTAAATAATTTCCAGCTATTAATTCTGAGCCAAAGCAATTCAATGTTTACTTCAACTGAAAGCATTAAAGTCTCCTTTTCCACTACCTCAGGATATGCATCTGCTTTTTTTAAGCATCTTGGGTACATTTAAAAGGAGACTGAAAAGACATGTATTAATGAAACGGTGACCAGGTCAAACTTTTGTAGTCGGACATCTTTTGGTAAAAAGGTTCTGCAGTTCAAAAGGTTGTCTCCTACTGCTCCTTCCTAAAACATAAAATAACTGCAGGCTCATTTTCATCCAGATTGACCACTGACATATATCAATGGAACTGTGGAAAAGAACCCCTGGTCATGCATCATGAACAGGATCTAGTCTGCTCTCTTGTGTCAGGGGTCATGCCATAAAGGAACTGAGAACAGCATTTTGAAAGTTTATTATAGAAACAAGCGCACAGTCATTTATACTTGAAAACACTGGTTCTCAAATGTAACATGTAAAGTTTTTTCCACTTCCTACTTCGTTTATTGGTAATGTCAAAACATGCTAGCAATTAGTACCTACGTTCCAGCACACACACTATATTTAATTACCATATAGGTCCCAAGTGCTCCTGTCTAGAAACATATTATACATTTCTATTAATATTATTTTACAGTTGTAATAAAACTGATATATTCCAGGAAACAATGTCCCCAACTAGTATTTACAAGGGCATACTAAGTCATCTCAGAGATTGGTGCACTACATGATTTAATTGACAGTGTAGGGATGTAACAAAAATTATAGTGGACTCAGAATACATTTTTAAGCTATCCTGACCTTGGATACGTTTTAACAATGCTTCCTAATATAGGCACTGGTTTTTAAAAAGGTGTTTCAACAACCTTACTCCTCCTGCAGTTTGAATTTGATTGTCTGCTGAATTCATGGACAGTAGACACCCACCTGCAGCCAAGCAACTATCAGGGAGAGAACAAGGGGCTGATGAATATTGTATAGTCTAGTGCCAGGCCAGTGCTAGACCCCAGTGATGTTAACTGGTGCTGAAACAGTAGGCTGCCACCAAACCTATTTGATCAAATCCCTGCATAGAAGTGAAAATTCAGCAACCATGTAATTCATAGGGTGCACTGTGCAACAAATCAAGGTTCAGATTGGAGGAGTAGTGTAAGTATAAGGCTTATGGCACATGGTAGAGTCCTGCAGCGGGTTGGGTACCCGCGGATTACCCACAAAAACCTGCGGTACCCTGTGGGTTACGAGTAGAAGTTCTGGGTGTGGGTATAGATGAGGGTCGGCAGTTCTGAGGATTTGCGGGCCGGGGTTGGGCCGCGAGTCTTCTCAATAGCAATTCTAACTAATATTTCTGATCACGCCTACTTGTGATGATGTCACTTCTGGTTACAGTGACAGCACTTCCTGATTCTTGATGGTCAGCATGACAGCTCTTGCTGATTCTTCATGGTTAGCGGACCGCAGGTCCAGGCTGCGAATAAGATACTTGCGGGTTGGGTAGTGGGTCCAGGCAGGTAAGTATGCGGGTTGCGGATCCGGGCTGCCGATTGCAGGTTGCGGGTACAGGTTGCAAAAAATGGACCCGCACAGGACTCTAGCACATGGTGCACTTTAGCTGAATAAAAAGCAACAGAAAGCTCTCCCTCCCATCACCATTGATTTTTAAGTTTGTTTTCATTTAGTGGATCCAATGGATTTATATATGTGCAAATAATGAAGACTTCGTAATGCTGACATTTACCTGGCACCACAAATACTAGTTAGTACCTGTTTGCTGTACAAATGGTTTGCAATGATGTGGTATGTGCAGAAGCTTTGTCTTGTGCCTGTTGTCTGCCAGTAAGTGACATGCTCCATAGCTCCCTGAATAATGTGAAAGCACATAGGTCTGTAGAACCAGTGGTGTAACTAGACGTTACTGGGCCCCACAGCAAATTTATTTTAGGGCCCCCAAAATATCCAGAGGTTGTCCTGTTTTACCACTATATATTGAAATTTCTCATAAAGTAGGGCCTAATGGGCCCCCTATTCCTTCTGGGCCCCCCTGCAGCCGCAGGGTCTGCTTCCTCTGTAGTTATGCCCCTGTGTAGAACTCTGAATTGTTTATTAAGAGTAGTATCATCAGTATCATCAGCCAGCAGAAGCACTAAACATAGTGAAGTTTACACCGATCGCAAGACAAAGAATCCATTTCACATTTACAAAAAAGATTCAAATATGAATAGAACGGATAACAATGTTCATGTTTCAGTGCCTGATTAATTTCTCTTCTCATAAAATGCATGGAGAAGAGAAATTATTACATTCCCTTCCTGAAAGCTAGTACCAACAACAATTAGACAATGGCACCACCTGCTGGTAAATACCTAGAATTACTGTCATAAATCTACAAAACATTGTTGTACTATATTGTCAACCAAAAGAGCAAATCAAAACTAAGGCATATCAGTCCTCCTACTAGAATACTCCAGAGGCAGACATCACTGGAGGGCAGGCTATTGTTATGATTGGAGATAGCTGTATAGGCGTCCCAGTTTCCCTGAGAGCCATCATATTGGCATCCTGATTTAAGTAAAGTCAAAGTAAATAAAAGCACTATAAAAGCTGTTGCAAAACTCCCAAGATCCCTCCGCAGGTAGCCATTTCTTTATCCACAACATCTGAAGCTTCCAATATCCCTGTATTCACCTTTGAAAAAAACCCAAATACTAATTAAACAAGGCAGAATTAAACTGAAATATTTCATGTTAGATCATTAACTGTGGCGCTTGTAAGAAGTGTACAGTGTCGCCCTCATTCAGTCCTAAGGGAACATAAACCACAGGCTTTACAATGGGTGGAGATATATTTATCTCTGCTATGGCAAAACTCTGCACCACGGATGTTTTCTCACACGAACAGCAGGGGGAAAAAACTCATATCCAAATATTATACATCAAGCTGTCACTTGCAAGTTACCGTGGGCACTGAAGCAATATTAAAAACCTTATTAATCTCCCTGCAAATGTTCTGTCACTAGAGCACTGTGCCATGGTGACTTAGCGAGTAGAGTGACGTGGGAGCCGCAGTGGAGTCAATGAGGGACAATGAGCATGGACAAATGAACAGGTCAGCTTCTGAACTTGAATTTTCCATTTTACGATCTATCATTTATAGGAATATGTGCTAAAAATGAAGGATGCCAGACAGCTTCCATCCTTTATATGTTCAATCAGTGTCATGTAAATATATGTACATGTCCTAAAATGCCATCCTGGCTGGCTACTCGCAGGTTAATCCATTTGCGTGCAGAAAAGTAAAGGCCTGGCCACGTATAGTCATACTGTCACACTTTCTGTTTATATAAGGGGTATAACTGTAAAATGAAAGCTACAGGATAATAAAGATATATTTTCCCTTTAAACACATTTCTTCTACCAGGAGTAAAACTTTTGCACTGTAACTGTGCATTTTTATAACCCTGCCTCTCCTCAGGAAATTGTTTTATGAATATTCCAATTGCTGTAAAAGAGGATGAAATCTTTCCAAAAGCATGCCAGTTTCAGAATGTGCTTGCTTGTTTTAGCACCCATTTTACTCAGCAGAGATCACTGTAGACTCCTGTCAGCCGGCCAGCCCGGTGTTAAGGAGTACTGAAAGACTGCAAGAAGGGGAAGATAGATGAGGTTCTACATTGAACTTCATAAATCAGACACTAACAGACAATGGATATAAATGGTTCATGGGAGACTGACTGTAGCTCCTGTGACATAACACAGTAACACAATTTAGCACTGCCCTGGGATTAGCCTTTTGTTTAACATATCATGCAGGATTAATTATACTCATTGTTGAAGCAAAATGATGTCTTTTAAGCAGCCCAGTTCAGGATGGTTTTCAAATTGCCAGTAGATACCTACTTCATTATGAATGTGGTATTGTTTGATTTCTACACAAATAGATTAAGTAAATTAATTGATTAAAGCTTAGGGCCAGTGTCTACTCTTGATATCATCCAATAGCATGAGGGAGAGGGTCTGCTTTTCATTGACCAAGCCACCCCCACATTAAAGTAAGCACTGAGTCACTGTTATATTTTTACTTCAAAAGACTGGTAATGTTAAAAGTTTTAAAGGGGACCTGTCACCTAAAAAAAATTCCAAATCCTGTTTTATCACATTAGTCAAGCAAAATGTACTTTAATTACACTGTATAAATAGTTTTAATCTTTTTACCTTTCGGTCTGGGACTTCATAATTCAAGCAAGCAGGCAGGAGCCATTTTGTGGACACTGTTATTAAAGGGGTTGTTCACCTTTGAGTTAACTTTTAGTATAATGTAGAGAGTGATATTCTGAGACAATTTTCAATTGGATTAAATTTTTTATTGTTTTGGTTTTATAGTTATTTAGCTTTTTATTCAGCAGCTCTTTAGTTTGCAAATTACCGTAGCAACCCTGCATTTGAATAAGAGACTGGAGTATGAATAGAAGATGGACTGAATAGAATGATAAGTAATAAAAAGTGGCAGTAACAATGCATTTGAAGCCTTACAGAGCATTTGTTTTTAGATGGTGTCAGTGACCCCCATTTGAGAGCTGCAAAGAAACGGAAGAAAATTGCAAATCATTAAAAGACTATGAAAAATAAATAATGAAGACCAATTGAAAAGTTTCTTAGAATTGGCCCTTCTACAGTATACTAAAAGTTAACTTGAAGGTGAACCACCCCTTTAAGACAAGACTTGCATCATCTCAGAATCTTGTTTGTGCACCAGAATGGGGGACCTGATATCCATCCCCATGCACTGGTTACACAGTTAAATGGTAAAGAAAGAGGGGGAAATGTGGAGAGCAGTAACATCTAGGAAGTGCTGAATGGAAAATTAAAGTAATTGCCTGCCCCGCCTCTATGCCTAAGGCAGACAGTTGAAAATTTTAAACAAGTTTAAAACATGCTTAATTTGAAAAGGAATTGTATTATACAGCTTTTATGTCTGGATTGTATTGTGTGATTTCTATACAAATAGATTAGGTCCACTTTAAAGGACAAGCAAAAGTAAAATATAAGCAGTTCTTATATAAATAGTCTTTGGGATATAATTACTCACTTCAGTACACAGGTTTGGCTTCCTGATTTCCAATCAGCACTTTTCTGGATTTATAGCCTTTTGTGCTTAGCAAGGTCAGCCCTCATCTTCAGCCCTAGATGAGAAGCATGTGCCATGTTTCTGTCCTAGATGTCAATGGGCCAGATTCAGTTCAGAAAAATCTCATGGTTTATCACATGAACACTCATGGATGAGATTCAATTCAAGGAGAAAAAACATTTCTCCTAAATCAGTTCCATTTTTTCCCATAGATTTCTATAGTATTCACGTGATAAACAATGAGATACGTTTTTCGGAATTGAATTGTATCTCAAATTAAAACTTATCCATGAGTTTTCAAGTGATAAACTTTTTTTTTTCAGAATTGAAACTGTCCCCATGTCTGTATCTCCACAGAAGTGATCACTGGCCCTTTAACTTATCACCAAGAGGTTGTGGAGCAAAGGAAGCAATTATATATATATATATCCAAGATGAAATAATATAGGAATTCAGCTTATCATACTGAGGTCTATCATCTATTGTTAAAGGAACAGAAACAACAAAAAAAAAGTGTTTCAAAGCAATAAAAATATAATGCAGTGTTGCCCTGTACTGGTAAAACTGGAGTTTGCTTCAGAAAAATGACTATTGTTTATATAAATAAGATGCTGTGTAGCAATGGGGTCAGACATTCAAAGGAGAAAGTGTTCCGATTACACAGCAGATAAGCTCTGTAGAACATAATGTTATCTGTTATCCACTATTTAATCTGTGCCATATAGCCTTTTTTTCAATTTCCACCATTGCTACACAGCAGCATGTTTATATGAACTATAGCAGTGTTTCTGAAGCAAACACATCGGTTTTACCAGAACAGGGCAACACTACATGATATTTTCATTACTTTAAAACTTTCATTCTTTGGTGTCACTGTTCCTTTAAATATTTATTCTCCTCTGAAAGATTTGTGTATTTGACAGTATATAATTCAAGGGTTATTTAAGCTCATTTTTCCAAGAAATGCAATTTCCTTGGTTTATATATATATATATATGCAGCATGGGCATATCAAATATGTATGGTAGAGTCTTGCACAGGTAGGACCTGTACCTGCAACCTGTAATCCGCAACCCGGACCCGTGACCCTCATTCCTACCCACTTGGACCCACAACCCAACCCGCAAATACCTTATCCGCAACCCACGACCCGCTGACCATCAAGAGTCAGGAAGTGCTGTCCTAAACCGGAAGTGACATCATCGGAAGTAGCCATTATCATAAAAAAGGAGTAAAATAGGAAGTGCTGTCATTGTAAACCGGAAGTGACATCATCGGAAGTAGACATGCTCATAAAAAAAGGAGTAAAAATCTCTATGGAGAAGATCCGTGGCCCGACCCTCAACCTGCAGAACCACCAACCTACTTCTATACCTGCACCTGGAACTTCTACATGCAGAGAGGATTTTGCGGGTACCCGACCTGCTGCAGGACTCTAATGTATGGATACAGTGTTTATATTAGGGATGCACCGAATCCAGGAATCTTTCAGCCTGGCCGAACCGAATCCGATTCCTAATTTGCATATGCAAATTAAGGCCAGGGAGGGTAATCATGTGACAAGGAAGTAAAAGATGTTTTCCCCTTCTCAACTCTAATTGCATATGCAAATTAGGGTTTTGGATTCGGTTCGGTATTCGGCCGAATCTTTCTGGAAGGATTCGGGGGTTCGGCGGAATCCAAAATAGTGTATTCGGTGCATCCCTAGTTTATTTTTTGTTTCCACTATTAAGGACTGGAAGTAGGGGTAGACAACAGAGGCATGAGCACTATCCTGATGGTCTGACACATCGGAGTGACACAAGTGAGTTATTCAAGGTTTCTTAGTTTATACTGTAACTCGTTAAATTTGAGGTATTCGAGTATTTTCCCCAATTGCATTCAATTTAGTTTTTTTACATTCAGGTTTTTTTTCATAAATAAGCAAATATTCAAGTGAGTTTTTTTGAGGTAGGAATAACCTCACAAACTCAAACTGATAAATAAATCCTTTGATGTCCTTTGCCTTGAGCACCAATACGGTTGTCTGTCCCTGGATTACAGTAATGACTTGGTGTCAATCCCACATGGAATTTTGATGCCAGCAACAACTTTATTTAACAAAACATTGTCATTTTGACAAAGTTGCTTTTGAATAAGTAGCCTAAACTGAAGTTCTTGATTTTTATCTGCACATCCTAAACTACTTTTTCAGATCAAAGTGAAAAGAGTAATCAAATTACCAGAAAATTAGAATGGAGATTTCCTTATTGCATTAGCATTCTGCCCCTCGGCATGGCACACTTTGGACCGTTCTGCAAAATAGCCCTACCATGTAGCAGTTCAACTTCACTGTTCTCAAAAAGATTGTAAACCTATTCCAACAGACTACTCAGCCACAAGAGTATCTGTATTAAATATTAGACACCAATACCTCATGCAGTATGAAAGAGTATGAAGCCATCTCTAAAGGTATACTGAAGCAATTGGCACAACAACCATCCTTCCTGACCTTTCAATGCATTGCACCAATCCAGCAGTGCCTAGTTATTTTTTCAAAATTTTCATAGTTTTCCTTTCTTTTCTTGCAAAATGTAATAAACACAATGTACTGTGGGTTCAGCTTTCTCCAATGAACTCTAGAATACAACAGATTTCAGTGACCTTTTATGATGGAAATACACTATAACATCCACTCATTTGGTAATGTGATTTGGCCAGAACATCCTGCACAAAATCAAGATGATTCCAAGTTTTGGTCCCTGGGCTAACGTCTGGATCAAATATGGAGATGCATCAGAAGTGAACATCCACATGCTGATGTGGTTGTTTGGGTTTTCTAACCTGCCTGATATCTGGACAATTTTCATCCAGGATATTGGCAAGGCAGGCCAACAGTAGTGCCCCATACAGGAACCAATAAGCTACAGACTGGAGGAGCAGAGTCAGCAGCATTTGGACTAAAATATTGAACTATGGCCTTTTAACTTTGGTTTATTCATATATACTGGAGGGGGTGGGTTACACCTAAGGATATTGTGATGTCATATCCTGTTACACATCTTAAAAGCTTAGATCTGCACCTATTTCAGTTACACTTGATAAAGAGTCAAATGACTTGAAACATGTTGTGCAAATAAATTACGTTTTGAGCAGCATTCCTGCCTACAAGCCATTCCTTGTGACCACTATATTGAAGTAGCAGCATTTTTTTGTCAGTATATGTCCATTTTTAGGCAAAATACAAACACAAATCAAGCAAATAGTTTCCTAGTGAACCTGAAGTAAATTAAGGTCTCCAAGGTCCCACATAGTGCACATCTATTCCCTTGTAGTGCATTATACAATCTTCCAATCATTCAGACATGATATCAATCCTGCCACAGTACACCACTTCTGTAAAGCATTTACTGTGTACAGTACCCCTATATCTCACTACACAGATGCTCATTCTAAATATTACACAGCACCGGCAATGCACTGCCTCTCCAGTCAAGAAACATGTGTGACTTAATGAATATAATTAAAAATAATGTCTGTAATAAATAATATGCAAAATGTTGGTACAATTTAAATAAAAGCCATTTTGTCAGATGCTTGGAATTTGACCATCTGAATACTAATCCATATTTTAACATGATTTATTCGCAATAACCTTATATAAAATCCTATATAATGTCTTTTATTAATGCTCTCCGTAGCCTTACCAATAAAACCAATTCAACTAAACCATTTACATGGCCTTGTATGACCAATAACTATTTAATGAAAATGAATCCATTAATTTCTGTCTGTCATGATGTCCTTCTAGCCTCAAGGTCTCCTTTATCCAAATTCTTTGAAATGTACATAATAATAGTGAATTTAAAGCTATTCAGATCTTCTTCAAAATTGAAGTACTTTTTGTGAATGCTATATAAAGGGTAAATATGCCTGCATATGTAACATTTTACTATCTTTTCTTCTTCCTAACCTTCCCCTTTACCAACTGCAATGGGAAGTATAATAGTGAACAGTCATTAAATAACTAGAGGAAGTAACAATTATCTAACTGGCTCCTGATCATACTTTCTGTGTAAATGTGAGAGGACCATAGCTTGTAAGATCAATGGGGCATTGACTGATGGGAATGATTTATAATCTCTGTAAAGTACTGTAGAATATCTTGGCACTATTATTATAAAGAAAGGATGATAATGATATAGGGATAACAGCAGTGCAAATATTTTTTTCAATCCAAGTAAAAACTGTGCCCAAAAAAAGCTTATATTACAATGTGTGAGACTCTGGGAGACCTTCATATATATATATATATATATATATATATATATATATATATATATACAGTGGTTTGAAAAACTATTTGCCCCCTTCCTGATTTCTTATTCTTTTGCATGTTTGTCACACAAAATGTTTCTGATCATCAAACACATTTAACTATTAGTCAAAGATAACACAAGTAAACACAAAATGCAGTTTTTAAATGAGGGTTTTTATTATTTAGGGAGAAAAAAATCCAAACCTGTGTAAAATAGTAATTGCCCCCTGAACCTAATAACTTGTTGGGCCACCCTTAGCGCTCCGGAGGAATTTTGGCCCACTCATCTTTGCAGAATTGTTGTAATTCAGCTTTGTTTGAGGGTTTTCTAGCATGAACCGCCTTTTTAAGGTCATTCCACAACATCTCAATAGGATTCAGGTCAGGACTTTGACTAGGCCACTCCAAAGTCTTCATTTTGTTTTTCTTCAGCCATTCAGAGGTGGATTTGCTGGTGTGTTTTGGGTCATTGTCCTGCTGCAGCACCCAAGATCGCTTCAGCTTGAGTTGACGAACAGATGGCCGGACATTCTCCTTCAGGATTTTTTGGTAGACAGTAGAATTCATGGTTCCATCTATCACAGCAAGCCTTCCAGGTCCTGAAGCAGCAAAACAACCCCAGACCATCACACTACCACCACCATATTTTACTGTTGGTATGATGTTGTTTTTCTGAAATGCTGTGTTACTTTTACGCCAGATGTAACGGGACGCGCACCTTCCAAAAAGTTCAACTTTTGTCTCGTCGGTCCACAAGGTATTTTCCCAAAAGTCTTGACAATCATTGAGATTTTTTTTAGCAAAATTGAGACGAGCCTTAATGTTCTTTTTGCTTAAAAGTGATTTGCGCCTTGGAAATCTGCCATGCAGGCCATTTTTGCCCAGTCTCTTTCTTATGGTGGAGTGGTGAACACTGACCTTAATTGAGGCAAGTGAGGCCTGCAGTTCTTTAGATGTTGTCCTGGGGTCTTTTGTGGCCTCTCGGATGAGTTGTCTCTGCGCTCTTGGGGTAATTTTGGTCGGCCGGCCACTCCTGGGAAGGTTCACTACTGTACCGTGTTTTTGCCATTTGTGGATAATGGCTCTCACTGTGGTTCGCTGGAGTCCCAAAGCTTTAGAAATGGCTTTATAACCTTTACCAGACTGATAGATCTCAATTACTTTTGTTCTTAGTTATTTTTAACAAGGGGGGCAATCACTTTTTCACACAGGCCCATGTAGATTTGGAGTTTTTTTTCTCCCTTAATAACGTAAACCTTCATTTAAAAACTGCATTTTGTGTTCAATTATGTTATCTTTAACTAATAGTTAACGGTTTTTGATGAGCAGAAACATTTAAGTGTGACAAACATGCAAAAGAATAAGAAATCAGGAAGGGGGCAAATAGTTTTTCACATATATAAATGACTGAAGCGCTTGCACTCAAATCCAGTCTTTAATGACTGTGGGTGCAGGGTCAAAATTTATATTTATTCATTCTTGTGCATCCAACGCATCGGGGTCTTTATCAAGGCCTTGATAAAGATAAAGACCCCGATGTGGGTCGAAACGTTGGATGCACAAGAATGAATAAATATTAACACATTTTTCAACTTATTCTGGTGTGTGGGTCATCGTTGAATCTATATATATATATATATATATATATATATACATATATATATAATATAGACTTCTAATAAATTGAAGTTGTTGGGGTGCACTGATCACAAATTAATTACATTATTAATTGCATAAATGCGGTATGTAAGGAAAACTATACCCCCAAAATAAATACTTGAGCTACAGATAGTTTATATCACATTAAGTGACATATTAAAGAATCTTACCAAACTGGAATATATATTAAAGTAAATATTGCCCTTTTACATCTCTTGCCTTGAACCACCATTTCGTGATGGTCTGTGTGCTGCCTCAGAGATCACCTAACCAGAAATATTTCAACTCTAACTGTAACAGCAAAAAATGTTGAAGCAAAAGACAGAACTCTGTCTGTTAATTGGCTGGTGTGACCTAGCTTTATAGTTTGTTTGGTATGTTTGTGTGCACCGTTGGATCCTAGGATCCCAGGAGGCTGTCCTTATTTTTTAAAATGGCTATTTTCTATTTATGATTACCCAATGGCACATACTACTAAAAAAGTATATTATTATGAAAAAGGTTTATTTACATGAAGCAAGGTTTTACATATAAGTTGTTTTAGGCAATATCTTTCTATAGAGACCTAGATTGTTTGGGGGGTATAGTTTTCCTTTAAGTGATACCAGTTTTTTCACGAGCCTCTGATAGGATAAGAATACAGGATTAATAATAAGAATACAGGATTGTTTTTCTGTCATATAGGAGTAGGACAGATATGACTTTCTAAATACATTGGCACATTTGTCATCAGATTCTCAAGGGAATAAAGCACTTGCTCAGCTTCTGTATTTTCATATGAAAGGGGAAAACCATTAGAAATCTAGAGACATTTTCAAAGCTCTTTTAAGGAGGATAATTTCCCATGCAGACAATATATCTATAGTATATTATATTTTTATATTAATATTTAAAAACATATGCATTTTGAAATGCAGTAGTAGATACAAAGAAACCAAAGGTGTAAATGAGGATTTTGAAAAAATTAAATTATACTTTAATTTTGATGTCTTAATTTTAATGGATGACTTCAATGGCCAAGATGCAGAGTGCAAATTTACATGTAAGGAGAAATATACAGCTTTTGACACCACATATAAATAATGATACACCACTTTTTTTTTTTTTTTTGGACATTAGTGTAGCTAGCAGGGAGCAAAGGGGAACTTGATAAGGACCAGACTTACATCTGACACTCCTAAAAAAAATCCAAAATAATGAACACCAGTGACAACTTTGAAGGCCTAGATTATTACTACCATAGAGATGCTGAATCGTAACACTGGTGCATTAAGCTTAGTATTGGTTTTGGATCTGTTATCCGGAAACCTGTTATACAGAAAGCTCAGAATTACAGGAAGGCTACACTCCCTTTTAATCTAATAAATTACATTTTTAAAAGTTATTTCTTTTTTCCCTCTAACAATAAAACAGTACCTTGTACCAGATCCAAACTGAGATAAAATGAATCCTTATAGCAGGCAAGAACATGTTATTGAGTTTGACCAATGTTTAAATCAGTTTTTTGGAAGACTTCATTCAGAAATATTGTTTATCCAGAAAGGATCATTTTAATCTCCCATTCGAATATAAATTTGAATGTGAGATGTATCACCCCTCGACCATGGAAACAGTCCTAATTCAAATATTCGCCACCTAAAACTTGCCAATTTCATGTACAAGTCAGTGGCAGAGGTCCGTTGAGCCATTTGGTTTTTTTTTTCAGGAGAAAAACTCAATTTGTACAATTTTTGTACAATTTGATCCCTCCTGGGATCATATGATTCAATGGTGCACACAAACATACCAAACAAACTATAGAGTTAGGTCACATGAGCCAATTAACAGGCAGCGTTCTATCTTTTGCTTCCACACTTCTTCCTGTTACAGTTAGAGTTGAAATATTTCTGGTCAGGTGATCTCTGAGGCAGCACACAGACCATCATGAAATGGTGGTTCAAGGCAAGAGATGTAAAAGGGCAATATTTACTTATATATATTCCAGTTTGGTAAGATTCTTTAATATGACACTTACTATGAAATCTGTTGTTCAAGTATTCATTTTGGGGGAATATATTTCCTTTAAATAACCTCCTAGTCCAATTGTGAGTATATTAAAATTAAAAGAAATTTACTTAAATTCGAAATTCGACCTTCGATAAATGGGCCTCCCTGTGGATGCTGACAAATCCATGTCTTAACCAGCAAAGGTGGATGACTACATAAGAATCTATTTGTTATGCCTCCAAAGTTTAATCAAATGACAAAAGAAGAGCAGCCTTTTGCAGTTACAGGTCACCTAGTGATCTCCAACCCACAAATAAGGAGATCAATAGCTCACCAGATTTTCTGTTATATCCTGTTATGCATACTCTTTTATTTTCTCTACATGCTGAAAATCTAGATATTACATTGATATCATTCCTTTATTAATAATGGCACTAGATATTGTGAATAACAAAAATGTAAATAAAACTTAGCAGGAGTACGATGAGTGTTTGTCAATTAGCAAACAGGAAAAAGCGTTTGTTCTCTATTATCTCTCCGTAACCGACCAAGTATTCACATGCTGTGTGGAGCTGCCAGTTTATTCCTGTAACTTCATTGCCTGCCTCATGAATATTGATGTAACATCTGGATAAAAGAAAGGAGATATGCTGTAATTCTATCAGCTTATAAGAAGACTCCCCTGGGGGCTCTGGCAGAATTTTCTGGCATCAATGTAAGTTGGTGTCAGAAGGCATCTTTTGGAAGGTACTCCTGTAATACAATTATGCTTTCACTGGGAGGATTTGTGGCTTATGAATTATCATGCAGATGTAAGCGCTCAGCTGTTAGTGGATGACACGCATGTCTGTCATCTATCCAACCTATTGTTACAATAGAGATACTGTTCCACACCACGACAATTCCTTTGTGCTTTAACAAGATAAATCGAAGCGGGAAACATAATTCATACCACCCTGGCATATGCTTTTATACATTCTCTCCAGTCATGCAACTTTCTCATGTTTATAAAGCAACACTTACTGGAGGATGTTAAAGAATATAGAGAGGCCCTTTGGGGCAAATGACTGATGTCCGGCACTTTAAAGGGATCCTGTCATGTGAAAAAAAATTATTTCAAAATGCATCAGTTAATAGTGCTGTTCCAGAAGAATTCTGCACTGAAATCCATTTATCAAAAAAGCAAACAGATTTTTTTATATTTCATTTTTAAATCTGACATGGGACTAGACATTTTGTCAATTTCCCAGCTGCCCCAAGTCATGTGACTTGAAATATTTGAAATATTAATGTACTTAATGTTTTTTTTTTTTTTTTCAAATTACCTCAAGTTTCCAGTCTACAGAATCATATCTCCTACATATTATTATCTACCAAGGTAAAACACCCTAGCAATGAATGCCACGAGTCCAGTGAACAGTTTGATGCCCAATGCGTATTGGTTTACCAAATTATGTGGCATATAGGGGCCCCAAAATGAAGTTTCCCCATATGACCCATCAGTTGTTTAATTCCAGACTGTAATAAAACTAACTGGCAGCTGGTGGGGACGCCCACTATCACAACTGTGGGGATGCCCCCGCTGTCTCGCCTGTGGGGACACCTGCCATCACGCCTGTGGGGATGCCTGCCGCCTCGCCTGGTTCGACCTGGTATGTTCCTTGACTTTGCTCCCCCATCCCTTCCGGTTCCCAAGTTTGCCGAGAACTCTCTCCCTAGTACTCCCACAATAAGAACTGGCGAGCTCTGATTAGTGGAGGGCTCCACCCAAACCAAGGGCAGCTGCTAGGCAAGAAGAGTGGGCATCTGAGGGGTGCATATAATTTGATTCAAATCAGGGAAGGGGGTCGAATGGAAGATGGCCTTCAATACCTGGGATGGGCATTATGAGTACTTAATAATGCTCAGTGGTCTATGCAATGACCCAGCCATCTTCCAAGAATTTGTAAACTTTCTTTTCTGTGTTCTTTTTAGCCGGTATACCTATACTGATGTGGTATACATATATACAACATCCTCATCTTTTGTTCTAACTGATCATCGTGCACGACCAGCTATATGCCAAACTCAAAAAATTTGTTTTTGAAGTCACCTCTGTTTTGGCTGAAATTCATGACTCTAAAGTAAAACCTGCTCACTTTTGTCTCATTTGCTGTGGTGGCCAACTTTGAGACAGGACGTTGGTAAATATGTCTGCCAATGTTCCAAACCTTCAGATCCTTACCAGCTGCACTCACTTCTTATTCATGATAAGCCATGGACTCATATATCCACAGATTACATTGTGGAATTGCCTAACTCTATAGAGAATACTGTTATTCGGGTGGTAGTGGATTGTTTTAGTAATATTTCTCATTTTATTCCCCTTCCCACCCTCCCCTCAGCTAAGTCTCTTGCTGAACTCGTTCAATCTAATATATTTAAGTTTCATGGGGCCCCACTGAATATTGTTTCTGATTGGTGTCAAAGTTTTGGTGGGCATTTTGTTCTCTCATGGGGACTGATTTATCCTTCTCATCTGAATACCATCCACAGACCAATTGTCAGACAGAAAAACAAACGAGTCTTTGTAACAATACCTCAAGTGTTATGTCTTTGGTAATCAGTCAATCTGGGTGGATTTTATTCTCTGGGCTGTGTTTGCATTTAAAAATGCTGCTCATTCATCCACTTGAGAATCTCCATTTATTAATGTGTTTGGCTACAATCCTGGGGCCTTTCCATTCCAGGACAGTCCTCAGAGGTGCCTGTTGTCAACTGTTTAGTTGATCACCTCTCTGAAATTTGGCAAAAAGTTCAGACCTCTCTATCTTCAGCAGTAGCTGCCCAGAAGGCAGACATTGTAAAGAGTCACCTGAGTAGCAGGTGGGTGATAGGGTCTGGCTATCCTCTAGGAACATTAAGCTATCCCAGCACAGTCAGGTAAGGTTTACCTCCTGAACTTAACATTTCTAACTCTTTTCATGTATCTCTGTCGAAGCCTGCCAGAAATGTCCGACAGTCTTCTCCTCCTCCAGTTTCTGTTGAAGGTGAGCCCGAGTACTTGGTGCAAAGGTTGGTAGATTCCCATCTTTCCAGAGGCAGACTACAGTATTTGGTTCATTGGAAGGGCTTGGGTACCAGCTTCTGATGTTCATGCTGACAACCTATAACGTTAGTTACATGCCAGGTTCCCTGATAAACCTAGGGGTCCGGTGGCCCCTCTAGAGGGGTGTAATGTAATAAGACTACCAGGCAGGCCTGTGGGGAAGCCCACCATGTACTTTGTGATCCTACACAAAGTTCTGTCACTACCAAGTTGCGATGCGCTCGGGGTATCTTTGGCCTTATTCAGAGCACCATAAGACATCATCGCACAGTGATGCAAAATCCAGATATTTAAAGGGCTCCTTGCCAAATGTTTCTTGCCCACTGTAAAGGTCCTTACTGGTTCCTGGGTGCTTCCTGGACCCTTGCCTGTCTCCTGCCATCCTGCGGCCTGAACTGAGCACTACCTGTATTGACTATTTTTCTGATTACGATTTGGTGATGCCATTCTTCTTTGTGTATGACCATGGCCCATGACCCTGACCTAGTTCCTGCTGTCTGTTTGGACCACATTGTCCACTTGGTTTGGCTGGATCTGTATTCTGCCTAACCCTAGTTCCGGTCCTGATTGCAATATCACCACATTTACAGCATTTTGAAACGTATGTTCACCCCAGAAAACCATGTATTTCAAAAAGTACACATTCCCCCAAATCCAAATTGGGTATATAGGTTTATCAAAGTACATGCCATGTAAAGAGACCAAAGTTTTTCTTGTGCAAAAGTTAGCTGCGGGCTGTTACCTTTTTCTACATTTTTCAGCATTTTTCACATATGCAATGGTCCCTCCTTACGTCAATTGACCAATGGTCCACTCTTCGGTCTCAATATTTTTCACAAATGCAATGGTCCCCATTATTTCTATACATTTTCCACCATTTTTCACATTCACAATGGTCCCCCCTTAAATCTCAACAATTTTCACATATGTGATGGACCCCCTTACGTTTTTACAATTTTCAAATACGCAATGGTGCCCCCCTTAGGTCTCAACATTTTCCACATACTCAATGGTCCCCAGGGCTGGAACTAGGGGTTGGCAGACCAGGCACGTTCCTAGGGCGCAAAGCTGGGGGGGCACCAGGCACACACCTTTTCTGCCTCTCCTACCCCCTAGTCTGGTCCCTGCTCTGGCCTGTGTGTGTGCTCGCTCTTTCCCTTTTGCATTGCATCTTTGTTTTGCGAATGCGTGCTTGTGGGTTTTCGTGCATGCTCACTTTCTGTTTTCCATGCATGTGCACTCTCCGTTTTCTGTATGTGCACTTTTTCAAGCATGAGCACATTCTTATGGGTGCCTAGGGTGACTGGCCATGTTGGCCTGGCGCTGATGGTGCCCACTTACGTCTTTACATTTTTTTACATTTTTCACATATGCAATGGTCCACTCTTACGTCTCGACATTTTTCAGATACACAATGGTTCCCCTTATGTCTTTACATTTTTTTACATTTTTGACTATTATTATGTCTATAAATTTTCCACCATTTTTCACATTCGAAATGGTCCCCCCTTATGTCTCAACTTTTTTCGCATACTCAATGGTCCCCACTTATGTCTCCAGCCCAAAGAGCCCCAACTTATGTCACATCATTTTTCACATGCGCAATAGTCCCCCTTATGGCTTTACATTTTTACACATTTTCACATATGCAGTGGCTCGCCTTATGTCCAGAGATTTTTCACATACGCAATAATCCCCCCTTAGGTCTCGATATTTTTCACATACGCAGTGGTCCCCTCATTTACGTCTCAACGTTTTTCCCATATTACATTTTTGGCTAACTAACTATATTAGAAACATTTTTTATTTTGCACAGCCTATCTATTTACCCAGTTTTTATTTTTACCCTGAACTGTTCCTTTAAGGCCAGAGTTCTTGCCAGTCTTTGCCTTCCTGGAGGGGGTAGAGAATCTGAAAAGTAGACAGCCATAAATTTCTGCAAAGCCCAGAGTGAAAATTCTTCCTTCACCTCATCCACAACACCCTGTGTGTGGGTGGGAAGTTTAAAACAAGTGAAGGCATACAGCTCTTTAGCTGTTCGTCCTTCTGCCTATTTGCTCTGTCTCTGAGGCTCCCCTCTCTACTGGCAGACTCCCTCCCATCACACTGGCCCTGACTTCTCACAGGCTTTATCTTACCTGCTGCCTGCTTGGAAATGGGATTGGCCTTTAACCCTTTCATTCCCATGCTGTTAAAAGAATTAGTGAGATGAAACAAGTAGGCAGCGAACAGCCTGCTTCCCAAGGTAGGAAGGAGGTGGGTCTCTCTCCTCAGTTCCACGCATTAGGTCAACATTTCTCTGCACTTTCTCCAGGCAGGAAGAAACCAACAATGTGCGGTGAAAGCCCCACAAACTCCAGACCCAAAGGCACGTACACACACAGCTCAACATCAGCTCTACTTTTTTATGAATAATTGATGCAGAGTTCACCTATATTATATAAACCACAGGCAAGTCAAAATGTTTAAAACATCTGTAAATGTTGTGCAAATTGTAATGTTAAAAGGACAGTTCCATAGTCCCATACAACCCTCTCCCCTGCTCTTCCAGGCAGATATTCTGTGTGGCGCATCTCGATGGAGTTTACAGTCCCAACGGTATAGGTATTCCAAAACCTGCTCCCACTCCGCTTTACTGAGCCAAGCTACCACTTGCCTCTGGCCCGCCATCTCCCAGTAAGAGCGCACAGAGAGCCTTCCCCCTTTAGCCAATCACAGCGTGGCCATTCCACATTATTGACACTCTATTGTTGGGTTACTGAGCAGCGAGAATGACTGTCCATGTGGGAATACTGTATCACAAATGTAGGTACCAGTGCAACTTTATTTTTTTACAGTAACAGACCACAAAAGAAACCAGTGGGGTATTTAAAGACTCTGGGCCCGCTGCAATGCAGGGTCTGTCAGTGGGGGGCCTTAGTTATGCCACTGGGCTGTGTACTTTCCCTCCCTGGACACGGGCCCCATCAGGCCATGGACCCTGGTGCAGTTGCACCTGCTGCACCCCTGGTAGTTACGCCACTGTTTATAGAGGGCCACTTGAATCAGGAGCCGAATAACCTGTATTGGAGTGTGGGAGAAGACCCTAGCAGAACATACAGACAGTGCCCTAGTAAAACTTACCTCTGAGTCACTTTTATAAAAGTGTGTTCTGTTACCTGGAAACTCTTTGGCTCTGTTCCAAGTGTAAAACAATTATCCTTTACTTATACATTACCAATATAGTGCTTTACAAAGGAAGTTTTCTCCTTTACATCAGCAAAGATTACAGTCTAATTTTTATAACATATGCACATAGATGCAGAATGCATAGAAGCATATTGGTTTTGGAATGGAAAGAGATCCAGAAATGCACAGGGAGAAGATACTAACCCCACTCAGAGAGTGCCCTACCCAGAATCAAATCCAAGATACCCCAAGGTGCAAGTCAGTCATTCTAACCACTGTACCACACTGAATAAAAATTTATATAATTAATTAAACAAAATAATATTATGATAGCATTCTTTTAAAATAAATTGCTACTTGCCAATGACCATTCTATTGCTATTCCATTCAGGTCTTCTGCTTCTCTGGGCATAAATATCAACATTCCTTTTAAAGAAGTAAACTTGAGAGCAATAAGATCAAAGTTTTTCCTGAAAATGCACCTAAAGCACTATAATACATTTAAAGAAGCACACCATTTTTGTGACAAAGGAAAATAAATGATTTCCTCTGAAAAAAAGTAAAAGCTAACATAACAGGTGCATCAATCCCTTTTATTATATACTCAATTTCCAGTTTGGTTTTCTTTTAAAACCGACCATATTTTCGATCACTCCAAAAGATAAACATTACACTGAGACACTTTCCAGCCTGTGCTCCAGATTACCAAAGGCTGATTGTCCTTAAGAAGCTTCGTTTAATTTGCAAGCAGTACATGAACGGCTGGAGTATAAACCAAAGCATTATGCTCTGAAACGTTAAAAGACATAATAAGCACAGTGTCAGCGATGCAGGAAGATGAGACTGTTGTACTCCCAGAGAACAATTTCCTCCTATTGCTTGGAAGAAGTACTATTAAATCAATTGCTCCTAAATCATCCTCCGCAGCACAATGTACCCACAATGCTCCGGGGTTTCATTGGCAGGCCAATCAATGAGGTTTTGTAATGGAATGGCATTGTGAGTTTTATTGCTGGTTTACACAGACCCAAACTTAGCTGAAAAAAGATAATGGTGTCATAAGAGCCATAACAAGCAGGCGCGTGCCATCTGTTGAGATGGTGACTAGAATCCCTGCTTTGCTGTTTAACGTAGGAGAAAATTAAACTAATGACTGTGATACGTTTAATGGAATAAATCTTTCTAATTGTTGCATTGTTTAAAAATGATCACAAAGTTTACGTTTTAAATCATTCTTAATTTGTTTTGCGGATTTCAGTATTCACTGTAATGCTCTCTCTGGAGAAATAAATCGGTACAGTTTTTATGTCTTTGAATTTGCCAGAAGTTACCAGAGTTCATAAAGCAACCTGGATGTCTGCAATTTCCCTATCATAAAGAAAATAAAAACCGTCTACATTTATAGTATCGTTTTCCACATTTTTTTTCCAAAGGAGTGGCAAAATGTGTGGAAACCATAGATTATTAACACACATTTTAACTATAAATCCCAGAATCCTCCATCATAGCGAAAGGCCCTCAAAAGATAATACAGAATGGGAGCAAGGCATGGAAAATGAAAGTATATTTTCAAATTGTGCAGAAATAATTAAGAAATAATAAATCGCAGTTTAAGGAACAATATTACATTGCAAGATGTGCATTTTTATTCTTATTGGTGCAAATTGTTTTTCTCTTTGCGACTTTTATTACATTTCCCCTTAGTCTTTTTTCTCCTCAACAGACCAAGTTTTAGTATAAATGGAAGACTGTCCTATCAGACTTGGGCACTTGCATGACTTTGTCATAGATCAGTTGAGGCCTCCAAAAAGAGGAAGAGGTTAGGGCAGTTTGATCAACTGCTCCTGCTCACTATTGTGGTGTTTATACAAATGGCCTGCAGGTGTCACTGTGCACAGGACTTGTACTGTGCATACACAGGACTTTCTGTACAGCTTGAAAGTGAAAGTAAGACTTACTGCTGTTATGTAATGGCTGCATGAACCTGCTAATAAAGCATTGTCATACCCTCCTCATCCTCGGCTACCAAACACAACAACTATGTTTCTCTTGTCGGTGCTCTCCACAAGCAACTGGCATTGTTTCAGACCCCATCATTGCTTAGCAGCTTATTTCTCCACCTAGAAGACACACTGCTTCACAATGGCAGTATACCTGTTCCAGGTCCAGTAACATCTCTCTACCCAGAAGTAACCTATCTTACTGCACTGACCTAGCTGACAATCAACCTAGCGGAACCAAGTTGTAAGGTCTATTAATCCACAATATGCCCAGTGCTATTTCTCTATGACAGCCACCATCTGCTTCCATCTGGCCCCCTATCCATAAACATCATGTAGTGAACTAGTGATTCTAATGCAGAGAGAGAGAGAGGCAAAATAGTCCCATCACATTGAACCACCTTTTCAACAGCTACCTTGGTACAGTATGGAATTTTACATTAACAGTAAGAACCTATTCCAAAACATGGCACTTCCAATAGCTTTATTCAATTCTGAAGCAGGCCTATCTGACCACATTAGAAGGCGTAGCACCCCCTATGCAATTTGCTTCTATAGGAAGTCACTGCAACTTGAATTCTTGAATAATGGGAAAGCCCAGTTAATTCCTTCAGATTATTTTTAATGACACATTTACAAGTTTCCTCATCAATAACTACAACACTCTAGGGCAGCTCAGCTATGGAAGTTCATTTCTCTGTTTCCATTACATCAATACAGACTGGTTTTTAAATACTGAAAACAAAAGGTAAACGATGTTAGTGCTTCTGTTGAATGTCTCTGATTGGTCCACACCCAGAATGGTAGTTACCTTTCCAGGCACAAAATTCAATTAATTTTATGCTTACCTCCATACAGGTATGGGATCTGTTATCTGGAAACCCATGATCCATAAAGCTCCAAATTACAGAAAGGCCATGTCCCATAGACTCCTTTATATCCGTTCATATAAGCACAGTCAGCAAGTCCATATGACTAAGCCTGCCATTGAATAAGGTATAGTAATGAGTGAATTTTTCGTCAGGCATAAATTTTCGGCGAAATTATGCACTTTGCCAAATGCCATAAATTTTTATTGCAAAACTGCAGCAAATGATTTATCCGTAACAAAAAAGTCGCCAAGACTAAATTGTCACTGAGACAAAAAAGTTCCCATAAGAAAAAACACCCATCAACTTTAATGCATTTGGACAAAAAAGTCGCTGAGGTGAAAAAATTTCTGAGACAAAAAAAGTTGCCACAAGAAAAACTCAACTTTAACGCATTTGGAGTGAGAAAAAATTGTCACGCATGGAAAATATTTCACATGTAAAGAACATTATGCCTCCTATTAACTTTAATGCATTTTGAGAATGTTTTGCCGTTTCACAATTTTTATTCTCAGTTATGCCAAATTTTCTGTGCAGTGGGACAGATTCGCTCATCAATACCCCATAGGGTAGTATACACATTGGACTGTGGTAGAATGTGTTGAAAATAATAAGGTCAAGATTTTAATGGTGTGCTGGTTTGAAGATTTTTGTATCTAGGTTATAGCTGTGCACCCTGTGTACATTTTGAAGTTATATATATACTGTATACTGTATATATGCATACAGGTATTGGATCCGTTATCTGGAAAACTGTTATCCAGAAAGCTCCAAATGACATCTCCAGTAGACTCTATTTTACACCAATATTCCAATTTTTTTTAAATGATTTCCTTTTTCTCTGTAATAATAAAACAGTGAATTATACTTGATGCAAACTAAGATATAAGTAATCCTTATTGGAAGCAAAATCTGCCTATTGGGTTTATTTAATGTTTACATTACTTTCTAGTAGACTTAAGGTATGATGATCCAAATTACAGAAAATATTTGTTATCTGGAAACCCCAGGTCCTGAGCATTCTGGATAACAGATCCAATACCTGTATAATGATTGGGTTTAATTGGGTGGGTGTAATTCTTAAAATATACACTAGAGGGCAATACTCAGCTATCAATCATACTTATTTTTTTAATTCCATGGATGTCACCCTAGACTGTATAATAAGGATTTGCATTTGGCTGCGTCGTTTCAACACTTTGTACACTACGCATGTATTACATTGGACCATAGCACATGGATGTTTTAAATGGCTGCATCTGACTACTGACTACCACTTCTAATTCATGTGAAAATTCAGGATTGTCATTGTGGAGTTTGCATGGTTTTCTCTGGGTAGTCCAGTCTCAATCAGCTCATTGTGCTGATTAGCTCCCCAAGTAATTTGAATATAGACAGTAGATTATGCTGCTGCGATCATTTTTCTAAATATAATCAATTAAAGTTGTGACCTTTTTAACAATATAATGGGTACATTTTGCATACTGCACCAGCAACCATGCTTCTATTTTCTTTCTATGCCCACATAAAAATACCACAGTGCTGTAGATGCAATTGTTTTCTGTTGGTTTTTTGGCATATGCCATGTGCTAGTTTACATGACAACAGAAATAGAGAATAATATAATACTGGGTAATAACCCATAACAACCAATCAGCAGGTAGCATTTACTGGTCACCTGTTTAAAAGCAAGCATCTTATTGGTTGCTATGGGTTACTGTCCCTGGGCAAACTTAGTGCCTTTAATTACATATGGGTATAGAGAACAAGGACCAGGGTATACACAACAGGCATAATTTTCATTGGTAGATCCTCTTGCATTCATGGAGAGCTGGGGAACATATTTAACAGGTATAAGATGGCATAAACCTCCACTAAAACTGCAACTTTAACATGCTAACTGTGTTATCTGTGTTTATTGTGAGGCTTGCTCTTTAAAGGAGAACTAAAGCCTTACTAAAGAAGTAGCTAGAAATGTTGCACATTATGTTTTGTGCTTCTGTACAGTCCAAGCAACCACAGCCCTTTAGCTGTGTCTCCAAAGATGCCCCAGTAGCTCCCCATCTTCTTTTCTGCTGATTCACTGATCATGCTCTGTGCTGCTGTCACTTACTGAGCTTAGGGACCGACTCACATTATACAGTACACATAGAATAGAAATGTTACAATATAAGGCTGAAGTAATAAAGATAATTACTACATGGCAGCAAATAAACCAGTGCAACTAGCATCAGAATTGAATAATCAACCTTGTAGCATCAGCTTATATTACAGACCAACCTCATTTTCTGCTGGATAATTTGTGATGACCCCTAAGCTTAGCTTCTCAACAGCTGCTCAGAGCCCACTGAGCATGTCAGTGTCACAGACACTTTACAAGATGGTGAACCCCCTGTGATAATTTTGACGTCCTGGGTCATTGTTGTTATTGGGAAGCTGAAACTTTAGGCTGGTGCAAATAAGTTCAATTTATAAAATATGGCATTTTTAGCCAAATTGTTTGTGTTTATTTCTCCTTTAAAAGCCCCCTGCTTTCTCACTAGAGCTCATGAGTAAGTGCACACTGGTCTTACTACTTAGTCACACTGTTTGCTGGGGGACTTGATTTTAAATGCACTACATATTAGAATACTAATGGATAGTGTAGGATTCATGTACAATGAGGTCTCTTGACACGGCACGTGAGCTTACATATTTTGGCCAATGTGTGGTACTAACACCATTTTTTGTAAAAAAAAAATTTTTTATCTCCAATTGCAAATTGTCTCAGAAAATCATCTACATCATACTAAAAGTTTTAAAGGTGAACAACTCCTTTAAAAACTGAATCTTTAGAAAAATCCTACGAATGCAGGCCCTATCTTTTCTTTAATTGTTTTCATAGATTGATATCTCCTTTAATGATATCTAAAATGCATTGTGCTTGTCTGTTTTGACAAATATCGAGCCACACATTAGTGTTTCATAACTTTGTAAGTCCTAAAACAGTACTTTTATGGGAAATGTTGGAATGTTTCTGAAGTGTTAATGTTACACATTTCTAAATGTTTTTATCTACATGGCAAAATTGGCAAACTGCCACATGGCACAAATATAAACAAGCAAGTACTGTAGACGCAAGCACTTTAGCAAATGGTTTTGCTTTACCAAAGTATTGTCATAATTATAGACATTTTATCATTCATTATGTTTACAGGATTTAAGATAAATTATATGTCTACTATTACTGCTACTGCTATTGCCAAAATCCGACAGGTGCAGTAAAATTAGCATTACATCACGTTTGAGTTTTGTATGCCAGCATATGAAACATTTATCAGTCAAAAATATAACCCAACCTTCTTTCTGAGTCTCTTATTTTCAGAGAAGAAACCACCATTCAGATAACTTAGAAGTTCGGCCTAGTATAAACGTGCTTTAAAGGAGAAGAAAAGGGATTTTACACTTGGGGGTGCCAAAGTCAGGCTCCCCAACAGTATTGGACTGACCCACAGGGATACAAGGAAAACTCCCGGTGGGCCCAGGTGTCAGTGGGCCTCTTGCTTCTAACAATTTGGCCTATTTCATATTCAGTCTCTATTTCTTTATGTGGAAAAAGAGGCTTAATAATGGAAGAATAGAGTATAGTAAGTAGATCTAAAAGAATAGGAAAATAAAGAGGTTAAGTGAGGAGAGAAGGAATAATAGTTTGGAAAGTTGGGCCCCTGATCTAAAGGTTTTCTGGTGGGCCCCTGATCTAAGGTTTTCTGTTGGGCCCCTGGTGTAAGGTTTTCTGGTGGACCTCTGGCATCCCAGTCCGACACTGCACCCCAAGTGAATACTTTTACCTGCCTGATACCTACAGCCTATCAGCCGAAAACCGCAACAGTCCGGGGTTCTTCTAGCGAGCACCACGGAGAGATCAACTTCTTCCTGCTTTGATTTCAAATTTCCCAGGGATCGCATGCACAGTAGAGCAAAATAGCCGACTTTTTCTCAGCAGCACTGAGTAGGCGAGGAAGCAGGAAGTTGAGTGGTGCTTGCTAAAAGAACCCTGGACCGGTGCAGTCTGGCTCAGGGTATTAGGTAGGTAAAAGTAGTCACTTGGGGGTGCCTAACATTTAGCACCAAGTGTAAAATCCCTTTCCTTCTCCTTTAAAGGTGTTCGCCTGTAAGTTAACTTTTAGTATGGCAACTGTCCATTGCAAGACTTGCAAAAGTTTTGAACTATGCTATACTTACCAATATAGTTTACTTTTTGTATTTTATAGAATGGTCAGTTCTAAGAAACTTTACAATTTTCCTCCTTTTTTTGCCTTCACTGTTCTTTGAATTCAGTTTCTTCTACCCCCTTCTTATTCTTAGAGTGTGGTTCACCTTTAAGTAAATTTTTAGTTTGTTATAGATTCTGAGCAGTTTTCAACTGGTTTTCATTATTTCTTTCTTTTTATATTTTTGGAATTGCTTACTTATTCTGACACTTTACAGCTTTCAAATGGGATACACTGATTAGATCTAAAAACAAATGCCCTGTAAGTACTCACTTTTCAATTCAGGCTGTCACCTATTCATAATCCTGTATCTCATTCAGAGTATTGTATGGTTGCTAGGGTAATTTGGACCCTAGGAACCAGATTGGCGAAACTGTAAACTGGAGAGCTGCTGAATAAAGCACTAAATAAAACTATATAACTCAAAAACCACAAATGATAAAAACATAAAACCAATTAAATGTCTCAGAATATCACTCTCTACATCAGGGGTCCCCAACCTTTTTTGCTCGTGAGCCATGTTTAAATTTAAAAAAGAGTTGGAGAGCAACACAAGCATGAAAAAGTCCACTGGGATATCAAATAAGAGCTCTGATTGGCTTTTTGGTAACCCCTATATGGACTGGCAGCCTACAGGAGAGAATGTTTGGCAGGACATCTGTTTTTTATACAACCAAAACTTGCCTCTAAGCCAGTAATTCAAAAATAAGCACCTGCTTTGAGGCCACTGGGAGCAGCATCCAAGGGGTTGGAGAGCAACATGTTGCTCGCGAGCTACTGGTTGGGGGTCACTGCTCTACATCATACTAAAAGTGAACAACCCCTTTAAGGTAGTAAGGGACCTGTTATCCAGAATGCTTGGGAACATGGTTATTTGGGATAATGGATCTTTCTGTAATTTGGATCTAGTAAAATAAACCAAATAGGCAAGTATTCCAAGCTTACAATAAGAATTAATTATATATTAGTTTGGATCAAGTATAAGATTTGGTTTTATTATTACAGAGAAAAACGAAATCATCTTTTTAAAATTTGAGTTATTTGGATAAAATGGCGTCTGTGGGAGATGACCATTCCATAATTCAGAGCTTTCTGAGCAACAGGTTTCCGAATACTTGTACCTTAGATTTCTCCTATGGTCCATTCGTTTTTCGATCCAATAAAACAAAGTAATTTAAAGGAACAGTAACACCAAAAGGAAAGAAAATATCATATAGTGTTGCCCTGCCCTGTTAAAACTGGTCTGTTTGCTTCAGAAACACTACTAAAGTTCATATAAACAAGCTGCTAAGTAGTGGAAATTGAAAAATGGCTATGTGGCACAGGATAAGTAATGGATAACAGATAACATTATGTTCTACAGAGCTTATCTGCTGTGTAACTTGAGCCTTTCTCCCACCCCCATGGCTACACAACAGCTTGTTTATATAAACAATAGTAGTGCTTCTGAAGCAAACACTACAGTTTTACCAGTGCAGGGCAACACTGCATTACATTTTTATTACTTTAAATCAATTTAATTTTTTTATGTTACTGGTCCTTTAAACAGAGTTACTGTTATTCAAAAAAGCCCACCAGCTATAGTTTCTTTAAATAAAATGAAGGTGCCTGGAAGAATCTAACTCATTCATTCACCATTGACCTGTCATTTCCCATACATTCATTGCTGCTACTCTAAATAATCCTGCAGTACAATCAACGGCTTTTTTATCACCATATCTATGTTTCCCCTTTTTCCATTCTGAAACTAGAAAGCCTGATTCATTTTCTTCCCTCTGTTTCTGCTTTTTACTCAAAACGGCTTGCTGATACATAAATAATAATGGTAAATGCATTGACATAACTACCAGGGGTGCGAACACACCCGGCCCCAGAGCCCCTTGGGGCCTGCCAGAGCCACAATAAAGCTTATCGTGTGTGGCAGGGCAGGCAAAATTTTTGCTATGCGCACAATTCAAGAGGGGGGGCAGGCACATACCTCATCTGGGCCCAATCATTGATAGTTATGTCGTTGGGTAAATGGCATAGTGGGTTGTCCAGTTTTGTATTTTGTACTGTAGATAATATCATTCAATGCAATAAAGGTCCCCTGGAGAAGCAAGACTGGCAGGTGTAACGACAGGAGCATGGGAATGGATTCCCAAACTTGCCACCCGTCTAGTTTTTACCTGGTTTTGGTTTTATTTTCTAAGATCAGACATCAGAAAGGTGTATATAGTGCTGTTTAATGGTCTGTTCCATAAAGAACAGAGGGAGACAAAGCTACTTAGAGCAAGCAAGGTTCTCACTGGTAATTCTTACACAAAAAGTGGAGGTCTGAAGAAAGGTTTCAGAATACAGCTTTGATGGTACTAGAGTACAGCCTCCACCAGTTAAAATATTATGAAGTATACTGAGAGTCCAGTGACATTTGGCTGTGACAAAACTGATATTTAAGGTTGATGTCCCCACGAGAACAATCGATTGACTTCGACGTGGTCAAATGGTAAGTATTTCTGTGCACCCCAGGCACAAAGAAATCATTAACAAGATCTCATTATTTATTTTAATTAATTAAAATCTCTCAGTTGCACATATTTTAAATGTGTTCATGAATAAGGATGAAAAGCTGGATGCCTGGAACTACATGTGTATCTATGACTGGACTGAGATCATAACTTTGGGTTTCCGATGCATATATTATATTAGCAAAAAAAGCATCCAGCAGATGGGAATGAGATCATGGAGAGAACAGAAAGGAAATCATGAATAAGCAGGGACATCTTTCATTAGCTAATCCCGAATATTCCCTTTTCTGTGTAAGACTCATATTTCCACCTCCTCTGTCTGATGCAAAACACGTATTGAAAAAAGGTCCTATTCATTCCTATACACTAAATCCTGTCTATTCAGAGCTGTGCTCATTGTGCAGCATGTAGATACTGGCCTCACTGACTCATGTTTTGGGCCTTTCTGAGTTGTCATGGAAACAAATGTAAACAAGTCTCATGATTATTTAAACTGGACTAACCTCTTTGAATTTTCTGTTTGGCAGGAGGTGCCAGTAGCTCTCTATTTCTTAGCTCCTATTATATAATACACACCAAACCTTGTTAATTTGTATGCATCCAGTGTGGAGCTCATTGTGTCTTTTTATTTATTCTGTGCTGTGAGGCCTATGAGAAATACAGGGGATAAGTTGCTGCTGTAGATACACAGTCCTACCAAGTGTCGTACATCAGATATATATCAACATTGGAGACAATCATCACCAGTGATATTGCACATAGCAACTAAGCAGACAACTAACTACTAAATTTGGGTTTGTTTGCTACCATTGAGCAAATTTGCACCCATGTAACCCATGGCAATCAGTAATTAACTTTATTCAGCCAGCTGCAAGTAAAAGAATTAAAGGACATGTTAACCCAAAAAATTACTTTTTGCCTAATTAAAGAAAACACAATTATAAGCAACTTTCCAAAATGAATGTATTAAAAATTGTTGGTGCTTTAAAAGTTATTTGTAAATGTAATTGCTACTGAAAGTGCATTTGCATAATTCCTGGTTGTTACATTTTTAAATAATGTTGCAAAAGACAGTCTCCTCCAGCAAGACAGGTCTGTTAATCGGTTGGCTTATGTTACAGTGTTTCAAAAGCCAGAGCCACAGGACAGAGAATAGAAAGGGACAGACAAACACTGCTTTCAATAGCAATACATGTACAAATACAGTGTTGGACTGGCCCACAGGGATACAAGGAAAACTCTCGGTGGGCCCAGGTGTCAGTGGGCCTCTTGCTTCTAACAATTTGGCCTATTTCATGTTCATTCCCTATTTCTTTATGTGGAAAAAGAGGCTTGATAATGGAAGAATAGAGTATAGTAAGTAGTTCTAAAAGAATAGGAGAATAAAGAGGTTAAGTGAGGAGAGAAGGAATAATAATTTGGAACGTTGGGCCCCTGGTCTAAGGTTTTCTGGTGGGTCCCTGCATCCCAGTCCGACACTGTACAAATAACAAAAAACCATGGTAAATGTGTAATGAATGTTTAATGCAAAGTTGCTTTAAATCATGTTTTCATTTATTAGGCAAAAAAATATTTTTGGGGTTGACGTCCTTTAAAGTAAAAATGTAATAGTGAAGGTACACTAGATGTGTACCACATAAGGTTGCCACCTTTTCTTGAAAAAAATACTGGCCTTCCTATATATTTATCTCTTTTTCCTTTTTAACATTGGGATCAACCAATAACATTGGGATCAATCAGCCAGGCCAGTAAAATACCTGCCAGGTGTCAACCCTAGTACCACATGTCATGCAAATTTGGGGGGGTCACCTATTTTGCTGTTGGTCTCTTGAAAGTTCTGTATACATTGGCAGGTCTGGACTGGGATTCAAAACAGGCCCTGGTATTAAAAATACATACCTCCCATTTTATAGCTCAACCCGCAGTACTGGAAAGTCCAGATTTTTTCTGAAGTGAACAGCTAAACTAGATACAATGTTTTTGTAACAATTTTGACACAAGCAAATAAGTAATTGTAACAATTTAGATAGCAGGTCTCTTGGGAGAAGTTAGACTGTCAGCGTAAATGGCAATTCACCTTCATTAGCAAAACTGTAATAACTGGGGGGAAAAAAACACAGAAATATGTTCAAACTTTCATAACCAGCCAAATTTTGTAAGATGAACATGGTAATTAGGGGTGTGGCCGCAAAAACAGGTGTGGTCAAAAATGTTGGGAGGTATGTAAATACACAGAGGCCCAAACAGCCTCCACAAACCCAATAAATAGTTACACAGGCCCATTGAAAAGAATTGAGTGCGTCTATTCCTGTGCTCCCCTGCAGCTGAACACAGCAAAATGAAACACAGGGGAGTGCAGGTTAAAACGCCCATGTGTAACACAGGAAAAATGCAGAATTTTGTGTCTGAACCTGCGTTCAGTGCCTCCATGCGCTTGTGTGAGTATAGGCCCATTGAAAAGAATTGAGTGCGTCTATTCCTACGCTCCCCTGCGGCTGAACACAGCAAAACGGAATACAGGGGAGTTCAGGTTAAAACGCCTGTGTGTAAGGGCCCTTACACATGGGCGTTTTGGACTTGCGCTCCCCTGCTTTGCGTTGGGAGTGCAGGTCTAGACGCACCTCATTCTTTTCAATGGGCCTATACTCACACAAGCGCATGTAGGCACTGAACGCAGGTTCAGACACATTTTTCCTGTGTTCGGCGCCTACATGCAATTATATATTTGCACATTGTTACTTTGTAAAAAGTGCTGTTTTCCATGAAAAGTGATGAACTAAAGTGTATACTCTATACTATTGGAAGGGTAATTGCATTTTCTCTTCACCACAGGCATGGGTGCCAGGGAAGTGGGAGTTGTAGTTCAAAGTATCAGCTGGATGGTTGTGAGGGCTGAAATTAATTAGCCGAAAAGTATCCCTGCAAGATAAACAGTTAAATGTGCAGACAGGCAGAATGTCCTTGTGGCAGCTGCTAAGGTGTGATATACTATTGTGCTGCCAAGTAGTGACATATCCCAGAAGCCAATATTTTTTCTAAATACTTCAGACACTTCACAGACCCATCTTTTTAGACCTTCAGACAAGATACTACTTAATAATAGTAATAATGTAAAAACCCTCAGTAGAAATAACCTAAGCAAACAATGTAGTAATAAAACACAAGACTTGGCTAGGTCCCAGTAATTAGGTCACTATTACCCACCAAAATAAATCCTGCATATTCTGGCTGTGCTCCCATGTACATATATCATAGTGGGTTATGCTACCCTTATTACTGCAGCTGGAAATTGTTTGGTTAAGTTTAGTTTTTACCTAAAATATATGGATTTATTGTTTTATTGAGAACAGTCCTTCAAGGGGGTTGAAACAGGTGTTGCTGTGCAAATATTACTGAATTGTGATTTTCAGCACACTGCAACAAATTATGAGGAGCATGGTGGGAGTTATAACCCAGCAACATCAATGATATATTCATAAAGCAACATGCATTGCTCACTCTGCATGACACTGGCCCATGCTATAGGTCCTACCTATGATCCAATATCATTTCTACCTGCTCTGATTCTTTATTGTTTTTGTTATTATAATTATAGCTGGAGTTCTTAAACACGTTTCTACTATTAAACAGCACTATAAGATCCCTAATATTAGTATAGTAAAACATACACAATTAACGCCCAGGAGCTGGACATTAGCAATAGCCTGTTTTGACATAATGTAGGACATGTGGGAGTGTGAACATATAAAGGTATGGTTTGGTATTGCTTTTAAATTTTTAATAGTAACAAAAATTGTATAAGATAGAGTTTAGTGGTAATGTACCTTTAAGGAATCCCTTTAAGTGATTCCTTTAAGAATTTGCTTGAGGGTCAATTTTCCTATAAAGTTGCAAACTGTGAATGTTGTGTCACTCTCTGACAAAGTGACAAGAAATGGGGCATGACATGTGTCAGTAGTTGTCTGACAGCTTTCAATGTCTTTATATAAATAAAAGAAATTAAGATTTCAATACTATCCTGGAGAGAATGTGTTGTAATTGAAGTCATTTAGTTTAATTCCTTTAAGATCACAGGACTGCTGTTAACACAAATGTATAAGATCAACATACATTTCCTGACAAGTTTACTCCTATGCCATATTTGACAGACCTCTGATCTTAACAGACCCAGAAAGGCTTGGTTTTCTTCTCCAGACTAGGTATGCACTGAATCCAGGATTCGGCTCTGCCTGGCCAAACTGAATCCGAATCCTAGTTTGCATATGCAAATTAGGGATAGGGAGGGATATCACATGACTTTTTGTCACAAAACAAGGCAGTATAAAATGGTTTCCACTTCCCACCCCTAATTTTCATATGCAAATTAGGATTCGGATTCAGTTCGGTATTCGGCCTAATCTTTCGGGAAGGATTCGGGGGTTCGGCCGAATTCAAAATAGTGGATTCGGTGCATCCCTACTCCAGACAGATAGTGATATGACAAGATCATAGACTATCCCATTGCCTATGCCGCCCCACATTGTTGCTTAAAGGAACAGTAACAGCAAAAAATTAAAGTGTTTAAAGTAATGATAATTTAATGTATTGTTGCCTTGCACTGGTAAAACTGACCTGTTTGCTTCAGAAACACTACTATAGTTTATATAAACTGCTGTGAAGCAATGGCAGAAAATGAAAAAAGGCTATATGACACAGGTTAAATAGTAGATAACAGATAAAATCAGTGTCGGACTGGGACATCAGGGGCCCACCAAAAAATCTTAGATCAGGGGGCCACTCTCAGTATAATTATTTAATTATTCTTCCTCGTTCAACCTCCATTCTCCTAGTCTATTTTCTTTACATACTATAATCTATTATTACATCTATTTTACATCTATATTACATCTCTTTGTTCTCATAGAAATAGGGAATGGCCATGAACTAGGCCAAATTATCAGCGTGAGGACTTTTCCTGGTGTCCTGGTGGACCAGTCCGAATCTGGATAAAACCTTTATGTTCTACAGAGCTTATCTGCTCTGTAACCTGACCCTTTTCTCCTTGGAATGACTGTCCCCATTGCTACACAGCAGCTTATTTATATAAACAATAGTAGTGTTTCTGAAGCAAACACCAGTACAGGGTGAAACTGCATTATATATTTATTACTTTAAAACACCTTTATTTTTTTATGTCACTGTTCTTTTAATGATGTCCCATTATTAATCCTACACTGACTGGGGTCACAAATACAGAAACAGCTTTTTTGTGCTATTAACTGCAAAACGTCTCAGCTGATGTTGACTTCATTCATTATGTAATGCTTCTACGTAGATGTAATCAATAAAAATGAATGGGGCATAAGACTGAAAGGCATTTACAATTAAATCATTTGCTCAAATGTGAAAATATGAGCAAGAAAAACACAGATTTACCATTTCACCTTTTCACTGCAAAAAAATATTAACTAAGGCCAGTGTTAGGCCAACAGTTTTGCCTGGAGAAAAGACACACAATCATTTGATTATCTTGTGACTTCCAACATTCCTTGTAAAGATTCAGGTTAAAGGCCACAGTAATCAGCAACACACCCCTAGGCATGTCCCCTACAGGCGTAATGTGACTTAGTGCAAGAAGGTAAAGATACATTTAAGGTCCCACAAGAAAAGAAGTCAGACTGTGCCAAAATCACAGATAATGGAAGCACTGTATCAAATATACAGCCTGAAATATTTGGGTAAATAGTGCATCAGAGCAATAAGAAGCATAAAAGGGTTTAAACCCCAAATGAATGAAATTCTAAATACAGAAACTAAGAAACAACTTTTGCCCAAAAGGTGATATTAAAGAGGCCCCAGAGGTATTTTGGGTGCTATGTCAGGAGCCCAATTTCTCCGGAGCAACCAAGTACCACTCTAACACTACTCTAAATCTAGTTTTCATACACAAGACCTACTATAATGCAGTTATAACTAATAGCCAGAACTGCAATAATGCAATATTGAAATGCTTGCAAAAGAGAAGTTGGAGATTTGTATAAACCGAGACACTAGTAAATTAAACAAAAATTAATTTACTGTAATTTCCTTTTTGTTGAAGTCCATACAGCAGCACATATGGGTCTAACCCCCCCCCCAAGTAGGGCGAGCAAAGACCAATTAAAGGATAAGTGACGCCTTTTCCGCCAATGCCCCATTTTATAAATAGTATGCACACTACTGCACAACAAACTTTATTAGGGTGGGGAAAATACAGTGCTACTCTATGGACTTGCAGGAAAAGGAAATTACTGTAAGTTAAATTTCGTTTTTCCTTCACTTACTATACATCAGCAGCACCTACAGGACAGAACAAGTAAAGGGTTGGATAACAGCATCAATTCTTCTGAAAAACTGTTTGTAGCATCACTCTCTCAAACGCTGCTTCCTGCTAAGCATCAACATCCAGCCTATAGTGCTTAGAGAAAGTGTGTAGGCTTGACCAAGTTGCAGCTTTACAAATTTTGTCCGGTGGGACAAGAAGACGTTCTGCCCAAGATCTCCCTGTTGCTCTTGTTGAATGCTATGTAACACATCTGAATAGTATTATTTATCCATCTTGATAAGGTTAATTTCGACAATGCCTGGCCTTTAGGGTCAGTCCACACAAGCAGATTCGGGGAGATTTAGTCGCCTGGCGACTACTCGCCTCTTCTTTGGGGTGACTAATCTCCCTGAACCGCTTCCCCCTGTCTTGCACCAGCTATAATGAAAAGTCGCCTGCGGCATGACATATGTGGAGCTCAGTTTTCTGAAGTTGCTTGAAGTTTCCTCTTTGGGCGTCTTCGGAAAACGAAGTGTTGTGTGTCATGCCGCAGATGACATTTCATTATAGACAGGAGGAAGCAGTTCAGGGATTTCCTCCCTGATGATTCAGGAATGTTACGACACTGGAGTTATCGGACTATATTTTGACTGCTTTGCCCCTGATGAGCTCTGAAAAGGCCATGAAAGCATTGAAAACAGCACTCCTCTCCCTGAAGTTGGATGAGAGAAATTTTTCCATGGCATCCCAGGTGCCTTGACCTGACTGACTTGGCTCCCCAGCCCAAGGCAGATGCTTCTCTCGTTATTAGGCTCCAGTCTGGTTCCAGGATTGACTTCCCTTTGACAAAATCAGTCTGAAGCCAAAACCCGAGAGTCTTCAGCATGTCTTGCGAAATTATCCAAGTGGAATTCAAAGATTCTACGGTCTTGTCCCGGTGGATCAGGACTTCCTGCTGAAGAGGGCGCATGTGTAACCTCGCCCACAGAAGGGCCTCTATTAAAGACACTATCAGACCTAAAACCTTCATCATCTGCCTCAAGGGAACATAAGATGGCCTTATGAGGTGTATTATATGATTATATGATTTCTTATGGTGTAAATCCTTTGAGGAGTCAGTGTGACAAACATTGTTTCCATATTGAGATACATTCCCAAAAACTGCTTTTGTCTGGATGGGATCAGAGATGACTTTTCTTCATTGATTGCAGCCTAGAAACTGCAGAACACTGAGAGTTCTTGTCAGATGTTTCTGAAGAAGGGATGCAGAAACAGCTTTCAATAACCAGTTGTCCAGATATGGTACAACGTGTATACCTTCTTGTCTTCACACAGCTGCAACCAAGGCAACCCCCTTCGTGAACACCCTTGGGTCTGACGTGATCCCAAAGGGTAACACACGGAACCGGAAATTGATGAAGTTGATCCTGAAGATACACAACTATCCTTAAAAACTTCTTTTGAGCTGGAAACATCAGTATGTGGGGATATGCATCCTTGAGATATATTTTGGCAAGGTAATCTCTAATCTTATGGTCTCCATCCTTAAAGGTTTCTTTCGAATAAAGCAATGAATCTGAGGTCTACTATCGTCTGAAACAACCCATCTGCCTTTGGGACCAGGAACACAGTAGAATAAGAGCCTAATGCCTCCTTCAAGGATGGAACTTTTTCTAGCACTTTTTTTTGCTGCAAAAAAAACCTGAATTGCTTCCTCCAAGGCTGTTTTATTTTGGGGGTAGTAAGGAATCTTGCAAGAGGAAAATCATGAAATTAGACCCTATATCCCTCCGTGATAAACTGTATAAAATGTAAAGTTTGGTGATACCTTTTATTGGCTAACTGAATAAGTAATAATTGCAACCTTTCGGAGCACACTTTATTACCCCTCCAAATTGTGTCTTTATGTTACCCTCCCATTTAGACTGTAAGCCCCAAGCCCCTAATAATGCACTTATTGTTACTGATTAATGCAGTGATCCCTTGTTTGTACTACTAAATTATTGTTACTGTACAGTGCTTTGCCCTCAAGGAGCGCTATATAAATAAAAATATACATACATACATATACATACACAGGCCCCTTCATCAAGGTTCCATTAAACTGTTGCTATCACTTGTGGGAAAACCCTGCAATGTGGGTTACAAATCTTAGTTTGCATGGTGTGTATGGTGATTTGCACATGGGTTCATAAATGAGCTATCTGATGTTTTATTCTTCTATCATAATTGCCCGTATATGTTATGCGTTGCCATAGCAACAGAGATATTTATAAGTGCCTTTTCTACATGGCCCAAATACTGACCTGTCTTGTACCACTGCCGTATGTATTTGTCTGTAAACCATTTTAAATCCTGCTGCTGGCAAGGTATAGAACATAGCAGAAATGGGTAGAGTCGGAGGAATAGGGGAAGATCAGTTGCAACTTGTATGGCTAAAACTTAGGAATGATGGGATGACAGACTATAATAAAATAGCTTAAAGGGGTTGTTCACCTTTGAGTTAACTTTTAGTATAATGTAGAGAGTGATATTCTGAGACAATTTGCAAGTAGTTTTATTGTTTGTGGTTTTATAGTTATTTAGCTTTTTATTCAGCAGCTCTCTAGTTTGCAGTGTCAGCAATTTGGTTTCTAGGGTTCAAACTACCCTAGCAACCCTGCATTGATTTGAATAAGAGACTGGAATATGAATAGGAGAGGGACTGAATAGAATGATAAGTAATGAAAAGTGACAATAACAATACATTTGTAGTCTTACAGAGCATTTGTTTTTAGATGGTGTCAGTGACCCCCATTTGAAAGCTGCAAAGAAACAGAGGAAAATTGCAAATCATTAAAAAACTATGGAAAATAAATAATGAAGACCAATTGAAAAGTTTCTTTGAATTGGCCCTTCTACATTATACTAAAAGTTAACTTGAAGGTGAACCACCCCTTTAAGTATGTATCATAGTCTACACAGTATAAGATGCAGCTTCCACTTAATAAAATGAACATTTTGCTTTGTATCACATTAATGCTTTATAAAGCACAAACATAGAATAACAAATTTTCATAGAAGGTTTAATAGAATTGTTTTGAAAGTTTTGATAGAATTTCAAAAATATATATATAATAAAACTATGGCATAAAATTCAGGATCGGTCCATACAAAATACAATTGTTTTTTGTTGTTGTTGCTGAACATACATAGAAAGACAGTTTACCCAACAATAAACTTTGCTGCAATATACTGACAGAATAGGATATCTATTGCATCATGAAGTGGGGCTTAGTGAGTGATAGGCAATTGGTCTCTACCACATTTGTGATGATTTGCAGCTGAAATCCTGTATGAGGCCTTCGTTCAACAACTGGATTTTGGTGCCTCCAGGTGTTTTCAGTTACTACCAGTTAGGGGCAGATTTACTAAATTCACATGAAGGATTTGAATATTCAAAAAGATTTGAATTCAAATTTCGAATATGCAAATTAGGCAAATTCGACCAAATTCGACTATCGAATATTCGAATTCGAAGGATTCGAATATTCGAATTTAATTTTATTCGAATATTCGAAAATTCGATGGTTGAATACTTCCCCTTTAAATTTAAATTCGATCCCCTAGTTCACCAGATTAAACCTACTGAAATCGGGATCATTCCCTAAGATCAAATAGGAAAAATTCGATCATTCGTTTAAAAATCGTTCGAAAATTCGATTCGAATTCGAATCGGATTTGATCGAATTCGAATCGGATTCGAATCAAATTCGAATCGGATTCGATCAAATTCTATCGAATTTCCCTATTCGACCATTCGATTGGTCGAATAGCGCTAAAAAAATTTGAATTCGAATTTTTTTAATTCCCCACTATTCCCCCACTTTTCCCTGGTCGAATTTCGACCCTTAGTAAATCGGCCCCTTAATGTTAAAAATTGTCTTTTTACTATAAATAGACTCTATCCATCTCGCCAATGGTAACCTGCAGTCCTCCAGATGTGAGAACATCTAATCTATAGTTTGTGATACTGCTTATGAGCATATGAGGTAAATTATAAACGAGCACCACCTTTGCTTGAGTTCTAGTACAGAAGACATTACTGATATAAAATGTAGAACAACTTAAAATGCATTTGTTTTCAAATGCAAAAGTTTGTTGTGCTAACATTAGTTTCATATGATTTCCCAATAGTCTGTTATAAATCGCAGATGTAAATCCTGAAGCACCCAGAAACCCCTTTACTACATGTGCTGCAAAGCCTCAGAACAGTCCCGTTAATGCAAAACAACAATACATACAACTCCAGCACCCATACAGGCAGGAGAACATACTGTGCTGTCACATCAGCTCACATACATGTGCTTTGCAAATGCAGACATCAGGCACACCCCCTGCCACATTACATGGATTCCATGATTTTTCTCACCTCCTGCTGACATACACATCAGGACAATAGGTCTTGTAAAGCTGTGATGTACAACTGTTGTATTGTACCTCTCACTTGCCCATTACACTGACATCAGGCACATGGTTCTTATCAGATATATACTATATTTAAGTGTTGCCTTTGCCTGCCAGTTCAGCCCTGCCCATACATGCTGTCAGTAAAACTGTCAACTGCCAATGCCAAAATTTTGGAAATAGAAAGAGTGACAAAAAGATTTGCTTCACTGAGCACCGCAATGTTTTTTGAACACGCCCATTTTTGTGGCCACACCTCCTAATTGCCATGCCCGTTTTCCAAAATTTGCCAAGTTATGAAAGTTTCGGTGGTTTTTATGTGTTATTACAGTTTTGTTTATGGTGATGAATTGCCCTTTAAGCTGCAAGTCCCAGTTTCCCCAAGAGACCTGCTTATCTTAAATTGTTACAATTGCTTCTTTGCTTATCTTAAATTGTTTCTAAGTATCTATTCTGGGCTCTCTGCCAAAAGGCAATTAAGTTAGAAACCTTGAATCTTTTTCTGGCTGTTAAGTGATGGAGATTAAAGAGAAAGTCGGGACGTTTCGGTAGCAAACCCGGGACTGCCGGTTGAGCTGTCAAAATTGGGACTGTCCAGCAACAAACAGAACAGTTGGGAGGTATGTATACCCATCACACCTCCTAACACTAAAGCATCTGAAAATGTATGTCTCAACTTCTTACAAAAAAACTAACGTCTCACTGATTTACAAAACAATTGTCTCTAATCTTAATATACAGACACAACTTTACACAACTCTCTTTGTTATACACTCGCATAATGGTAATTCCATCACACAAGCACAAACATTAAGGACACTAAGAGGAATATTTATTTTGCTATGTAAAAAATGGTGGGAGAATAGTGTATATATATATTTTTTTTTTTTCAAAGGTCTGAAGCAGTGTAAAAAAAATGGCATCATATTGGCATTCGTATGGCAGTAAATAAAATACACCTCATTTTCCATATATTTTAACCAGCTTTTTACACAGATCTTTTGGCAAATTTAGCTTTACACTTCATAATAAATAGGCCTCTTAGAACTTACCTCCATTTAATGACCACAGAATCACTTTCCAATGATCTCTAATACATTCTATTGCATAGAGGTGCATAATGGATGGGCACTCCAGGTAGCTGTGCCTGAGGCAGAAACACAGTACAAGCTGAATGTTTTCTATGTTTGCCATAGACAAATACAGCAAAACCCCCATTTTACTTTTTCAGGGGACCAGAAAAAAATGTTGTAAAATCCAGGAAATGTATTATGTATAATGTATATAGTATAGGTGGGACCACAAAACAACAATGTAAAATGAGGGAAAACTGATGTAAAATGGGGGTTCTACTGTGTCCCATATACCCCCAAAAGCAGTTGAACAACAGTGTCGGACTGGGCCAGCGGGAAAATACCTGGTTGGGCCACGGCCCTTTTGGGCCCTGCCGGCCCAGATCCACATTTGCAGGCCCACGGGCTGCTAGCCAGGGCCCCCCTGCTAATCCATTGTGCTTTGCACGCGTGGGTTTGAATCCCATCCTCGTCGCCATTTGTTGTGTTTGGTAGCCGAGGATGAGGAGGGTATAACAGTGCTTTATTAGCAGGTCATGCAGCCATTACATAACAGCAGTAAGTCTTATTTTCACTTTCAAGTTGTACAGAAAGTCCTATGTATGCACAGTGACACCTGCAGGCCATTTGTTTACCACACCCTGGACCCCACAGCTGCTGCAGCATGCCACTGAGTGTGTGCGCAACACCCTGCCACTGTGCTGAGAGTGCACTTATTCACAGGCATGCACATGCACTATGTATTGGGCGTCAGGGGTGCACATAAGCGCATTCTCTCAGTATAGCGGCAGCATGGCGGAGGGGGGCATTGCTTACGCGCTCAGTGGCGCGCCGCAGCAGCTGTGGGGTCGGAAGGGGGGCCCTGGATAGCAGCCCCAGTGGGCTCCGGGTCCTCCAGTCTGACCCTGATAACACCTCTTCCATTATGTTCGCATCTATGCTAATAGTTTCCGCACACACACACAGAAATATCAGAAGTTACACTTCTCTGTCCTCACTGTACGAATTATCCATGCAATGCCCTATTTACAAAAATTTACACACTCCAGCAGTTTAAATGTAGTGAAAAAAAACTTCGCTTCCTGCATTTTCCCGTGTGGCAGTGTTTAATGTGGAATGTTCTCTCTATCCTCAGGGGAGATTGAGGAATGAAATTTAGAGCACCAGTATTCCCACACTGCGGGGGAACAGAAAGAAAAACAGATGTTCTTAAATTATGGGGCCAGAAAATTGTAAAAGTCATATGTGTTAACCCGTTGAGAAGAGTCAGCCTTAGCACTCAACTCAACTTATAACGTGCCAAGAGAGGGGGGCTATCCTTATAAGGCACATATATTCTTATCAAACAGAATCCAGTATATTTATTCAAGCCTTGGTCCGGGCATCAATAAAAAAATAATGCCTTGCTTCTCACACTGGACCATTCTAAAATGTGAGTATGTCAGATTGTATGATTTTTGTTTTTCTAGCAAATGCTGTACCATTCAAACACCTACAGTACAGTATGTGAATTCTGTATTTCTAATAGAAATGTATGTCATTTCAAACAGCATGAACTGTCCAAGGAAGATTGCACAAAAAGGCATAAAATTTAACCATTTTACCATTTAACCGTTTTAGAAGCCAGTTGCTCTAGAAAATGCCGTCCTTTTCTCTTGGTATGCATACTTGCAAAGGGTATGACATTTTTGCAATTGGTCAGTGTTATAATTTAAAAACAGGTTTCTTTCTGTGGGACATCTAGTTATGGATATGCATTATCTAAATATTCATTGAGCACAACAGACTCTGCAATGGCAGATAGTAAAAACACTCTTATAGAAACCAGTAAAGAATGCATTTCCACATGTACAGGCTAGAGATAACAAGTTACAATTCAATTCAAGTAAACAATTTAAATTTTTTGTTTTGTTGTTGTTACTGGTCCTTGTATGAAGCATAACTCAAAGCATCCTCCTCCTCCAGCTATCTGCTGCTTCAAAGGCCAGCATCATTGTTTATTAAACTTCCTGCTAAGTGCAGACAGGATGACTACAGGCCCATGAAGCTTCACAAGGTTTTACACTCACCAGACAGCAAATCTAATAATGGAGACACCAGCAAGAGTGCAAGCCCAGTTGGCTACAGATACAAATCAATTTCATGAGATGCACAACAAGGTCCTGACCTGAGTACCGATTCCAGCCAAGTTACAAATCTAGTTTGACCAAATACCGATACACAGGCTCTATCTCCGATGTTTCCCCGCTTATGAATTCTTGGCCTAACCAGTTAATTCCAGTCTGAATTTCTGTCCTCTCAACAAAGGCACCTGATCAATGTAAGTCCTGTGTGAACGTAGTTGTTTCTCACACCGTCCATGAAGCCACAATTGACCGTTCTTCAGTCAAAAAGGCAACTAGTTTGTCTAATTCATTTAGATTTGCTAAAGCACCAATCAAGTAAGACAGCTGCACCACTTCTGCTTTTTCCCAGCTACTATTAGTAAAAACCAACTACTGGCACACAGATTACCAGAAATGGTAATTATTGATATATGTAGCTTATGCCATTTTAGTAAACCAGAGCATCATGCTATCTGGCACCACAGTTAACAAAATGTAGATAAGTTCCCCTGTCCATTGTCCATTAATAGTAATGTACACGGCCAATAGTGCCAGTTCCTGTTCCCAGTATATCAGGCTGCCCATTACGCCAGATCTCTCGGATAATCCTTTCCCTTTCTTCCAACCTTTGGGCTCTCTCTAACTCTTCTGCCGATGTGAAAACATTCACTGTCAGAGTTCCATCGGCTGAAGACTGATTGTTCAATGGTGCTTCTGTTACAGGATTTAGGATGAAGGTTTCCTCATTGTCATCACTTTCTGGATCCTCCTCATCTCCTGTCACAGACAGAGGCTCCTTCACACAATCTTTAGGAGGTGACTTTTTTGGTTTGGGAGGAATGCTTGGGGTCCGAGGCTTACAGGAGATTCGGATAACAAGCAGACAAAGCGTTATAATCAGCCCAAAGCAGACACCAAGGACAAAGTAGAGGCCAAAAGATGCAGGGTTAGCTGCAAGAAAAGACACCACTTTAGACAAAATTCTAAATACACAATTCTGTAGAGCTCAGTGCTTTTACTTATGTATCTATTGCTAATACCGAAGTAGTGCACCAAAAAAGATTCAATATCAATAATAGATATATAGCAATATGATATAATATATAATATGACAATATGATGTTAATTGTAGGTAAATGTGATTCTCTAAATATAATGTGGTAATAAACATGATAATACACATAACATTGAGTTAATTTTAATTGGCTGGCAATATACACCAAATGGCCAAAAGCATGTGGATACTTGGTGCCCAACATCTCAATTGAAAACCAAGGGTATAACTAAGAAGTTGGTCCATTCTTTGCTGCTAAAACAGTCTTTACCTTCTACAATTCTAGAAATGGTTTCCTTTAGTTATGATGTTCCCAAACATTGAAGTTGAACCCCTCTTGGGGGAGGTGGTTTGAGAAGTGACAGGTGGGTTCCTGACAGCTAGGGTGAGAACTGGGGAGAATAGGAATTTGCTCACCTACTGTAGATACTGAACATAACTAGCTTGCATGCCAGATAAGAAAAGGGGGCCATGACTAAAGGTTAGGCCTTCAAGGGAGCCTTAGCCAAAGGTTGGGGTTTGAACTGAAAACCACCGCATTAGATGTTGGAACATAAGTTAACAGGGTTTACTTCAATTCATATGTATGAAGTTGGGCATTGATGTTGGGTGATACCTTAGCTTGCACTTGGCTTTCCAATCCTCCCACTTGTAGAATTGTGTGGAAATAAGGACTATGCAGAACATTAAAGGAACAGTAACACCAAGAAATAAAAGTGTTTTAAAGTAATTAAAAAATCATGTATTGTTGCTCTGCACTTGTAAAACTGATGTGTTTACTTCAGAACACTACTGTTATTATCAAGAAGCTTCTATAGCAATGGTGGAAATTGAAAACTGAAAATTGAAAAAGTCTATATGGTGCAGGATAAGTAATGGATAACAAACAACACCATTATGTTCTACAGAGCTTATCTGCTATCTATTGTGTAACTTGAGCATTTTCTCTTGGAATGGCTGACCCCATTGCTACACAACAGCTTATTTATATAAACAATGGTAGTTTTACCAGTGCAGGGCAACAATGCATTATATTTTTATTACCTTAAAACAATTTCATTTTTTTATGTTACTGTTCCTAACATTAAGGGGGTTATTTACTAATATACAAATTTATCTCATATTTAATTAAAAAAAAAACTGTGACCAAACTCCCATGAACGTTTTTGGCTTATTTATTATTTTAATAAGAAAAATCTAAATTTTAGAGGGAAAAAAACGTAGAATTTTTCAAGATTTATTATACTGCGATATATATATAACATGCTATAAATCTCTTATATATATAACATACTATAAATCTCAGGATAACTCTGAATTTCTCAAGGAGTCCTTAAATTTCTAGTTCTAGTTGTAGTTAGATTCCATACCTCGAATGTGAGCATATGCTGCAATGCTATTGCTTAGGATTTCCATCTCTCTTTTGTAAGTATCCATTGCCTCAGAAGTAAAATCTTGAAGAAAGAAGAAAAACAGATGTAGGATATCAGCTGACCATATAAAGAGAAATATATATGAAATATACTGTATATATAGTAAAGAAAAATATATAGCAATGTATTGTACACTTCTTCTTTAATAATTACCTTTTCATTCAATGGTCAGTAATTTCACTAAGCTGTAACATGTAAAAAGTTATTGGGGTGGCAGTTAATTTGCTGTTATGCACAACTAATAACCTATTTAAAAAGACATATTGGATAAATTAAAGCCTTCCCCATAATTGTGCAGGCAATAATGTATAATATATGGTGCTGGTTTTACTTTTGGCTGTAAATTAACATTATCTTCATAAATAGCCCCTTTATTTGAGCCCATAAATAGTCTTCCTGTCTGCGTTTCACGTAAGGGGTGGGTCTGTTCTAACAGTACCTGGCAGAAGTTCCCTATCAGGTCAGCCTAGCTGCTGATTGGTTCCTATCCTACAGTGCAGTTTGCTGAGTGCCGTCGGCTCCCCTGCACAGCCAGACCATTAATCAGGCAGGAAGTGGAACTTATGGGTGGGACTAATACGGTTTTTAGAGAAATTTTCAATAAATTAATCAAAAACACAACTTTGTAAAGCACATTCCTTCTAAATATAAAAGAGTATAATGCACTGGTACATATTTCTTTTTACATATGTTTCACAAGGAAACATTTTAATTAAATGAATACATTTCATAGATACAAATCTGTGATGTAGCATCATGGGATCGATACTATTATTACCAAGTAAGAAGTATCTATAAAGCACCAACATATTCCCCAGCTTTGTAAAATAGAAGCGTATATACACCACATATACTAATACTGATCAGTTGAGCTAATACCTTAAATAAGTGGCCCCACAGAAAAGTTATGTTTCAAAATATAAAATAAAAATCCTTTGAAGTTGCAGGAAGGACATTGCAACATGGCTATATGATACAAGTTACTGCCCTGCAGGAAGATGGTTTGTTGGTTAGGAGTGGTTCTGTGCTCCCCTGGGTAAAGTTATATCTAAAATGTATTTTTGTTACTGTCCAACATCCCTACCAGTGACCCAGTTTCCGCAGAAATTTCTGAAAATACATCCTCCATGTAACTTCCTTCCAGGTCCAGGACATTCACAGACACTCCCATAAACAAACACATCTGTGCAATACGTCTGATATCTGAGGATACAGTTTGGTATTGAAAATTGTCAGTGATGTGGAAAAGCACTGTGTACAGAAACCCTTGGGGTTTATTTTCAGGATATCTGAATGAGTCAACAGGTCATTAAATTGGACTTTGTTCAATTTAACAGAACACAGAGATGACCAGGTTGCAGTCACCTGGATTATTTATGCAGGGCCAACACCGTTGAAATACACCCCCTGATTAAAAAATTAACTAAAAGTTGAACCATCACTTTTTTGGCAATATATTAGCCACAATAGTGCAAGCTAGAATGTTATATTTATTCTGCAGAATGCTTTACCATACCTGAGTAAACAGCTCTAGAAACTCTCTCTGTTTGTTTAGGATAGCAGCTGCCAGTTATTTCAGGCCACTTTCAGTGGTCATGCTTCTCACTGGAGTCTTGAAAAGTCAATTCAATTATTTCAGAGCACCTGACCTAGCTCCCAACTCAAAGTAATATAACAATGACTGAGAAGCATCCTACATATACAGCTTATTGGATAAACATTACAGCAATAATAAGGCTTGGAAGCATTATCATTTAAAGTGAATACTTTAAGAAAATATTAACTTGAAAACACAAACAGTGGAATAGTGTAATCTATGTAAATTCTTGATATTGATATTTTCTGCACCATGACACGTTTGTACACATAGGTATGTCTCCCCCTTTTTTTCCCCCACATTTACCCTATACTTTTCTAAGAATATTTTCATCCAGACATTGACACATTGTTGGTGGGATTTGATCCCCTTTATGAGGTTGGCCACTGTTTTTGGGATCAGGCCTGGCTCTCAGTTGGCATCCGATTCACAGATGTTAGTTGGGTTGAGAACTGGTCTGTGTGCAGGCCAGTCAAAGTCTTCCCCTTCCATGTCTACATTCCTGTTTGGCATGGACTTTACTTGAAACAGGAATGAGCCTCCCCTGTTACAGTGGGAAGCACAGAACGGTCAAAAACATTATTAACATGTATTTCTATAGCGCCAACTTGTTGCGTAGCGCTGTATATAATTTTATTATGTAGTGGCACCTGCATCAGTAATGAATATTTAAGCCTAAATAGGCACTTTCATTCATTAGAAGGGTTGCCCTGTCCCCATCTATTGCCCATATATTGTGCCTATTACTTGATCTTAGGATATTGGAACTTCTGAAAGGTTTTGGTGAGAAAATACAGACAAGAAAACATGAGCATATCAGAGAAACCTCAATCTATGGGAGAAACTATTTCTTCCTAAATATAGAGCTACAAAGAACTCTTGACTTTTGGTAAATCACACCTTATATGTTATTGTAAATATAATACGTCCACATTTTCACTGGAGCTCAGCCTTCCTTGCTTTAAAGCTTATTTTGGCACGCTGCTTTTTCTGTGTTTTCCTACCTTTACTCTCCCTCCCCTGTCTTTCACTTGCTAACCCTCTCTGTATCATCTGTCCTGGACATCTTTTTTTTAAGTACTTCTGTCATATCTCCAAGCTTAGCTTTCTTGCTGGTTATATAAACATCCAGCAAAGTCTTAGCACACGTTCAGATTTACTATGGATTTTGAAGAGATCAAGGGTGACATTCCAATAAGGTGGAATGGTTTTGTTTCGAGAGTCTGGTGCATAAACCTTGCCAAGTTTGCAAATGCTCACTAATGAACTCATTCAATGTTGTTTTGCACAAGGGAAATATGGATATGTTAATTTTAAATAATTATACTTAATTTACAAACATAATTTGCTAATGTCTTTCTCATGATTGTCTCTCTATTCAGACAACATAACATGCATGCCTCCACTCAATAGCTCTTCACAACAATTACAAATCACACAAGCCACGTGTACTATTGTTACTCAGAACCCTAGCAAAGATTGCACATAAGGTTCATGCTTTCCTCCACACAATAAGGGTCCCTAAGTAGCAAAGCATAGAAGTAGTCTCTATGCACTATGCACTTTAGTGAATAGCCTCTATGCACTAAAGAGACAATATTCAGTGCAACACCAAAAGGGATCCTGGGGTCTGCAATTCATTCTAGTTGTAAGGTCACAAGCTAGACTTCCTGCTGGAGACATCTGATGGTATGCCCCAGGAGTGAAGCCTATCCTACAAAGAAGCAGTAAAAAAACGTGTTCTGTAACTTGTGCACAAATTTGTTTCCTGGGATGAGAAAAATGAGATTCCAAATTGGAGAAGGACATTTATACCTAGTATTTAACTGTGTTGCAGTACCACACTTCTTATTGTGGTTTTGCCCAGGCACCCCAAAGATTACTATCTTGGAACCAGAGGTGCAAACAGAATTAGAGTTCACATTGATAAGAGATACGGGTTGGGTGCAGGTCCTACAATGGCAACAATTTGTTGTTGTGGTTGGGTGCTTGTTAAGGTTTGACGAGTTAGGGTCGAGTATGGGTTGAGTTTTTTTGTGACCCGCACATTGCTATTGGCAGCCTGGCAATACAGGCTTAGACATTAGAAAGTTTTGAATCTCCACTGACAGCAGGCCTCTTTTACAGGTGTAATACAGTGCAGAAAATGGCTGTAGTGATGGGCTAATCTCCCGAGATTTGCTTCGCCGAAAAATTCGCGAATTTCCAGAGAAATTCACGAATTGGCGAAAAATTCGCGAAAAGAGTCGCGGGATGTTTTTGGCGCACGTTTCGTCGTTTATATACTTTGGCTTTAATAACAGTGTCCTTTCACCATGTGCCTTCAGGAACTCAGCTCAATTTGTTGCATTCAGCACTCTCAAGAAGTATAAGAATTTCACCCCATGAAAAGCCTTCTGTGAGTAAAGTTCCAACTGTGCCCGGATTGTTTAAGACAAACTTCTGCCCTTCTCAGATTCCAGTGTTAGCCAGGTGCATGGTAAGTGAAACCAAAAGGCATATGCATGGAAAAACACTGCAGCACAGCACCATATGTCACCCTTTTAGCACTGTGACACCTTACCTAAACCTGGTTACAACTGGAGGAATGCAACAAAAGTACAGAGTTCTATATTGTGAAGACACATTTAAAACAAAATCATAATGATACATGGCAGGGATTTCCAACTGGTTGACTTGTGTTGGATTACATGCAACACCCCTTACACATCTCATACAAGCGTTAGGAACTGTGGCATACTTTGATGATTTGACCTCCCGAGGGGAGCAACCACTTCAAAACTATTTGTGAATGAGTTGATCAGCTGATGAAATGGGTGTGAAGTGCTTCCTTGTGTGACAATAGTGTCTTTTCACCCCCTGCAGCTGTTTGGAAATCCTGGGTGGATGTATGCTGGGATGTATGCCCTGACAGTTGGGCGTCACCCTTTTCCTTTCCTGGCATAGTACAGCTGCTATCTGTCACTAACCAAGAGCTGGAAAACCATAACACTGCAATGATTGAGATGGGATAAAAACAACTCCTACAGCCTCACACTTAGATGGGACTTTTTTCAATATAAATTACTTTGTAACGTGTTTTTATATATATATATATATTCCTTCCACTCTTATATCGGCAATCTCGATAACTGCAGTAAAGGTGCCTGGGTGCAGAGACAGCAAAATAAACTAAATCTATCCAGAAGAATCCGCACTCACAGGTCTTACTAATTAAAATGTAAGTTTTTATTTTTAAACACGGATTGAAGTTTCGGCCGACCCACGGCCTTTCTCAAAGTGTCACATAAACAATGAACAATGCCTTAAATCTGTATGTTGGGCGGGAAACCGCAGCATCATCAGTGACATAGTGTCATTATCATAATGGAGTGACCACCCATTCAGCCAGTCATTATAAATACAATAGATCCCCATAATATATATATATATATATATACACTTAAAAAAATTTAAGTAAAGCTGCAGCTCCAGATCCTCTGAAATAGTCCTACATATACTATGGGGATATTTAATTGGATCGCAAAATTCCATCCCAATGGTGTGAACTGATGGCTTGATGAAAATGGAACCTATAACACTTATTTGTTCCTGAATAGAAGTCAGTGTAAAGAAGCCCTATCTACTAGGCAATTGACAGCGGTGCCACAAAAAGATTTCATTATACTAAAATGTGGCAGGTCACAATATCATTAACTAACATACTTCATGTGATACACATTTCTTCTGGTTGCAATAAAGTTGTGGCTGCACATGTTTAAGAATGGTTTGAGGTCCTCAGAAATTAATACATAACCATACATACATCCAAACACAAATATAACATTGTACCAACTTACATGCGTTGGTTTGGATACTGGGATAATACATCTGTACAACTTTATCATTAATGAGCATCAGCGGCCATTCAGAATACTTCTGTTTCTCGATAATCCTGTTGCCTTATGAATGGCAGATACAGTGCCAGATTTGCTACATGTAATGTTGGTTCCAGTTGGTTCCATTTCATGCAAAGAACTAGTGTCAGGAAGACAAACTTTTAGCCCCTGACCAAAAACTGGAATAAATACTTCTATAAAGTAAAGGTTTTTAATTAGAATATTCTAAAAAAAAAAAAGTGCTTATAGAATTATTAATATAGGTTTGTGAGCAGGACAGCTCCACCTCTCTATACATATGCAGTAGAAGTACTCACCCAGTGAGAGTGAACTGCAGGGTATATGTGTGAAGTTATCACTGCAACGCTGCAAATGCCTCTTAGTTTTCCTCTGTACAGACCTTGCCTCTATTCATGGCGGGCTCTCTGTTTGTGTAGCAGTGTTAGCAGGGTAATGCAACAGCCATGGACTCTTCCAGTCCGAGATGAGTGTGTAACAAGCAGTGTGTGTCCCAAGTAGTCTGAGCGCAACTGTGAGAGAAATGAAAGCACAGCCTTCCCTCCTCCTCTATTCCACCCCCTTCTCTCCAGATGTAGTTCAGCCATAAACTCCTGACTACTTACAGGAACTGAACTAGGACAAGCCCTCCTCTCATCAACAGTACCACACAAAGATCCCCAAATGAATGTCCCCCAATCTCCTAATTACAACACTTATGTACAATAGTGTGCATATTTGCTTCAACAACTCCATATTTGCTTCAATAATGTGGCCCTAAAATTACACTGTCTCATTTCACTTGTCAAAAAATTAAATCTTCTAATTGTGACTGACTACATAAATAGTTATTCAATGTCTTTAATTTGGACTGGGGGATGCTACTTAGGGAATATATTGTGTAATTTATGACTTTTTAATTTATGTTTTAATCACACAGTTTATTGTTTCTTTACTATAATACGTTGCCAAGGAATGTCCACAAGTCTGCTGCTAAATATTGTTTTGGCTAAATACTCCTTATTTTTCAATTGAACATACGCAGACAAGGAAATTGAGCACTATCAGGGGAATGTAATTAAAGTCGCAAAGAAAAAAACATTGCGCACCAATAAGAGTAAAAATCCACATCTCGCAATGTAATATTGTTCCTTAAACAGTTATTGCATTGCGAATCGTTATTGCGTATTGTGGATTATAATTGCGCACTCTTAAGAAGTGCTTGAAGGTGTTGTAATCTTTTGGAGCAAACATAGTGACTTTTTCAGTAACATTGACAGCGCATTAGCGCAAAGTATAAAATTCGCAAACGGCCTTCCACTGGTGGAAGTGGTCGCTAAACAGTTTCCGGGTTCGCAAAAGGTATATTGCATTCGCGTAAAGCAAAATTTGTTTGCCCAAAGGCTTAAGTTTTCGCATTGTGAATAGTTTTTGCGTTACCAACTTATATTATATCCCCCCTATACACGTCTTATGGTTGCCAAACAAACCCCATATAACAACATGCATACAAATCAATGCACCAGGGGTTAAACCTTTATTAAATCCCAATTTAACCAAAGTACACCTAAAGGTTGTTGGCTGTTCAAGTCATCACGTAAATGCAACAATATAAACCAATGAAGGGTGAGTGACACCTTCCTGGCTCTTGTCTTTGCTACATAGCCCCATCATGGGGCCGCTCCATATGGTCAAGCAGGCTCCACAAGCTAGACTATATGATCACAGCCTGTTACCCCTGTGCTCTGTCACTTCCTTGTCCTGCCACATATCCACCACTACAAAAGACAGGACTAGACCCTTGGAATTGTCTTTAACCCTTTTTTTTCTCCAAGCAAAAATGATCTTCATCTTTACCTTGGTTTACATCTCCTTTTCAATGCTGCCCTTTAAAGATGCATCAAAGATATCTAACCCACTGAGGAGAAGGTGTACCCTGTTGTACCTATATAAGCCTGAGCAATTGTACATTTGTTCTGAATGGTCACTGATCTACCATGGGAGACAATGAACTTGGAAATGACCTAATTAACTTCAACGGGAGACAGACGTCTATAGGGGTATGTTACAACTCCGGCACAGAAAGCAACACAAGTGCTGTTAAATGAGCACTAAAGGTTGTGCAGCTTAGTGCTATTGCACTTGCACCCCCTGGGTTGTCTGCATGGAGCACTGGATGGAAAATGATCAGATCAGCCTGATTTGGCAAATCACTTAGCGTTTAAGTAAATCAGGCATTGCTGAAGGGTTGGTCAGTGACTGTGGGCTGGGGCTAAAAATACTCTCTGTGGAACCCACATTTTTTATTGTCCATCTTTCAGCTGTCCAGCTGTTAATGAGCTACAATATATAGCATCCCCTTGCCTATTGGTGTTCATGTATTCTGGAAGATGTATTTTGGAAAGCAGCTGGATGTTAAAAAATCACTGCACTGACACCATCTTGGCTTATTATGACACCATCTGTCCTACCTAAAATGTATAAATATGTGGGGTGAGACAAGGCCCTTTGCATTGGGGTGAGACAGAGCCCTTTGCATTTTCATTGCCAACAACTGTAGCTGTGTAGCACCCCAGTTGCCTTAGCTTGCACCTGCAGTGATTCCAAACCAGTGGCCTGCTGTGAGTAACATGTTGCTTAGTATTTGATGTGGCCTAAAAAAAATGTGCTGCTCGAGTTTGGTTCACATGGGCTACCAAAATAGCCAATCCTAATCTCACATTTTTCAGCTTTCCAGGAAATGTTTTCATGCCTTTGTGGCTCCCCGACACTTGTGGCTTACAGGTTAAAAAAAAAAGTTGGGGACTCATACTACAGCAGATGTGCCTTTTGTTCCTATGTACACAGTAGACTTGCAAAAACATGCATTTCTTATGTGTTTTATGACTCTTGAAAACGTCTTGCACACAATAAAGCGGTAAACATAAATTACATGGTAGGGGAGAGCTATGGAGATAGCTATCTTATCCTATTCAGACTGCAGCAAAAATCACTGATCCCTTCACAGCTTCCTCTTCCTTACTCTGTAAGAAATATTGGAAGGAATACACCTGAACTGTTCTACTATTGAGTGGGAGCCCACAATGCCTGAAAGTTCATGGTCTACTAAAGACTCTTCTGGAGCTGTCAACCTCCTACCTTGTTCTACAGAAGCATTCTGAGATTTTTTTTACGTTGGTCTCTTTAAATCAGGACTGCATTTGGAGTATTCACACTTGTACATGCGCATGATTCCGTCACACATAGGGGCATATTTACTAAATTCACATTAAATTCACATGAAGAATTCGAAGTTCGATCAAATTTGTATTAAATTCGAATCTTCGAATATGCAAATTAGGCAAATTCGACCATCGAAAATTCAAATAAAATTTTATTTGAATATTCGATGGTCGAATAACTTCCCCTTTAAATTTTTATTCGACCACCTACTTCGCCAGATCAAAGCTACCGAATTGGGTATCGTTATCTTAGATCGAATATTAAAAATTCGATCGATCGATTAAAATCAATCGATCTATTTGAATATTTTATATTCGATCATTCGATCGATAGTCGAATTCGAAGGATTTTACTTCCCCACTATTCCCCACTATTCCCATGGTCGAATTTCAATTTTTTTTTAGCATTTGAAATTCGACCAATAGTAAATCTGCCCCATAAAGTTCATTCAGGTGCCCCAAATGTTCTTGTGCCAAAGTTGACAGATCGGCTTTTCTGTTCTCCTTATTCACTTTGTCTGTTTTATTTTTCTCAACTATTCCTTGTTCTTCTTATTAATTCTCCTTTCTGCATTTATCTACTTTTGCCCATTTTTAGCAAGTTTGTAAATAAAAATTATTGGATCAACTTCCCAAATACAGTATTTTGTATTCTAATATAAATGTGCAGATGTGGGATCTGCTATTCATAAATATCTGAAAGTCTGCAGGACAGTTCCACACTGTCCAGTGTAACAGATCTTTTGGACTGATTCCCTTTCTTTTATAATAATAGCGCTTACCATCATAACCATCATAGCAAATATGAAAATAACTTTTCGTTAATATTATTTGCATGTATTTATAAAGAACAAATATATTCTGCAGCATAGTACAATAGAAGTGTATAGGTCTAGCATACAAATACTGACAGATACAGAAGGCAAAGAGCACCCTGCTCATTAAAGTTTACAGTCTAGATAAAAGTTAACTTCTTTTTACAGCAAGCCAACAGTTAACTTAATTACTTCCCTTCAAACAACATATAGATATATAGTGAAACATTCCATATGTGTAAAATCATGTCTTAAGCATTCCACTAATAATGCCCATACTTAAAGTGTCCATACTGACATTGAAAAACACATGATCTAGTTGGGTAGCACTCTATCTGGTCAGAGTTGTGACATTAAAGAGAACAGATCCAGCAATTGCTGGGGGCTTATACATATGGAGGTCCTGGATTATTCACAGTTTAAATATATGCGTTATCTTCTACAGAACTGTGGGGGCATCACTTCTTGGACATTACGATTGGTATTCCAAACCCAGAATAAACCCCAAGGTCCCAGTTGTGGCTCAGTCTTCCCCCTTTAACAGCCACCTTTAACTTCGAGTGGAGCCCTCTGCTACTCGGGTGCCTCCAGGTCTTAGCATGAGAGGACCAGGGGGAGAGTTCTGGACAGGCAAGGGCACCACAATTGGTACAGGAATGGAGTACAGGAATGGAGAACAGGAAGCATGGTTGAGGGACAGTCCGAGTGAGTACAAAAGGTGAAGGTCAAACCACGGTTTAAACAATTTGGAATAGCACCCAGGAACTAGCCAGCCAGGAAACACAATGTCCCTGGTTCAACTGTAGGCAGGACATTACAATTACAAGCTGCCAACTCTTGCATGGTGTGTGTTGAGATTATTGCGATGCATTGGAATTTTTTATGGTTATTCTATCATGGTGACATCTGGTCATGTGGGCAGGTTGCTTTCATCTAAGATACCTGAATGGCGGTGCTGTCCAACTTCTGTCCAGTGTTCACCACTTCCTGTTTTACACCACACCCACTTTAAACCACACCCATGTTTCCACAAGGCCATGTCCACGTTAATTGTGGTAGCACACCAAAAACCAAATGGTTGGTGCTCACTGCAGGGATATTGCTTATCACAGTTATGCATACCTCCCAAAATTTTGGAAACAGAAAGAGGGACAAAAAGATTTGCTGTGTGGAGCACAGCAAATTTTTTTCCCTCCCTCTTCCTCCCCGGCCTACCTGTCCCCATGGGCAAATGCCCCTAAATTGTTACTTATCCCTCAGCACAGTCCTCTCCAGCACAGTTTCTGGATTCACCAGCGTTTGGCGAAGCATGCGCTGTAGGAGGCATTTGGCAGTTCAGATCTACTGTGCATGCGCCGAAAGTCACAAAGTTTTCTGAAAAAAGAAATAGGAAAACTAAAATCCTTTATTTATTGAAGTACAAACATAAATTACAGCCTTACATGTTTGTAAGTGTTTTGAGAACACAAAAAACGTAAGGCCGCCAGTTAGACAGCACTGCTGTATGGCATCATGATATTAACATAACCCAGCCCTGAAAGCTATTGAAATTCAGAGCATCACTGTAGCTGGCCAGCTAAGACCTGTCCTAAGTTGCTATTATGGTTCACATATATATGCAC
>CM044433.1:83030482-83060148 GCA_024363595.1 Xenopus borealis
TTCATAATTCTTCTAATTGCCACAGCGCACAAGGCACTAAGTGGTGCTGCGCCTGTCACAATCACCTTCTCCTTAAATAAGCTTGGACACCATTGCTGTAGCCAAACAGAAATCCAATCAAGTAAATATTTTTTATACTAAAAGTGCCATCTTCTTAGTATTTTTCTATACAAAACACATTTGTTCCCAAAAGGAATACAGCACAAAACAGTATGTTCAGTAGTTCATTCAATACCTAACATTCATACTGATGTGATGTAAAGAAAAAAAACCTCTAATACTTCCATTAATAGGTATTATAGGGAAATTAAAACAACAAAGATTTTTCAAGCATAAATCCATTGAGTGAATGAGTGTTTAACATTTTGCATGATGAGGCGATAATGCTACAACAAGCATTATTATACCAGAGGTGTGTTAAGGTGTACAGCAGCCTAGCACTTCCCCATTGCACATCAGCCAAATCCATTGTTGATACAAGTCGTAACCTATGAGGCGTTAAACATATCATGTCAACACATGCCACCAAAATAATTATTCTATGTTTTCTCTTAGCAATCAGCTTTGGAATGTAGAATGGAAAATAAATTATATGTTCATGAAAAAGTGTGAATTAGCTACACGTTCTGCTGTCCACAGCCAATTAGACTGATTCTCCTGAAATTACCATAGACTGGCAACATTCACTTCATAAGTAAACTGATTACAGTTAACATGAATATGTTCGCGTGAAATTGATTTCTGCGCAATTAAATAGCTCTGTTTGCAACTCAAAAAATCAATGTGACTTCAAATTTTTTAGTGCATCTTATATTCTATTCCTTTTTTGCCACAAAGAAATATTAGCAATTTCAAGGTCAGATACTGAGAATGATAGTCATTTTACAATGCAGAAAGTATGTGTTTATATTAATATGCAGAACAGATTTCTGGAATACACATCTTTAGCTAAATCTATGGGTATAATGGCTGTAATTCACACATTATAATGGCTATAATTCATACTTTTTTGATTATGTCGCTAACTGATCCTGCTGGAATGAAAAACATTAAGACATCATGCTTTATTAAATCAACACTAAACTACTGTAACTTTTGCAGGAAATCATTGGCTTAATCACATCGAAGAGAATTCTGTAACATAAAAATGTTCATAAAATTCTTGCCAATGTCATCTTTAAGATTAAAACAGTTGTTCTGCTACAGATAACTTGTTCAAAGGCAACTTTATTAAATCAATAAATACAGCTATAATGAACTGCAGCATTACCACAGTAAAATTCATTGCTTCTGGAAAAATAACCCTGTAGATGGGGGGGGGGGGGGATTCACAAAAATGTTGATAAATACAGTGTTCTAAAAGTGTTAGTTGCCAAATTGTAAAACTGTCTAGCAAATTCACAGAACACATGCTATAGCTTTATGGATTTGTAGTAATGCCACCAAATTTTAAAACATACATGGTGAAAAAAAAATCATTATTGGGCTGTTAAAATATTGTTTGTCTCTATACAGACTTAAGCCAAATTAGCCTATCAAAATTTCCCCCCGACATTTTCATTAGGGCAGAGACATTTTGGAGGAAAAAATGTCTGTAAAAATGTTTTGGGTATGACATTCTCAAAAATAGTCCACGGTTTGATGATATTTTTTAAAAATTGCCAGCAGAGGAGGAAAATTGATGGAAAATAGGTCTGCGAATAAGTAGGCACACATACAACATTTTTTCAACATTTACCTTTACTGATATTTTTGTGAATTCCCCTTTTGTTTTGGAAATATTAATGCCACAGGGGTTTTCAACACTTTCAAAGAACGATAAAGCTCATTCTATTTTCTGCATTTGCAGATATATGTATTTATGTATATGTATTTAGTGCAGATGTGTGTTCAATAGAAGTAGTTGGCATTATGATCATGAACAAATGATCTCTGAAGACAAATCAATTATGTGACAGCTACAAATTATTTCTCATCTGTGTATAGTTATTTTAACTCTAAGGGGCCGATTTACTAAATTCGATCGAATTTGATCGAATAATGATCGTAGGATTAATTCGATTGGTCGAATATGCAAATTTGGCTTATTCGATCGTTGAATAGCGAATGATCGATTGAGATTCGAATGATCGAATATTCGATCATTCGATCATCGACAGATTTAATATTTTTAAATTATTCGACTGCCTACTTCGCCACATTGAACCTACTAAATTGCAATAGAAGCCTATGGGATCCTGATCGAATAGGATTCGTGCGATCGAAGTCTTCGATCGTTCGAATCGTACGAATTATTCAAATGATCGAATAATTAATTTGAATGATCGAACGATCGTTATTCGATCGTCGAATGATCGAATATCGAATAAAAGGGTAGCCCAAAACTATTCGATTAGCATTCGAAAATTTAATACTAATCGAATATCGAGGAAAAACTAATGTATTTTGGGTGAATTTAGTAAATCTGCCCTAAGTTAACAGAGGATTCATCTGAACCTTACTGCTGTGCAAACTTTGATCCCAAAAAATGTTCTCTTAGGCCTTCAAAAGCTATACCCGCAACCCGTAACAATTAGTTTTTTTTCAGTGTACTCTTTTTTTTTACAGTTTATGTGAAAGGGAAGAAATTTAATATTTTTTATATTTTTTTCCTAAACTTCAAAAACCAGCAAAAATTAGAAAATGTAAAACCGAAAAAAAAGTTGAACTGCCCCTTGAAAAATGCTGCTCATGGAATATAATTCAGGTTTTCTTCCCACAATCATCCAGTTTAGAGAAGTTTTGACCAACCTTTTCATCACCAGCTGGCCAAAATGTCATTGTATTGTGTTACTTCTAGATCTTCCTCACTTGATAGTAATTTCAAGAGTAGTTGCTCTTAGGAAATAGAAGGAAGTTAAAATTATTATTGTTATTAAGATGCATTTTTAGAGCACCAACATATTGCGCAGTGCTGAACTATATATGAAGTCTACTAGGTGGAGAGTGAAATCACTCACAGCATTGAGGCTTCACTCCAGTGGAAGCATTTTAAGTTACTGTATTGGGAAAATATGATAGATTGGGTTGTAGCCTTTGTCAAGCGTCTATGCTGTATTCCTCTTTTAGCATAGTAACTAGCACTTTACACTATATTTCAACTTTATTTAGAGGCTTGCATAGTTCAGTGAGTTGCAATACTAACAAAAAGCGTGGGTCCCATCCCCCAAACAAGTTAAGAAAGCCCAGATGAAAGGTCTTCTATTTTTATAGAAGGGTCACAGGGCCATTTAGCTGGGACTTCATTCTGAGAGGGGAACAAACATTATGTTTGTTACCCAAACTGATGCCTATTCAGTGACTTTGCAGATTCTAGATACTGTATATATAAATAAGCAAAGCAATTAGTATACAGGCAGAGAGTGGAATGTTTCTACATACAGATCCAGCTGCTATGGGTACAAATCCTGTTAAGCAATATTTTATCTTAACTACTAGAACTTTTCAGCAATCATATACATTCTTCACACTACCTTGATTTCATGGAGTAACAAACAAGGCAAAATAAAGATGTCTGGATAGAACTACCTATATCAATATGCTTAAAAAGTATTTAAGCATTTTATTTTTTTTTTTATTAAAAGCATACTAAAAGCAAATCTGCAGAGCTATTGCCATATATCCTGGAGATCATAAAAAAGTATATATTATTTGGGGCTACAACTGCTTAAAAGTGCTAACTAGCAGTCACTGAACTAGGTAGGGGCGGGCCATGCAGGCGGGCCCCCCCCCACCGTCGTCCGTGACTGATTCCAGCCGGCTGTAGCGGGTGCAAGACTGCCAGGGGGGCCCTGTGGGGGTGCAGACCCTGGCCCAGTTGCACCCCCTGCTCCCCTGGTAGTTACACCCCTGCTAACTAGATGGCCTAAGTCTAAACTGGGAGTCACTCTAGGCTCTGGCATGCCAGGTGCACAAACAGTCCCCACCAGTACAATAAATAGTAGCCCTCTGGCATTTGGCAGAATCCACAGATTGCAGTTGGACTGCCACACACTGCCACAGAAAATAATAGACAACAGCATCCTAACGTCCACTGTTTCTCAGTTGCTGCAGAATAGCCCTGAATATACAGGTGTGGGATCTGTTATCTGAAAACCAGTTATCCAGAAAGCTTTGAATTACAGAAAGGCTGTCTCCCATTGGGGTAAATTTATCAAAGAGTGAAGTTCCGCCACTAGAGTGAAATTCCAGCACACTCCATTAATTTCTTTGGGATATTGAAAGGCGTATTTATCTATGGGGTGAAAGTTCACCCTTTGACAAATATGCCTTTAAAAATCCCATAGAAATTAATGGAGAGTGGTGGAATTTCACTCTAGTGGCGGAACTTCACTCTTAAATTCACTCTTTGATAAATATACCCCATAGGCTCCATTTTATCAAAGCAATACACATTTTTGAAAATTAACTCCTTTTTCTATACAAAAATAAAACAGTGCCCTGTACCTGATCCAAATTAAGATATAATGCAAATCAAGCATTTCGGGTTTATTTAATGTTTAAACTGTTTTCTAGTAGACTTAGGATATGAAGATCTAAATTACGGAAAGATGAATTATTCAGAAAACGCAAGGTCCAGAGCATTCTGTATAACAGGTCCCATATTTGTATAAGGATTTGGTGGAGGAAACGTACACCCTCAAGATTTCAGGTCCAGGGAATAGCACTGTAAATGTTTGAATGCATCCATACACATGATGAATATTTTTCCCAAAGCCTGTGATTTAAAATACTCTATACAAAGTCACTGCACAGAAGACAGTTAATGATAATGAGTGGGTTGCAGGTGGAGAAATGCAGATGCAGGAAGGGGCGTGATTCTATAGGTCACAAATTTGGCTTCTCCGTCTCCCTTCATGCCTCCTCCCAGTCTCAGATGGTTTCTGGTTTATGATGGTTTTATGGTGGGTAGCAGGTAACAGTTCGGGCTGGAGAAAAAGCTGTTATCGGTCAAATAGGATAGTGGGACTTTGCAGATAAACATGTGGATGCCAGTCTGTAGTTTAGTTAAACATGGTTAGAACCACCCAGGGGACTTTAGAGTGTAAGCTCTATATACTATTAATATAACAAAGTAATAATAGAATATGGTATAATGTTTTCTGCTGATAAATAATGGTAGCAGCTTGAGCTCAAGAATTTGTAAAACAACCCATTTTTATGTATAGTTGTTCTTTACTTCTGTTACACATGCAGCATTTTACAAGGATTGAGAATACATATAAAACAAGTCAACACAAAAATAATTTAGAGGGTTAACGCCTTCTCCTCCCACGCCGATACTTCCTCCCCAGATTATCCACATCCTGTCAGCAAAGTAACCTTTTAATAACCAAGCAGGGAGAGATCCTAAAAATAACAAAAGGACAGCATGGAATGCCCAGTTCTTCTGTACTGAATTGGATGTGGATAAACGGAATAGAGGGTCACTCAGCCTGAGGGTCAGCAAAGGCTGACAGCGTGAAATATATACACAAGAGAGATCAACTAAAAGAAAAGTGATAGAGGGCACACTGAACATGTAGAGTACTACTAAACAAGGAACAATACTAGTTTGTTCAGATACTATGAGACACTAGCACCCCCATAGGGCCTTAGTATGTGCCCAGGGTCCTCTTCTGCCCACCCTTAGTACCACAAAATCAGGGCCTGTAGAGGCACAGATCACGTGTACCATGCTCTTCAGGGATGCAATATTTTATCTGCTTTCTGCATTGGATTAACAATCCTTCACAATGTGCAGAGCACAGAGCACGAAGGAGACTATGATAAGCAACTGATACATGCAGTACATGGTTCCATAGGGCCTTGCATGCCTGGTGGCTTCTTCTTTGAACTCCTTTCTAGAAAACTTTGAACCCCTGGGTGACATCTGCAAACTCCATTGGGGTAAGGTGCAAAATGCTTGAACTGGAAACTGACTTGTGATCATGGCCCAGTGCACATGATCCTGGTCAACAATTGCTGCTTTGCAACCTGGGAAAGGAAGTGATGTGGCTAAACATGGTGTCTTCCATTACCACTTAGTTCTGCAGTTCTTTGAAAACCACTTTTTGTTTAATAAAGCAATATATTACTGTTAAAACCTTTATGTGGTCGGGTTTTTTTTCACATCTTTTCTGTTGTTTATCTATCCCCTGCTCCAGTTTCAGTATCAGTTCTTTCTCTATCTTCTGTGGGCCCTGAATTATTATCAAAATGGTGTTCCCAGGGAGAGCAGGAAGGTAAAACAGAAGGATAGATCAGGATAACTGAAATAGAGCATAGCAAAGTGACAGACAGGCCTGAGCAAAAGCTCAGGACAGAAAGCAATGCAAGAAAACAAGGCAGAACAAAGTGCAAGAACTGGGAAAGGAAGAGTATACGTGTAATGAATACAAATGAAAAGCAAAGCGGGCAGAATGACTAAAGAGGAGAGATAACAATCTGCATAGAAAAAGGGGGTAAGCTGAACGATCAGTGAACTGGAACAGGGGATTGACAATGAGGGACAGAAAAGTTGTGAAAAAAAGAGGTGAATGACATATTTATGTATGCTTTTCTTCTTTTTCCTGCTTTGCATGAGACACATTTATCTATTTCTTAGTCGAGAAATTATTTTATTTGACTTTTCATTTTGGTTCTGGAAGGATTTAAAATTCACTTGTCAAAGAAATCTGACAAATCTCACATAACTATAAATAAAAACAAATGTGGAGATAAATAAGACTTCCTGCACATATACAGCCCTGTTTTTCTTTTTTCCCTCTTTTATTTAACTTGAATCTTCAACCTACAGTGAAGCAAGTGCCTTGCAGTGTGACAAGATGTAAAAGGAAGGCTGGTTTGCAAAATTACACAAAAACACACAGGTTTGGAGGCCAATGAACATAAACAACTGTGGTGAGTGGAGAGAATTATAGATGAAATGTCACAATGCAGAATCAGAATCAGAATGGTTTTTATTGCCAGGTATGTTTGCACATACTAGGAATTTGTTTAAGTGACAGAGCTCAACAGTGCAACAGAATGGACCCACTCCCTCTCAGCACATATAGCGATCATGAAAGACTTTGTAAATTGTTTGTAGTAAGCTCTAGTCCTTTTTAATAAATGGACCGCAGGTATGGCTCCCCGTCCTTAACCTACGGTGCTCACCCTTAATTTAAGTGGGCCCGGGTGCACATGCCCCGGACCTATCGCTTCCAAAAAATCCTCTTCCAAAGAAAACACCATGTAATGGCAGGCTACTCACCGCTCCTACAGTCTGGTCCGGGTGCTCTGCCCCGAACCCGCAACTTGAGGGAGACAATATTGGCAAAACTTCCACTTGGCACGCACACCACGACTCAGGAGGATACGGTGAATTAAAAGGCTTTTTATTTCCCAAATTCCAGCTTTCCCAACGCGTTTCGTGTGACCCCACACGTATTCATGGAACATGAAAGATCATTTTTGCATGTATGAACAACTTTGGCCATGTGATTCATTCCTTTCATGGTTACATGCTTGAAAATGTTCAGTTACAGTGTACTGCAGAATGCCCAGCCTTATCCAAAAGCAAGAAGGTAAAACGGGTGCACAATGCACGGGTCACAATCAGTGACCCATGCAGGTGTTATACGCAGAACTGCATTTGTCTGTCCTTATTTACTGGACCAAACTGCCTGTTTTGACTTGATAATGAGTATGCAGAAGGGAGAAAGCATGCCATTGCAGTTTTGGGTATGCACATTATGGAAGGAACTGTAATAGTCACAGTCTGCACAATTTGTTTTCATCAGTTCTGTTACCCCTTTTTCACTGAAGCAGACAGCTGCAGGAAGAGTGAAGACATATATGCAAGTGCAAGTGTGCTAAGGGACATAAAATTAAACAGATGGGTAGATTAAAAATATACTTATGTACTTGTAGCCAAAAGGCAGCCCTTTCCTTACAGCCTATCATAGAGCAGGTGGTAAGTATTGGGCTCCTTTGCAGCCTGCTCCCAATGGCTCCCCCTAACTTGCATTTGGAAAAAAAAGTGAGGAGAAGGGAAGGAGATGGGATAGGGGATGACTACACAGGCAGAGCTGTATTTATTGGGGAAGTGCATGTTCGTGTGCACTATTCTTGACCTATATCCACAGTTGCTGATGTAGGAGTTGAGTGCAAAAAAACATGATGGCTTGCACACTGCTTCGCCATTAGTAAGTGAGCCCTTATTTTGTAATAATGGATAAAATTGCTATTTGTAACATAAAAAGCTGTTTAAGTGAAACTTCAACGTAGGTAAACCTATGGAAAGCACTCCCATTAGTGCTCATTTACCAGCACTTGGTTGTTTTCAGATTGTTCAACATAAATAAATACTATTTTCAATTGCTTTGCATTTCTTATTTTTTGCTATTGTTCCAAAATTAAAATTTAACGCTCCTGTTGTTTCAATCAGTCAGCTCAGCAATCCAGATGCAGATTCTGCACTGTTACAATTTGCTACATTAGTGGACACATTTCTGAGTAGCATCTGTGGAATATTAGCAACTATTGTGTCAATTATATCAGCTGCTTTTAATGAAACACGGGGATTGTGCTCACCAGGAACAAAGATAAGAAATGCATCAATGAATGTATCTATTACAAATTGGTTAGAGTTAGCAAAATCCCTTCAGAGAGACATCAGAAGATGACAAATAAAATCTTACACTTCAGTATTCTAAAAGTTGTCACAGATAAAAAATATTAAGTAATTAAGAAAAAGCTAAAATAAATACTAATTATGTATGCACCATTGTAATTAAGCTTGATTATTCAAGAGTGAGTTGGTCTCCTCCATTGTGGCACTTATATTGATATCCAAAATACTTCAGTATAAGGTCAGTGTTTTGCTTGTATCCTTAGGTGCACAGATTTGCTAGTGTGTGAGTTATATGTTCAGGACTTAAGAGCATATTGAATAAGATCATGTTATGTATTGCCAATACTTATATGCCACCACAGATTTGATATAGATAAACTTGATTAAATGCCATCTATTCCATACACCATTGTAACGTCAATTAAGACTTTAGTCTAATTACATCTAATGAGCAGTATATCTCTCAGATTCGCGCAGTATGCCACTGGGGAGAGGCACCAGATCAGAGAAGGCCCCATCTTCCTCCTCCATAGGGGTCTTCTCTTCTGAGCCACAAGAATCTTAAGGTGGCCATACACGGCTGATAAAAGCTGCCGACAGAGTCGGCAGTTTATCTGCCCGTGAGTGGGGCCCTCCAATGGGCAGTCCTGCCTGATGTCGAATTGGGAGGATTAAAAATCCCATCAGATCGCGGCCGCATCTGTTCGTTGATGCGGTCCCACAATCCGTCCACCCGTATCAGCATCATTCTGATCCGATCATTGGGATCGGATCAGCCCGATATCGCCCACTTCAAGGTGGGCATATCGGAGAGAGATCCACTTGTTTGGCGACATCGCCAAACGAGCAGATCTCTCTGTGTATGGCCACCATAAGGGCTCTTGCACACTAGTGTTTTTACCTGTGCTCCCCTGCATTCGCATATAGGCGCAGAATGCAGGAAAAATGCAGCATGTTGCGTCTGAACCTGCGTTCGGTGCTTACATGCGTTCGTGTACAGCCCCATTGAAAAGCATTAAGTGCGTCTATATCTGCGCTCCCCTGCAGCTTAACGCATCAAAACGGAACGCAAGGGAGCGCAGGTAAAAACGCTTATGTGTAAGAGCCCTTAGGGTTTTTAATGTGTTTTTAATAAGTATGTGTTGGCATGGTTGACTAATAAATGCTGGCGTTTTAATTATATTCAATATTACAAATTAAGGATCTTATTATCTGGCTTTTGGGGGAAGAAGTACTATTGTGTTTTTATTCTATAAAACTGGAAAAAAGTGTCAGATGCTAAACAACCCCTTGAAGATGATAACACAGGTCGGAATTTGTATAACTAAAAAACAGACACTATTTTTTTTTTAATAATTAGCCTTTAATACATATATTATTTTTGCACTTCAGTTGTGTTTTTCTTCCTGTGGTCTATGGAGGGCTTTGGGCTATATATTATGCTTAATTATGCACAGATGCCTGGCACCTTAAATGTGGCCTCAGAATGTAGAAACCCTAAAATCAGGTAAATGTATTTGGGAGACACTGTGCTTGGACATAATGCTTGTACTGCAGTACTGTAAGCTAGCTACAACCTTTTCCCCAAGCACTGTAAGATAGCTAGTGATTGTGTAAGTGAGGAAGAATGTTGTGAATCTGTGTCCCATCTGCAAAATCATGCTGTCTGTTCTGTACAACTGATTTTAAATCTGCTGTCTCCAGCCTGTGGCTTAAATATACCAACAGCAAAGGACCCAGTGTTTGTGCTTGAACTGTACCTCCCATTATTCTCAGCCCACAGTTCAGCCAAGGTAGCCTGCTTAAAAGCAAGCAATATGATGTGGAATGTTTTTTTTTGCCATGTAGCCTCTGCCTGACAGGGTACTGTCAATGTCAAATAGAGAGTAACCATTGTAACACATGAAGAAATGTGGTGCTGAAACCCACATAATCCTGATGAGTGAGGACAAAAAAGTACTCTTTTTTTATATAAATATATATCAGAAATAAATAACTGGTAAACTCTGGGTTTGAATAGTATTCAATAGTATTCAAAAAAAGAGATTTTATTCAATTTGGTCCAAAACCAGGACCTTTCCTATACCTGGCAAAGTTCCTGGTTAAGGACTGAAATATTTGATAAAATCTCCTTTATTGCATATTATACAAATCCAGATTGTGACACGTGCTCAAGCTTTTGCAAGTGCAGGAGAGCTGGGGATTACACGTATAGGAGTATGTGTCCCCAGTGCTCTTTAGATTGCGGTTGGGGGGGCATGCCACCCCTAAGATCTTGCCATCCTAGTCATGGGCCTTTGTGGCCTTGCCACAAATCAGGCCTGAGTGCAGTATAAACCAAAGTTTTCTTTCCATTATTGCCCAATCTTTATATTTCAACAGACAAAAACAGGTTGACAATTGACAGCTCTGTTTTCCAAAATGTTCTCTACCATTAACTTGCTTTACAAGTCTAAATCCTTTGCTTTACAAGAGTCCTTCCCTGACTAGACCGATACAATAAAATCACAAAAATCTTCTGGGTGATTGCCCTTTTGTTGCCTATTCCAACCTGGGTCTGCAAGACAAAACAGATGGACATAGAGTTAAAAAAGGAGACAAGAACATAATGACAAGTTTGACAGTGCCAGCGGATGTTGGCAATGAAAAAGAGCGACAGGTGACAGGCCCAGACAAAAGTGACAATGACAGAACTATGATGGGATGGTAAGCAGGTGGCAGACACAAAGAGCTAGTCAGAACTTTGAGGTACAAACACTATAATTGTTAGTAGCACAGTTTGCAGCTCTGCCCATTTATTAAAGCACAGATTGCACTGAGCTGTTGTGTCAAAAGACAAGGAAAGTAGCTAGATTACAATGTAATACAGTTATAATTTGTACTTTAAACTATTATTGTATCTATTCTGTCATCGATCAGACTAGAAATAATCTTGTGCTCAGTTTACCCTAGGTTTTAGGCTTATATCATGCAGTGAAACTAGTTGCTGATACTAGTAATGCATAAGCTTCTTTAACTCCTAATAATAGCGTAATACATATTTTCAGAATGACACTGCTGTGAGCAAAATGTTATATTTCAGATAATTTTTTTTTAGTAAAATAGTTAATATTTGCAACAGTATGCCTTTAATGGGCTCATGGGTTGCTCTGAAAAAAAGATACTGATTTGACAAACCAGCATGCCCTCACCAAAACCTTTTAAAGGAAATGTCAACCCAAGAAAAAAAGTTTTGCCTAATAGAAGAAAACATAATTATAAGCAAATTTGCAGCATACATTCGTTACAGATGTTCTATGTTTTTTTAAGTAATTTGGATATGTATTGCTATTGATAGTAGTGTTTGTCTGTCTCTTTTAATTCTCTTCCCGGGTAATGGCTCAGAATTTTGAAACAATGTTAGAAAAGTCAGTTAATTAACAGTCGTCCCAACACTGAGGTTATACTATTATTCAGCAGTTTTTCTGCAATAATGTGTTACTGTGTCCCAGTGGCTTCCCTACTGATGAACAAGACAGCCACAGAGCCAATGTTTGTTATAATAAACATTTAATCTACTTTGTAATATACCAGCCTCTGTTGCCATAGCCCACAAAATAAATCTAGAAAGGATGTAAATTAGCCAGGAATGCCTTTCTCAACTCCTATCTTTGTCAACTCCAATTTGTCCCATTTGGACTGACTTTCTGCAGACTTTAAACCACCTCAGAAAGTTATTTATAGCCATTACCCTGGCAAAGCAGACTCTGCTGGCCAAGAAATGCACAATATTACAAAGTGGGCATAAATGGACCCTAAGGGCCCTTACACACGGGCGTTTTGGACCTGCGCTAGACACACCTCATTAGTTTCAATGGCGTTGTACCCACAAGACGAGTGTATGCACCGAACGCAGATTCAGACACAACATGCTGCATTTTTCCTGCGTTTGGCGCCTACATGCATTCGTGTGAGTACAGCCCCATTGAAAATAATTGAGTGCGTCTATACATGCTCCCCTGCGGCTGAACGCAGCAAAACGGAACGCAGGGGAGCGCAGGTAAAAACATCTGTGTGTAAGGGCCCTTGAAGCTGCCCGGTGTGGGCTGCATCTGCATGTTTCATTTGTCTTTTGACAATCAGATCAGCCAGCCAATCAGATCAATTTGATTTAACCTAACATAAGTGTGGCCAAAATTAGCAAAAATCCATTTACTTGACAACCTCACCAAGCAAGAGGATCTTCAACAAAAGTCAGTGATCAGGTGTCAGGAAAAACTCAACCAAAACCAGACCCTAACCCACAAAACCTTAACCCTCACCCAACCCTAGCATTCTAAATGTTGCCATTGTAGGATCTGTTCCCAACTCATACCCATGTTGTCTCGTTTGTACGCTACTTCTGTGTGTGCCTCTAGTTCCAAGGTATCCACAGGAGTTTTATAGAGGGGTACTTCCCCAGTCTGACCCGCACTGGTTGACAAAATTTTAATATGAACCTGTTCAAACATTGGTCAACACGTGGGTGGTTTGCAAAAAAAGTTGCAAAGAGCAAAACATTGCGCACCAAGAAGAGTAAAAATCCACATCTCGCAATGTAATATTGTTCCTTAAAGGGTTCTTGCATTGCAAATTGTTATTGCACAGTGCGAATTGTAATTGCATTCTCTTAAGAAGTGCTTGAAGGTGTCGTAATCTTTTGGAGCAAACATTGCGACTTTTTCATTAAGCAGTTTTATTACATTGACAGCGCATTAGCGCAAAGTATAAAATTCGCAAGCGGCCTTCCGCTGGCGGAAGTGGTCGCTAAACACTTTCTGGGTTCGCAAATGCAAAATTGCATTCGCGCAAAGCAAAATTTGTTCGTGCAGGTATATTGCATTCGCACATTGCAAATAGTTTCTGCGTTACCAACTTATATTACATTCCCCTAAATATGTTTTACACTTAAAAATACAGGTCTTCCTTTCATTGTTCTATAATATTTATTAGCATTTACATTCAGGTTAGGGAAAACCCCTAGATTATGTATTTCCATCAGATTTTCTTCTAGTAGACTGATTAAATCAAATTTCTGATTGCTAGTAACTGATAAGAGCACTGATGGCAGCTTGGTATTTATTTTATGAAATAGCCCCCAAATGTTTTGGTGTACAGGACACACTGATTCATAACTCTGAAGGGTCTTTAAAGGAGAAGGAAAGTTTAAAATTATTAAGCTTTATCAGAAAGGCCTATATAAATATAATATACTAAAAAAAACCTCAAACCAATGCTGCTCTTAGTCCTATACAGAGTCCTATATATACACATGGGCTTCTTTATAAGACTTCCTTCTTTCAGCTTATACCTCCCGAGCACGGGCTTGAGCATGCTTAGTTTGGTCCCCTCCTTTCTCCCCTCCCTACTGTAATCTGAGCCCAGACCTATGAGTGAGCAGGAGGAGACTCAGGCAGAAAGTGATGTCACACCAAGCTAATATAGCAGCTGCTATCCTAAACAGAGAGAGTTTTGCATGCTCTGTACTCATGTATGGTGAAGCAATCTACAGAAAATATATTGTCCTAGTTTGCACTATTATGGACAATATATTATTGGCAATAAACTGCCTCGGTAGCTTTCCTTCTTCTTTAAGGGCTGAACTCCACGGACCATATTGGCACGATCCGACGCTCTGAGCAAAAATGCAGGCATCACATCGTATGCAGCGGAATAATAATTTGCAGTGTCGATCCGATGCGACACATTTATAATTAACCATAAAAATGTCAAGGTCAAAGTTGATTTTAGGATACAATAGACACATTTCCAATTTATAGCAGAGATGTCCAACTGTTAGACTGCATCTAACATCACCCAAACAAAAGCTGAAGGCTGTCAGGGGAGTTGCAGAGGAGTGCATATTGGACATTATTATATAATTTATAACATATTCACACCTTCCTGCATTATCAGAAACCAAAATCTTAATAATAATATCTTCAACCCTGATGAAAAAATTGTTCAACATTTTTATAACATTAATACAGCATCTGGAAGTCAGGGGGTTAACTCTGCCAGCATGCTGAGCTTTGGCTGCAAATGCGTCACAGCTCCAGACCTATTTCCTGCACTCCTAATGTTAAACAGACTTCTCATTCTTCAGTCAAAGGCAGAAAAACTTTGCTGGATACCTAAATCTAAAACCAGGAAAGAAGTGTATAGCAGTGAGTGTTGCATGGAGGAGTTGCAACAGTTACAGAGAGAAGTGTGTGTATGTGGAAAGAAAGGGGGAGTTATCAATATGTTAGAAAGAGAATGAGAGTAAAAACCTGGGTCAAATTTTCAGTTTAGGAATGAATAACATTGTATGTATGTATGTATTTTCTTATTTATAGAGCAGCACAAATATAAGCAGAGCTTTACATGACATAACCACAAACAAGGCCATAGCAGAAATGAAAAAAATATATATATATATTTATAATATATAAACATTTTTAAGTGTTGTTCCTGTGTAAAAGAGCTTACAATCTATATTAGGAAGAGGAGACAAACACAAGGAAGAACAGGGAACAAGTGCATAGGTTAAGGGAAGCAGGGTCTTTAAATAGAAGCCTGTATCGTACAGCGCTGTCCAGCTGTTATAGGGCTAGTGGCAAATGCAGAGCATTGAAGTACAGTGGCCACCGACCATCCTACTCCCTGGTGCTCTAAGTTTGTATGTATATATTTGATAGGCTACTCTTGACCCATTTCATTAGTTATCAGCAACGGAGGGACAACCTATGAATCACTTAAGAGTTGGACAGACAGCCACAGCTAAATTTTAAGGGCAGTAGTTTACAACAGCCAATCACCATGTGATTGGCTGTTGGTGGCTCCACCTACTTTTTCTAACCTTGAAAACGTAGTTACCCAGAAAGTGACTATGCAAAGTTTGGGAACCCTGGCACAAATACTGTGAGAATGGGAGTGTTTAAAATGTAAAGCAACGAAATTCAATTCCAGTTTTACTAATCTTGACCTGTAGTCCACCAGTGACCAACCGTGTGGCCGTTGGGGACCCTAGCGTTAATACTGTGAGAATGACAGTAGGTTCAATTCCTCCATTGAAAGTTAATGGGTGATGTCTGATTGGCTGTATGTGGCTCCACCCACTTTTGCACAGCCACAAACTTTTCCTTCAGGTTTAATCGTGATTCAAGTTGGTGAGTGCAGCTTCAAAGCTATAAAAGTTGCAGCAGTTTAAAAATTTTAAGTCAGTGGAAAAATTGGGGTGATCGGATTGGCGCCACAAAAAGATGGAGGGAGGGATCACTTACAAAAGCACAAGCAACCTGTTCTGCTATAGTACAGAGAGGTGTGGTGAGTTTGGGTGTTGTACCCTTATAGGGGCTGTTCACCTTGGACAACTTTTAGTATGATGTAGCAATCATTTAATTTTTTATTATTTGTGTTTTTTAGTTGTTTAGTGTTTTTATTCAGCAGATCTCTAGGTGGCAATTTCAGCTATTGGGTTGACCCTAGCAACCATGCAATGTTCTGATTAAGAGACTGGAATATGAACAGGGGACTGCCTGAATAGACAGATGAGTAATAAAAAAAAAATAATGAAAGCCATTTAAAAAGTTGCTTAGAATTTGCCAACTAAAATTTACTTAAAGGTGAACCACCCCTTTAAAACAGTAGATCTAAGTATAAGAAGGCAAATAATAAGCTGAAGTCAAAGAACCAGTAACATCCCGGAAGCATCTATCGTAGTTAACAATTCCACTATCACCCCGTCTCCCCAGGCCTTGGGGTTATCCCAGATTCTGCCCTGACATTCACTCCTCATATGAGTCACTTGTCATGTCACTTCCACCTAAGAAACATATCCAAAATACGATCATTTATCACCCAAGACGCTGCCAAAATTCTTATTCATTCTCTTATCATATTGCGTCTAGACTATTGTAACTCTCTTTTAATTGGCCTTCCCCTCCAGAAACTGTCACCTCTCCAGTCCATAATGAACACTGCTGCTAGGCTTATACACCTCAGCAACCGCTCTTCCTCTGCCATACCATTCTGACAATCCCTGCACTGGCTTCCACTCCCCTTCAGAATTAAATTTAAATTAATGACCCTGACATTCAAAGCACTTCATAACTCTGCCCCTCCCTACATTTCTGAACTAATCTCCATTTACTCACCCAACCGCCTACTTCGCTCCTCTACTGACCTGCTACTCAACTCTTCTCTCATTACCTCCTCACATGCTCGCATTCAAGACTTTGCAAGAGCTGCACCCCTCCTCTGGAATTCTCTCCCACAGTCTGTCCGACTCTATCCCAATCTTTCAGCTTTCAAGAAATCTCTAAAAACCCACTTTTTTAGAGAAGCCTACCTTCACTGTTAACTACCCAATGCAAAACCGCTTACATTACTACATCTCTCACCCACTTTACTCTGATCTTGCCCACTCCCATACCCTGTGTATCATTCCCTTTAGCTTTCTCTGTACAGATCCTTCCTCACCTCCTGTACCAGTATTTATTGTGATGTATGTAACTCCATATTTATTGTGATGTATGTAACTCCTCATGTTCTATGTATGTAATGCATGTGATTTAGTTGTATAATCACATTCACTTTACAGCGCTACGAAACAAGTTGGTGCTATAGAAATACATGTTAATAATAATAATAATAATAATAATAATAATAACTGCGTGCTCAATTTTTCTATACGTGCCATTGCTTTAAGATTGAGAATCATACAGCATGAAGCAGTTCTGCTCCAATCCATTTCACAAACAACTTTGTATTGTAGATTAGATGTTTTCCTTTCCTAGAGAATTGTGTTAGTTTACATTTTAATTATTCTTAAAGCAAACTATTGCTGAATATTGCACAGTGGAAAACTGGATTGGAATGCCATTCCCTGCCTGCAGTTTGGGGCCACGTAAAATAAATGACAATCTAGCCAAAAATTCTATAAACCTGAACTGAATTTTGGATGTGCTGAATGTCTACAACCACGTGTTTCCTGATCATCCTGAAACGTAGATAACACTTGATAGAGTGGGATCAGAGAAAGGCCATGTGTGGAAGATGATGAATGATTATAAGAGAAGATGAAGAGTAAGTGAAGAGCAGGTGAAGGATAGTTAGGAAGTGTTGAGAGTGGCGCTTATCTAGAACAGGTAAATGCTGCCTGGATATGAGATCTAGATGTGAGGACTGTCTGACTGCTTGGGAGACAAAAAGGTCAAAATATGTTGGAGGGAGCTTTAACACCTCTCTGGCAAGTAATGCCATGGTTTAAATAAAGAGTTCTCTCATGTTTTTGGTACCAGAGAGAACATATTTGGAGTAGCAAACCAATAGCAAACCAATCAGTGTTATCTTCTCTGTCTATTACTTGCTGTTAGTTACTAATACAACTCTGTATGTGTTTGCTTCAAGCGGAGAATAGGGTATATAATCTGGCATTAAATACAAGTACAGTACATTATATAGAGTCAGGTTGTTTGGGTTGATGATGTTTCCATTAAAGGAATGTCATCAGCTCCCTGTCAGCTTGCACTCAGAATGTACACAGCTGTGCTTCTTATGATATGGCCAAGGTTACTGGCTGTAAATAGCAGCTCCTACAGTTAATCCATCGCTAAAATAAGCATTTATTTAGATTGGAAAGAGATTTGTTGCTGTTACACTAAATAGATTTGCTTACCTTATACAGATATAACTCAAAGTGAGGATTTTGGTCTGCAAAATATCTCCTAGTATTTACATAGACAAATCCTGCTAAACCATAGTACTTTCTGCTTACATCTTTCTGCTGCGTTTGCATCAAACTTTTGACAAATTATTTCTTAAGGATTTTTATCCATTGGGGTGAAAGTGCTACTTCACCTAGAGAGATATATAAAGTTTTACGCATAGCCCTTCACTACCTGGCAGGCCCGGACTGGTAATCTGTGGGTTAGGGCAAATGCCAGATGGGCTGCTATAAGGTCCCATAGAAAGTCAGTATTTAGTGGGCTGGTGGGGGCTGTTTGGGCCTCTATGTGGGCTGTTTGGGCCTCTGTGTACCTGAAATGTCAGGGCCTATTTTAATGCTCAGTCCGGACCTGCTCCCTGGTGCATCACAATAACTTAATGTCCCATTTGCTACCAAATAAGTTGGTGCTATAGAAATACATGTTAAGAAATTGCCACCTGAAGCACATAACTAAACCAGCTGCTTTATAAGAAATTTGAAAAATATACAATGGCCTCAAAATCCAAGATTAGGTATCCAGCAGGCGAAAAGTTATGATTAAGTCTGTTCTTACTATCGGCTCAAGTAAAGCATTAAAGGGGACATGTCACCAAGATGTAAAAAAAACTGAATAATAAAAGTAATTTTCATGTTAAACATAAAACCCACATTTTTTTTATTAATAACACACCATAACTGTTATAAACTTGTTTAAAAGTCATTTATTGTCTGCGCCTTAGGCATAGAGGCGGGGCGGGCAATTACTTTCACTTTCCATTTTGCTCTTGCTAGATGTCACTGCACTTCCCACATTCCTCCTCCTTCCTCTTCATCTGATTATGTAGCCAGTGCATGGGCCTGGACAAAACAGGTGCCCTATTCTTGTGCATAAATTAGTTTTTGGTGTGCGGCACAGCTTGCCTCAACGTTTGTCACAAAATGGCTGCTACCTGCTTGCTGTGCTTGTGGATTCCAAGACTGAAAGAAACAAGATTTAAATAATATAGTGTAAGTTTTGCTTGACTAATACCAAAAAATAAGATTTGAAACTATTTCTTAGGGTGACAGGTCCCCTTTCAACAGGTTGTAATGCATCCATTAAACTGTCCCCCTGTGTCCCTAGTTCTCTAATGTAAATAACCAAAAACATAATATGCAAGAGAACATACCAATAAGAACACAGTGGACCAATGCTTCCTCAACCATATTTTGTTTGACTTCAAATAAAAGCATACACCGATTTTGAGCCAGCAGCCCAGTGAGGCTATGGGCAGCCTGTGTATTTTTGCAGGCTGGGAGAAGCAGATCTACTCAGTCAGTACCAAAATATGTGAAAGGAGACATGTCTGGGCTGACCTCAGCTTCAGCTCCACTGTGCACACAGGCTGATCAGATTCAAATCAATGGGACAAGGGCACTGAGCAGATCTGCTTCTTTCAGCCTAGAAAAATATGCAGGCTAACAACAGTTGGAGCCTTCAGTCTGTGTGTCCATAGCCTTAGTATGCAAAGGAAAGCATGTGAATCCCACCTGGTCTGTATAAATTACACAATAATCTCAATATGTAGGGGATCAGACAAGTCCTTCCACTGTTTTTCTTTCTGTGATATCATTCAGCCCAGTTATAGTTTGGAGAGTCATCAGATTTGCTGTGTGCCCCAGTGCATCCCTGTGAGAGGAGGAGACAAATGCACAGGGTTACAGGCAGAGCTGATAAAGGTGCCCCTGCAGCAGCAGCCAACCAGAGCCAGATGTGTGGTGTGTGACAGTCCATCTTGTGAGTGAAGGAGCTGCAACATCAATGACTGTGTGTGAGTTTCCAGTCTAGAGGAAAAAGTTACCCTGCACCCAATTAAGCTGTTGGATGTCTGTTGAAACCCTAGTGTGTCCCCGGTGTGAGGACAGGTCTTGATCGTGCACCTGCCATGTGGGAGCAGCTACTAAATTCCAAAAGGCCAGGTACTTTGGGGAAAAGGTAGTGCTACCTGTGGAATTAGAATCTTTTGGGAAGGGACATTTCATTGGAACTGTACTGTGTCTGGTATAATCCTGCCCAGCGTTGATTGGGACTGTGTTATAAAAGGAATGTGTTCGACAGTAAGTGTGATATCTACTAGTGAGTTAGCTGCCTGTTTTCTTTATTTCACCTTTTTCTATATGTTATATTGTTACTGCAAACTGTAAGATTTATACTTCCTAGTGGAATCCCCTCTGAGGTGTGCTCATCAGTGGCCCCTAGGTGGAGGCACTGTGCTGTAAAACCCAGTTCCCAGTACCTTTCATACACAAAGAGAGCTCAGGGCCCTGGATTGCAAGGGGTTCATGCTATTTAAAGATAAAGTAACGAAATTAGGGTTATATGTCTGTAAGATAAAAGCAAGTTTGCTAAAAATGTTGGTGAGCAGCATTCTCATTGGTGAATTATCTTGCATCTGCAATTCTTTTTTGGTCATTTACATAAGAGAATTAGAGGGCTCAGTAGGACATTGAGTTTTTACAATGACTTTAAGGGCTACAATTTTGAAACTCTTAGGACTCAAGCACGTCCCAATCCCTACTAGTACAGCTTGAGATGCAGAACAAATTTCAGTTTTTCTTCTATTGTTATCTAAAAAGTTCTAAAATATAATGTACTGAAAATATAATGTACTGTTGTGCTGCAATGGTAAAACTGGTGTGTTTTAGAAACTGTACTATAGGAAGCCCTGGTATAGCCATGGAGGCAGCTATTTAATTTTGAAAAAATGAGAAAAGTCACAGGATACACGGCAGATAACAGATAAGCTCTATAGTATACAATGGGATCCAGAACTTACAGTATCTGTTATCTACTGTGTATCCCATGCTTGAATGGCTGCCTCCATAGCTACACAGCAGTTTGTTTATATAAACTATAAAAGTGTTTCTGAAGCAAGCACACCAGTTTTACCAGTGCAGAACAACAGTACATGATATTATCATTCATTTGAAACACTTAATTTTTTGGTGTTACTGTTACTTTAAAGCATCTATACTCTGGATGTGAGCATGATGGATGCACATGCTCACTATTGCGAGGGAGGAAGGGGCACTGGGAATGTTGGCTTCTGGGTGCCAGGGGCGCTCCACCAATGAGGCGAAATGAGGCACTCACCTCAGGCGGTAGCACCCCTCTGGTTCAAACCCGGAAATTCAGCTCTTCTAGTGCAGACCGTGCACTTGCTTGCGCTGCACTAGTGACGTGGACCCCCCCCCCAGCCCTCTTTGGACCTGAAGAAGTGAGTGCTGTGGGGAAGGGGGTCGGCATATCGAAGGCAGCCTCAGGTGGCGATATTGCTAGAATCGCCCCTGCTGGGAGCCCTCACTGGAAATATAGCACTGAAGATTTGACTGGCCAATACAAGGTTGTAAATGCAATTGTTCATTGAAAATAGTCTTAATAGTGTTTCATATGTGTAAATCAGGGGTGTCAAACCTGTGCCATTGGATGGACATGAATGGGCTGCGTTTGAAAACCTTTGTTCCCAAGGAAACTTCATGTTGCAAAGGATATAGGAGTAGGCAGGAGGGGGGACTCTGCCCATTGCCCAGTTAGTAGTAATAATAATAATATGTCTATTTAATATACAGGTGTCCTATATTCCAATGTATAGCTCTATCTGGTTATCCAACTGGTATTGTAGTTCTTTACTGTGCATTTTCTTTACTTTTACAAATCAAAAGTGTTTGTGTATTTCATGTGTGGCCCCAGACAATTTTTCTTCTTCCAATGTGGCCCAGGGAACCCAACAGGTTGGACACCCCTGGTGTACATCCTATTACACCCAGGTCATGCTATTTTGCCAGGTCATAGACGCACAGATAATATCGTACAATATTTGGTGCGTGTATGGTGGGAAATGAGCCGAAGAAGATTTTGATATCAGTCGGGTTGGTCCGGCTGGACGGAAAATTTTGAAGGCACCCTTAACATCGCCCATTGTTAGTGCTGAATCGCCAGATACAGGTAGAATTCTATTGTTTCTACCTCTATATCTGACGGTTCAGCTCTATATGTGTGTGTTGAAACTAACGATCATTCTTGGAAGATCTTTTCCGAGAAAGATCGTAATTGTTACGTCTATGGCCAGCATTATTCTGCTGCTTGGCTCTGGCTGCTTTATCGTGTTTCTAATGTAATCTTTGTTTCCAACATCTCATCTTATTGTAGCAGCGTGGGAACTGGTGCTGACTGCTGAGAAAGCCATAGATATTTCAAAGATAATCTATTTTTTCATTTTCTGACTGGGTTGTAAACTTATATGTATAAACAGTTGCATAGTAGAGCTTCCAGCTGCCTTTGTTTTTTCCTTCTTAGCACTGCTGCCTACCAGTCCATTTCCTGCAATTTTTTAGGATGGCTTCTAATCACTTAAAATCATCAGACTCCACTGCAGGGTCATATTTGAGTGACTCAGCAGTTATAATGGTTTATCCAAACAATGTATATAAAAAAAAAATAAAGCCAAACAAACTCTGGCTAAAATCACAATAAGAGCACAACAATCACAGTGCACACAGTTCAGCATAAACAGAAACATTGGTATCTTGGGTTTTGTAAACCCGAAGCAAAGGTACCAAAATTAGATTTTCTCCTGCACAGTTATGGGGTGTGTTATATTGCATTTGTGTGCAAAATATACAGGGATTTTGCAGCAAACAAAAAAAAAATTAGGAGGCATTTAAACTTGAGGTGGGAAGTTTACAAAAAATGTTGGGCGATGACAATTTGAACATGTAGTCTTATGGTAGGGTATAAAGTGCAAAAATGCCACAATCTGCCATTGTTTAGCATTTTGCAACCTGCATTCCATACTAAATAAACTGCTGCAGATCTCTGTATTCTGAAACTGCATCTGCTCCCATGAATACATTGCTGCCTGTGTTTGCCTAAAGCTGGCCATAGACCCAAAGATCTACCTGCAATGTCGGACAATCAGACGTCCCCATTTCCTGACATGCCACAAACCATTTAGCTCAAATAAACTAGTAAAAGAACAGATCAGCCGATGTTCTGCCCCTACAGCCATCGTACGAAAGTTTATATCCGACAAAGCTGGTCACTCATGATACATGATCATGCAGATACATACAGATGCACGCAGAGATATGATTGGCAGCCAACAGAAGACTTCTAACCTGTCCGATCGACTGAAAGACAGATCGCATTGGCAAGACAAATGTCGTGACACTCCACACACTGTCCAAAAATCGGACGGATTTTATGAATCAGATCTTTGTATCTATGTCCAGCATTAGAGCTCATCTTCTATCCGCAGTCTTCATAAATGACCCCTTTAAATCTTATTTAAAGGCAGTGTTCTGTATAAAATAAAACAGGGTAAATAAAAAGACTGTGCAAAATAAAAAAAGTTTCAATTTAGTTTGCTAGCCAAAAATGTAGGTTGGAGAGAACATATATACCTAACGTAATAGCAAGAACATTACTTCCTCCTTTGCGTCTCTATAACCTGTATGTCAGTCAGAAAACAATTCGTGACTTGAAGGGGCCACATGTGAACTAATCAGTTAGATCGCTTTTGAATCTTGCATTTATACTAAGGATCAAAAGCAAACTAAGTGAACAGTTATGTCCTATATGGCTCCCCTTTAAGTCACTGATTGGTTACTGGCTGGTTAAAATTTAGAGAGGTGCAAAGCAGGAAGTAATGTTCTGGCTATTATGTTAGATGTCCAGTCACTGCAGTCTTTATGGATTACATTTTATATCTAACTAACTATGTTAGAAACATGTTTTATTTAGCATTGCTTACTTATTTGCCTAGTTTTATTTTTACACTGAACTGTTCCTTTAGTCAAGTCAGAAGTCTAATCGTTAATGGGAATGTTCTAGAACATTTGGACACAGACAGTAATGTTGGGGGTGGTTTGACAGGTCTGTTAATACAAAATAAAGTAGGAATCTCTACCAGCCCTTGGATTTGGGGCTACTTCCCTAACATGACCGGGTCCAGCTGGCTGAAACTGAATTCCACTAGGAGATAATTCTGATAATGATGTTAAATGTGAGGTTTTGCAGAAGCTTAAATGAAACTGTATTAACAATGTCAGTGTTATGCATATTAAAGTGCTTATTTTAATTTTAATTGCCAGCCAAATATTTGAGGACGGTAAGAAGGAAGGCGAAAGATGCAATACACAGCAGTAATCTAAAAAAAATGATTTGTGTTATGGGCAAGCTTTAATAAGCCCCAACCACCATACTAAGTAATTGTACTGGAGATAATATTTCTGCTAGGGCAGAAATGACAAGAGTCGGATGTTAAGAGATGGCCATAATACATCTACTGACGCAGGCTTCTATAACCTGTCAGACTTGAGTGCTCAAGATTTTGTATTTTCAGGTATAGATATCTGGAAATATATTATGCAGAAAGCTCTACAGGATGGCAATCTTGCATAGAGTCCATTTTAAGAAAATAATTATGTTTATTATAATCAATTTTCTTTTCTCCAATTTAATAAAACAGTAACTTGTACTTGATCCTAACTAAGCTACAACAATCCTAATGGGTTACTTAAAGGAAAGGAAAGGTTAAAATTAAGTAAGCATTTTCACAAAGGTCTATATAAATACATCAGTAATCCCTCAAAGTAATGCTGCTCTGAGTACTCTGTCAAAAGAAATGCTGCATTTCTTTCTTTCTATTGTGTACACATGGGTTTCTGTATTATACTTCCTTCTTTAGCTTGAACCTCCAGGGCTTGGGCTTAAGCATGCTCAGTTAGCTCCTCTCCCCCTCCCTCCTCCCTTCACAACAGTAATCTGATCCCAGAGCTATGATGGAGCAGGGAGAGACTCAGGCAGGAAGTGATGTCACACTAAGCTAATATGACAGGTATGGTAAAGCATTCTGCAGAATAAATATAGGGGAGGGATGCACAGGGTTGCCATCCCTTCACTTCTCTATGTTTGTGAAATAGAATATCATCAGTGGGGATGTTAGAGTTTTGAATCCCAGGACGCTTTTGCTACTCTACACTTCTGCGTGCAAATAAAATGCAGAGGTTAAATATGTAGAAGATAAAAGGAGAGAAAAGATTGCAGGGAGAAAGATAGAGAAGTGCTAAAGAAGGTAGGGAGAATCAGAGAGAGTTATAGAGAATATGAGAAGGAGAATAGGAGAAGGAGAAAAGAAAACAGGGGAAACGAAAAGAGAAAATTAAGGTATTGAAAAGCAGGAGATTATGGAATAGTGAGAGAATGATATATATGAAATAATCTTGGGTAATATAGAATAAGATGGGTTGTGCTATTTTATGACACACAATACAGAGGCAAGGTGCAGAATCTGAATTATCATCCAAGAAAAGTCACAGGCACAATTTTCGCTTTAGGGTCCTTACAGATCACATACGTAAATCTATGCATACTGGACATTAAACTGTGCATTAGAAGGAAATACCAAAAAGGAAATAGCAAAATGGCTTTGCTTTAAAGTGGGTGAACCAGAAAGTATTGGGGTGTGAGGCTCATTATAAAAATGGGTGTGGTTTATGGTTGTGGGAGGGACTAGTTTTAGCACGCCATGCTACACTCATCACACAAAGCATCCCGCCGCTTTCTTCACTCCAATTCAAGCACTGACTATAGTGTTAATGTTTACACTATTGTGGCTAATCTATTGGCAATAAACTGCTTCAGTAGTTACCTTCTCCTTTAAATATTAAATGATTTATCAAAGTCTATAGAAGGTATGATCTAAATTATGGAAAATCCCTTATCCAAAAAACACCAGGTCCCATGCATTGCGGATAATAGACATTATTTGTATTTTCTCATAGGCTAAAGAGAATAGAGTACTGAAGAACTGAAAAACCAACAGAGCGAAAGTAATGCCCAATACTTGAACTGGAGGTTTCTTCTTTATATTTTGAGAGTGCATACATCTATATAGTGTAAATTAATAACAATTTACTACACCATAATGCTTATTAGTATTAGGAATGTATTTAAGCACAACACTTTTTGCAGTAATCTGATTTGGCCATATCCAAAGGACTCAACCGAAACTGGACTTGTAGAATTATAACTGTAAAGTTCTCGGCAAATGAACATCAATTTTTGTTCATGCATAAAACTTTTTTCTCAAGTTTGAGTTGAGTTTTGTTCTGTATTTGAGGATGCCAATGAAGTGCAGAGTGTATTGCCATTTTCTCTGCCAGCTGTGAAAATATATGTCATGCCAGAGCAGTATTGTGCTTTGTAAAGGGTTATCTCTGGAGACATTTGGTTTTGGGTCCACAAAGAGACCCTTAATTAGATATTTCCACGGGGGAGGGGGCTAGACGTTTCCTGGGGGAGGCACCCCTCATGTTTGGTATCATTATGATCACCCCATGTCCCTATTTTTATTACATTAATGGGTACTGGCATGCAATGTTGGACTGGCCCACAGGGATACCAGGAAAACTCCCGGTGGGCCCAGGTGTCAGTGGGCCTCTTGCTTCTAACAATTTGGCCTATTTCATGTTCATTCCCTATTTCTTTATGAGGAAAAAGAATGGAAGAATAAAGTATAGTAAGTAGATCTAAAAGAATAGGAGAATAAAAAGGATAAGTGAGGAGAGAAGGAATAATAGTTTGGAAAGTTGGGCCCCTGGTCTAAGGTTTTCTGGTGGGTCCCTGGTCTAAGGTTTTTTGGTGGGCCCCTGGCATCCCAGTCCGACACTGCTGGCATGCCCCAATATTATATTGCAGACAACTGGCCTAAAACCCACAACCACTTACAGGGGGTCAATAATCCCGGGCATTCCTACCTCATGCATAAGGAAATGAGGGTGTCCCAGCAGGTCATAAAAAGGTGGGGAGATCGTAACAATGGTAGCCTATACTTTGGGGACTCGCTTTTTTGAGTATGTGCCCAGGTTTCCAACTCTTTCTGGGTGTTGGTATTTTATGGGGTGTCTGATGTTATTCTTAAATAGCGTATAAGGTGACTGTGTCACATGTGGCTAAGAGTGCCATTTTCCTGACAATATACGCTATCACACTTTGTGATGTTTCTTTATTTGAGTATAGTCGGCACTACTGCCAAAAAAAGGCAACATGATTTTTCTCGTATGGCCCAAGGTTTTGTGGCTGTTTGGACTTTCTCTCCTTCAGAGGGGACTCTTGACAATTAAAAAAGATGAGAGAGATATGGATTTCTCTGCAAGCACAAAGTTTAGTCCCAGTTTTTAATCTAGATTAGATTCACTTTGTGTTTTATGGTGTCTTTGGATGCCTGCCTTACAAATGTTTCTTTTTTATTAGCAGCACTAAGTAGTACAATACTGAGTAGTACATTGTTATTCCAGATTAAAGGGATGCTTACATCATTTCTATGACAGTTCCTTGGCACCCTTTCAAAGTTTCTGGCAGTTTCTGTTAAAAAAAGTGAAATGATGAGAATATTTATTTAAAAATACATTAAGATAAGCTGTCCTGATTGCTTCATAAGCTGTGTATAGTCTCATAAAAAATTAATATTTTAATATTTATTATTTTAGAAATACCTAAATAAATAAAAACATAATATATGTTTAAAGTTGGAAATAAAAAATATTTATTGTGATTAATAAATATAAAAGCAATAGATGTTTAAGGTTGAAATAATATTTATTGTAATTATATCATCAACATATTCTGCAGCACTTTACAGTAGAGATGCACGGAATCCTGCTTTTCCGGGTTCAGCTGAATCCATGGGTACAGATTCAGTCAAATATGGAACCAAATCCAAACCGTTCTTCTGTACTAGAAAGAAGAATTACTAGAATTACTTTTTTTTACATTATACATAGTTCAGATTTGGTTCACCCAGGCTCTTGGATTCATCTTAATGTTGCGAAAAATAGTTCGGATTATGCTAAATCCCGAACTGAAGTTATATCGGGTTTCGGATTCGGTTCGGCCAAGCTCTTGGATTCTGCCAAATCCTGATAAAAAATATCTTGGATTTGGCCAATTTTAGAGTGTTCAATAAAAACATAGAAACAGGCAGTGCCTGTATGGAAACAAAGAGGTTAAGATTCTTTTCTCCAAACTCTGCTGTTCTCAGCATATTTTGGATTTGTGGATCAGAGCCAGGGGATTCCAGAATGAACAGAAATTGCGCTTACAAGGCTTTGGATTCGGGATCTGGATGCTGTTAAGTAAACACATTTTTAAAGCCATCAGAATGTGCTTTATTTCTCCCCTCTGTGTTTATTTAATATCAGATCATCTGCTGGGGGCCCAGAACCAAAGGCCTGACCTAGGACATTGACCAGGAATGCAAAATGAGTGAAGCCAAGTTTAGGTTAAAGAAATACAAATATGGGAACTGCAGTATGAGGAGCAGAAACTAACAACTGTATACATACATATGTATATATATATTTATATGTATATATATATATAGAGAGAGAGAGAGAGAGAGAGAGAGAGATGAAGGATCAGCACACTCTTTAGCTCGTGAGATGAATGAATGCTCTTTTATTAACACAGCATCTTATCCAACAATTTACAATCCAACAAATTAAAAATAAGAATACCCCAGCACTCCAACATACAGCCCCCTTGGAAACCTATTTTTGTACAACTGAACTATAACTAACAAAAAAAGACACTTTTAGTTATAAAATTTGTACAAAGTATGCATAAGCTGATGCGCCCCGTCAAGGCAGTGTCCATTCGTCAGTCCTAACTAAGTGAAAAAAGTGTTATCTTTGGGGGGAGAAAGACCATACCTGCTTTTCTCTTTGTTTAGCATGTCTCTCCAAAGACACCATTACACGGGGGTTGGGAGAGCAAGCATTGAGGAGTATAATACAGTATAAGTTGGGCATATCTTCCACACACAAGCCACATCATTTGTACTGCATAAACCCCCTTTATTTGCCAGCACCATCACATTTTCATAAAACAAATAGCAGCTTTCACCTACGGCCATTTTCCCTCTGACACATCATCAGTAACGCTGACATCTGCAAACAGGACATGTATGCTGTAAAGTTCTTGTAATGCAGAATTACACAGGCACAACACACTTTGATAAAAAATTTGCTTGGGTTGAGCACTGTAATAGTTAAGATGAGCTCAGGAGAGGTGGTTAGGAGATAAACAGGATCAGACAGCTATGCTATCTCTTCATTGGCTGGTAGACTGGAGGGTGTGTTTAGTAATCTGAGCTGAGAAGAACGGAGCATGTGTATTAGCCAACAGCCAAAGTACATTTCTGAGGGAGAGGGCAGAGTGGGAAGTGATTAAGGGGATGCTGCAGCCTTACTGTTAACCTTTTAACAACCAGAGTGGCAGGT
>CM044433.1:83071073-83088113 GCA_024363595.1 Xenopus borealis
CGGACACGGAGCTGCCTTAAAACGCGTCCGTTCTCTCTGCGCTCTTAGCCACGCCCCCCCCCTTTCGCTTATTTTATGTTAGTGGTTCTATAATAACCAACCCCTTCCTTCCCCCAAGTATTTCCCCAGTTTTGCAACATTAGACAGACAGAAAGAAATCACTTGTACGGTTAACCTAATCTCCTATACTAATTTGTATAACGTGTAATCCACGCTGCCCCGACAAAAGAAAAATGTACGCCATTATTTTGATTTCGGTTTATGCCAAGAGAAATGGTCTGCTTACAGGAGCTTGCAAAAACGATTTATTTTGTTATTATGGAAGAGGAATTGTTGCTTTTCAAGACATAAAATGAAAAGTGTTCCTAATGGGATTCCAAGAGGCGTTCATCTTACATCAGGATGCCACCTTGTGTTCAGTGGCAGTAGTTCAGCTTCCACAAACTCCATTCCTGAATCACGCTCTCCTGTTATGCTTTGAAAATGGCTCTAAACAGGCCACACACATAAATAAAGTCAAAGAGCAAAATCTATCAGATGCAAGAAATAATATTAGCAACAAGGATGCATGTCAGGGTCCCATTATAACCACCCCAAATATTTCATCAACTGAAGTACGGCGACTACTTCTGAAAGCCAGGGACTATATTCTAATTACCTGTGCTTCAGCCTTTAAGTAATTTATTGCAAACATGAAAGTTGTCCAAAAAATGCCTTCCAGCAAAGTTAACCCTTTCTTCAAGTATCTGGCTTTGTTTCTACTAGCACACTATACGGATCCATTTCCACTCATCTCCCTACTTATTCTGCATTAGCGAGTTATTCCAATTCCATTAGGCCCAAAATGAACACAGACTGAAACCTAATGACCATATTTGTAAAATATATTTAAAGGGGTTGTCCACCTTAAAACAACTAGTTGTTTTCAGATAGATCACCAGAAATAATGACTTTTTCCAATTACAGTCTATTTTCTATTTGTAACCGTTTTTCTAATATTGAAGTGTAAAGTGTCATTTTTCAACTTCTAAAGCAGCTCTTGGAGGGGGTCACCGACCACCCTCCCCCAACTGTTCTAAACAGATACATTTAATGGATACATTTCTTATCTTTGTCCCTGCTGAGCAGAATCTCTGGGTTTCATTATAGGCAGCTGTTAGAATTGATACAATAGTTGCTAATGCTCCAGAGATGCTGCTGTGAAATATATCAATTAAATGTTGCAAAACTGTATCAGTTTAGAGTCTGCACCTGAATTACTGAGCTTCCAGACCCAAACACCAAACACCAGAGACACTAACATTCAACTTTAAACTTAGATTTTGGAAAAAAATAATGGAAAAAAGTCTTTATTTATGGAGAACAATCTGAAAACCACTGAACAGAAAAGAAGTGTTTGGAAGGTGAACAACCCCTTTAATAACGGTTTCGACATATTGGAGTTAAAGGTTAGGTTCCCTGAAAGTAAGAACATTAAAGGGATACGGTCATGGGAAAACATTTTTTCTTTCCAAAACACATCAGTTAATAGTGCTGCTCTAGTACTCTTCTCCACTGAAATCCATTTCTCAAAAGAGAAAGTTTTGAAATCTGACATGGGGCTAGACATGTTGTCAATTTCCCCAGCTGCCCCTGGTCATGTGACTTGTGCCAGCACTTTAGGAAGGAACTGCTTTCTGGCAGGCTGTTGTTTTTCCTTCTCAATGTAACTGAATAGCACGCAGTGGGAAACGGATTTTACTATTGAGTGCTGTTTGTTAGATCTACCAGTCAGCTGTTATCTTGTGTTAGGGAGCTGTTATCTGGTTACCTTCCCATTGTTCTGTTAAGGTGGCCATACACGGGCTTTCCCGATCGATGTCTGGCATATAGGTGGGCATATCGGGGAGAGATCCGCTCGCTTGGCAACATCGCCAAACGAGCGGATCTCTTCGTGTATGGCCACCTTTAGTCTGCTGTTAGGGGGGGGAGGGAGGGGGGTGATAGTCAAACTTGCAGTACAGCATTAGAGAGTGTTTGAAGTTTATCAGAGCACAAGTCACACGACTTGGGGCAACTGGGAAATTTACAATAGGTCTATCCCCATGTCAGATTTCAAAATGAAATATAAAAAATCGGTTTGCTTTTTTGAGAAATGGATTTCAATGCATAATTCTGCTGGAGCAGCACTATTAACTGATGCATTTTGAAGAAATTTTTTTTTTTTTCCCATGACAGTATCCCTTGAAATATAACATTGTGCAGCATTCAATGTTCATGTTCTTGAATTAACTTTTAGAATGATGCAGAGAGTGATATTCTGAGATAATTTGCATTTGGTTTTCATTATTTATGTTTTTTTTTTTTTAGTTATTTAGCTTTTTATTCAGCAGTTCCCCAGCAATCTGGTTGCTAAGGTTGAAATTACCCTAGCAACCATGCACCTATTTGAATAAGAGATTAGAAAAGGCCTGGACTGAAAGATGAGTAATAAAAAGTAGCAGTAACAATACATTTGTAGCCTTATAATTTTTTTTTTTTTAAGATGGGGTCAGGCCCCAACTCACAGCTGAAAAGTTAGAAGACGAATTAAAAAAAGAAAAAATAATGAAGACCAATTGAAAATTTGCTTAGTATTGATCAGGCTAGAATATACCAAGCGTTAAAGGTGAACTAGCCTTTTAAATGGACCTGTCCCATAACAATAAGCCAATTTTTAGTTAGACATGACCTTGCTCTACTACGATTACCTGAAGTAGGCTTTGTATATAGAACTTAAAATGAAAATTCTGCAGTTCCTGGTCCCTACTGCTGGGTATTTTAGATTACACTTCTTATTTAAGGTATTTTATTAGGCTCTCAGGAATGGGGAAACGGCTAAAAACCAACAGCATGTTTTCCATGGTAATCCACAGAAATAGCCAGCAGGGTACACAGGGGGACTTAGAGAACATGTGCAATGGAAACCTAATTATCTGCCTTGCAAGTAGTGATGCCACATCTAGGCCCCCTGCTAGTTTAACCCAAGTCCTTCCGACTACTCTTAGCCAGAGGGTCAGTAACCTCAGGGGGAGCAGGGGATCACAGGTTTTTACTCCTGCCACCCCCCAGCTGAAGGATTCTGCTCCCTGCTAGTTATACCACACAAATACCATTTGGACATGAAGTTGTACGGGGATATATTTTTATTCTTCGGAAATAAAAACGCTCTTCTGGATTTTGATTTCAATGTTTTTACTTTAATGAACAGAAAAAACACAAACACATTCACAAAATAAAAAGAAAATTTCGTTTGTGTAATCCTAAATTTCCTTGCACTCAGAAGTTCTTTAATGCAGTGGGGGGGGGGGGGTAATGCTTCCATTCATTTTAATGCGATATTTTGGTTTGGTTTAATAAATTCACAAAATGTTTTTAAAAAATTGTATAAATTAAATGAAAAGAAAATAGCTATTTTAGACCAACGCTTCACAGGAACACAATCACAAAGAAACAAATGCAATCACTGCAGAATGATGTAGCCAGTCTTAATCGGTAATAAGGCAAGTTGGATTCCAATTGAATATTCACTGGCTGCATGAGATTATTGGTTGGGGGAATGTGGATTGAGCCATATTCGCAGATTAATAGGCATGATCCATATTTAATATCTGCACTCAGGAACACTGTGCATCTGATACAATCTTGTATCAATAATCCAAGCTATTTCTCTGTACTGCATTTCCATTCTTATAAAGATGGTGGCAGCCACCAGATAACCCAGAATGTACAATTTGATCTATGAAGTTTGGGTTGAAGAGAGACATGGGAACACTGACAGGCGACTGGCTAACTATCCACATGCGGAGAGTAATAATAGCCTACAGGCTTCTAAATAAAATGTTCCAGACTAATGTTGCCATGGTTTTGTTTAATCAGGAAATCTCTACAGTACAATTAGGGTTCTAATGCATGGGGTGAGCAAGCTTTGCGGTGATGTTTAGCTTCACTACATTATTGGAGGCAGTTCCATTGTACAATGCAACCACAAGATATCTACACCAAATTACTGGTGAATGTGGATTACTAGGGCTGTTATGGTTTAGCAGAGCTATAGCTCAAACATTGGCTTTCCACCATACCACAAAGGCAGGAGAGTTCCTTATGAGCAGATTAGGTGTATGAGATGTATGGAGTACTGCCTCCAGTGACTGCCTGGCCACTTGAAGTAAAACAGTACACCCCTCAGGAACAGTTTGCCCAAGTAGAGTGAAATCAATCTGAGCCGTCTTTATAACCAGAACAGTATAATTATCTCCCATATTCAAAGGACCTGCTAATAATTTTTACTTTACCATTGGTGGTTAACACAGTCGGATTCACACAAAGACAATTTTTACATGGAAGATCTAGCACGTAACCTTTCCGCAATATTGCAATAAAAAGGCTTTCCCTGGCACAGAACTGGTTAATGGGCACATGCACACAGAGACTATTCCCGTGAAATGTCAGACTACACAAACAATGAGCTTAATGTAAAATAGACTTGAATAAAGCAGATGAGAAATTGTATCCCAGTGGAGAACAGACCCTGTGCTGAGGAAAAGTAACCCCACGACTGCTACTGGATGGAACATCAAGTTATGGCAAGAAAATGGCATTAAATTTGGCTCAAGTTTAAGGGCTCTTCATCTGCAAAGCACTGGGGTTTAGTTCAATATCCTCACAGGGAAACAAGTACATTTATGCAACAAACTCCATACTGCAGGCCTCTGAAAACTCAAATAGTGGCCTGCAAGGAAAACCTCACGTTACAATGCTAAGAAGATCTTAAAAATAAGAAAGTGGAGTCCCAGGAAATGATGGTCACTTGTTTAGCTGGAGGGGGGGGGGGGGGGGGGGGGGGGGGGTAAAAAAATGCATAGTAAGTTGGGAACACTGTGCTCCGTCAGAGTTAGGCAATAATGTGGTACCTCCCATCAGATGACACGACTATCAAAAAGACAGGAGCACACATTCTACTAAGACCTCGCACTCTTTGCAGAACCGATTTTATTTGGGCCATTCATCTTAATCAGACAAGTCAGATAAAGTGCAACCCACTAAGGTTTTGGGAAAACTAGCCGTGTCACATGCATCCAGATATCAAGGCTTAGATAAAGTTTGAAGCACACTGCTACTTTGGTCCAGCCCAAAATATAGGACCATCATCAATTTTGGCACCGCTGGGAAGCAGGATGCATACGTTTCTGAATTTGATGTAATAAGAGTTTAGGTCTGTCTGGAATAGCATATTAAATGGGAATGAGGCCTAAAGGGTAAATGTATGATGAGCAAGTCTTTTAGTCTTTGTGCAATAGATATTAGAACCTGAGGGCAAAGCCTCTTTTGTGGACAGTGCATTCAGATTAGTCAGATATAAATGGAAGCCGACTGGATCAGCAGAAGCATTCACCACATCTAGTATTCATAAGTAGGCAGTTGTGCTCTCCCAAAGGAGAATGCAAGCAGTACAGCAGCTTCATACTATGGGGTATATTTATCAGAGTGTAGTTAGAGACCTCCACAGTCCACTAAGAGTGAAATTCTGCCACTCTCCATTCATTTTTATGGGATTATTAAAAGAGTATTTATCAGTGGGTGAAAGTGAAAGTTCACCCTTGATACATTTGTCTTTCATAATCCCATAGAATTTGATGGAGTGACGGAATTTAGTAGACTGTGGAGATCTCCAACTTAACTCTTTGACAAATATACCCCTATATATACCCAAAACATGTAGAGAGGTTGAATGTACTGTCAACATAACAAACAATGTCCTCATACACAGATATCTACTTACACGAATACCTTACTAAAAAACTATTTAAAAAAAAAAAAGACATTTTACACGACCCTTAGCACTGCTACAGACACATTTAGATTACTTAGTGTAGCTAAGAAACCATTTGGCGACTAATCTGAGCATACTTAAGGTGGCCATAGATGTATAGATAAACTTGTTTGGCGAGGTTGCCAAAAAAGGCGTATCTCTCCCATATATACAGGCATCGAAGTGGACGATATCGGGCTGATCAGACCATAAAGCATCCAATACGGGCGGTTGGATCGTAAAACCGCATAAACGCACCAATGTGGCTGCAATCCGAGGGGATTTTTTTTTTTTTTTTAAACTGCCCTATTGAAATCTGTCCGACTTTAAGCCAGATATCGATCAGGACTTGGCCGGTCAGCAGCTTTTATTAGCCCATGTCTGGGGCCTTTAGCCTGTGCTTTGTGACTGCAAGAAAATTTAAAAAAAAAAATTCTAATAAATATGCAAGCATTATAATACAAAACCAGACATTTTAGAGGACATTGAAAGAAAATGGGAAGTTATAATCCTGATGGTTATAACACAGCTTATTCATCGGATAAGGATATTGCAATCCAGCATATATTCAATATCAAATATATACCTCTATATAAGGATATATATATATATATTTATTTATATATGTACACGTTATCTAGGTTATGTCACCCTGTTTGTTTAAAGGGGTACAAACTGTCGAAAGAAATACCAAACAAATGTTCCAACGCAGACACTTTCTAATGCCAGCTGTGCCCAAGCTACAGAACTCAATGCTAAAAAACAGAGGTAGATTTAATGTCTATGTATAGATCTGTATAAAAAAAGCAGATTCTTCACAAAGGAAAGTGTTTTTTCCCCTCTAAGATGGGAAAGGGAGGCATGAAAAAAAACAACTGAAGATAACTTCACAGAAGACCCCTTAATGCCATGAAAACTTACTTTGTGCTGCGCAATACTGCCTGAAATGCACAGCAGAACACCAAAAAAAAAAAAAAGGAAATAAAAAAAAAAATGCTCCATTTAAAAAGAAATCGTATTAAAACAAAGTCATGGTGCATACAGGAGTCTGTTTTTTTTAAAAAAATGCTACATAATATTAATATTCTTGTGCTGGAAAAGTATTGCTTTAGGACTCAAGGTGGTGTCATAAGACTGGGAAACATACAAGTACAAGGGTTTCAATCAGGAAGGAAGCAAGAATGACTAAGGAGGAGATACCTAGCACCGCATCATTTTTTCATCAAGGAAAACAACTTCCCTCCAATAAGGGTTCCAAGGGTGAATTGTCCAGAATTGTAATGCGCTAGTGAGAATTAGAGAGAGCCATGTGTGGAGAAGGAAGGTATCGCTGGGCCAATATGGCTGCGTCCAATGGGCTCACAGGCTGAGCATCATATCCTAGTCTTCGGATAGGGGGGAAATTACCAAAGTGACGCTTTTGTGGGAAGTTTTTGGCTTCATGGATTGTGTTTTTCTCTTCTGCCAGCAGGAGCTGTTGTCGCATATAGTTCTCAAATTCATACTGTGAGGATTCCTCTGTTACTTTTGCCTTCAGATGAGAAAAAAATATATATTTTTAAAGACATCCTTTTGCAAAAACCACGCTAAGCAATTTTTACTCAAAAGTATTTACAATGTAGATAAAAATATAATCCAGAAGAGTAGATGTGAAGAATAGACATGTATAGATACACCTCAATGCAGAGAAACAAAATGGACAGCTGTCACACTGGAACAGCGCCTAGTGGGTTTTCATTAAATCAAAATAACAAAGGAAGAACTACAGCAGACTCTCTGCAAAACTTTTATTCCAGGTTGTGTAATGCAGAGAGTCTGCGGGAGTTCTCCTTTCCTTATTATTTTGATTTACGGACACAGTGGAGTTGTTGGCACAGCAAGCAGAAAATTCAATTCTTCATTAGCTGTACAGCTCACTAACAACCCTTTCCTAGTGGGTTTTCATAGTGGGTCTGCTAAAGATAGAAGTTTTTATAATTTCCCACCACTTTCACTATCTACATGTACTACCCGGAATAAAATAAGCTTTAGAATGATGGATGAGATCACATTAGCAGGTACATGGAATCTCGAATACAGGTATCAGATATTAAGGATAAATTGTCTACCTGTTTAATGACATACTAACTGCTAAACCAGTATGTTAAGAAATATTTATCTCACTGAAACAATCCATATAACTGGGTTAAGGAACCGTAGGAAACAGGCAGATTACTCATTTATTACAGGTACCTTAGTTTCTACTGACTGAGAATGGCTGCTTCCTTTCCACTGATTAAGTGGATATATCCTGTTTAGCAAATAATAATATTTGAGCAAGCGAGGCTGATTTATCCACAGAATTTGCAGCCTCATTGTTAGCGCTGGTTCTGAAACAAAGCAAACATATTTCTTTTCTTTATAAAGGAGAGGCATTGCTTGCGTTTACCTCTTGAGAGTTCTCCAGACTTGTCAGGTGATCTATATCAGGAACAACTTGCAACGGGCCACTAAGAGAAGACATGGACTGCCTAGAAAAAAGGTAAACAAAACTGAGCTTATAAAAGCAGGATTCTAGAATGTATACACTTTTAAATGTCAGCTACCTCCCCCACAAACAAGAATAAACTTTGCCAATTCCCCATGTTATCAGCTACTGTAACCTATAAAAAAAAAAAAAAAGACACTGTAGAGTCGGTCACAAAGTTTAATTGTTAAAAGGTGTAAATTGTATCAGTCATAATAAAAGCCAAGTAAAGAACACTAAACTACTATCACGTGTTCAGATTTAAAGTTGCATAAATATCTTTTCTACTGATCCAAAACCGTAAAGATTTCTCCAAATCCTGCAAAATTGATGGTAAAGGGCCAAATGTCAAACAGAATGCTGGATTCTGTGCATTTTATTGTGAATAAAGACATGACAATGCAGTGTTCACTATACAACAAAGGAGTGTGCCCACCAAAAGCCTGCTTGTAAGCACTGCAGCTGCACAAAGCTGGTAAAGAGAACCTAACAATTTAAAAAAGTTGTACGCCTAGTTTATATTGCTCTGTGCCAGTAAATGAACATCTTAAATATGGTTCAATGTCTTATCTGTCAGCATTTAAGACAACTGTGTGTATGGAGGACTAAGAAAAGCCTTTGTGCAATTTGAGTGGATCAAAGAATTGGAGGTGCTGAGGCAGTGAATCTCACTAAGGTGATGAGCCAACAGAATACATATCTGACAAGTAGTCGGATGTGTTCTCACCAATAGTTATTACATGACATGCAATTTCTTTAGTCTGCCTGTGCATATGTCTGGACTTACACTTGACAACATAGTTTGGAGCTTTTGTATTACCACTTGTCCCTAATTAATTCCTGAAGCTATTATGTTTTACATAATATTTAAGTATTTATTTATATATTGTACTGGTTTGCAGTGGTACAGGCCTGGTCCTTCTCTCCTCCTTTTAAAATGATTTGCATGTCTCCCATTCTTATGTGTCACATGTAGCTTTAAAACAAGATGACGGTAAGCCATAGTAGGAAGATGGAAAAGGTAACAGTGTGTGTTCACATACACATTTGTTTGTGCCACTTCAACACCATGGGATGTGTCCTGTTTTGCAAACTAGTTGGTTACAGAAAGAACACAGGTTGTCCACCTTCCAGAAAATACTTTTGCACTTCAGATTAAAAAAAAAAAAAAAGTATGAAAGGAAGTTGCTTACACTTAAAATGGAAAAAAATTTTTTTGCAATCACTTTCAAGTACTATCTGAAAACACCCAAACAGAAAAAAAATTAGTTTGGAATGTGATCAACACTTTTAATTTGAAATATATATAAATAAATATAGCAATAGAAAATACTAAGAATGTACAGACAGAATAATGTTATTCCAGATCTATTGCCTGCTCATTTTGGATTACGCACCATGAAGATATGATGCCACCAAGGGACTCTAAAACTTCAGATGCTGTTAGGCGCTGCTGGGGGTCCAGGACAAGCAGTTTTCGAATAAGACACACAGTATTTTCAGATACTCTGCCATCTCTGCACGAAAAGCAATGCTAGATTAGATTAGTGTGTTACACATAAAATCATCTTTTGTCACAAATATTAGCTCTTGCAAGCAAGAAACTAGATACATACTGAATATTTAACATCTTCCCTTTGTGTACTTTTCTAGATTGTTAAACTGTACAGTGCCTTACAGTTATTCATTAATGCAAATCGGTACTATAAGCAGCATGTCTCTCCATCTCTCTGCTTTGCGTATCCTGCCTGCAAGTACTATTAAAACAATATAGCAGCAGCCATCATAAATTAACACAAATTGAAAAGTTGCTTTGAATTCTATTTATTCTTTTTTTTTCATTATGCATTTTCTGTCAATTAGAGTAATGGTTTCCCATTCATGTAAGAAATTATTTATTATATTTTACTCCCACTCTACCCTTTGTTTTAATTTACAAAAAGCAATAACATTTCTTTATGAACTGCTCTTTTTTGATCAAACTAAGCATAGAACATTTTCTGAAGAATAAACATCACACAGACAAAAAACAAGATCACGAGTGAACACTAGCACCTGAGGAAGGATCTGTGTGATCCGAAACATGTTGTGCAAGAAATAAAAGAGCACTTATTTGATGACATCGGTTCTCCTGAGGTTATACCCATCAATATTTTTACTTAAACATCACACAGTACAATTTAGAATTTTACACAGTTACTTTGCATATTGTAGAAGAATGCACTTACTCTGGAATTGAATATTCTGCTGCCTTTATTTTGCGGAACAGTTCCTGAGGTATGCTGTCATAGAAAGGAAACTGTCCATAGAGCATGGTAAAAAGCACAACTCCCAAAGCCCACATATCACTTGGTTTGCCCCGGTAAGGACGACCTAAATGAACAAAAAAAAAAGTTACTGAAAGCCTGGCACAGTAAGTATACAAGGGAAGAAAGAGGCAGACATAAAATTATCAATTCATGTGAATATTAAGAATAAAAGTCAAGAGTTTTTCATGTGCAACTTGAATGCCAATAAAATATTGCAGCATTGATGTGCTGTAGCAGTCAGCAACACAGTAAACTAGGATTAAGAAAAGAACAATCGTCAGCAAGTGTAGAAGTGTTTAATGGGATATAGGGGACAAGGTGAGTCATCAAACACAAAATAAAGTAGGAGTAGACATACCCAGTACTTTATGTTGGTATTTAGTCTCTGTGCAACAGTCTACACCGTTTTGCAACAACACAGCATTGAACCTACAGTTTCTGATTTAAGTATCAGAGGTATATTACTCACCACTGAGCACATCAGGACTGATGTATGCTGGACTTCCTCTCTGATCTTTCAGAAGGTCATCTTCACTCACCAAGTGTTTCCCAAGGCAAAAGTTGGTGATAGTTATTCTATGAGTCCTAGAATAGGAGATGGAAATAAATTCCTAAGTCAAAGGCTAGTATAATATGTGCAATAGCAAAGAATTGTGAAAAAGAATATAGTAAGAATAAAGAAAGATTGCCTAGCCTATCTTATCTTTACTTTAAAAAGTCCCCCAATTTCCTTTTCCCTCGGAGGTCAGCAATGAGGGAGGGGCAACTCACACTACCAGGTACTGGGATTGGCACATTCACAAGTGAATCTATTGAAAGCCCATAATATACATGGAACATTCTTGTTGCAAGTTGTATGTTGCAGATAATAAAAATGTGTGTATTCAGAAGGATCTGCATTGGCTATAAGTTAAGTTTCGCTTTTCCCTGTCCTTTAAACAAAAACAATCAGAGAGGAATCTACTAGCTTTCAAAGCACTTACAATTAGACGGTTATTTCCAAATGATACAGGTATTACAGTCAAAGAGATTCAGCTTACAACTTTTCCAAGTCATTCTGAACAGACTCTTTTGTGCCTGGTAGAGGCCTCAACCAAGGAACAGAACGGAGTAATTCTCATCTCTACTAATTGCTCTAATATACAGTTGAGGAAGCCGACAGAATGCACTTTAATGGAACCAGGCATGGAAGAACATACAACACACTTGCTGATAGTGCCTTAATCGAACCCAGGATCCTAGAACAGCAAAGCTGTAGTAATGTCCATTGCACCACTGTGCTGCCTTGTTACTTTCACATCCCCCCATGTAGATGTAAATATAGCATACTTAACATATGCAACACACAGAAGAATGCATATTCAAGGTTGAACCACAGGTGTTTCACAAACACAGAAGAGGAAGGTGTGTTTATACACATGCAGAAGGCCTCTTCATTATCCCGGACAGAACATACTGTACTTTTAATGATGAATCACCCTGAATAAGCCGGTAAATCTGAACACAGCCCACGCTGATCTCTGTGGAACATAACTAATAAGCCACCAACAGCTCTCATTTCAAGGGTTCCTCAATCTCATCTTACTAAATGCAGAAAGGCACATAACTTTGCGATTAGCAAAATTAACAAATTTCAAATTCTAATAAAATGGCGAGCAAAAATAATGAAAATAACATTGGAAATAGTATTGTAAATGTGAACATAACACCCTAATCAAAACAAACTATTGCTCTCACGTTTTTTTTTGGGGGGGGGGGTATATACCGAGGATCCTGAAGAAGGGAGTGCCCCCCCCCCACCAAAACATTGATACTTTGGTGAAACAATAAATGGGGCAAGTTCCCCAACTGCTTATTAATGCGTGTATGCGGCACTGTATAAATCATGCATGTGTCACCTTTCTCACTCATTTGCACATCATTAGTTCTAATGGTTGCCAATAGCATTAATGGAATGCAAATGAATAAAAGAGACCAGGTGTGGCAGAAGTGCTGGAACCTTACTGATGCTTTTCAATATCAGCGTAGATTTATAGAGGTAACAAATAGCTGGTTATGGGCAAACTGTTGCAGTTTTGCATGTGCACATTTGGTGGTATTGGAATATTGTTTATGCTGATATTTTTAGATTTACTCTGTTTTATAGGTTTCCCTTTTTTAGAATATTGAATTATAAAGTGTAATATTTCCCCTTCTAAAGCAGCTCTGGGGGGTGGGGGAAGTGACAACCATGTAAATTGTTATTCTTTGTCCCTACTGAGCAGAATCCCTGAATTACATTACAGGCAGATGTTAGAATTGATACAATAGTTGCTAGTACTCCAGAGATGCTGCTGAGAAATGTATCAACTAAATGTTGCTAAATTGTAACAATTTAGAGTCTGCACCTGAATTTACTGAGCTGCCAGACAAACACAGGGACATTAAAGGAACAGTAACACCAAAAAAATTAAAGTGTTTTAAAGTAAAGAAAATATCATGTAGTGTTGCCCTGCACTGTTAAAACTGATGTGCTTGCTTCAGAAACACTACTATAGTTCATACAGTATAAACAAGCTGCTGAGTAGCAATGGTAGAAATTGAGAAATGGCTACATGGCACAGGATAAGTAATGGATAACAGATAACATTATGTTCTACAGAGCTTATCTGCTATCTGCTGTGTAACTTGAGCCTTTTCTCCCCCCCCCCGAATTTCCTAACACATGGCAACTCAACTATACAGTGGGCACATGTTTAGGGCAATAGGACAACTTGTCAGGCGAAAATTCACCTGGCGAAGTGAGGCGAATTGTGTTGAAGCCATCTCTAGCACATTTTCGCTGCTTAGTGAATTTGCCCCATGGTGGGAGGGGAGTGCCTAATGTGCCTTCCCTTCTTGGGAAGTACAATAATAGCTATAATCTCAGCCATAAAGCAGGGCAGGGATGCTTCTTTTAATGGGTATCAGAGGAGCTGTACCAATGTGAAATAATGGGTTATAAACATATCCAGAATCCCAGCCATACAGCATAAAGTATAGTTATGTACATAACGGTTATATATAAAGATATGTGTGTGTATATAAATTATGCTCATAAATACTCCAGTAGCTTGTCTGTGGTTTGATCAGGTGAACAATGCAGTCTGGGTCTGAGGTGTGAACAGTACAGGGTTTTACAGACATGAACAATACAGGAGCAATAAGGAGCAGCACTGCTGAAACGAAAAAGTTATTTTCCAGTTCCTTGTCAACCAAGCCAGAGGCATAAACGCAGCTCTTCAATACTGCTTGCCAGTCTGCAGAGATGTGTTGCACACAGATATGATGTAACTAGAGGATCAGGGAGGGGAAATATGACTCAAGGAATATGGGCGGGGCTAAGTGAAAGCTGCTGAACTGAATGGACACTCCTACAAATTCTGAGAATGCTTGATCTGGAGAGCTGTTAGAAATGAAGTGTGTTTATAACACAAATTTGAGGCAGTTGGGTATAGATTTTATTGTATTAATTAATCTTGTATATCAGTGAGAAAAATGGTATGGTTTATATTTCATGACAGTACTCCTTTAAGGTTAGACATGTCTGTAGAAATTACTATTGCATATCAATTTTTACACAGTTTCATCAACATACGCAAGTAGAACAGGTAGAAAAAATATTTTATGCCTAGAAATACAAAGAAGGTACAGTAGAACAGAAACTTTGCACTTTAATCAGTCTCTGTATGAAAAGCAGAGCCAACATGTCATGTACAAATAGTAACAGTTTTACTAACCTCTTATTCAGCACCATGTTGCCCAGTTTCAAGTCTCTGTGTACTATATTCTTCTGTAAAAATGAAGTTGTAATATTCAAATTAGATTATTCATGCATAAGGCATCTACCCCAAATCATTAGAATTGTCCTGTGATCTAATGTTCTGTATAACAGATAAACCAATGGTATTAGCCTTGAATCAAAATACAAAAGGCACTCATCAGCGCTATGTTCATTCCTGCCTACCACTGTGTAAAAGGCAGGAAGGGAAGACCGCTTCTGATCTGAGAAACCATCTGCATGGGGAATTAACCACTGAACCACCTTCCTTACAGTGATCTCCGATTGCTGCAGTAGGAAAAAAGGCTTCTAAAGCCTATGTTTCTTTAAATACAAATCACAAAAATGTTCAGAAGAGCAAAGGTCTTGTTTAAAATGCAATTTTGCCAATATGCAAATATACCGAGCCCCTGCTTATGGCAGAATAGTGTGCGAAATTAGCATACATTATAAAAATATTAACACAGGTATTCTTGAATACTAAAAAAACTTAAATAACTAGCTACACTGTTGACTGATGACTCTATTGTTCATAAAAAGAGAATACAAGGCAGAAGTGTTTCTCTAATAATGAACATACCTTGTGTAAGGCTTCCACAACCCGAACAACATCATAGAAAATGACAACAGTCTCCCGTTCTCCCAGTCTTTTTTCTTTTATTACATAATGCTGCAAGTTGATGAGGTCAGCAGTTTTGTCACTGAAGTCATGTGCACATAAACAATCCAGCACAAGACATATGCGTTTTCTCATTTTCCGAACTAATTTATTGGCTTCTATGTCTTCCACTATCTCACAGGTCCTGTCCTGAGCAAACAAGAAAACATATGCTTAAAACACACTGGTACAGTATATGTCAGTAGTAACAGGCATAGATCAAAGCCATAATTAGCCATTCATATGCAGATATACAATATTGCATTGATGATACAATAATGTTTTCACGAAAGTCTAATAAATAAAACAGCCAGCTCCAATATTCAGGATCAACTTGCAGATAAAATTGGATCTGGGTGCATGATGGAGCAACAACAAAAAAAAAACATGGACTGGCTTGAAATCAGAATTGTGTGATTTCACACAATGGGTTGCAATATAACCTATAGTATACCTGGAAGAGGCCATGATGGTGAACCACTCCGTCCTGATTATGAAGAAGAGACAGAAGGGAGTACTCTGTATGAAGAAGCATTTTGCCCTGTCTCTCCTCCTGTGTCTCTCCTGCTTTATCACCTCTTTCCTCCAAACTTAAGATCTTGAATAAAAAATTTAAAAAAAAAAGGCATCTATAAATAATATGACAAGGACAAGGAAGAGGGATGTAAATCATGATAAAACCCTTGCTCTCTTCAAAATCAGATGTTCCTATAGCCGTGTAGAGAATAATCAATCCATTTTTAGAAACATCATGCCTGTCACCCATAGATAGTTAGTATTAAAAATGCCAGCCTCTGAGCTGCAGCAAGTGAAATCATCTGATCATTTACCAACTGCTCCTAAATGACAGTGTGCCTATACAAATGAATCAACACTGTGTAGGTTTTCATGTTTTATTCAGGCATAAAGGCAAGGACACCAAGCGTAAAGCTAGAACTACATAAAAATTGTTTAAAAACAAAGTTAATGTCCTGGAATTGGCAAGTCAGATTCCAGACCTCAAATAGAGAATTTGTCGACCTAAAAAAAGCTTCATGACCAGCATGCAACATGACAAAGCTGGACAGTTTTGCACAGAAGAATGGAGAAAAATAGCAGTTCCCTTTGTGCAAAGCAGAGTTGTAGCCACAGGCTCAAGCTGTAATTACTGCATCTTACTTGTCACTCACACACTGGGGCCACACATTCCATTATACAATAAAACATGAAACGAGGTGAAATACTTTTGCTAGGCACTGTAAATATTGGCAAAGTTTTGTGCTGTGCCCCATATATTGTATACAATATAAAAAAAGTATCCAGATACAGTATGGCTTTATATTTACCTCAAGACACATCTTTAGTTTTTGTAGGTATATTTAAAGCATCAACATGCCCCACAATAGAAGGGTGTTTGCATCAAACATACAAATACTGGCCCATACTGAAGGTATCTGGGGCTCTGCTCAGTTTCCAATCAAAAAGAAATTCTTTAAAAAAAATTGAATATATCTCACCTTTAGCTGATAAAAGTCATCTGTACCATCCTTTCGTGCCAAGCACTGAACAATACTGGGAACTGGAGAGTTTCCTAAACGAGGCCCTATTAAAAAAAAAAAAAAAACAGCAGTTTATAAAAACATGTACTCCTCAATCTGACTCCTAAAACAATGTTGCAAGCCAGATGAGTATGCGGATTAAAAGACCTGTAGGAGACCAACTCTTGTTATAAAGGTTAATGATAAAGTCACAGAGAACAAAAAGGAATAAATAAAACATGTTTTCAGTAGATATAACATTTACATATAACGTTAAAACAATTAAAGAACTCATTGGAGAACTGCTTAGAATTACATTCTTTCATGGATCAACAATTGGTCAGTACCTTTCCAGCTCATACAGTGGAGATAAAAAGTCTACACACCCCTGGTAAAATGTCAGGTTCCTGTACTGTACAAA
>CM044433.1:83088199-83111573 GCA_024363595.1 Xenopus borealis
AAAAAAAAAAAAAAAAAAAAGCACCTTGTTGAAGCACCTTTTGATTTTATTACAGCACTCAAGTGTTTTTGGGTATGAGTCTATCAGTATGGCACATTTTGACTTTGCAAGATTTGCCAACTCTTTGCAGAAACACTCCAAATCTGTCAGATTTCGAGGGCATCTCCTGTGCACAGCTCTCTTCAGATCACCCCATAGATTTTCAATCGGATTCAGGTCTGGGCTCTGGCTGGGCCATTCCAAAACTTTAATCTTGTTCCGGTGAAGCCATTCCTTCGTTGATTTGGATGTATGCTTTGGGTCGTTGTCATGCTGAAAGATGAAGTTCCTCCTCATGTTCAGCTTTCTAGCAGAAGCCTGAAGGTTTTGTGCCAATATTGACTGGTATTTGGAACTGTTCATAATTCCCTCTATCTTAACTAAAGCCCCAGTTCCAGCTGAAGAAAAACAGCCCCCCACCAAGCTTCACTATGGGTATGGTGTTCTTTTGGTGATGTGCAGCATTGTTTTTGCGCCTAACATATTTTTTGGAATTATGGCCAAAAAGTTCAACCTTGGTTTCATCAGACCATAACACATTTTTCCACATGTTTTTGGGAGACTTCAGAAGAGTTTTTGCAAAATGTAGCCTTTTGTAAGAAAAGGCTCTCGTCTTGCCACACTACCCCATAGCCCAGACATATGAAGAATACGGGAGATTGTTGTCACATGTACCACACAGCCAGTACTTGCCAGATATTCCTGCAGCTCCTTTAATGTTGCTGTAGGCCTCTTGGTAGCCACCCTGACCAGTTTTCTTCTCGTCTTTTCATCAATTTTGGAGGGACGTCCAGTTCTTGGTAATGTCACTGTTGTGCCTTTTTTCTCCACTTGATGATGACTTCACTGTGTTCCATGGTATATCTAATGCCTTGGAAATTCTTTTGTACCCTTTTCCGGACTGATATCTTTTAACAATGAGATCCCTCTGATGCTTTGGAAGCTCTCTGTGGACCATGGCTTTTGCTGTGGGATGCGACTAAAAAAATTCAGGAAAGACCAACTAGAGCAGCTGGACTTTATTTGGGGTTAATCATAGGCACTTTAAATGATGGCAGGTGTATGCTGAATCCTATTTAACATGATATTGAATGCGATTGCTTAATTCTGAACACAGCTACATTCCCAATTAGAAGAGGGTGTAATGCAACCACATTATTTTAGTTTTTTTTGTTTTCTTCCCTCCACCTAAAAGATTTCAGTTTCTTTTTAAACGGAGTGGTACAGTTTATAGGTCACATTAAAGGTGGAAAAAGTTCTGAAATGATTTATCTTTCTCTCATTTTTGTACAGCACAGGAACCTGACATTTTACCAGGGGTGTGTAGACTTTATCTCCACTGTAACAGGATAGGTTTTTGAAATTAGAATAGTTACAATGCTACAGTTCTAGTATTAACCACTGCAGGAAATAATAAGTTAACTCAATTTCATAAATTCTGTCCTTCAAACATCCACTATTAAGGTTTATAAAGTTGTGTTACATGGCCTGTATTACAGGGAATTATTAAAGAGAGACTACTAGCTTGTTATTTTCCCTATGGATTTGTCAAAAAGATAAAGAGTTAATTTGTATATTCCCTTTCCTTTGCAATTTTCCAGATTATCCCATGCATCCATGAATACACAGGCGCGGGGCCAGTTTGCAGTTTCCTTGCCTTGGCAACTGAAGTATGGGACCTGTACATAAAACTTCCTTATGACCTTCTTCTACATTACTACTGTTAGTTCCAAGGAATATACCCTGACCGTATGAAAACGGTTCTTTTAAGAACAGTCATTGAATGTCAAACAAATGAATACAAATGTAATTAAGATACAATTAAAGTTAAATTATGTAGAAGGGATTAATGGTTAAACACTTACCTAGAATGAATGGACCTGCCCTCTTAGCATTACTTCCAGAGATGCTACTGCAGAGGGCTTTGGACCTTGCTGAGGTCTCTCCGGCATCCCTTTCAGATGCTCTCCTCTTCATCCTCTCCTCTAGGAAAAATAGAGAGAAATAGCAGTTTAAGAAAGAGACTGCAGTACATCAGCTTCTCCACCTACTCATTTCACGGACTGTTCCCAAGCACACAATGCCCTGACAAAGCTCACACGACATACAGTGGAACAGCTCACACTAAAACTATTGTGGATTATTCATTTTAGTCAAACAAATGCTTTGGCAAAAATAAGCATTTCAAATAATGCTGTTTTTTTATACAATTTTAAAAGCTCTTTTTTTGTTTTACTCTATTTATTCTAAACAGGCAAGCTGCACAGATGCTTTAAAAGCCTATAGTTGCAGTTGTGTGCAGCTTTGGTTTCCAAGTATGGTTACTTTGGATAAAAATAAATAATAAAGTAGTGGGCTTTGCTTACTGTAAAAAGCTACTGACCTATGTTGCAGACTCAGTGCACCCTGCCGACACATGCCATTTGAAAAACCGTTATCACTATACGAAGGGGCAGATTTACTATTGGTCGAATTTCAAATAAAAAAAATCAAAATTCAACCATGAGAATAGTTAGGGAATTAAAATCCTGCGAATTAGAAGGATTTTACCGCAATTCGATTGGTCGTACGATCGAATTATACAAATTTGGTCAAACGATCAAATCTTCGATTCGACAGATTTTAACCATTCAATCAAACTTTTATAATTCAATCAAAATTCAGCAAAGTCACTTCGGCAGATTGAAACTGGCGAACTAGGCAGTCGAATAAAAATTTAAAGGGGAAATAATTCGATAATCGAGTATTTGAATAGATTTTTATTTGAATTATTCGATCAAATTTACCTAATTCAATCGAATTTCGAATCATTCATGTGAAGAGATGTGAATTTAGTAAATTTGCCCCTAAATGTCACATAAGAGATGTACTTGGTACTACACAGTCTGCAAAATGCAGCAAAACTACTTAATTAGCATATATCCAGTAGTTATTTTAATTCTGTGATTTTTTTTATTTAAAAAAAAAAACAAATGGTTAGTTGCACAATCGTACGCTTTTCTTTAACACAAGTACTAATTATTTTTGCTATAGCAAAAATTTCACAAACTTGGGTACACTGTGGCACCTTTTATGACCACCTACTTCTTTATTATTTAAACACAGCCACTGACAGCCTAGAATTTAGTGACCAGAAAATGACATTATTTTGAGCTGCATGAACTGTGGTTCCCTTTAGCCATGGCAGATGTTATGCAGACCTCTTGTATGGGAAATAGCTAGAAGTGCGAGAATAATTGAAAAATGTAAGTAATATTCAAGAGTACTCAGAGGAATTCTAATTTACATTGGTTTAGCTTTGGGTTGAAGATGCCCTTTAAAATGATTCTAATTGTGAACTTTAAATGCTAAATTCATTGTGAAAACATTGTTTTTTTTCCCTGAGCAAAACTAGAGTACTTTTATATCTGAGAAGCATTGTGCTAAAACAGTAAAAAAACAGCTACAAAATTTACTTATGTTGAAGTTTCCACTTCTACATACAATCAAGATCATAAATAAAGATCCATAAATAGAATGGCATTAATTGAATAGCATGGCAACAAATGGAATTTTTTTCATTAGTATAGATTTATTTTCATAAATTAAACATTTATGAAGGCGCAATACAATTTATCTTCAGTATAGAACAGTGGTTCTAGTGGCCTCATAGTGAACCTTCATTGTCTGTTGGTGCTGCCACTGCAGAGTTCTGATGGCACTGTGTTCAGCTTAAAGGGCCTGTAAAGCCCAAATATAAATCATCTTTAATACATAATAGAATTTCTACAGGTAAGCAACATTGTATTGGCTGTTGCTCAATTTGACCTACTGACCACATGAAAGTACAAGGACCGCTAACATGTACCCCAAAACCATAAACACATAGGAGCAGATTTATCATTGGTCGAATTTCAAAAAAAAAAAAAAAATCGAAATTCGACCATATGAATAAAAGGGAAGTAAAATCCTTAGAATTAGACTATCGAATTCGAAGGATTTTACCACAATAAATCAATGGTCCATTTTTAAATTAGATGATATTTTATGCTTTATTTGATTAGTCACCAAGTTACTAAGGCTAGTAATGGATATTAAAAGAACAGCAGTGTAAAAAATACACTGGTAAATACACCTGGTAATTAGTGGAAATCAAGAGAGCTACAAAACAGGAAGTAGTGTTCTGGCTATTATGTTAGACATCCAGTCACTCCAGTCTTTATACATGACAATTTTTGGCTAACTTTATTGGAAATCTTGCACAGCCTATTTACCTAATTTTTATTTTTTACACTGAACAATTCCTTTAATACAAATGCCAACAGAAACACAGCATTATAATATATTATTTTACTATTTCTAAAACCAAGCTATTCCATTATATATCATTCACATCCATCTCAAACTCATATGGCCTTATCGTCTAAGTCACACATTAGGCTCAATTTGATCAGGAGCCAATCAACCTGCTTGTATGTTTGTAGAGTGTATAAAGGAAGCAGAGAATACTCACATAGACACAGAGAGAACATACAAGCACCTTGCAGATGCCCTGGCTTGTGCAAGATATCCTGCCCAGGTTTCAGCACTGTGAAACCAGACAAAAGTGGCCATTCTCAACCATGTGAGGACAATCACACCCCCAAATGTCACGGTTTCATCAGAGGTCATGAGTCCCCCGCAAACGTTTCAACTCTTCTCCACAATATCATCATCCAGTTCTCTTGGTCTGTGTTTTGGCCCCAGCAAAGATGGCAACCCTAGCACTGGCTGGTATCAAGCCTAGGAACCCGGGGGGGGGGGGGCCAAAGCAGAAATGTGAACTACTGCTCCACCATATTGTCCATATAGAGAGCAATATTCATCTATATACTGATTCAGTAGTTTTTCCAGATTAAAGAAAGAAGGATTGAAAGAAGGCTAGCAGATGGATAAATGCTTCCATGCAGCACATTTGCTACCAGTTACTACTAAGGCTTAGGCCAGACTTCGGGGGAGATTTTGAGCGATTTCAAAAATCGCGCCGCTCCGTGTGAATAAGCACAGGCGTTTTTAAGCCTTGCCGGTGCACAGCGGTGCCTAGCTATTCGGGGAGATTCGGGGGCGAGAACTTGTGGCGAGGAGTCGCCAGATCTCCCCCGAATCTCCCCGTCTGGCCTTAGACTAAAAGTGTACCAGCTAGCAGAGATTGTGTTGCAACTAACCAATAAGGCAAAAAAAACTATAAATTAGGCTAACTGTACAATGGGGCTATGACATTTAGATGACACCATGGAACATTTTCATTATAATAACTCACTAAAATTAGTACAGAAAATTTGACTAATGACTTAGTCATTAGCCACCCATTCATTAATGAAAGTGTTCAGCAAAGCCAGTTTGCGGCAAAGTACTTGCTCCAGTCTATACCACAATCTTCTTTCACGTTAAAGAACCAGTAACATAAAAAAAAAGTTTTAAAAATTCATTACAATACATAAAAAAATAAACACAAAGGCAAATAAAACTTTAAAATTGCAAAACCTTTATTAAGACATAACTTATTGAAACTCCACTTCCACTCCTGTTCAGAAAAGTTGACAGACATTGGACTTGGCCGGGCAGCCTTCCCGCAGCCCCTCCTTGCTGTTTCCGTCACATCACACAGCCCATAGGAAGGGAATCACGCTACAATTACAGTGGGTTTTCCAAGTTACCCAACCCTAATTCTGTTCGGTTCTGAGCCATGCAGCGAGACAGCTCCCCTCTGCTCACCGTGTGGTAGGATAACAGCGAGTCCAGTACTGGGGCCAAGAAAGACCGGGAACAACTGTGCCAGAAGAACTCCAATTGCTCCATAAACCTTGATGTGATCACCCTTCTGACGCAGCACCTACAACTGTTCCACAGAGGTGCAGCCGCTTCACATGCTGTCAGTACAACACTAAAGATGGCCAAGGAGGAGAAATCCAGGGCCACACAATGGATGGTCGCCCTGTCAACTAAGTTATTTCTTAATAAAGGCTTTGCAATTTTTAAGTTTTATTTGTCTTGGTGTTTATTTTTTGATATACAGTAAAAAAAAAAATTATGTTACTGGTCCTTTAAAATAACACCACAAATAGGTATGTAAAGCATTTCTCTTTCAAATGCAACAAAGTTCAGCTCCAATGAGCAGTTATTAGTTTAGCTATTAAAGAGAGTGTACAGGGGGCATATACCAGCAGAAAAGCATCCAAGACAAAACCAAAAGAGCCTTAATTGTGACTTTCACATTAAAAATATAGGCGTTACAGTGAGTTAGTTCATAGGAAAGTGCCTTAGTTGACATAAATCGTTGTCTTGCACAACAGATGACTGTGTGTCATATTCTGGATAACTTCCTGCTGTGGTGACTGCCAAGGGAGAATCTATTTTAAAAGTAAATGTACAGTAAAAATTAAAATGATTTCACTTGACAAATATTTACATTTAAAAGACAGAAATATTTCACCCCTGATTTTAAATGTAGCTTGCTTGCCAACCTTTAGGGGCAGATTTACAAAATACACTAGAATAATTCGAAGTTCGATCGAATTCCGATCGTACGATTTTATCGGACATTCAAATATGCAAATCTGGCCACTTCGATCTTTGAATGTGCAAAATGCGAGTGTATAGAATAGATCGAATGATCATTCGATGATCGAAGTACTTTAACGTTAAATTTTTATTCCACTGCCTACTTCGCCAGATTGAACCTACCAAATTGCAATAGAAGCCTATGGGAAACACCCCCATAGGCTTTTTTTCACCTGCTCGAATACCTTTCGTACGATCGAACACCCCGATCGTTCCAATCGTACAAATTTTTTGAACGGTCAGAGGAAATTTCACGATGTCTTCGTGAAATCGAACAATCAGTATTCGATCATGCAATTTTAATGGGAAATCGAATAGCGAAGTAAAAATAGCCTAAAACTATTCGATAAGCATTTGATAGTCGAATGCTTATCGAATTTCGCCCGAATTCGAGGGCTTTTAGCCCTTGAATAAGGGAATAATGATAAATTTGCCCCTTAATCTATTGTCTAAAAAAGTAAGTCCCAACAGGTTCACCCGAACCTTAGATAATGCACATTCTTGAACAGCTACTACAAACACAACCAGAAAAACTACATGAACATGCAAGCAAAAATTACCCGATATTTCAAAAAGGCATGAATTTTAATTTCTGGTGTTACATGCCCACGTGCTATGGATGTTGTTTGGTTTAGGCAACAAAGACGGGAACAAATATCAGGAATCTTCCTATAGAATGAGTACCTGGAGGACATCAATTGCATACAATTTCTGGCAATAAGATATGGCTGATGTGGATGTCCTAAATGGAGTGAGGGCAAGATTGTTTTTTAAAAACAACATTAAGAACCACATTTACTTTATTTTTACACAAAATCTCTGTATGTATCCCCAACTATCCCCAGCCTTGACATCAGTGCAGATGCTGCAACATATCTTTCTTTGCACTGTTGCCATCAAGCAAGACAAGTGTTCAAATGAAAGAATCCTTTATGCGCTCTACAAAGTAAATAACACTACACAGTTCAAGTACCCTCAATATGTTTGTTGCAAGGATCATAGTAAATGTGATTTCAGAATGTTCATACATACATAGCCTTTGCCACAGACAAGGAGACACTTCTACAGAAGTGACAATGCATCACTCGCATATGGATAGAAAGTGTTTTCAGGAGAACCAAGCTTCTTTTAAGGTCATTCAGGTGTGTGGGAACATGCTTTTGCCTATAAACCAACAAAGCTTGAGTTCAGTTTAGGCATTAATAAACTGGAATAAATGCAGATAATTCACTATGTTAACGCGATGAGATACAAAATATATAATTTTTTTTCCCCAGCCCACTACATGTCCTACAGCATTTCTACAAAAAGTTTAGAAGCACAGCCCATTTCACTGGAAAATACATCTTTCAATTTTATAAACAAACACTGCACACAGAGAAATATCCAGGAACTCAGGGCTCTCTTTTCTGTTTAATTAAAGAGCATTATGCCAGTTACAAAACCAGTGCAGAATTCATCATCAAAGCAGAACGCACAATTAACTGATGAAATGTTCAAATCTGCACAAACCACCGGACACACATGGCTATTAGTCTCCATTTGTGAGCCAACAAACACAAATATCTTCTTGTAAAACAAGCTTTAGGGCGGTTTGCCCATGCTATGGATATCTCCTACGTTCTACTGCAGAACACAAGAATGAAAGCAGCCCATTCTTACAGATCAGGTTGAACTTGGCAGTATCTTATATTAAAGGAAGACTTTTTACAGCATCTAGTCCAAGTTCATTGTCACATTACATGGAACAGATGTGTGTGGTCAGAATAACAAATAGTTAGGAGTTTCCCAAATCACCAGTAACCCATGGTGTGCGATGAGAGAGGCTATATAGCTGTAAACGCAATCTTGCCCAGCCTACCCATTACTGTAATACTTGTATGCAACCTATGATATAACTGGAGCCTGTTTCAAAAACTTTCAAGTCTTGTCAAAAATCTAAGTACAGACTTCAGTCCTATGAAACACAGAAGTTTCGACTACTGCTGCCCTCTAGCGATAAACAGCAGTCAAAATGATCCCATCCACCTGTCTCCACTCAAATATTTTTAATAAATAGCTCCTTGTCTGATGCACATCAAAAAGCCAAAACCCCACAGTCCATTGGCCTGAAGTCTTAGGGCAGAACGACATGGCTGGCTTAGCTGCGTCAGCAGACTTCTCGCATTTGTTTTTGCGCATCACATCGAATCCTCCAAAAAAGCAGGTAAGTCGGCCATGTAGTACTGCCCTTAAATGCGTTAAATAACCACTCAATGCAAAATTAGACTGAACATAATTTTTTTCAACGTTTGCCTGAAAACAAAACAAGAGCAAGATGAATTCTCACTTGATGTTGTTTGAGTGTTTTGTTTTAAATTCTGCTGGAGATTCTAGATATTCAACTAAAACCAGAGCCAGGGTCTCAAAAAGATCGAAAACACAGGATCAATAAACATTTACTTGAATAATATTAATATTTTGAACAATTTGAAAGACCAGTGCTGGCCCTAGAAGGACATCCAGCTTTGGATTATCTACATTTAGAATGCTCAATTTCATTGTATTTGGAAAGATTTACCTGTTTTTGAGGGGGAATAAGATGGCCACAAATACAGATAAAATCATACTGAAAAACTACTGTGCAGCCTACCAATCCCAACCAATATGCATGAAATATGAATATTGGGCAATTTGATGATCATCATGTATTATATGGTGCATTGGCAGATCGTGAGGGGAAGAGGAGGCACAATTGCAGAACTGGTCTTATGCTGGTCAAAACATGAATGGATGTACCCAGCATTAAAAATGTTAATCTGAATTACACTTAATAGGGAACTCCGGCTTCTGGACCAAAATTTGGAGAGCCCTAACACAACACAGAAACTCATTACAGTGAAACCCTGATTTTAAGTACCCTGATTTTAAGTTTTCCCGCATTTTAAATTTTTTATTTGTGGTCCCACCAATTTATAATGCATTTCAATGGGTGCATTTCCCTGATTTTAAGTCATGTTTTCCCTGATTTTACATCCAAATTTTGTCCTGATGTTCCCAAAAACTGCTTTTTTTCCTCTATGAATGTTATTTGTGAAATAAAAAGGTTCTACCTGTCAATGGTCAATTCCAATAAGTCTGCCCCTTATACAGTCCTGCACCAATCACATATTGCTTTTATTGTGTGTGTGACTGACGGAGAATCTTGCTCATGCCCCTATAGTGTAACATTAACTCTGCAATGCTTAACCTTTGTTATTAACACAGTAAATATTGTATCTCAAAGTAAAACAGTCTCCTGTGCTTTTATCCTTTCAGTACTTGAAGAAAAAGTTACTTTAACACATTTCCCTGATTTTACATCATTTTTTTCTGGTCCCCTGAAAAACGTAAAATGGGGGTTCTACTGTATATACATATCCCTGTAATTTGTTCCTTCAAAAAGTTCACATTCAAGAGTAAATATTTTTACATGCTGAAATCAAACGGCATCATTGGAAATGCTGGCAGGGGATGAGGAACAAAAACATTGAAGTTACAAATTATAACAATGCAGCTTACAGACAGCATTCAAGAACTACATAGCCTAATGCATTGCACACCAATGTTTCTTTCCTTACCAACAACACGTGTGCAGGGAATTGAGGGGTTTTAAGGATGAAGGCTGAAGACATGCAGAGGACAGCTGACTACAGTTACATTTTTTGAGTCTCAAAGAAGTCAGCCAAATCAGCAGGAGAACAGGGGGCAAGGCTTAGGTAACTGTTTACAAACCATATTAGTACATTAAAACTCATGAAAAGGCTGCATTTTTTAATTGATGTATATCGCAAAGTTGCTTGAAATTATGCTAACTTTTCAAAAAGCTCAAAGGAACAGTAACAGCTTGAATGGCTGCCCAATGGCTACACAGCAGTTTGTTTATATAAACTACACCAGTCTTTCTGAAACAAATACACAACATTTTCCAGTGCATGCTAACAGTATATATGTTAACTATTTTAAAACACTTTAATTTTCTGGTGTTACTGTTCCTTTAAGTTGAGTTTGGATGGAGTTCCCCTTTAAATGTTTTCTTGAAATATACAATTTGCAACTCTGTTTTACTTATAGAAATTCAGGATTCCAAAGATTATTCTCAGCCTATCAAGCAAGGATGGAAAATGTCAAAGTTCCAAAGGTTTGACTAAGCAAAACCAAATTTGGCATCACTTATTTCACGGAGGAAAACCATAAAAAAAAAACTGCAGCTTAGTAAACCGAAAGCACCACCCACAGTTGTTTCACCTCAGTAGATCTAAGAGAAAATGAATGTAATTATTTCCATTGAAGGTTTAAAACATTCTCCAAGTGGAAGAAAGAAAAAATAACTCATCTATAGCACTAGCAAAAAATAAAAATACCAATTTTAGTTTTTGCAATTGTTCACCTCATTCACAGACTTTACTTACATATTAAGACCTGTTTCTACAGTACTTGATTCTAAGCTTCCCACTAAAAAAACAAGGACCTCCAACACTTTTTTTTTTTTTAATAACACTGTATGAGCAGTCAATAATGGGATTTCAAAGACAGCTATAAACATACAGCAACAAAACAAATTTTACTGGCTGTTTACTAGACACTCTTTCCAACTGCCTGTGACCTCCTGCCAATAATTCAAATATATTGTTGAATATACTTTGTAAGACTATTTGTTAGGGTAGGGGCAGACAGGGAGATTTTGTCGCCTGCTAAAAACGCCAGGCGACAAAATCTCCCCGAATCTCCCTGTCTGTCCCTACCCTAAACTGTCCCGATATTGGACTTGTATCTCATGCAAGATTCTGTTACTTATCCAAACAAGATGTTAGTTTCTGCATGAAATACTATCAAGAAGCATAGTGGTAAAGCAGTCAGCAGTGCTGTAACAGAAGGTGGGAGATTTAAATACTTGAAGGTACAGCATATTTTTTTCCTTTGCCTATTTTTGAAGTAGTCCCTCCCAAACTGATTTGGTAATTAAGTACCTAGCAAAACAATATTTTGTTTTTCAGGGCAACCGAAGCTTTAAAAATATGCTAGAATGTTGGTGTCATTTCACTTCTGTAAAAAGATATAGAATTTGTCTAAAAAAAGTTTCCCATAATACAAACACTATATTTAACGCACAAGAGAACAGCAGATTTGGAAAGTTCCAAGTTTTCTGAAAGCGCCAATACTAAATATATATATAGTTTTTTGTGATTTCTCACTTGTATAGGATGAAAACTCCAACCAGTACACAACCAAATTTCCAAAGCACCGCTCAATAAAACAGCATATTTCTGATTTCAAGGCCAAACATTCCACTAACAGTAGGTTTACTCTCAAAAACTATACATTATTGGAAAGAACAGATTCTGCTGAATCCAAAATGGGTAATTATGTCCTATAGTTATTTTTATAAAAACCTGTGAATTTTTTTGTAAAATTACCTCAAAGCATGCAGTCCACAGCATCATATCTCCCACACCCTAAATATGAACACCAGGGGTCCCCGGATGCCCAATGTGTATTGGTTTACCTAAGTATGTGGCATATAAGGTCCCCAAAATGAAGACACCATATACGATCAATTCTTTACTTCCAAATACTGCAAAATTAACACATTTACAGCATTTTTGAGGGACAAAGGTACAAAAAAGTATTTTAACCCCAGAAAACAATATATTTTTGGAATGTATACATTTCAATAATCATCCAAATTGGGTATAAAAATAGTGCATATGAGTCTTCTTGGGTGCCAATTCGCAGAACTGGACTGGTGCTGGTCAATTTGCCAATACATGAATGGATGTACACAGCATTAAAAATGTTAATCTGAATTACAATTTAATAGGGAACTCCGGCTTCTGGTCCAAAATTTGGATAGCCCTAACACAACACAGAAACTCATTATATACCTATCCCTGTAATTTGTACCTTCAAAAAGTTCAGGAGTAAATACCATTTTCACATGCTGAAATCCAGCTGCAAAACAGTTCTTTTCTTTTGGCATCATTGGAAATGCTGGCAGGGGATGAGGAACAAAAACATTGAAGTTACAAATTGTAACAATGTCTCCAAAAACTCCGTACTGCAAGGCAGCTTGGTAGAGCCACTGAATGAAGTAATGATTCAATGATATCTAGCCATGTGGATGACCACATCAAACAATATCAAATGGCTTTGCCAATGGCGCATTTTTTGGCACAATAACATAAGTCAGCGTGCATACAGCCTCTTTTACCCTAACATCAGAGCAATCATAAGCAATGTTCTATGATAACTCACCGCTTAAAAATAATACCCAGATATTTATACGGTCTGAGGGCAATTATAGATGGGATGCTTTTTCCCATACAGAAATTTGCCTCAACCGTAACAACAAACCAGTGAAAATACCTTTGAAAACATAGACGGCAATTTCCCATTATTTCTCTATATTGCTGAACATAAGATGTTTTACAAGTGGAAATCTCCATTTTTCTAGCTCAAAAGGAATTTTCGGGCACCCGTGGGTGAGCCAGTTTCCCATGAGCGAAAAAGAACCCCATCTGTTATTTCTCTTACAACAAACAATGGTATCAGACTTTCCTACTCCTTTGAAATTCAAAATAGGTTCTACAAAGCATTATCCGATGAATACAGCTGATGCAAATGTTCACCTAAACCTCTCTCCCCCTACTCTAGTTATACTGCATTAAATAGTTGTAATGGATAGCCAACATTGTTTCTGTCTTTCCCTCGCATATAACGAAGGCTTTTACACTGTTTGCAAACCAAGCAATCAGAGCAGGAACAGAACTGCAGATTCATGCTTCGGTTTTCATTTGTATTCAGATACAAACACACAGGACTACCGTAATACATGCTAGTCTCTAATAAACTAATTTACAAGTTAACTAGTAAGTATCAAGAATGACTCGAAAAGGTTTGCATTTTAAATGCAGAATAATGCTTATTAGAGTCAACTATCATACTGGGCCCAATCCCAAGCAATTTTGTTTTATGTAAAAGGTGGTAATCTGAAGTATAGTGTATCCATACAGCAGCTACCCTGGTCAGCACAATGGTGGGGTGCATTTATTGCGGCTCTTGCAGTGCTGATGTTCTAAGTTTAATTCCAGCCTGAGCATGATCTGCAAGAAAGGTTAACAGATGCCAGATACAATTGGCCATAAAATGTTTGACTGTAGCAAGGACCTTAAATTGGAATCTCCACTGGGGCAGGGAGTGATGTAAATTAATACAGGTCTGTCTGAGAACAAAATAAAAAAAAGACACAGCTTCCATCAATGAGGTCCAACCACATTGCACCACAGCAACAAGAATTGCATCAAAAAGTAGGTTTCTGCTGGGTATGTGGCTGAGTAGAATTAAAAGAGAATGTTTGGCACCTAAGTGATTGTAATCACTTACCTTATGTGCTGGTGCTGGCAGACATCAAGCTCATAATGAGCAAGTTATGACTCTCATTCATTGAATTCAACCCTGCGGCGCTAAAACCCCTCCACCCCAGGCTATTGCCCCATACGAGTAAATTACCCCAAAGCACAGGTCCCCTTCTGAAAGGTTTATGGGTGCCATCTTCTGCCACACCATCTTCTTCATTGTCCCAACGGCGTTTGCGGCAGTAGGACACATTTGCCGGTTGGTACTACTGTGCATGAGACCCAAGTTCATGTAGTTTACCGATGAAACTTCGTGAACTTCGGGAGCTTGCGCAGTAGTACCAACCGGCAAATGCACAGTTGGGACAACTAAGAAGACGGGGGGGGGGGGGGGGAAGGTAGGCCTGGCCTATGGGAGGGAGGAGGGATTTTAGCACCACAGGGTTGAATTATATTTTTTTTCTTAAAGGTTGCCTTTTCACTCTACTGCACATATACACAGACACAGGACTGGACTGAGAATCAAAATAGGCCCTGGCATTTCAGGTACACAGAGGCCCAATCAGCTCACATAGAGGCCCAAACAGTCCCCACCAGCCCACTAAATACTGACTTTATATGGCACCTTATAGCAGTCCATCTGGCATTTGCCCTAACCCACATATTGCCAGTCCGGGCCTGCACAGACAAATAATATTAAGATTGTGCCATGTTGCTCAATAAGAACAACCCAGACTGGCACCATTTTCTGCAAACAGGAGTACTGGTCCAGGGTATCAGGCAATTGACTATTACAATCACTGGGGATGTCTAACATTTGGAACCCCTACTGACTTTAACTTTCATTCCAATTGGCATTTCAGGGACACAGCGGCCCAAACAGCCCCCCAGCAGCCCACTACATACTGACTTTCTTTGAAACCTTATAGCAGCCCCACAAACTGCCAGTCCAGGCCTGAGCCAGGGTATAGGTTATCATTCAACATGCCCCTATAGAGAATATTATAAACAAGGAAGGATTTCAAATATAGCGCAGGTTATATTTACGTTCCAATCGTTATACACGTGATTAATTGCACCCAGCAACATGCAGATGAGCTACACATAACCCAACTAAGTGCTTAAACTAAATTAACATGAGCTGAGCAAGCCTCTGTGTGTTACTCAATATCAGCCCTTCCGAAATGCATCCCCGCACACACACGAGCTTAGTGTGGTTATTAGACTCGCTTTATACAAACAACTGAGGGGCCACAGGTAGCAGAAGGCTGCATTATACCCTTTGCTCCTCCTCTCCCGTGTCTCACCTTCAACTACACAGAGCGCCGCTCACCTGTGACGCAATCCTGCCCCTGCTTCTTCAGTTCTGACACATCGCCCTGGTTCAGCTTAAGGAGTAGGGTAGAGCGGACCACCAGGCCTCCGCCGCTCACCGACCCCGGCTCTCCATCGCTGCGCACTTGACAACGGAAATTACGTATCAAGCGCTGTAAAAAAAAATGCGACCCAATCGAAACAAGACTAACAAAGCCTCGGTTCCGCCCTGTAGCAACTAAAATCGCCTCCTATTGGCTTGACTTTACCCTGCCTTTTGCTAACCCTCAGGGGCTGTGTAACCACGCCCCTACAGCTACGAGAATGGTGACATCATGGCGCTGCTGAATGGTTTAAGATTGTGAATGAAAGCGACTCTGATTGGCTCCTGCCAAGAGTGATTTAAAGCCCAGATAATGAAACAGGAATAACAATTGCAGCCACTTATACTGATGAAAGAATACAGAAAAAGTCTCACGCCTCTCTATTATTATTATTGCATCAGATTAGTCTAGGACAGTGTACTTATGCAGCTGTAATTATGCTGATTGATGTAATTCAATATTTTGTTGCACAATGACATGAAGACTGGGAATACACACAGACTTGTATCAATTATTTAATTTAAAAAAAAAATAGCAATTTTAATTATTGTTCACCTATATAAAATATTGACTTGTTGTACAATTTCAGTATGTTTTATCCTCATTATTTATATATGGACTGAACAAAATACCTGTTCACTTCTTCCTTTACAGAATTAACATAATTAGAAGGAAAGATTCACATGACCACCTATTCAGTGCCATGGTGTGTTGATGATCATCCAGCAATGTTTCCACATTAGGAAGCAATCAGATAGACAGATAGATGGAAATTGTGGATGTCCAAATTAAGCAGATCATATATATCAAATGCGAGGCTCCATAGGTACAGACACATAGGGCAGACCAATAAACAACTACATTAAGCACATGTCAGTAATACCCAAAAACATGGTGAAATTCAGAATGTGTGTTCTCTTGAAATGAGAAGGCATATAGGACTATTGGCTATTATACGTAGCATAGAAACCCTATCAAATTGCACAAAAATAAAGCAGACCAATCCACAATTGTGACGGACCTGGCGGGTGAGTTACAGAGCATAGCCGGGCCTGGAATTATGGAAAGGCAGCATAGGCCAGGCTAAGGCCTAAACTGGCAGACCTTCCCAAGGCACAACAACTCTATCTAGTGGCATAAACATAGAGGAGACAGATCTTTGTGAGCATAAGGATGACTCCTCCAAGCAGCTTCTTCAGTTCAACTGACTGGTGTAGAGGAGTTCTCGGCATATAGACACTTCCAACAATCCAATCACAATGGCACATTGTAACTCTTCAGAGAGGTGACATCTGTAATTCACAGTGGTGTTGATTCTGTAAGATATGATTACCAATGTGTCATGCCACTCCTTGACACAGGTGTTACTTGTGAGAGTTGCATGAATGGATGTGTGAAGAGTTCTGAAACTGCTGTTAGTACAGATGTTTTGAGTTACTTGTGTTAGATATACCTTGACTTGGATGAATTAGAATCTTCATAGTCATTTCGTCTCTTAAAGTTCTCACCTTGACTCATGGCTGGGGTGGCTCTGCAGACACAGCATGCTGTGTTCCCTTCAGACAAACATGTTAGATAGAAAATCTTTCATGTAGTTTACACATCATATTTTTGAATCATTCCCATTTTATTTTAACCCATGCAACTATATCTAACTTGTAAGATGCAATCTGTTGATCCAAAGCCGTCCTACAGCCCTTAGGGCTGACCTACACGGTGCAGATTCTACCGATCCGGCACGCTGAGAGGAAGCGCATGCGATGAGACGAATGTGCCAAATATAATGTTAGTAATGGAATTGCGCACCTACAAACAAGGCCGCCATCAGAGGGGCACAGCCAGGCTGTGCTGCACTTTTGGAAATAGCCGCCCCCCCCCCCACCTTGACTGCACCGACGCATTCCACATCTTTCACCCTGAAAAGCCGAACAGCTGAAATCCCGAAAGCGACGAAAAGACCCAAAGCGACCAAAAGCAGAGAAAAGTCCAGAAGCAGTGAAAAGACTGGAAGTGCCGAAAAGACCCAAAGACCTGAATCGGCGAAAAGACCCCAAGTCACGAAAACAGCTGAAATTGAAGTCCTGAAGTGGCAAAAAGACCCAAAGTCACAAAATGAGGCGACTGAACACTCAGTTTTTTTAAACTTGTAAGGGGGGCCCTGGTGCCAATTTTTTTTTTACTTATAGGAGGCCCTGGTCACCAATTATTTGTTTATCTTGTAGGGGGGCCTGACCACAGTTTTTATAAGGGGGTCTGACCAGGCCTGGACTGGCAATCTGTGGGTTAGGGCAAATGCCAGATGGGCTGCTATATGGTGCCATAGAAAGTCAGTATTTAGTAGGCTGGTGGGGACTGTTTGGGCCTCTTTGTGGGATGATTGGGCCTCTGTATACCTGAAATGCCAGGGCCTATTTTGATTCTCAGTCCAGTCCTGGGTCTGACCATCAATAGCTTTTTATAACTTGTGTCTAGGGCAGTGATTTTCAACCTTGTGCCTCCAGCTGTTAAGGAACTACAAGTCCCACAATGCAATGAAGGAGTCTGACAGCCACAGTCAGGCAAATGCATTGTGGGACTTGTAGTTTCTTAACAGCTGGAGGCACAAGGTTGAAAATCACTGGTCTAGGGGTTACTTTTTTTAGTGCTGATGTCTGTGTGGTGTTTTTACTGTGGTGTGGAGTGGGCAGGGTCTGGGGTGGGACTTGGAGTGGGCGGGCCCCGAAAATTTAGTTGATTTCTACTGGCAGCCCTGCTGACAAACTGTGTGCATCCGACACAACTATTGGATGAAGAAGCAACATGCGGCGTTCACATCCGACAGTCGTGTTCGAATGCACCCAGTTTGTAGCTACAACAGTTCTGTTACTTGCATTAAATTCAGTGCATCTGTCTAGTCACATGCGCTTCCTCTCATCGTGCTCAATCGGTAGAAGCTGCACTGTGTGGTTCAGCCCTTAGTAGCGGAGTAGCAATGAAAGGAAAAATCTCATTGGTTACCATGGGTTAAGCCTTGGTACAAATTTGCTTACTGAGATACATCTAAGTGGTCTAGGTGCAACAAGGCTGGCATTAATCATTATTTAATGCTTTAATGAGAAGTGTTTCAAAGTGTCAAAGCCCGTAAAGGGGGTGCTAGCCAGTTGTCTCTATTTTCCACCCCAAAGACAGCTCTGACTTTCACCTTAAATCAATAAGAAACTAAATAACTTTTATAACTCTTCCAACTCTTACACTTTCATGTATCTTGTATGCATTTATATTAATGCAAATAAAGTTATATCCAGCACACAGTGGCTGCAATAAGAGCTATGTTTAAAAAAAAATAGTTGTCTGTGCATATGTGTGGGCTAGAGGCTGATACTGTCATCACAGATGCACACCCTGAATGAGTCAGCCAACATCAAACATCTGTGATCCAAATATATCTCTCAGAGGTCCAAGACTTGGCACCTGTGACTAGATTTGATTTGCCTCAAGACTGACATTTTAAGGTTCAGGAATGCTTACAAACAGTAGAGAAAGCCTGAATAGAAACCATTTTACAGGTGGAGAGAAGAAAAAAGCATCATTTTAAATAGTACCACTAACAGATTCACTGATAGAGTTATATGAAAAAATTCAGGAATCCCTCTCAGCCTGCATAATAATTTACTCCACTTTCAACAAAAAAAGATAACAGTGGTATGTATTTAATTTCCCAAGAACATCTGAGTACTGGGGTGTTTTCTGAACAAAGATTTTTAGTGAAGTAGTATTCAGATGTATGGAATTAAATCAAATGTGAAAAACCGTCTGTGCAAAAATTTCAGTTTATTTGAATGCATGTAACTTTTCAATGCTAATAACTGGCAACACCAAATTGATTGGATTAGCTCGTTAAGCCTTGCACTTCACAGGCAGGTATGTCCAATCATGAGAAAAGGTATTTAAGGTGGCTAATTGAAACCTTGCAACCCTGTTTGACTCTCCACTGAAGAGTGACAGCATGGGATCCTCAAAGCAACTCAAAACATCTGAAAACAAAGATTGTTCAGTATCATGGTTTAGGGCAGGGGTGTCCAAACTTTTTGCAACAAGGGTCAGATTTTGTGAGGTGAAAATGTGTGTGGGCCGATCATTCAGCCTGACATTATTTGAGCCATTAACATTAAATTACAGGAATCGCAGAGCCAGGTCAGTGTAAAATGTGAAAATGGGCTGCAATTGGCACTGGGACAGACTTTGGACATACCTTGTTTAGGTGAAGGCTACAAAAAGCTATCTCAGAGGTTTAAACTGCCAGTTTCAACTGTAAGGAATGGAATCAGGAAAATGGAAGGCCACAGGCAGAGTTGCTGTAAAACCTAGGTCTGTCAGGCCAAGAAAAATACAGGAGTGGCATACGCGGAGGATTGTGAGAATGGTTACAGACAACCCAAAGATCACCTCCGAAGACCTGCAAGAACATCTTGCTGCAGATGGTGTATCTGTACATAGTTCTACAATTCAGCTCAATTTGCATAAAGAACATCTGTATGGCTGGGTGATGAGAAAGAAGCCCTTTCTGCACTCTTGCCACAAACAGAGTCGCTTGTTGTCATTGTTTATAATAGCGTCTTTTTTATCAGCTAATTCACTTATCTACTGTTTTTAAGTACTAATTGTTTTTTGATAACTATATCGTTGGATTATCACAAGAATTTGGACATTTTTACAATTGGACTAATCAAAGGATATTAGTTATTGCGCTTGTTTTCTGTATTAAACTCACACATGGATCAAACAAAAGGAGAAAAAAATCATTGTGCAATAGGAATAAAGTTCTTTATTACAGTTCACTTTAAATCTTTTTGTAATTGGGGTATTGTTATGGCTATTTAATTATGTGCACGCTGTCTTGTATGTCTGACGAGGTTCCAACCTCTTTTCCAAACACCGGGCTGAATATTTGGAGAGATTACAAGGTGTATATACTGGTACACAATGGTTAAGTCCTACCATATTACACAGAACTGCAGATAATCTAGATGAAAGAAAAAAAAGCAAAGCTAGTGTTAGTTTTAATGTGAGAGCGGCATCTCCACTCAAGGCAGTGCTTGTGTGTTCCCACAGACATAAGAGGAGATATGTCATAGCTGTTTACTTGCTACGGTATTTTCAAGAGCTGACGTGGCCTGAAAGTCAAGGTGATGACTCAGCTTCCAAACGCAGGATTGCTCATCAATGTATGAACTTTTGTTACCTACAGGGCTGTGCCATTAAAACAGAGTTGCACAACCCAAAGGAAAATATGTGTAGCCATCTGGAGATACAGAGAACAGCAAAATTGTATATGAAAACACTTTCCTATGATACTATTCAGAAAGAGAAGATCTATTTTTTACAAGATGGCTTGTCTTTTATATTGTTGCAAACCACAAAATCTTGGGTTCCATGGATCAAAAGATCTAGAGTATGGTAACGAATATGATCTTATCAAAAAAAATAAATGACTCATGAAGGTCACAGCATGGGACTGAAACTTTAAGATAAATAATGTACTAATTCACTATTCATAAATAAGTATTACAAAATGTTGCTGTTTCACACACTTTTTTGGCACTTCAACACTTAGGGCAGGGATCCCCAACCTTTTTTACCCGTGAGCCACATTCAAATGTAAAAAGAGTTGGGGAGCAACACAAGCATGAAAATGTCCCTTGGGGCACCAAATAAGAGCTGTGATTGGCTATTTGGTAGCCCCTATGGGGACTGGCAGCCTACAAGAGGCTCTGCTTGGCAGTATACTTAGTTTGTAAGCATTTAAACCTTGTTTCCAAGCCTGGAATTTAAAAATAAGCACCTGCTTTGAGGACACTGAGAGCAACATCTAAGGGGTTGAACAGCAAAATGTTGCTCACGAGCTACTGGTTGGGGATCACTGACTTAGGGGGTAATTTATCAACCTCCAAATTTATCTCAGTATTTTCTGCTACAAACTCCAAGTATATTGGCTCTGTTTTTTTAGGCCTATTTATTAAAACATTTTCCCAAAAAAATTTTTGCTGAAAAAACTTGATTTCCATGTTTTGTTTTTTTTTTTTTTTTGATTTCTAATCTTAAAACTAAGACTTTTTCGGATTTTTCACCCAAAAGCTCCGAAAACATTGTGGAATTGTACCAGAGCACATCAAAAAATTAATGGGACTTCTCCTATTGACTTACATGCAACCTTGGCAGGTATGAGATGCTGGATTTTAGTATTTTGACATTTTCATCCTCAAGGTTTATTAATTCTGAAAAATCCGTGATTTTAAAAAAGGTCTATTTTATTTAAAAAAAAAAAAAAAGGATTTTCAGCATTAGGAATTTGATAAATAACCCCCTTAAAGGGATGCTGTCATTGTAAAATGTTTTTTTCAAAACTCATCAGTTAATAGTGCTGCTCCGGCAGAATTCTGCTCTGAAATCCATTTCTCAAAAGCGCAAACAGATTTATTTTTATATTTCATTTTGAAAACTGACACGGTGATAGATATATTGTCAGTTTCCCAGCTGCCCCGAGTCATGTGAATTATGCTCTGATAACCTTTAGTCACTCTTTACTGCTGTGCTGCAAGTTGGAGGGATATCTTCCCCCTTCCTTCAACACCCAGCAGCCTAACAACAGAACAATGAGAAGGTAACCAGCTAGCAGCTCCCTAACACAAGATAACAGCTGCCTGGTAGATTTAAGAACAGCACTCAAAAGTAAAATCCAGGTCCACTGCGACACATTCAGTTACATTGAGTGGGAGAAACAATGGCCTGCCTGAAAGCAGTTCCATCCTTAAGTGCTGGCTCTTTCTGAAAGCACATGACCAGGCAAAAATGTTGCTGTTTCTATATAACATGTTTTTGGCACTTGACACTTAAAGGCATACTGTCATGGGCAAAATGACCTGAGATACACTTGCTGGTTCAGGAATGAAATGTTATATTGTAGAGTGAATTATCTGCAGAGTAAACAGTGTAATTTAGAAATAAAAACGTAATCATAAAAATCATAACAAAATCCCTTTAACACACAGATGTGGGCGCTATCCGACAGTATTTTTTAACCTTCCCGATCATGATCTGGCCAGATATCGACCAGGGAAGCCTGCTGCCAGTAGCTTTTAATGGCCCATGCATAGGACCTTAAGAGCTGCATTTTGCAACCTTAGTGCACTTGCATTAGGGGCATTCATAAATTACCTCTCAGGTACAGTTTTAGCACCGATCTTGCACCACTGCAGACCATCTTCTATGCCACTGACAGCACCAAGCAGTCCAAACTTAGTCCAAAATTAGGTTACATTTTGCAATTGTATCATATTAGATTTTTCCCTAAATTATTTGTGCACGCTTGATAAATCGGTTTCATGTTGCATATGAGTTACTCATGCAGGGAGTACATAGTCATATACTCACATGCCCTTCATTATTGATGTCCTAGGACCAAAAAAAACATGTGTCTACTTCTCTAGTCCATTGGAAAGTACAAGACTCCCATTCACCTTTGGGAACTACATGCAGTTTTGTGTCTAGCTAGTAAACAATGCCCATTGTGTAGAGATTAGGTTTTTCCTGCAACAATTAACTTTAATCAGATTATGCAGTATTCACAATGAAGCTTTTACAGATATCAGGCATTGGACCAGGGATAAAAGGAAAAAGAAACAGAGGTGAAAAGTCTTAAGGTCCCCATAGTCGCCACAATTCTTCTTTGGTGGATGACCGATTTCAGTGCAGTCCAACAAATCCGTCAAATTATCGTGCGGTTAGTGGGATTCGAACGATCGTACATCGAATGATTTTTCATCCGACATCTGTCAGACTATTGATCAACCAGGTTAAAAAATATATATTGCTCCCAGTGCAATCTGTCTATGTTTGCAGGGCCAGCAGGCAGCTGCCCTTCAGTTCTGCTGGCAATATCGCCTGAAATGGTCTTTTTAGTTGATGGACAATTCATACGATCGTTTC